>OX243958.1:12302500-12972500 GCA_945859745.1 Synanthedon formicaeformis
TAAAAATAAGCGTTTGTGTTGGTTTGATAATAATTACTTTACTCGAGTTATTGTGATTCAAGACCGGTTTCTATTGTGATAGGCTTTTGTAAAATAAAACAGTAATTGTAATAATTGTAATACAAATTACAAAATATAAGACTTGTTCGTACTAGAGATAAAAGGGTTCAGGAATCTTTATGAAATAAAATGCAAGCGAAATGCATCGGACCGAGAGCCTACTCCAAAATTTAAGATTTACCTCAAATTCAAATTTAAATCATTTAGCTTTCAATATCAACTTGATTTATGGATATAGTACGATTCAGTAGGAATACAGCCGTGTTATTCTATGTTTGGTGATAATTATTGTGTTTTTGAGATTTTAGTGAACGCAATCAAAATATTTAGATTGTAAACTTATTTAAAGTAGGTATTAGAAATAGACCGTTATGAACTTCAAAACGTTAATAGCTTCTAAGGATCGGGCTTTGTTAAAGGAAATGGCAGGAAGCATGCATTAATGAGACTTTATTAGCGAGAGATTACATAGAGCAAGGTTACTAGTCAAGAGTTTAAGAATTTAGTCGGGGTGAAGTGTCGGACAAAAGAGGGGATTGGTCATCAGAGAGGAAGAAGGAAGGTGTGCAGTGGTAGCCCTCGGGGCTAGCCGTGCGGTGAGCAACTTGTGAGGAAACGGTAGCGGTGCGCGCTGGTAACTCGCGGAGTTAGCCAGGCGGCACGCGTTACGCGTTGAGTTTTGAGAGCTGTGTTGGTGTTGTGACGCCGAATGCTGTACTCCCGTCACTGGCCGCAAGCCCCTGGCCTGCCGCACTCTATATGGGTGTTGGTCCCCAGGTGGTGGTGCGGAGCTGTGGTGGGTGCAGTAAGGGGCGACATTGAGAGTTGAGAGATTTACGGGGTGATGTTGAGTTGAGAGACTTAAGGGGCGATACGAAATTGAGAAATAGATGCTGGGTTAAGGGGCGGTGTGACATTGAGAGATAGTAGATTATGACATTACGAGATACATATTGCGTTTGTGGATTTCTGAAGCTCGGGAAAAGTGAACTTTGCTCTATGTAGGCTCTTACACGTTGGTGATGAGTAATATGGGGTGTATTGAGCGTGGAGTAACGTTATGTTTTCTTTTAGATTAACGCACGAGGGCGTGCGTATGTCAGGAAGGCCGTGTCGGTATGATTGTGTTTTATTTGAGGTGCAACACGTGCATTTGAGGGTTGTGCGTGTAACGAAACGTCTGGCATCGGTTCGGGGGGTGTGGGGAGTGCTGCGCGGGCGGTGGCACTCAACAGTCTGGAGCACGCTCCAAGGGGAATCGCATGGCCTAGAGGGATCGTGGCACTTCATTCCTTCGGCTTTTAGTTAACTACTGTTATTTGAATCGTAGTAGTGATAGACTGTCGATTACAATAAGATTAGATGTCAGTGATACTCCCGATGTCGTCCTAATTATGTGTAAACAAATAAGTACAGACTTTCACGCCGGCCATTCGGACGACAAATGTAATATTCTGGGAAATAATAACTGTTAAAAAAAATATCATGGAAGTTATCTTACATATTAGAATCACATACACATTAGATACACATTAGAATCGGTAGCACACTGCATTCTGCATTTCTAAACTGGGCAGCCCGACTGGTGTCAGCAACCAAATCTTATAGAAAACCAAAGAAAAATGAAGCAATCGTGTTTAGATGTATGAGTAAAGGATGACAAAGCCTTTTACTCCTTCCTTATCCTTTATCTTAGTTCCTTTATCCTTTATTCTATACTTTGCATATGAATCTTTTTTTAATTATAATAATTTTATTGATAGGAACTTACTACCGTAAGCTATAGAAAACTACTAGGAAGTAGTTTTAGGGACTGCTCGATTATTGAATAATCATCATATATTCCTGTACTTAATCAAAACAAAATTTAGTATTTATTGAATTTACTCAGAAATTTGGCAATACAATTACAATCAGTTTCAATTAAAACAACTATTTTTGTAATAATAAATTCCTAAAGTGTATTAAAAAAGGAACATTATGATAAGCAAAAATTTGAAAAAAGGTGCGTCAGATATCACTAAAAATATGTAGTCGCCATTTTCGTGGCCCAACAGATTGTAACATCAAATGTTGCATCTGTATATATTTTATAGGCCATAAATTTGTGTTGTCTAATAAAAGCTCGAGCCGATATTACTTATAAAATATATATGATATTAGATCACCACAGACAGTAGAATATGTTGCATATACTAGCATAATTATATTTGTTCGTTGGATAAATTTAATTTTTTTTATGTAAAGCATAGGCAGGTAAGGTACCATCACCTGTTAACATAAGCAACGCCATAGATGCTACACAACAGCATACAATATGCTGTTATTTCAAGGTGGTCTTCTAGAAGTGGTTATAGATATAATATAATAATGACTGCGAATTTTCAATCAATCTGTTCCAATTATTTACTCTATAATCTATTTTAATTAATACTACATATCAATTGGAATATAATATTATACAACATTTTTACCAAACAATTAATCTTACGGTCGAGCAGTCAAGAGGAGAGAGTGGGTATGAAGATCACGTGACCCAAGTGATGACATTACGCGGGTCGAATATCGCGTGGCCATAACTGGGATCCATTCCATCACGGAGGGTCCATGTTCCGGCCATTTTGCGGGGACTGATGTATGCGCGAGTAGTAAACGTAGATACAGAAATGCGAAAACTAGAAGCGGCCTACGTCTCAAACGCCTCGTCTAAAAGAGTATTAAGACAGAAATTATGTAAGAAAGATAATGATTATATTAGGCAAATGCAGATGCTTTAGACTGATGGCTGATTATTTCTTATGATATATGCATGCCAAATGCATTCTGGTGATAAAATTATAAGAATTGATTACTGTTAGAAACTGTAATTTTGTCCTACAAAATGAGGATTTTATTTTATTTTTAGAATTTACACATACTTAGTTACATTATTCAAAGTCATTTACAAAAAATATTTTGCTTTTTTGTGATTTTTTGTCTACATCAATTTTAGCAACTTATGTTTTACGTTGTTACATATATCTGAAAACAGTCTGGTAGACTATATCTTTGAATACTACATGAAAAATTTTTGGAATGTTCTGTTGTTGATTCTATTTCTTATGAAGCAACTACTTTACTGGTCAGTTCTAAAAACTGTCAGTGGGTGTCTAGTAGACGTATCCAGTAGGTTTAGGTAAATCCGTGTACATGTCAAGGTCGGTTCCAGGCCTCAATCGACGTTATCAGCAGCTATTTAGCCCTTAAGTGTTTCGCAAATTGCTATTAAATAATATCCCGCTGCGGTATACTGCGGTTGTACAAGAGTAAATTGGCCGCATACAAATCAATATGATCGAAACTTTGTCTGCGTATTTTTACAAATTATAGATTACATGTTACTCTGACATGTAAACTACTAGCAATACGCTCAGCATGTGTGATTTTTTATGTAAAAAAAAATTCTGTAAAACCCTTCTCTTTCCATTAAAATCTGTAGCGTTGTATAAAAGATCTAAGTGTACTATCGCGGTCAATGGAGCAGACCCACTTTTCATACAAATTTGTCTAACGTTGAATTGAGGTTGTCATAGTAACGTAAATGTTATAATACGAAATACGAGTAGGTATTTGAAGTAGGAACAAAGATAAATACAAAATGTGCACACGAAATTGTTCCTTACGGTGGGACTGCTCCCTTGACCGCGATAGTACATATATACAGAGGGGTTTTATTGTAATGTAAATATATATTAAAATTCCTTCAGTATATCTTGCGATTCAGTCATAACCTTCGCATTTCAAACTTATACAAACTATTGGCAGTTAAGATTAAATCCCAAATATATGAGTATGTCTAGCCTACAAAAACCTAACGCTAACTGTATAAGGCTTAGTCTAAGCTATGTAAGTCTGAAAGAAATCACTATTAATAGATGTTCTAAAAAACTGTGAGCCTATATCACAACTAATACACCCTTTCGTCGGACAAACAACTTACTACGATTTACGCGACGTAGTCAACATCGAAATCAAAGGACGGTCTTTTTGTGAACTCTTCGGTAAGTAAATGGCAAAATAATTAGCAGACAATAGATAGTGTGAAACAAACATTCAAACAGAGAAATGTTTTATCACAAATGTTTTTATCAATATGAATTCTTAAATTAAGTTAGGTATTTTTTTTAGCTCTGTACGATTTTCATACATTATCTTAACTGCATTACAGGAGACAGCAGGCGTTAAAACATGCGTATAAATACCTTTTAAATAAAAATGTATGATCCCTATGGACTACGAAACCGCTCCCAGATCACCATGGAATTTTGTACACGGGTTGTTAGAGTATCAGAAAAGGAAATACGGTTTCTGTATTTTTCTGCGCGTACCTTAGATTCCTCGCGAACAAAGTTGTGGGAAAAAGTTAGATTATAAGTAAACACATATTGCATACGCACACATCTTCAATGAATCTACAAATAGTAGGTAATACCTTAAACATTAATATTTGTGTTTTGTTAATTAAAAAGACCATCAAGTTTTTCATTACTTAAAACTTATTTAAAAAACATTATTTAAAAAAATCCACTCAATTAAAAAAAGTGTATATGGAAGGGCACGTCCATTCATTTTTATATTGTCACAAGTTGCTGACTGCCGCGGGCTGTCCCAACGCGACGATTAAGTACCCGTGAAAATAGACCGAGATAAAAATTCGGCACACCCTATATCATGGCATTACGAGATTACTGTCACACACCGTTTCGGGAGTGGATATGTCATACGAATACCTAAAATATGTAGTTGAAGTAAATACTTCCTCTATAGTTATAGTATAGATCTATAGTTATAGTATGTGTATGTGATAAAGTATTTATTTCACATTAGCTGGTGCCGGCGATTTCGTCCGCGTTAAAAATTTAAAAAAAAAAGCAAAACGCTTGACCATTTGTTGCTACAACACTTTGGCTAGGCGTTAGTTTTTTATATTATTTTAGATAATCCCTCGGGAATAGTCCTTTTTTTCTGGACGAAAGGTGCCCTATGTCCTTTCTGGTGTCCCAGACAACGTGTATGCAAAATTACATGGTGATACATCCATACGTCCATCAAAAACCATGGGAGTTATAAACGGATGTAGATCTTCCGTTAAATATGTGTCTTAATGAACGTTAGACATTATGAACACACGAGTTTTTCATTTTGAAAATGTATTTCTCTAAATAATACCAATTTACGTTAGACAAAGATTTATTTAGTTCACAAACGGTTCGGAAGTAACATCGTACTCACAAAAAGATATACAATAACTACGTATATATATTGTATTCGAACATATTCAACCACAATGACCAACTTCTAACAAAGCAGTTTCATCTACTCAAAACTGTCGGAACACTTCCTCCAGCGTCCAGTAGATAGTGAACAATGCAGTGCACTGCACTAAATAATGTCTTCAAACTTGTGATTCATGACCTATAGTGAAAAACATACAACCTTTATACGTTTGAAAGATTACCTGCTCCTCATATTGTACCAGCTACAATGAAATTTTAAATTATCCTGATTTGTCCCAAGTGGGAGATTTCTTGTGGTACATTTTGAGAATAGACCCCTTGCTCTATTCTCAAAATGTACCCAGTATGTCAAAATGGCGAACCCCTTGGTCAAGTGGTGAACGTGCTTTTTTTGATGCTCTATCTCAGGGGCAAAGATTTAAATCGAGAGATGCGACATTACTAGCGAAAGTGTGTTACAAAATACATTATACTAAAGACAAAAGTATAAAATACATATACCTTTGTCTAAACACACTTTTAAACACAGACAACACATTCCTTACTTCAAATGTGACTGTGACGATAACGACGCTCTCAACAAGCGACCGTCACTCACTGTAGCTGGCGTGCAACTGTAGTTGGGTTGAGCGCCTGCGCCCAACACATTGTTAAGAATTTTCGTAAGCACTTGGAAATAAATGTTTATATAATAAAATAAATAAATAGTATATACTTAAGTATGGAAAACTAAAAAAAAACTCTTAAGCTAGGTAAAAAATAACGGTTACAACAAGCAATTAATATGGATTTAAAAACAAGTTTATGCAAATAGCCAGCATTACAGTATACTCGTACACTGAACGGAGATTTTTGTTATTTAAATAAGGCATCAGATAGGCTCTTCCTCTTTATAGCTAGTTTGCTTTGTGGTTCGGAAAGATAATATACTGTTATATGTACCCATTACTTTTGCCTTCAAGAAAAGGCTTCAATCCAATCCAAGTTATTTATCTTAGAGATTTCCACAAAATGCGAAAATAATTTTCTTCGAGATAAAAAAAGGTGAAATTTAAAGGTAAACATCGTAATATTATGAAATCTAGACAGATAAAGTTGGCTAACTGACTTTCCTCTCGCCGCCATCTTGTGTCGCTTTTCGCGCTATTTATGATGTCAAAATTGACAGATAGCCTATGATAAATTACACTATTTATCAGCTTCCGGCTCATTATAACCTAATCCCAAATTGTCCGTTTCCCAAATTGACTGAAATGCAAGTGACCTTTCGACAAAATATTAAAATGTCTTAGGGCCTCTTTCACTATCTGTCAAGTAGGCTAACCGTCATTTAAAGTCACCGGTCACTGGGGATGATAGTGTGATATATATATACATACTTTGTTTTCAGAGATATCGTGTTTATAGGCTCTATACATGATACTGAAACTAAATTGACAATGTGTGTCAATATATAGAAAATAATAATAAAAAAATCGCCTATCGGAGGATGTAGTAAACCGAGTGCATAATTTAATAAAACATAAAATTATTTCTAAAAGTAACTAATCAACATTTTACTTGTAGTTGGTGAGACACCCTTAGTCACATCTAGTCAACCCTTAGTGTTACCTATTTTAATTTTAGAAAACTTTTCTAATATAGAAAATGAGAAAAGCTTCTGACAGTATGTCTTTTTAAATTTCTTTCTAAATTTTTTAAATTTTGTGACTTTTTCAGTGTTTAATTCCATCCCCAAAGCCTAAACAATATATTTAACCCCTCTAGAGTGTAAGTAAAGGGTTCGCCGAGGTAAATTATCAGGTTGGTAACGTTCAATAAAGCAGGAGCCGGGTCATCTAGATAACGGCTAACAGCAGCGGATCGGCAACGCTGACAAAATGGCTGTTTCCGCATAGTCCTAACACCGCAGCCTAACACACACATCATCTCAAAAAAATTACCTTTTTCCGAAACACTGTTGAGAAAAAAAAATGACGTACAAATTTATTCAAAACTAGCTAGTGCCCGACCTTCGTCCGCGTTGAAAAAGAAAAAAGATACATACATACATACATACATACATACATACATACATACATACATACATACATACATACATACATACATACATACATACATACATACATACATACATACATACATACATACATACATACATACATACATACATACATACATACATACATACATAGAAAAAAATTCTAAAAATGGTCAATTTAGTTTCAGTATCACGTATATAGAGCCTATAAACACGATATCTCTGAAAACAAAGTAACTTACTCCGTGACCAACCCTCAGATTTATTATTAGTCCATACCTATATTGATTGATGTCAAACTTTTGCCCCAGAATTTGTCCTTTCTTTTAGCTGTTAACATTTAATGCAATCTTTATAGTACAATATATATATACTTTTGAAGGGCGTTGATTTTTTTTTATTCCTATATGATCCCTTCGGGAACAGTACTTTCTTTGGATGTAAGTACCCTATTCTTTTACGTGTATGAAAACTTGTATGCAAAATCGTGATGATTGGTTGAGTAGATAAGGCGTGAAATCATAACGAACAAACTCACTCGAATTTATAATATCACTTGGGATTAGTGAGAATATTAATCTATAGAGTTTTGTTCTTTTAATCAGACAGGCTGAAGGTGTTAGTAAGTTGCTAGCCGGGAATCGTTTTTGATATAAAGCGTTAAAGCAAACAAATTAACCACTCGCCCATAGGCTCCTCATTAACTTCTATCCCGTGTTGAAGATAAAGAAAGAAAGAAAACAAATCTACTCAAATCTGCTCATTTGCGTTGCATTGAATACTTTAATAGTAGGTACAATTTGAGGTCACATTAAAACTTAAGTCGTCAAGAGGCTTTTACAGTAACTTTTCTTGTATAACTTTTCCTTTAAATATTATAACAGAAGTTGCCTTAAAAATACCACTGCAAACTCTGATTTTTTATACATATTTATTTTTAATCTCACTCCTCAATGTGGGCAAGTTGGTGTATGGAGAATTCTTTTCAGGAAAATTTAGTAGGTGTCTTAGTAAACTGAAACTAGAAAATACATTTTCCATTTTCAATAATAAAGAAAATATATTAAAATAAAAAATAAACTAAACCTTTATTCTCTGACAAGTTACAGAATTGAATGAATATGCTTCTATATAAAAATGAAAATGAAAATAAGTATATAAATCTAAATTTGTTATTATTATCTTATATTTAGTTGTATCTATATTTACATGCCTATATTATATTACATACAATGACATACCTATATTTTGTTATTCTAGATAAAGTTTAGATTAGACATCTGCAACCTTATTAGGTTGTCCGAAGACATAGTTTCAATAATCAATACTAATAAATAAATCTGTAAGGGTTGGTTATGGAGTAAGTTACTTTGTTTTCAGAGATATCGTGTTTATAGGCTCTATACATGATACTGAAACTAAATTGACCATTTTGAGAATTTTTTTCTGTATGTATGTATGTTCATCCATAACTCTTAAACGAATTAACTGATTTTCATAAAACTTGGTAGTCTTTTTCAACGCGAACGAAGACGCGGGCGCCAGCTAGTACCTTAAATAAAATCTGATTTAAAGATTTATATAATAAAATAAAAAGTATATGATAATAATTTAAAAAGTAATGCTCAAAAAGTGTCATTTTCAAAGGCACTAAGTATTAAAATTACATTAAAATTTATTAAAAATTGCAGTGATTATTGAAAAACGAAACCTACTTGCTTTTTAAAAGTGTTAAAAGCCATATTTTTTATTCCTGTACAAGATTTTAATTGAAAAGTTTACTATAAATAGGAATTAGAGAGTGCAAAAGTGAGTTCTTAAAATGATTGGAATGGTTGAAACTAAATTTTAATTGGAATTTTATTACGCTTTCGTCGCAGAATAAAATTTATGTTGAGTTATTTGGTTTAAAATTTAAAAGGTGTTTTGAAACAAAAAGATTTAATTGTACCTTCTATAATATTGTTAATGCCAAAGTTTGTGAGGTTAAATCTAAATCGTTACTCTCACGCAAAAACTACTAAATGTATCTAATTTATAAAAGGATTTGTAAAAACAAATGCCATATTTATCACTTGAGAACTAATTTAACTGATTTTTTGATTTCTTAAACAAAAATAGACAAGGGATTAGAAAGGGTAAGGTAGTTGTCAATACAAGGTTTATATGTATTTTTTTTTATAAAATCTACGGGGATAGGCGGAAATTCAGATAGCATTTTTATAGGAAATTGACAGAAACGCCACTGTCAGATCATCTGGCAGTATATAAATCAGAATAAACATACTTAGGTAATTTATAAAGATACGCGGACGAAATCGCAGGCAAAAGCTAGTAACTCATCTTGAGCATAAAGTTAGATATATATTGAACAATGACCAATGAACATAATTAAAACAGATTCAAACACCGATAAAAACTGGAAGAACTCACCAATTGAGTTGATAAAGCTATTAACACAATATAAACAATAACAGGAGAGAAAAGCTATTTTTAGAAGATTCTTTTAAAATTACAATTATTTACTAAATTAATCTTGTACAAAGAAGGTTGAAAGCAATAGTGGAAGGCTGACCATGACCACGTTTACTGGGAATCGAACCCTGGACCCTGAGGCAGTTTACAGGTGCTGCATGACTCTCGGTCCTCGCTGGAGCTTCTCAGGGGAGACCGGAACCCATACCACCCTCTGGTGCACGCGATAAAGAAAAACTTACGCGTCATGGCATCAGAGGGAAGGGGGGTCCGACTCTACTGGGTACGCGCCCATGTGGGGATCGAGGGAAAAGAGAGGGCCGATCATCTTGCCAAGCTTGCGGCGACAAAATTAAAGGTCGCCAAAAGCTATGACAGGTGCCCCTTATCTTATATTAAGGGGCACCTAAGAAGGGAGGCCGTCGCCCTGTGGGGAGAAATGTACAGAGAAGGCACCACTGCTGCGGTCACCAAACTGTTTTTACCGGATGCGGAGGCCGCGTACAGGATGGTACGTAAACTGCAGCTGTCACCAACCCTGGTACAGGTGTTTACGGGTCATGGTGGGTTTGCAGATTATCTGCACAGAATCGGGAAGGCTTCCAGCTCGGACTGCTTGTGCGGACATGGGGTAGCGGAAACCGTTCCGCATTTATTAGTGGACTGCCCCAGGTTCGCGCGAGCAAGGTTCGTGCTGGAGCATGATATTGATTTGGATCTGAGTGCAGATAATCTGCACCAAATCTTGAAAAATAAATTAATAGTCAAAAAATTTTTAGACTTCTGCCACAAAGTGTCAACGGTGTCGATCAGGATGAATAAAAATTAAATAGGATGACCAATCAGAAATGATACAACAAATTGATGAACAAGGTCCCTTGCCTACGCAAGGGGTAACTGTGATTTTCCCCCCACTTAATAAGCAACATGTAACAAGCAGTATGTAAATCAGAATGAATATATGGCCCACGGGGGTGGTGTAACCCCCGGGGGGAAACAATAAAAAAAAAACAGGTGCTGCATATAGGTAAAAGCTGATATAAATTTGGAATAGTAAAATAATAATGATTGGATTACAGCAAAAAAACAACACATTACTTAGCTCTTGTTACTCCACTTTCCGACAGGACAAAGTGAAGAGGACAAGGTAAGGTAAGACAAGGTAAGGCTTATTCACAGAACACGTATTGTGTTCTGTGATCCTTAAGGCTTGAAAAGGTCTATCAGATTGCTTTTATCCCTGCATCCAAATGTAAACTAAAGTGAGTTTATTTTCACGCCTTAACTACTCGACCTACGAGTATCATCATGAAATTTTGCGTACACGTTATCAAAGATATCGGAACAGACATTTTGAATAAATGTTTTAACACCTAGAAAAGGAGCGAACGAAGTCGCAGGAAAGGCTATTTAATAATAGTTACAATTCATAGCCCCAAAATATATCAATACTAATAATAAATCATAAGATACGGGACATAAGATAGGCTACTTTTTCTTTTTCAACGCGGACGAAGTCGCGGGTCGCGACTTCGTCGACTTAACATTTATATTAACATTATATTCAAAACATTTTTTTTACCCAATTCTTGCTATTTTTTCTGTGCTTCGCGTGTATTAGAGTAATATAATAAAGGTTTGAATACCGTTAAATTATTATACTGTGATGTTAACGATCAAGCCGCAATGGCACCAGCTATCATTAGCAATGGAGTGGTAAGGCAAGAACTACCAAACAGCTGTAAAAACTTGAGATCCCTCCACATCCTTGTCTATGTCAAAGATCGATTGTTAAAGTGGCCAACATTTAAAGTAACTGTATCGTTAAATTATAAATAGATTTAACTGTTGAGGCGCTAAGGAGATTTCGCATATTCACTGTAGATGATCAATTTTTTTTGTGTGAAATAAAGTTAAAATAAAAAATTGTCCTCGACAATAAAACGTTCCACAATTATTTGAAGAATATAAAGAATAATGACAAGAAAGAATGAAGAACTTAGTCAAAGAAACTAACAATTTTTTTTTTAGGAAAATGTTTCTGCTTCCTTTAGGTTAAATGAAATATTAAAAATAAATCAACATTTTTAAAATCGTCATAAGCACGTAACAAAGGGATGCATAATATATAGGTTTTTACTATATTTTAAATCATGATTATCTGATTAAAAAGGTCCCTTGTACACACATACATATATATCAAATACTAAAAACTAAGTAAATGTTTACATTTTTTTTAAATAAACTCGAAATAATGAGGTTTACTTAGATCCGAAAAGTTAAAAAACTTGTATCCATATTTTAAACTTCAAAACAAATTGTATGTAATTTTAGAATAAATTAACATTTATAATTGTATAATATATTAAATAGACTGTTTTTGTTCCGTCAATTTTCGGTTTCATATAATTAAAATTAAAAAAAAACTTACAACCACACATCAACGAGAACCGTGAAAAAGTAGACAAAAAAATCGGACACCATATTTATCATAGAGTCAATTTGTCATAACACAGCCGACAGAGACATATTGTGTAATGTTTGAACCGAAATAGAACCACTTGTTTATATCGGAACAGAGATGGAAGGACCACGTGTGCCCTCCACCTTTTATTGGGAACATCTGACGCGTTACACCGTTACACATTTTTAAAAAGCAACTCTCTCACGCCAATTACTCGGTGATACTAAATCAATGGAGTTCTTTGATGTACCGCTTTTAACTAGGGAACATTTAATACACCAAAACTGTTCAAAAGTGGGCCAAAGCAGTTTATTTTGTGGAATGACACAATACTATATATACAAACAGCGTTCAACGTTTGAGTTATTGTTATTTGAATGTTCCCAATTTGTTATTGGTAAGTTTTCATGTTGAAAATCGCATGTTTTAAACCGATGGTTTATGGTTTAGTTAAGCCGCAAGGCATGATTTAAAAATAGTAAAAAAAAAATAGCAATTCGGATCCTAACTAATATTTTAAACGCGAAACTCAGTTTTTTGGATTGTTGAGTTTGTTTATTTTAAACGCTTTCACGCCTTAAGTACACAACCGATCAGAGATACAGAAACATTAAACACGAAATCGCGGGCAAAAGCTACTAACCAATAAAGAAAAGATATATTACTTATTACAGATAACAATATATTAGAATATATTTTTAAAAAATTGAGGGAATTATTTTAAATTTTATCAATCAATAAGGTTATTAAACTAGCTGTGGCTCATAGCTTCGCCTGCCTTAATAAAAACCTTCTTCATGAAAAGACATAGAAAGTATTTTAGAATATGATTTGTGTATACTTCGTGAATATTTTATTTGTATTTGCCAATGATTTCGTTTCTTATTAATTAAATATTTTGTTATATTTCTCATGTAAGTAGCTTTAAGCTTTAATGAAAACTTTTTGGTTTGAAATCTCTCGTGCGTTAGTTACTACCTAAACTAAGTTGAAACATTGTATGACAAATATGTCGGCCTTAAATAATTATCAACAAAAAGTCCGCCACAAAATTATGCTCAGTTTTCAGGAACTAGTTCCATTGACAACTTTTCGAGATTAGTAGGTAATACGCACATGCAGACAGATTCAAAAAAGAAAAGAAAAATCTCCTGTAAATAGGATCAATTTTTTATGTTTTAATTTTTATTTTAAAATTATAAATAAATTATCGTTTCACAAAAATATTCGTTGAATGATCATTTTTTTTAAAGAATATTTTTTCTTATTGGACTATTTATAATAATATCCATCGAAAATCGAATTAATGAATTAAATTAAATTCAGTGTTAAATGTTATATAAATATATAATCTTAGTGTGTATTTTAATAAATGTATCATCGCTTTCACATTGTTATCAACGCTAAGCTGTGTACTTGAACGCACTTGAATCGAAAGCGCGCGAAGATCATCTGTCAAAAGTGTCGACACACAAGTTTGCCGCCAAAACTCAACGCCATTTTAACAATACCATTCACACACCCACCTCATTATTTTCGTTCTTTGTCGCGTGATTCACTGAGGTTCCATTTTTAAAACACATTTTTTTTAAACGTTCCAATGACCAAGACAGTGGACGCGTGTGGAGCCAATTTAATTTTAGGGTTAGGAACGCGGAGCGGCCGTAGCTGAATGTCGACCAACGCGCGAAAAGTTTTAGGGCGTACTGGTAGCGAGCGGCGATCTGTCGCCTACTTTTTTCTATTCCAACATTTTTCATCGTGATTTCTACTATCTTATTAGTGGACATTGGGACGTTCTATTTTTGATTGGCCCTACAACTATGAAAGAGACTGTGACATTCTTTAGCTGTTTTAATGTAAACGGGAATTTTTAAATGAAAAATTGAGACAAGATCTTCAGCGAAAAATTTACTATAGCGAAAATTCAGACTTTTATTGTTTACTATCCGGTGCCCGCGACTTCGTCCGTGTTGAACGATGAAAGGTATTATCTCCTTTCTCCCCCAGACAACGTGTATAAAAATTTCATGATGGTCGGTTCAGTAGTTTTTGTGTGAAAGAGGAACAAACATCCATACGGATCCATACAAACGAACTATGACGAAAATTTTACAGGACACCGAAGCTAAGCATACTTTGAAAACATAGTAGGTGGTTGAAAAAGGTGGTAGATAAGTATATTTAGTAACCAATAGTTTATTCAGTAAATCTATTTCAGTAAAACGACTACGCACAATAGCTACTACCGTTATTCCCTGTGTTCGATAATAAACATCACCGCTTTGTAAAAATAAACTGAACTTGGATACGAGTTGCGTTTAGAATCAATTTGGAGAGATCACGTCACAACCGTGACGTCATGCGTTAAAGGGCACTTGATACTAGGGAAGCATAAAGCCGAAGAGTCCAAGTTAACCGCAGTGTCATCTGATGTTGTACCTTGAATTTTTAACACTAAGGTCTGCCTTCCTGAAAATCTAACACTGATGAAAGAGAGAAGGTTCAAGACATTCGAAATGCACCTTAAATACATATAGACTTTTGGTTGATTTTGATCTTGCGTGAAATCTTTATTCATTTCATCCCTTTCAATCAATGATCATTTCATATTAGTCTTTATTCTTTGCAACTCAAGAATCAATTTAAAGTATAGGATAGCAATACATAAGTCTTTATGGAACTACGTGACGTAATTGCATACACTCTTCAGTAGATACGTGTGCGAAAAAGACGAAAGATAGTGAAAATTGTGATGTAGAAAAGGGACAAAAGATGTTACTGTTCTCTTTCAATTTGATTAACGACCTCACTGGAGGTGGCAAGTAATTATCGAAAATTAGAACACATAAAAAACTTAATTATAATTCATATTGAAAAATAATTGTAACACAGTCATATTTATTTAAGTTATTTCATAATTTATACTTTTAAATTTAATATCTAATTAAATCTTGGTTTTTTATGTCGACATGAAATTATAACTTTGACAGTAACATTTATTATTATATATATCTGTATTCTATAACATTTTTATAATAATAAAAATAATACCTAATAATTATCATTTATTTCAAATATAACATTCATATTAGCATATATGTAAATGGTAAAAAAAAAATCTAAGAAAGAAAATAAATATGTACTTGAAGAAGTAGTTTTTGTAGGTACACAAATACAATTAAATATAGTCTCATATAATTAAATAAATTGAGATGATTTTGTGTTTTTAACACAAGCTTCATAAAATTTTTGACGAAATATTAAGGTTGACAGTGCGATAATTTCGTAGGCTCGTAGCAGTATGATCTCGTAGCGCTACGCAATATTAAAACGACGTAGATATAGATTGAAGTAATATCCATTTAGTCTATATCCATATTTGTATATCATAGAAACTAAGATCATACATTTATGTTTCTATCATAATCATGTTTCTACGGATTTTCATTAATTAATGGAAAGAACAATAAACGAAGAACAATAAACGAGGAAGTGCGAATCCGGGCAAGAATCACTAGTGAATAATAATTTCATGTTTTCCTATTAACATAGTGTATTGATTACGGTGGAAGGCTTTGTTTGTCTAGTAGATATACCACACTTTTGATGTCTTAACTGTGTTATCAAAAAAACATACTATATACGTAAGTAAATGTAATGTAATGTAATGATTAAAATATAATCGAGTATGGAATGAAGCACTTTCCATAGCAAGTTGTAACTTAATTTTACATAATGAATATACCATATTTGGGTTAAACAATTTAATATTGTTGTGTTAAAACTTGGGCGTTGTGTACGCTTCTGGTAAACTTACAAAATAAACGAAGACCAAATATCTGTCTTTGGTCAATTGGCATTAATTTCGGAAAATCATAAATACATACGCTTCAGTCGTTTTATGAACTCCTGGTAAAAGCAGTCTCCCAAAGAAGTAAGGTAGACGCGGCCATCCCGCTTTAAGGGCGCTAGGGAGCACGAGGCACCCTCGACAGATGTCGTTAGAATGCACTTTTGAAAACTATTAAAACAACTAGATAAAATATTAGATATTACAAAAAAAGAGAGGGAAAAAAAGGAGGGCTGTGGTCAAAAAAAAATTTGATTCTTTAGTTGTCGAGTGGTGTAATTAAATTTTGGATGTAGATAATATATTATGTATAGATGGACCCTTATGGAAGCCTATCCCCCGATTTTGTTATCATCACTTTTCTGAATTGCCTCCTTCTATGGCAGTAAATTTAAAAAGGTTTAGGTACGTCAAGATATATCTTAAAATAATAAAAACTGATATTAATTATTAGTATAAAAGTGTGTGCTGCGAATACAGATGGCACTAATATGAAATCTGCCAATACTATCGAAATATCGCACCTTCGGCAAGACAAGGGCTTTTGTAATTTTACAGGAGAACCATTTAAAGTTATTTTTTTTTGCATACAATATCATTTCTTCTGTTTATTTAATTTTAAACAATTCTTCATCAAATAAGCCCCATAGTCTGGTAAATATTTTTTTTATTTAATAATGTTTTTAAAACATTTCTGCATATATTTTAAGTTATGTCTTACCGAAGGTGCGATAAGCTAGCAAGTTCAATGATAAAGCAACTTCGCTTCATATAGCTAATATTTAATCATATTCATAGTCTAATAAAAAAAAATACAGCACAAAAATTAGTTTAAGCATTATATTCTAAATTTCGGTATAATTTTCATAATTGCCCTGATTATAAGACAGGAAATGTACACTCAAATTTGACATTGAAAATGAGTTCGTTCTCATTTTTCGTTCGTTTTCTGGACAATCCAGAGGTCGCGGTTAAGGGAAGGCCGAAAGTACCAGGAGCACATGAAGTAATAAAAGCTCGAATGTACAGTCGAGAATAGTATAAGTTGAGAGATGTAAACCAATCGGGCAGTAATACAATCCAACAAACAGGGTCGTCAAATCTCTTGAACTGAAACCCACATTTAAGAAAGTAAGCATTCATTGTTATGGCTTCCCAATACTTCACACTCAATTAATGTTTGCTATGCTTAAGGCAATAACGGACTATCTTTATTTAAACATGTAACATACATACAATATATTAAATTATTCATTACTTAGCTGTAACGGTGTTACTGATTCGGCCTTAGCTTTCTGTGTACAAAAGAAGAATACGAAAAAAATTATCACACAAGTTTATAATGCAAAATAGGGCTCAACTTCCCAAGTGGTAAACAGGAGACTCTCTACGGAGTAGCCGCATGTGTTTGTGCAACTTTCACTGGGCGAACGGACCAACCTGACACAAATTTTCTAACAAGGAGAAAAACATCTTCAAAAAAACACCTACTGCATTTTCATGCATAAGGTTATGTGGAATTTTTTACCCACTAAGAGCCATCCTCGTCATGGGATTAGTTTTAGTCATAGGATTAGCTTAGGGGACTTTAAACAACTCCAAAGTGGCAGGGCTCACTGGTTTTCGCAGTCAATTGGGTAACCACCGCCTTACATTTGACCACCGTGAAATAACAGCTCTTATTGTTCGGTTATTAAGTAATGATTACCTTCCAGAGCCCATTACCTTCCTTCCTTTTCCTTCCTAATATGTCCTTAAACCTACTGTGGCATTGCTTGTCTTAAAGGTGACAGTAACAACCTACAATCAAGTGGAAAAAAGTGCTCCACGTATATAAGAGACGGCACTGACCAAAGCATTCCACTCCCTTATTTGCCTGAGATTCTAATGGTTGCACTTGTGCGCATAGTTATGGGTTTTTTAATGGGTTGTTCAAACAATTTTAACAACATAGGACATCGAACAATATTTTGACATAATAAAAATTAACTCCAAAACAAACGCAGTCCCGTTAACAAAAAAATCTCTGCACTAAATGCAGCCTATAGCTAATTAGGTACTTAAAAGTTTTTTTAATCTTTTTATATATTATGATTTTTGATATTAACAAAGTTGTGATTGGTTGTGCTTGAAATCCAGGTTATTGTTTGAAATTTTAAGCCATCTATTCGGAATTATACTTACTAAAACAGTTTCCTCTGTACTTCTAACAGCGACATCTAGTAACAACTTTCCGAACCTCGTAGTCAAGTTGTTCATATGAAATAGAAGATAGTCAGATAGAGGTCGCATTGTGACACATTATTTACAAAAATAAGACTACTACGACCTCACAGCGACTTCTTCGGCGTTGGTTAGGACCAAATTTAGAGTAGAAGTTATTGGAGGAAGACAGACATGAAATAACAACTACTTTATTTTATAATTTATACCGGGTGTCCCAAGACTATGCGACATGAAGGGAAAGTACCTTAAATATCGTAGATAGGATATTTTGATGAAAGAGGGCTTTATATTATTATTAAGTTAGTAATACTGCATTCAAAAATTTTCTAAAAATTATGCTTCTTCTGGGAATCGAACCGACTTAAATGTGAAAAAAAATCACATCTTTCAGCAAAATATCCAATATACCTACGATATTTAAGGTACTTTCCCTTCATGTCCTATTACCTACCTATACTATTTTTTCCTGCAATTTTTATACACAAACCTTTCTCATCTATCCCTCCTCCGTTATCCAAATTCCTTTTTCGATTTAAAAAGCTGATAAACAGACAGAAGCGGACAGAAAATATGTAGATACATATTACCTATAGATTTTAAACCAACATTTCGATGCTTTGAACTCGTACACGATGTCAAGTGATTGCCACCGCTGCTTTGTTTCATTATATTTATTAAAAAAAATACTTTATAAAAATTTGGGCATTTTATTGAGCTTTGGCATCGTCGACAATAAAAACATTTTACAATATTAGTATAATTTTTTAAAATTGATGTATTAAAACAGTACCGTATCTACTTAATAGTTACTACTAATCCATACTCTTCCACTCCAACATAAACTGACATTCTACGTCATATTCGTGTAGGTCTTCCAGTTCTAATTCGATTTGTTCTACATCGGCCGAACACTCTCCCAAATCCCATATGTCTCCGTATTCGTCGTACTCAGCTTCACTAAAGATGTAGTCAGAATCTCCGCGTCTTGCATTTTTTTTCTTTGCTCCTTTTTCAACTTTAGCCGACTTAGCTGTGTCCTTATTCTTTTCATTGGTTCCGTTATTAGATTCGTTTGCTTTTGTGATAATATTGTCATTTTTCCCTTCCTTTCTTACGTTGGTTTTATTATTCTCCTCTAAGTTAGAAAAGGAACGTTTCGTTTCTTTAAAATCTTCTTTCTTTATTACTTCGGAAGCTAATTTATCTTTCTTTTTAGATTTGCATGTACGTGTTGGAACACTATCATCTCTAGGTATAGCATCCGCAGATACAAATTTTACTCGCGATCCATCGTTCTTCAATGATTCTTTATACCTTTTGACTTTATCCTCGAACGTTTCCTCGCAATCTTCTCTCTCCATGAAATCGGATTCCTTCAAGTGTACTATGTGCCAATCTTCGTCTTTGAAGCTCTGAAAGAATCTTCTTTCGGAATCGTCAAATCTCATTTTGGTCTCTCCATTGTCTCCTTTTCGTTCGTCCGTTTCACTGACTACGTTGTCGACTTCAATTTGAATTACTAACAACACTAAACTAAACATTTTAATGAACATTTCTACAAAATGTTTAATTCAATCTAGAGTAGCTATTCTTACATTTTTAATTAATTAAATTTATCACATGTTATGGTATGGTCGAAAACTTTTTGTTAAGTAAACAACTGAGATATAATCAAACGAGAATTTATTTGTTTCATTTAATCGTGGCTACATATTACTGACAAAATTGAATTTTGGTTTTACATATTGTCCAATTAATTAGGTATTTATTAAAAAAGTAGATTTTACCTGTGACTTCGTCTGCGCCTCTTTTTCTTAGGTGTTAAAACATTAAATTCAATTTTTTTTTAAGTGATCAACATCCATCAAGATCCATCCAAAGTGCAAAATATTAGTTTCATATAGTGCAATTAATATTACTGTTTATTCAACCTGACTACCCAATAACTATGATGAAAATTTTTGATTTAAAATACTCGTACTTTTCATACATTAAACAGATGGGTGAAGGTCATTTAACTCAGATAATCTAATATTAAGAATACTTATTGTGGGCACATGGTGTGCGTTAAACTCTAATGAATTTGAGGCTGAGGAAATAAATAATATTATCTAAGTATATACTCATAACTTCTTAAACTTTAACTAACATCATAAAGCCCTCCTCTTCTGGTCACGTCTACTAGACACGCCTAGCCCTTTACTTACCTACTACTCTTTGTCTCAAGAAAACCGTAGAGTTTTCCATGAGGAATCTCAAGATGTTTCGATTTGTGATTAAAATGAGACGTAATTGCAACAGACGGAAACAAGTAATACAAATTTAACTATTCAATAAACCACAACAAACCTCGGTCTAACGAACGTGAGTTACGTGAAACCGTCCATTAAGGGATGATCGCGGACAGATATTTATCTTTACAGCTAACTAATCCATTCAGCCGAAGTAACCACCCTTCAAACGTTGGAAAAATACTTCAATTAGACCCCCCGCCTACCCCCGACAGAGATCAAAACAGTCCAATTACAACGACCCTTTCTAATAAACCCCTCGTTTGGTTAAATCAGAAATAAAGGCGCAAATAATAATCACGATTTTGAGACCCTGAAATTAGCATATCGTTTGTGTAAATTTAAGAGAAGCTTCGCCGTCCAACGCGACGCGACTGATGTTCATTTACAAAGCGCTTCAAATGTAAGTATCATGTTTAGGGATATATACTTTTTTATAGTTTTTTGAAGTGATAACTTCTTTAGGCGCGGTGGGCATTTTTGAGATGGGAAAAAACCATTGAACTCGCGACACTGTCATGTAATGTTACGTAATGTAACCGAAATCTCTGTTGACAATTATAAAAGAACACAGTGATTTTAAATAAAAATAGAAAACGACCAAAAAGGTCGTCAACATTTTCAGTATAGAGGAGCTATACTATACTATACTGAGCGTTGACAGAAAAAAAGAACAATTTGAAGATCATTGTTGACGACAAAATTATTTTTTCAATTGATAGCCCAATTCTTAAGTACTTATTTCACGGTGTTCTTCCACAGATGGGATAGCCAAAATACTGCAAAACGCAATGTGTCGTCACTATACTTTCCAAAACTAGACCAAAGCTAACCTTCAAAGTTCGTTTCCAAAGTTGACCCCTCTGGGAATCAAACCCGGCAACCACCCTTACTCATCTAACGGGTCATCAACTATAGGATTGTGAGTTAAAATGATTTACAGCGCTAAATAATATTCGCACAAAAATTATGCAGCGCTTTATCCGTTGTATTAACACTGAAATGTCAACAGAGCGCTTTAGAGATGCAAATTGACAGCGGTTGGCAGCGCTGATTCGAAATGGCGCCAACACATTTGCATAATTTGTTTCAAATTGAAATTGTTTCAATAACGGACTATACAGAAATGAAACGACATTTTCTCAAGTAACCTTTTTAATTGTACAATAATTTGTTTCAATTTTATTCCAACTAAGTATATTAAATTATAATAAATCTATTATCTAAAATGTTTTTCTACTATCGTACCCAGGTAACTTTGCAAATGTTTTTTTATTGCAGTAATTTATGTTAAATAAATTGATATCATTCAATTAAATAATTTTCGTGGAAAACGAGATAGTTATATTATACATAGTTTACTTGTAATAAGTATGAGTAGAATGTGTATTACACAACTTATGTTATGAAGAGTTTTTCTTTCTTCTTGATACTGTTCAAACTGTGTTTGAACAGTATCAATATGTCTGTTTGATACCTTTTCACGCCTTAACTACTCAACCCTCAACCGATCATCCTGAAATTATTCAAGCTTGGTGTTTTCCACTGTCCAAAAACAGATTTCCGTTTCAGATAAACGGCCCCCCTTTAAAGGTACTTTAAAGGTTACAGGTTGGATACTGGCGAAATATATCGCTTTTATAATAAATAACTAGATTAGAGCTTAATCTAAAATTTATAATACTTACACTGAACAATATATTGCACATTATATAAATAAATTTGATATTTCTAAAGGCATTGCTTCAAATTACTCATAAATACATATGTGTGATAAATTAAGTAAATCAAAATGGCCGTACGGTTTTATTTTATTTAATTTTTAATGAATAAATAAAATAAAATAATTGTATGTAATTAACTAATCAATATATATATAATTAAGCGGTTATGTACAAATTGTTTATTGTCCTAAAAAATTAAAGAAAAAATAAAAATCTCCTTAAAATCTTTAGGTATGTAAAAAAATTGTCTCTTTTAAGTTTAGGTATTAGAACAAGCAATAACTTTTGTTAGATTTAGAACATAAAATAAAACTAATTAGTTTTAAAGACGAGTCTTTAAACTATGTAAACTTAATAGAATTAGACAACAAAACTCAAAAAAAAAATTAATAAAATTTTCATGATAAAATCCATTTCATGGATACATTCTAACAGCTAAGTAAAGTATCCTAAATAAATAACACTACAATCAGTAATTTTGACAATGTACACGACTAAAGATTTATTTAAAATTATTTTTTTTATTTTATGGTTGAGATTGTTGGTGCACAAACCGGCGCAAGCGCAGCGCAGTACTTTCAATGTGACCGCTTCTGAACGATCATATTGGAAAATTATAGGGGGGGATGAAGATGATCACAGTACCATAAAAATATATTACAGTCATTGGAATTTGCGTCACAAATGCCAAAGCAGCACATAAAAAGAACGTCTTTGACAGAATCATGGCGGACTCTTGCCTTCACGCGTCAATGGTAAAAGGTAGTAACGATCAACTTCTACTATTTCATTTTAAACTCTAATGGGTTGACGTAAAGTCACATTTTCTTTAAATTACGTACTTATTATTATGTTTGTTTTGTTTTAAATGACAGTTCATGCTCTACGCATATGTCACTTTTAAATGTTCCATAAAATTCGTAGTGTTTTGTATGGCACGCGGGTTCCATGTTGTAGTAGTTTGATGATTACAGTACACAATAATTTATTAATTTTACTATATTATTATAGACTTTACAAATGACAATGCATGTAAGCTGGGTACGGCGGTAGAAGGGCGCACGCGAGAGGCAGTGCGTGAGCAGTGAGTTCCCGCTCGCCTCCTGCCGCTTGGGCCCGAAGCTGCTCCAACCGCAACTGGTTTTGGCGTTTCCATTTCGTCCTACAACGAAAGATCTCTTTGTTTGCATAATATATTATGCCGACATCTTAGATTAATGATTGGTCTCGCTGCGCTCGACTAGATACCGCGCCATCTAAAAACAATAGCTCCGTAAATGCGGCAACTCATTATTGTATGTAGTGTGTGTAAGACATCGTCACTTTTTATCACTTTTTACACAGTTTCATTCCATTTTTACACAGTTTCACTACGCAAATTGGCATTTTATTATGCCCAAAATTTAATAAAACATTCGGCACGTACACGTCACAGACAGCTTGCAGTGTGACTGGTTCGAGTACGCCTACTTCGGCGTAGTAGTCTAGTAAATAAGAGCCATTTTGGTGAAAAACCTCGTAGAGGTCACCGAAAATTATGGTTGAGGACTCATTCGATTCGGAATAACATTTAGAAACTTTACGAGAAATTTGAAGTGGGGCCGATAAAAATTAAAAAAGTTATGAACAATTTAGCAACAAAAAAGAAGGGGTTTTGGTTTTTTGCAAATATCTCGAAAACTATTAGAGATATCCGAAATGTAAAAACAAAATACTTAAAGAAAAGGAAATTTCCTAAAAAAAAGTCTTACCTCTCGAAACTCTACCACCAATCTTTATAATTTTAATTTAGAGATGAAAATGGCGCTAAAAGCGGGTGATGGGATTTCCGCGCGCGCCGACCGATACGGACACTTGAACAATAAAAATTATTTTAATAAAATTTTTATCGGCCCCACTTCAAATTTCTCGAAAAGTTTCTAAATGTCATTCCGAATCGAATGAGTCCTCACCCATAATTTTCGGTGACATCTACGAGGTTTTCACCAAAATGGCTCTTTTTTACCAGGACTACAGTATTTATTGCCGCATTTGACAAGTACGCCGGCGGTATGGTATCGAGTGCACCGAGACCAATAATTATTAATCTAAAGCCGACATATTTATTTATCTAACTACTTGTTAGTCTAAGTTTTAATGCAGAGATCTTACCTTCTATTCTGATACCAAGTCTTGACCTGAGTCTCACTGAGGCTTAGGGCGTCTGCGACGTCTCCCCTGTCGGCCACACTCAGGTACTTCTGACAGCGGAACTTGCGCTCGAGGTAGGCCAGTTGCGCGTGAGTGAAGGCAGTGCGACGTCTTCGTGGCTTACGACCGCTGTTCGCTGTAGCGTTCGGACGAGGAGTTTGTTGACTATCTGCATAAAGAACATTATACAATCTTGTGTATAAATCAATCAATACTAACAATAAATCTGTAAGGGTCGGTCATAGAGTAAGTTACTTTGTTTTCAGATATATCGTGTTTATAGGCTCTATACGTGATACTGAAACTATATTGACCATTTTTAGATTTTTTTTCTGTATTCATGTATGTTCCTCCATAACTTTTAAACGAATCAACTGATTTTCACGAAACTTGGTAGATAAACATTAAGACGTACGGGACACAGGATAGGCTACATTTTTCTTTTTCAACGCGGACGAAGTCGCGGACGCCAGCTAGTAACTAAATAATACATATCTTCACACATTTCTCGCAGCACCATCGAGTTCCACATGAACCAACTATAGGCTTGTATTATGGATACCAGGTAGTTGATATACTTTAGATTACTTTTTTTTTGTAAAACATACATAAATTATAAATACAAATATTCATGACAGGTATAAAGATAAAATGTTAATAAACATTTGCCCCTATCGGGATTCAAACCCGCGACCGTTTGGTTAACATCTAGGGTTGTGTTTATGATTTGCAGAAAAAAATGCACTCAAGCAAAACCGGGGGCAGGTCGATAAGCTTCCTCGTTTATCGCTTTTTCTATTAATAAAACCATATAAAATTCCGTTGCATGATTTAGAAAAAGAAGCAGACTCAGTTAATTACTTTATTTTATAATATGATTAGATTTTGCCCGCAACTTTGTCCGCACCTTTTTTCTGTCAAAACATTGTTCAGGTAAATTCCATTCCAAACTGCCAAATTTGGAAATTTAATTTGACCTAATTAAAGAAGGTGTGATTTTAGAAGCAGTATTACTTACCTTCTGTTTCTTTGGAGTCTCTCTGCGAATTACTAGCAATCACCGAAGCAAAGCCGGCCAACAGTTGAGACTGAAAGGAACCCTTCGTAAGATCCATAGACCGCCCGTAGATACCCTCAGGAATCCCTCCCATGTGGCTATAGCCCTCGGTTTCTCTCTTGTTACGATCCCCCTCAGGCCTGTACAAGTGGAAGATGCCACTCTCGTACAGTTTCATACGATCCTCCGCACGGCCCTCATAATCGTGTTCGTCCTCTTTAAATGGCGAATTGAAATTAGAATCTGGTAATCGATTTAAATTGTACTCTGTGTCTTCATTGTCCGCTTTAGTCTGATAGTTGCGAGTTTCAAAAGCGAATTGGGATTTTCTTGGAGTGGATGTCTCGCTGCGATTGTCGCCGACAGATATGTCATCCTCCAGGTCTGATTCGGGGTTTTGGCTCGTAGCTGGTGAGTCGCATCTGTTCTCCAGGTCCCCGTTGAGTCCCGCACCTGCGCAGAAGTAACATTCATTACAAACAAATACCGATCGTTAGTGTCAAAAGCGAGTTTTTATCCGTTAACCATAGACAACAAAGAGGTTAAAGCATCGCTTGACACTTAACCACGAGCACAAACGGAGGGCGCACAAAGGCTGGGAACTCGCATAAAGATCTCAGTTTTTAAAAAGGAACGACCATAGACACGAGTTTTCTGCTCTAATTAATGCCTCGGGGCGTCTGTTTCGCTCTCGAGCAAATGAATACGAAGTCTGTGAATGGTGTGTTTTAGCGCGCGCGGAAATTTCTTGTCTATGGCCGCGTTTGTGTCTTTTAATTTGCGTGAAAATGGCGAAGAGTGGGCATTCGGCATTCAGGCTACGGTCGCTTTTCATGGTTTCTGCTTCGCTAAACTTTGTATACCGTAATGGTGTAGCGTGCCCGGGCACCCGATTACTTGTTGTATTTGGATCCTGGGAGCCATGAAGAGGCCTCTCGAGTGTTTCTCTCGTTATAATTTTGCATAAATATGTTTTAGGTCGCACTTTATAGATACTTTTTTTGGTAAGAGCTGCGTGAGGGGACTTAATGTTTCTTACAAGCTAAAAAACTTGAACAAGGTTGATTGAAACTTCTTTATCTCCAATGGGTCTGACCGATGGGTTTGAAAATGACTATAAAACACACATAATATCAGAGCTATGGTTATGTACATGTGAAAAGTTTTTGTTTCATCAAAATCGATGCAGTATTTCCGAAGTTATTGACACCGAAACTTCGGTCGCTATTCAAATTTTCAAGTTCGCCCGTGCTAAGTGGATGACGTCACAAGGGCCGATGCTAGACGCAAGTTCATAGTAAAAAGATAGATTTGTATTTTGTAATTAATTAACTCAAAAACTACTGGACCGATTTTAAAAATTCTTTCACCTATAGAAAGCTACGTTATCACCGAATAATATAGGCCATATTTTATAAAGTTACGCGGGCGAAGTCGCGTGCAACAGCTGGTAACATTATAGAGAGAGTAGATTTCTATTTTTGTTTACGAGTATAATGATTAAACTTAAAAACTACTAGACCGATTTTAAAAATTATTTCTCCTATAGACGTTATCAGCGAGTAACTCAAGCCATATTTTATAAAGTTGCGCAGACGAAGTCGCGTGAAAACAGCAAGTTGATTATAAATTATAAAAATATTCTTAAAATGATTCTTGAGCGGGACTTACGACAAAGATTTCCTCAATACTTTCTGAAGTTATCGGGTTCGGAATATCTTAATGAAGTAGGTATCTTCTTTTTGTCTACGTTTCTGTACTACATACCATTCATTTGTTTTAACTGTCTCTCGATGACACAAAATGTAAATGTACGTTTTGTTGTATCAGCTAGGTTGCGGTTTGCAACTTTACTTGCAACTTTGCTTTGCAAGCATATACTTGGTTGTAAGTCATCCTCATATCATAAAGAGTGTAATAGGCATTTTTGTTAGTATACTAGGCAGGTAAGTATATTTTTTAAAGGGAGAAAATTGACGATGTCTTACACACACTAAAATAAAATACGTGTGTGACGGGCTTCATGGTCATCCACTTTTTATGTCTTTTCGTATCCATTGGCACTTGGAAAAATAATTTAGGTGTGTGGATGGTTGAATTTGTACATAATATATAGTGCCTATATATTATGTACAAATTATTAGTATTTTTTATTATTATTAGTATTTATTATATGGCAAAAGTAACGGTCATTATTTAAATTTTCAAATGCTCCGGCGCCTCTGACTTTTTGTACCATTTTGAAATTTTTGAAATTTTTGACGTATTTTTATTCCGAACCTGATAACTTCAGAAAGTATTGAGGAAATCTTTGTCGTAAGTCCCGCTCAAGAATCATTTTAAGAATATTTTTATAATTTATAATCAACTTGCTGTTTTCACGCGACTTCGTCCCCGTAATTTTATAGTCTATGTTAATAGCCTATGTTACTCGCTGATAATGTAGTTTTCTATGGGTGAAAGAATTTTTAAAATCGGTCTAGTAGTTTTTAAGTTTATTCATTACAAACAAAAATAGAAATCTACTCTCTTTATGATATTACCAGCTGTTGCACGTGACTTCGCCCACGTAACTTTATAAAATATACCCAATGTTATTCGCTGATAACGTAGCTTTTTATAGGTGAAAGAATTTTTAAAATCGGTCCAGTAGTTTTTGAGTTAATTAATTACAAACAAAAATAGAAATCTACTCTCTTTATAATGTTACCAGCTGTTGCACGCAACTTCGCTCGCGTAACTTTATAAAATATAGCCTATGTTATTCGCTGATAACGTAGCTTTTTATAGGTGAAAGAATTTTTAAAATCGGTCCAGTAGTTTTTGAGTTAATTAATTACAAACAAAAATAGAAATCTACTCTCTTTATGATATTACCAGCTGTTGCACGCGACTTCGCCCGCGTAACTTTATAAAATATACCCAATATTATTCGCTGATAACGTACGTAGCTTTTTATAGGTGAAAGAATTTTTAAAATCGGTCCAGTAGTTTTTGAGTTAATTAATTACAAACAAAAATAGAAATCTACTCTCTTTATGATATTACCAGCTTTTGCACGCGACTTCGCCCGCGTAACTTTATAAAATATACCTAATGTTATTCGCTGATAACGTAGCTTTTTATAGGTGAAAGAATTTTTAAAATCAGTCCAGTAGTTTTTGAGTTAATTAATTACAAACATACAAATCTCTCTTTCTTGCATCTAGAATCGGCCCTTGTGACGTCATCAGTGTTCGCGAGTAGTATTAAAAAATTTGGGTGGCGCGCGCACTTTGAACGCTTATAACTCGGTCATTTTTTAAGATATCAAAAAAATAAAAACACTGCCGTATTTGTCTAGTGAGCTATATTTGGGGGATATCATTAACTAAAATCGATGGTCAGACTCATTATGAATTACAAATATCTTTTTTTTATTTGCTGACAGCAAAGTATTAAAACTACCGTAAAAAGATTTTCAAAATGCTGATTGTTCTACTGAGTACTGGTTTGTTCTGAACTTGACGATGCGCCCCGGCTTCGCCTGGGAGCAATATAGCCTATGTTCATGTGGAAAATTGCACCATTCAAATAATGAAATATTTATTGAAATAGGTACTTAGTTCCAGATTACTTTCCACGTATAAACTAACTTACAAAATCCGCTCTCTATTTTTATAATTAGATACTAATTATAGAAATAGAGAGAAAAATAAAAATAGAAATCAATACTGATTTCCAAAATAAAAAATCAATCAGAGTTCGAGTCATAATATTGTATTAATTGTATTAAATAGGAAAAAAAAATTTTTACTTAATGTGCAATATTTTTACTATTAATAAAGAGAGAAGAACCTCTAGGGTATTCAATAATATTCAATATCGCTCTAGGGAAGGGCGAAGTCTTTCCATTGTTGGAAGAAGATCGTTTGGGAGTGTCTCCTCAAATTGACGACCTCCTCCGACGTCAAAACCAGCCGTGCAAACGAGCGTCCGCGACTTCGCGGTACACCGCCGCCATCACTTCGGCATTCGGCTTCTAAGGCACGCCAGCCGATTCATTACGCGTGTTACTACCCATCTTACTACCAGTAGTACATGGGTATTTCTTTTTTGGCCGTGTTACCACTAACTGCTCTGGTAGTAACGGGACATTTTTTGTTTCCCACATTACATACTACTACCCATTATCGTGGTTCAAACTTTTCCTTCTTCCAAAATTATTGACACATCAATATCTACTATTAATAATAAATCTGTAAGTAATTTTTTTTCTGTATGTATGTATGTTCCTCCATAACTCTTAGGGCCTCTTTCACAAACTACAAGTAAAGTTTTGATTAGTTACTTTTAGAAATCATTTTCTGTTACGAGTATATTGAATTATGCACTCGGTTTACTGCATCATTCGATAGCCAAATTTTTTTTATTATTTTCTATTTAATGCTTGGGACGTTTACCGTACCAACTAAGGTATATCAGCTCCATTATCCCCGGTTACCGGTGTCTTTAAATGACAGTTTGGCCTATTTGACGTTTGTGAAACAGGCGCTTAAACGAATTAACGAACTTGGTAGATAAACATTTAGACGTACAGGACACAGGATATGCCACTTTTTTCTTTTTCAACGCGGACGAAGTCGCAGGCGCCAGCTAGTGACATAATACAATATAATAGCCGTATATATATATAGATACAGCCTTGGCCAAAAGTATTGAGCACTCCTGTCTCCTGTAATTTGCATAGAATTATAGTAATTCCAACACACATGCCGCCTCAAAAGAGATGACGCGGTACCTCCTGTCTCTCCCTGACCGCCATGACATGACCTATTGCGGCGCCGGCAAAAGAGCTCTATTATAGGCGGTCAAGATGTCCACCCAGATATACTCCGTATAATTCCTGTACAATTGCGCGTGTACTCGCCGTTGATATAAAGAACACCGGTGGGACTGACACTAATAAAAAACTGTGCTCTTACATCTGGTGACTGATCTCAATTTATTTAATTAACTCCTATACATATTTGTGAAATACATAACACATAATTATACCGAACTCACACAATGCAAAGCGACAGCTAGATGCACTTTGCATTCTAGGTGCTTTTAACCATAGAGTAAGTAGTTACCAGTAACATTCGGACGGGAATCAATAAAATCTTTGAAGGCGCTTTGGACTGCCCCATCGGAGTTGAAATTTTTCCCTTGCAAGAAGTTATCAAAATTTCGAAAAAAATGGTAAACTGTTGGAGCAAGGTCCGGGGAGTACGGTGGATGTCTTAGACATTCCAATTGAAGCTCCTCAAATTGGGTAGCCGTTTGTTGTGCAGTGTGTGGTCTAGCGTGGTCCTGAAATAGCAGTGGCCTAGAGCGATTGACCAGCTTCGTTTGTTTAGCAGCTAGCTTTTCCATCATGGTTTGCAGTTGCTGACAATAGACATCCGCCGTAATCGTCTGGCCAGATTTCAGAAAGCTTTAGTGAACGACACCGGCACTAGTCCACCAAACACAAGTAATTTTTTTTAGTCAATTTTCGCTTGTGGCAGGATTTGGCTGGTTCGCCAGGGTTCAGCCATTGCGATGAGCGCTTCTGATTATCGTACAGGATCCACTTTGCATCACAGGTAATGATTCGATTTAAAATCCCTTCATGATTGTGCCGGTTGAGTAATGTAACGCAGCAGTCAACGCGCGTTTGTCGGTTTGCTGCACTCAATTCATGAAGTACCCACCTTTCAAGCTTTTTCACCTTCCCAATTTGCTTCAAGTGGATTAAAACAGTTTTATGACTAACACCGCAACCTGCAGCTAACTCGGACGTGGTTTGCGATGGATCCGCTTCCACAATAGCCTTCAATAATTCTTCATTATCAACTTTGGTCTCCGGCCGTCCACGGGGCTTGTTCTGCAGGTCGAAATTTCCAGAACGAAAACGTTGGAACCAAAACGCACTGTGTTTTCTTTTGCAACACCGCCACCATACACATAATTAATCCTTCGAGCCGTTTCTGCAGCACTGGTGCACGTACTCGTAAAGAAAAAACCAAAAGAGGAAAAAACTAATGAATTACGGTTTTCAAAACACAAAAGCATGAGTAAATAGCTGTATAAATTTGAAATTGAAATTGGTTAGGAATTCCAATAGGAATCAAAGTGGCCAGTACGACAAAACGATATACACTCCTCACAAAAATTAAAGGAGCAAAAAAAAATCAAATTTTTAGGTCATATTCAACAGGCTGTAACTTGAAGACGAATTGTCGTACAGTAAATTTAAAAACAGCAAGTTGTAGGTAGCTCCAAGTGTAGTTTTTGAATCTGACCTATTTTTTCTTCGAGTAATCTTGAGAAGACGACCGACAAAAAAATGTCGAAATTTTTGTTGGTTTTTCTTTTTGATCTTTTCATGTTATGATACAACTCTCTCAAGCATCTGACGAGTTATCGACCGAGAACTGATTGGTCATGAAAATCTGTTGCTGGCTCGCGGTCCATGTAGAATGTCAGCCTTTTATAAAATACAAAAATAATAAAAATTAAAATAATAACAGGAAAATTGTAAGAGCGATTGATTGTGACCCTCCCGTCGGGTGTCAATTCTAAAGTGTTGTAGATGCACCGCAGGGGATCCCCCTAATTTGTCTCGTCTCGTAGCGACGCTTGGAATCACGGGCCTCCACTCACAGCCGCCGGGAGCGAAACATTCCACCCTTAATTGTTTACTTACTCTTCACAGGTCGAGGTAAGACCGAAGAACACTGAACATATAGACAGCCCCTCTACGATAAAACCTTCAGTCAAATCAAGTTCTTTAGTTGTGTAGTTCTTTTAAACTACGCATTAATAACGATTTTACGATAACTTTGAATTTTTCCTCCCGCTTGTAAGGGCAGTATTAAATATTGTATATAAAATTTAATCGTATTCAAAGTATATTGTATTAATATGTCCAAATTAATATACTTTGGGCAGATGTTCCGATTTCCTATGTTCCACTTCCAATGTGATAGTGTGTCCGACTCAGATGGGCAGCGTTCGTGAAGCTCCGAGACATCTTCTAGTCTAAAATTCCTTAGTGCTTCCTTCCTTCCTAGTTCCTTCCTTAGGGCACCGATGTCGTGTCATAACGTCCTAGCAACCCCGCCCATCAATGGCCACGCTAGAAAGTCGTTCGGTTTTAGCCGGTACCAATCCGGCATAACCTCGCACTGTCCCTTCCCGACGTTTTCCCGACGTTCTTTTAATAGAACCTCCACATTATGCTATAAATTAGATGTTTTCAAAAATAATAAAACCACAAATTTTGTAATAAAGATATTAAAATTTTATTGTTATTGTTATCTAAATAGTTCCGTTAAATGTCTTAGGTGGGGGACGTTCGTTCGTAACCCTAAATTTTTTCACCCTTGTATAAGTAATAAACATGAATTTTACACTAATAGTTGTTCATTGTTAACCCCTAATCACTTGTGAAATCGCACGACTTGTCTATTATAAGAAATTTACATATGTATAGGTTTTTAACTTTTTTTTTATGATAAGAAACGTCATACAATTATTATTGATTGTCCACTTATTTTTGGGTACTTAACTACCTCCACCTGTGAACAAGTTGAGGAAAAACGGGCTATACAATATTTACATGTGGTTATAATTATTATTTATCATATCCATAGGATTAATATATACCTATAACCACAAAAGGCTTTTACATTATTTTCTATCTATACTAATCTAACTATCTATCTTTGTATTTTTTACGCTAATATCTGGTATTTCCGGTCGGATTTGATCAATTCTTTTGTCGTTTGATTGCCTAATTCTTGAGAAAGTTTATGGGCTCTTTATGATCACACTACGAGCCTTATGAGCCGTGCGAAAAAAGTTGAGGGAATGCCAAACGAAAAAGAAAAAAGAGCGGAGGTCCATTCTCATTTCATTCTCTTTCTCTGACCTGACCTGTGACCCGTTCAATGCGGACCAGAATCTCTTGCTTACTGTTGTTGGAATATATCAAAATAAATCTGTCTCACTCTAACAAGTAGATTGAGAGTATTTCTCCTTCACACATACAAACATTAAATTATTACAATAGCTCTTTGTTTCTTACAAGAGTCTAATACGTTTGACTTTGAGCTTCAGAGTCAGTTCTGTTCTAACTGCGCTCCTTACTAGTAAATATGAACACACCTTTCTGTTAAACTAAAAAAGAGTAATTAAATAATTACATTAACTACAAATTACATCTTTCATGGCTTCCCATAACCCAATAGTGAATGAACGTTCTGACAGTATGCAACTGCCTAGTTCTATGTAAGTATTAATGGTAAATGAAGTTGTTCAAAAACATTTTATATTATTGCATTTACTATGAATACAATTAGTGTTTAAACTTAATAAAAAAACGATAATGAATAACAAAATAAAACGCAAAGTGATTAATTCAAAGTCAAAGGTCGGTGTAGTGTCGGCGCGTGGCTAGCGCGCGCTACGGTCAAGTGGCCGCTTGCTGCGCTCAAGAGCATATGCGCACGCATTACTTCCATAGTTAGAAAATAGAAATGCAAGTGGCCAGTACGTCTACGATTCATAAAAGGAGTACTTGTAGGCAAAGATTTAAATCACAGATGCGCCTTGTGCTTCTGTCACAACTGTCCACGTTATATGTCTGTGCGCAACGTGAACCGCTCACTGCTTTCGGGAAGAGTGAGCTTACTTTCGAGTGTATTACTTTTCTTTTAAATATACCCATTTTCCGATCGGCCAAGGTGGCCAGACGCCTTAAGTTACTTTATCTTATATATTAAAATAAACCGCTTATGTTAAGTTAATTTGTTTGCATTTGACAATTTATCTATCCAAGAATTGGTAATTAATGTTACTGAGAACTCGAGTGATAATAATTCCAGTTCATACGGAGAAGGAATAGACGATTCTTTATAATTAAAAATAGTATTACAGTACTTATTTTAGTTGTTTTATTTTAATCGATTTATTTCAAAACGGTTTTTATAGTCTGTGGTCATTCATTACGAATCGCACATCACTAAGTGGGCGGTGCCCGTCCATCAAGTACTGTATTCTCTGTAGTACATTGTACTGAAAATTATTGTAAAACTTCATGTGCGTGATCTGTCAAAAATTAAATAAACGATTGGAACAGGTATAATAGTATTAAATAAAGCTTGTATAAAGTTGTAACCATACACTGTACTCAATAAAAGTGGATTTATACCCAATAAAGTAACAAACATTGGAGTGGTCGTTAGTAGTTGTTAAAGTTTATTTAAAGAATCGAGGGTTGACCACTCGATGGGGCGCGAAAGGTCTTGACGGGATGTCGGTAGGAAAAATCACGTTCCATATAATCCGAGACGTAATTTCCTAAGAGGTTTGTAGAAGTCTTATTATTAAAATACTAGGTGGCGCCCGCAACTTCGTCCGCGTTGAAAAAGAAAAAAGTAGCCTATCCTGTGTCCTGTACGTCTAAATATTTATCTACCAAGTTTCATGAAAATCAATTAAAGAGTTATGGAGGAAAATACATACATACAATACCTACACTTACAGATTTATTATTAGTAAGTATTAGTATTGATTATTGAAATTCTTAGTGTTTTATTATACTCTTTTTAGAACCATAAATGGACTCATATTTTGAGTAGGTACTTATTACTGAAAAACTCTAAAATTAGCCTACATATAGACTTGTTTTTACACAATAAGAGTATGCAATGCGTTTTTTGGTTAATAGAAAACCTTAGGGCCTCTTTCACAAACTACATGCAAAGTGTTGATTAGTTACTTTTAGAAATCAATTTCTGTTTTATTGAATTATGCACTCGGTTTACTGCATCATTCGATAGCCGATTTTTTTTTTATTATTTTCTATTTAATGTTTGGGACGTTTACCGTACAAACAAAGGTATATCAGCTCCATTATCCCCGGTTACCGGTGTCTTTAAATGACAGTTTGGCCTACTTGACGTTTGAGAAAGAGGCGCTAAAGACTAATACTGCAAGTCCTGCAAGTAGTGTCCTACCGAAGCTTCGGCTTCGGCTTCAGCTTCGGCCACTTTCGGCCAAAAAATCCACCTTCAGTCGGGTTTTGAGCCGAAGCAGAACGTTTCGCCGAAGATTCCTAAATAAATAAATAAATAAATGTCATAATTCACATTATTTCGAAATGTTATTATTTTTGACAAATAAATTGCAAGATCATTTTTTTTATCATATCTAGATCAACTTCTAGAGATGATTTATATTGCCTTTCTACATATATTATACAATCGATATAAACGTTCAATATTAGTTTTAAAATCATTTATATTTTATTAATTGTAGCTTGTAGCCAATCTTGAACAAACTTTCTTAAAAGCTTTTAAGCCTTCGGCTTCGGCTTCGGCCCGAAATTGACCTTCGGTCGGACACTACCTACAAAACACTTGCCACAGAACAAACAAAAAACAAGCAAACGCATGTGTTTACAGTAATGGTCGGACACTACCTACAAGACAGTTGCCACAGAACAAACAAAAAGACAAGCAAACGCATGTGTTTATTAGTTTACAGTAATGGTCGGACACTACCTACAAGACAGTTGCCACAGAACAAACAAAAAGACAAGCAAACGCATGTGTTTATTAGTTTACAGTAATCGTCGGACACTACCTACAAGACAGTTGCCACAGAACAAACAAAAAGACAAGAAAACGCATGTGTTTACAGTAATGAACAACGAATAGTTCTAAGTTACATTATTAGCAGGGAAACGTGTTCAAGGGTGCACAGCGACATCTCCCGCCGCACTTAATAAGCCACTAATTTGCAAGTGTGCGCTCGCCCTTATCATGTAGATGCATAAATTAGGACCTAATTTTCATACTTGACTCCAAAATAAAGAGTTAATGAATTTTTCATTAACACATACGCACACACGAAACGGAATACAGGTTTTGTGTCTTCTTTAAATTAGCCTTCGTTAGCCAAGGGTTGGGATTTCGAGATTTTCAAGAGGCCTTGGCTGTACTGATGCAATATTCAAGCATTTTGAGTGTTTTTTTTTAGATTTTATGTGCTATAAAGTCATTAGACATTTTTTGGAAAAAAGGCGCTTTCTAACAAAATATAATAATGTATTATTTAATCCAGTATTTATTTATTTATTTATAGCAAACTTATATATTTTACTAGCGATCCGCTCCCGACATGGCATTTTTTTATATTTGTTATTTTATTCATAAGACGTTGGCATAACTTCGTAATATATTTTTAAAAAAAGGTAAGTAATTATAAAACCGAGTTGCGTTGGAACAGAAAAAAAATATTGTCATAATATAGGACTGCAATTTAGTAAATTATCATACACACGTATTTTATAGTATTCATGTACATAGGTAATTGTATTCTGTCCGTGTACTTTATTAAACAAATAAATAAATAAATATGAAGTGCATTGCCTAGGGCAGTCATGCTCAAAGTGTGCTCATATATAGAAAGACGTCGTAGAACCCTTTTTTTAAGATTGGGAAATCCTCTTAAGAGCGGGCATAAAGAGAAATAGCCAATCCTAGATTTGAATTTTATCTAAGTAAACAAAGTCTAATTTAATTAATTTTTTTAAATAGATAAATACATTATAAATGAAAGTGACGTCTGTAACAGAATACATAATATAATGAAATTTTCTCGATAGAAAAAAAATCACCAAGTGAGCTCTCATTTCCATCGATTTTAGTTTTATTTTCAAAATGACACACATTACAAAGCTAAAAGTGTATCAGTAATTTCACTTCACATATTATCTAAGGCTGTATGTAACGATTTTTCATTTGACATTGTAGTTTACGAATAATTAATATTTAATACTTTTGGCGTAGTTCTACGTATTTTGTGTCACTGTCATGTCCAAGGGGCCACGCGGGTGAAATTACAAATTTTGTTTGCTTTATACCCATTCTTAAATACCCGGCAGTGTAGGGGACACTGCGGAGTTATGCCGAATTCGTAGGTCGGCTAAAACCCAACGACTTTCTAGCGCGGCCGTAGATGGGCGGAGTCTTGGAGACGTTACGACACGACATCGGTGTCACGCCACGTCTATCCAGCGCAGGGAGGGCTACGCTCCCTGTTAGAACCTCGGCGTACCCGAAAGTGGAGGTACGCCAGCCAACTCGGGATGCGTCATAGAGCCCAGGCAAAGCCTCTGTGGCTCTGTGGGGCCTCCGCAAAAATGTTAGTCATAATGAAAAAAACTTAAATATATCTAAATCTAGAGATGTAACGCAGTTTTTGATCATTTTATGATCAAAAATTTCGGTTTCCATAAGGGTTCCGTCGCCAAAAAGTTTAAGAACCGTTGGCCTAGGGGATAATTCAAATTGGACAATTCGCCCAGCATTTTCTCATTGGTAATAGGCACGCAGTGTGCCCTACCACTACTTTTCAAATCCAGATCAGACAATTTTGAAAATTACATTAAATTTACAAAGTTGACCCCGCCGGAAATCGAACCCGGGGCCCCTGAGACGTTAGGCAAGCACCCTTGCCACTCGTCCAACGGGCTTGTCGAATACGTCAAATAATCTTATATTTTTATCTAAGTACTAGCTACACGCTCCCGGCTTCGCCCGTGTTTAAAATAAAAACTGTCCTATCTTTTTAGTTGGACCAAATTACACATAGTCACAGTCAAATTTGGTACACAGATAATTTATTACCTGGATATATTTTTCATCTTTCAACGCAGACAGAGTCGCGGGCAAAAGCAAATAAACTATAATTAAGACAATCATCAATGCTAATAATAAATCTGTAAGGGTTGGTAATGGAATAAGTTACTTTGTTTTTACAGATATCGTGTTTATAGGCTCTATACATCATACTGAAACTAAATTGAGCATTTTTAGAATTTTTTCTGTGTGTATGTATGTATGTATGTATGTATGTATGTTCCTCCATAACTCTTAAACGAATCAACTGATTTTCATGAAACTTGGTAGATAAACATTTAGACGTACGGGACACAGGATAGGCTACTTTTTTCTTTTTCAACGCGGACGAAGTCGCGGGCGCCAGCTAGTAGTTAATTTATAATCATCATTTTGAGATAGATAGGTGTACTTAATGCGTGGATGGACTAATTCGCATTATGACTACATCATAATGTGAAATAAACATAATATTTTTAGTTAGATAGATCTACTGCGGTCTAGAATTTCTAAACCTATGAGGGTTAGAAGATAGGAAGACAAATAACGCTATTTTTTATATTTAATATTATAGCAATATTTAAAAAATCGCTTATGGTGTCGAGGGAGACCATAAAAAGAGTTCCTAGTCGCCTGGATGACCTGGCCCAGCCCAGGCCACGCCTGGGGAGTGGCAACGAACCCAGGCCATCCAGCCTCGGTTCGTTGCCAAGTTGCCATAGACGATGCCGTTGCCGTTGTTATACTTTTGCCAGGCATAGAATTTCTATTTTTAAATTATCCCTCGGTAATAGTACGAGTATGCAAAATTTCATGATGGCCGGTTGAGTAGTTAAGGCTTGAAAGGTAACAGACAGACAAATAGAGTTTCTTTTAAATTTAAAACATTATTCTAAAACACGTATGTAGGTAATCTTTATAATATATTTTCTTTAATCTTAATTTATCTGACATTTTATCTTAATTTGTTTTGACTTTATTTGATTATTATTGATTTTATCGATTGTTAATTGATTGATTATTGTTGATTATTATTTATTTGATGGACGTGACATGTAATGTAACACTATACAATATATATTTCAATTATTTATTCCCATTCAAGATTAGATTAGATTAGATTTAGGTAGTACATAGGATGTTGCTTGGAGCTTTTATTAGTGCATGCTGAGCTTCCTATAATTGCGGCGGCATCCGCCTTGTGCTAATTATTTTGAACAATGTGTTACAGTTGGATGTCTGCCTCGTTGGGGGCCTTGTATAATAAATAAATAAATAAATAAATAATCCAGAGACTATACTTACCTACTTTAAAAATGATATTTTAAATTCAATTATCGTTTTTTTTAAAATATCAAAAGTTAGGCTCTTACCTTTGCCGCCTGGTCTCAACACATCCCCGAGAAGATCTTTAATCAAAAAAGATTTTTGACAGTCCTGCATTCTCGAATCCATATTAAAATATCACATTAGAAATGTTAATGCACCGCTCTTGCATCTTATTCGAGTGCCGCTAACTTTAAAAAAAAACTAACACTTGTCAATGGTCCGTGTGCAGTTTTGAAATTGGAATTTCTTTGAACTGATTAAGTCGAAAGTTAATTGTGAGCGCTGCACTTTGGCGCGCAACCGCGTCTACTGTCAGCCATGTTCGACAAATCGCTCAGCCGGGAAATCTTTCATTTAGCTACGCCCCTACCCCTAACCGATATAACATACATTTTCTTGCGATTTTGGGCCAAAATACCGCTTAAACGGGGTTTAAACCCCGTTTAGCATGCGCGGCGAACGCCAGGCGTGGCCTCGGACTCCGCCCAGACTCTGTCCGCCAATGAAAATGCGAACACAAAGTTTTACAGTCGGATGATTTGTAAAGTACACATTGAAACGAGGGTTTAGAGTCGCTGTTATTCAGTTGGTTTTTTAAAAGACCGTTTTGAATGTAAATCGAAAAGTTAAGCGAAGTAAAGGGTCGCCCGGAAACCTCCAATTAAATTGATAGTGTATACGAGAAGTGGAGACGGGCAGCCCCCACAGCCTCGCGGCCGAGGGTAGTTTATTATATTTTTCCTATTGTTGTTCACTCAATACTATAAAAAGTGGACGTAAAAGTTTTCACAAGTGGAAAATATTGTTTTGAGTAATTAAATTAGTTTGTTGCTCATTTTTTGTTATATACCATTTTTCGGTCGATTTCAACATTTTCCCAAGCATTTTCAACATTTTCCTTACAAATTTCAACATTTTCCTAAGGAATTTCAACAATTTCCTAACCAATTTCAACGAATTTTCTTAGAAAAATATTAAAATTGCCCAGGAAAATGTTAAAATTGCTTAGGAATATGTTGAAATTGACCGAAAAATAATATAAATCTACTAGACGATGCCCGCACTTTTGTTCGCGTTTATGAATTATTATCACACAAGCTTATAAACGAAAAAAAATGGTGTGTGGTTGCGAGTAATATTTTCTTTGAACCTATTAATATAATTATACAGGATGTCCCGTCATTAATGGATAACCTTGCACGTACTTGTAGACCAAAGTAAAGTACCCATGCAAACTGCTTTTATTTTTTTTATTAGCACGGAATTTTGAGTAATACTGTTTTTCATTTTTTTTTTTTAATAAATCCACTTTTTATTATAGTTTTGCATACCAGTCATAAACTGTCTATTATTTCATATTTTTTTCTCTGAAACTATTCTACAATACGATGATCTGATGATACCACACATATCACGATATTTAAGACACACAGTTTTCAAAAGACTACTTTGAAAAATAGAAAAAACAGCGGCTCACATTTAACTCCAAAGTTTGAGCACCTCTGGTTTAAAAAAATGCATGAGTACCTAAGTGGCAATTTTGCTCGAAGTTGGCCTATTAACTGGAGATTTTAAAATGGTAAGATACATTATTGCTTATTATTGATAATAAATAGTTATTGTTATATAAGTGTCACACAGGAAAAAATATTTAATTTGAAGAGTGCTTTATCAGTTTCGATAACAAATTCCATTCATTTCAAAATTAGCTAAGGCTTAGATTTGAAATAGGTATTAATTACTGATTTTTCAAAGAAAAACAGACCTTATCATTCTACAAAATATAAAGAATGTTCAATCTTAGGGTGATAAAGCACTTTATTTGTCGAGTTGTTAGAATTATATGAAGTGATGACTTCATAGAGTCCAAATTACTTGTTTATGTACCTGCCTAGTATTTCTAAATTTATTTTGATATTCCCTCCTGCTCTTTCTGGATATTAGTGAGACAGAATTATGTCATTTGTACCATTTGTGAAAAAGGTGGAAAGAGACGCTACCTCTTACAAACTTTAACTGACTCTACCTGCGAGTGTAGTGAGCGGGTGAGAAATTTTGCCTGAAAATCTCTAGTTGCAATGCTTGTATCCTGGTCAAATAGTATAGGGATAAAAGATTTCTTTTTTTTTGCGATACCCGTTTGTCGTATATGGAGAATCCTTGTCAATCATAATAAGCACGATGTTTTCATCATCTAGACGTTAGTGATGTCCTTCGTGAGGTATCCTACCTTCTCCCTGGCAGGTGCCCCTCCCGTAAAATGGGGGGCATAACGGGGGAGGGTCCTGGTGCGCTAATGCCCAGGATCCTCATGTCGAGAAACACCGCCGCAGGGTTTTAGTGGATATACCACCCTCATAAGGGGGAAGGGGAGTCCTACATAACTGCACCGTCTATCCGGATACACTATCCGGATGATCGCTCACTACACTCAGCGCCTCTTTCACCATCTTTCAAGTAGGCTAACTGTCATTTAAAGTCACCGGTAATCGGGGATAATGATATACCTTTGTTTGTACGGTAAAAGTCAAAAAAAAAAAGAAAAGAAAAAAGAAAATAAAGAAATCGCCTATCGAATGATGCAGTAAACCGAGTGCATAATTCAATAAAACAGAAAATTATTTCTAGAAGTAACTAGTCAACACTTTACTTGTAGTTGGTGAAAGAGACAATCAGTCAGTTAGTTACTCAGAGTCAGTTAAAGACTGTATCTAAAACGTAACGTCTCTTTCCATCATTTTCACAAATGGCACTTATAATGACGTAATGTGCGTTTTAATGTGCAGAAAGAGCAGGAGGGAACATCGAAATAAATTTAGAAATACATAAAACAAGTAGATCATTGGGAATGCATGAAGTCATCACTCAGTCTCATCTTCAAATTAAATATTTTTTCTTGTGTGGTAAGAGGCTGACATGACACTTATGTAACAATAAATTTTTATAATGAATAATAAGCAATATGTACCTACCTATTTTACCATTTTAGAATCTCCAGTTAATAAATAGGTCAACTTTGAGCAAAGTTGCCACTTAGGTACTTATACTTTTTTTTTTAGACGAGTTAAACTAAATTAAAAGTAGAGTTAAATGTGAGCCGCTGTTTTTTTCTATTTTTCAAAGTAGTTTTTTGAAATTGTGTGAATCTTAAATATCGTGATATGTGTGGTATCATCAGACCTACTATTGTAGAATAGTTTCAGAGAAAAAAAATTAAATATAGACAGTTTACGACTGTGGTATGCAAAACTATGATAAAAAGTGGATTTATTTAAAAAAAAAAATTAAAAACAGTATATCTCAAAATTCCGTGCAAATAAAAAAAAATTAAAGCAGTTTGTATGGGTACTTTACCTTTGTCTACAAGTACGTGCAAGGTTATCCATTATATTAATGACGGGACACCCTGTACTAGCTGGCGCCCGCGATCTTCGTTCAGCGTTGAAAAAGAAAAAAGTTTATCCTGTGTACTGTACGTCTATATGTTTCATGAAAATCAGTTAATTCGTTTAAGCTATGGAGGGAACATACAGTACACTTACAGATTTATTATTCGTATTGATGATATTGATTGATTTAATCCAGGTAATATTACTTATTGTTAGTGTTAAATATCATTCTTTAACCCGTTCGCATTTATAAATACATAGATCTGACAAAAGGGAGTCAAATCCTCTACATCAGTGGGGTGAGGAACCATTTCCTCGAACCAAGCGAAGTGTCTAACTCCGCTCGACCTCAGTTCAACCACAGTTAACCACTCTGTGGTGAGACTATCAATTGCGAAAGCGTAATTCCGCCATAACCGACCGAACCTAGTCGGTGTTCCTTGACGCCGCTATATCCTCCACGGACCACAGATAAGACTTAGACCAGCTCTACTCTGATCACTGGCTCACTGTGTAGAGACGGACCCCCCGCTTATACTTGCATTATCGCTTCTATATATGCTATTTGTTGCCGACACTTCGATACCGCGATCTAGAGCTCGCATAAGAGTAAAGAGTACGACGATACGCATATTCATAGGAGCGACAAAGACAGACATATTTATACTGCCATCTGTCGTTTTATTATCGAACTGAGGACAATTTAAAATACAATTGTAGGGAAAAATTGAATTGAATGTTTATGTATTAAAAACTAATCTATTTCTGGACTAATTCTTTATTTTATGATTAATGTTATACATAGAAAAAAAAAGATGGTTTTTAGTTTTATACTAAATAGGTACGCTATCTAACATCCGCTATTTGTCAATAAACGTTTGATAAACGTCAATCATATATAGGTAAACGTCAGAAATTTATCATTACCGAGAACTCAGAGTAAATAATCTATGGAGGCGAGGGGGGGCACACTCAAAGTATAACATGACTTTTCAGAGAAGACAGAGACCCCTAGTGATTGTTGGTAACATTAAAAAGCAGCCATTTTTTCCGAAATGTCAAACTTGTCAAACTTGCGCTTTTCGAGGATACCGGCTACCGCTTCATTTAATCATTTCATTCATTTTGATTTCATTGTTAATTTGTTAAATGGTTCTGATAGAAAAATATTGTTCACAGATTTCCTGCTAATGGCTTGAAAGCATCGGCATTGAGAATATAAATCCTAGACATCGATGCATTTTGACGAGAAAACAGACTTCAACAGAACTCTCGATGTGATGAGATTACGTGAAGGCGCAATGCCGACGCTTGGTTTTCACTGCAAATAAAGACTTATTGTCCCAGTCCCAGTACAAACTTGTTTGGAAAATACAACCCACACTTCAGATCGTCGGCTTGAATTTACTCATTGAATGTTTTATTTTAGTTTTTATAATGTAAATAATAAACCTTAGTTCTATTGGATGGTATACAGTGTTTCTTTTAGCAATTAACCACAGTGGTGACCCCGACGTGATTAATGATAAATTGTCAAGTGGTGGGCGTCAACTATTGTTTCAAGGTCACGCGCACCGACACTGATTTGATGGAATATTGTCGCTTCTTCGTCTTACTTCTTTATTCAATTTTAGCAGAGCATAGTTAAATGAAACTTCCAATTTCATGTGCACATCACATATATTTTTTCAAACAAATTACTACTTAATCAAAACATTATAAAGATTTTCATAACAAAACCATCTTATAAATTTTACTTTTCAAAAACCATGTCTAAAGAACAAATTTTCTCTGCTCTTCGTCTACATCTATTCATCATTACAACCAACAATTCTCATTCACTACCTACCTACCTTTATACCTCATCCAATAAAAAATACACATTACACATCTATTATTCAACCTTTAGGTACTCCACAAAACTCTCCACTACTATCACTTAACTATTCTCAATCTATCTATTTATTAATTCATCAATACCTACAAAATATCTATTTCATCAATACAAAACTCTACTCAACATCTATGAGTCAACTCTACTCAAATCCATGAGTCTTCAAAATACAAAACCTCTACTTCCTCTTTATACTTCAACACTATAAAACCTGTACTCCCTCTCTATATTCTTCTTCAACAATACAAAACTACTCCCTCTCTATATTCTTCTTCGACAATACAAAACTACTCCCTCTCTATATTCTTCTTCAACAATACAAAACTACTCTTACATCTTACTTTATCAAAAATACAAAACACTATATTTATCTATTCATAACTCCCTATCTCATCTCACACATTAACAAAAACCCACATTGTGGTGTATCTCTACTTATCTACGATATTGTTTATGGTATAATTTATAGTTTGTTCTGTAGTCTATGAGAGAGTTGTCGTCCGGTCTCGAGTAAAGTATAAGTCGAATCACGTCCTGTAATTGTCCAATAAGTCATATAAATAAATACAAGTGTAATCAATATAAGTGCATTATTTATACTCTCCAAGAACCCACCAACAAACACAATACACATTTAAACTAATTTTAAATCATCAAGTATCAAAAACACCGTGGGTATCAGTACAGTCAATCTTCATCACCAAAACTAGCCGAACTCTCCTCCCAAAATATTTTCCTCCTTTTTCTTTTCAAATTGATTCCTCCAGAATTCGTCAATTCCTCCGAACAGCCAAACTTTTTCAATAATTTTTTTCCCAATTATATTTTCCATCAATTACGTACACTTCGAATTTTCATTACATCTCTCAAAGACATTACCTAATTATACTATCTGTCAACAGTAACGGCATTATTTTTCAAATTCATTTATTTTCGATTGAAATTCCTGTTCTTCCTCAATATTCCTGTTCTTATTCCTGTTCTTTCCTCAGTTCTTCGTCAATAGTCTGGCCATTATAAGAAATTGTCAATGGATGCTTTTTGCTTTCCCCTCTTGATTTACATATCAAACAAATTATATTCCAAAATATTTTTTCTGTTTCTTTTCTTCACCGTTTTTAGTTTTTACATTAATTTTTCTCTTCCAAACTGTTATTTATTCCATTAGAATTCGATGCAGGCCCATAACCACTTTTAACTATAGGATTAACTTTGTATGTTCAATGTTGAATAATTAACACTTTATATACATCTTCACATCAATTTATTTATCTTAAAAACCATGGTACAAATATATTTATCAAAACACTAACCAAACATTTTAATATAAAAGAAAACATTCACAACTATTTTTTAATACAACCCCGAAACCTCATTGCTATCCATTTTCATTTAAAATTTATGATATCTAAATTCTCAATTTTAAAAACTGTATTTTCATAAAACTTACCAGTATTAAATTCCATACCTCAACATGATTAAGTAAGAGTTAAGATCCGTATCCATATCCGCGGATCTACATTTTTAACGATCCGGCACATCACTAGTTTATAATAGGAGCAGAAGGAATAAAGTTTGAAATATAGTATGTATAATTCTTCTCTGTATTTATGTTCAGTATGTCACATGTATGTCTGTACTCCTTATCAGTAGGAGCATGAGACCGAAGCGCTCTCTCAGCCGAGTACCAATTCGCTGTCTCGTCACTCTACTCGATACTTGTGACCAGGGGGTTATTCTCATGACAGATTCTCATAACGACGGATTCTCAAAAAGGCAGACCATGTAGGTACAGTTCGACACATTATTCTTTAACAATATGAGCTAGGCCTCCTCATACAAGTATTTTTATAGTTACTTAATAGGAGTGCCCTACACCTTTTTTGTACCTAAGCTTAAGAAAGTAAATAGATTCTTTTGTAATTTTTTTTTTTAATTAAAACCCAACCAATAGATCTACGAGAAGTGTGCCTATAATGTTAATAAACGCCTATACCATATAGGCTTTACTATAATCTTATCAGTCCTCTTTATTGTCGTCATAATATTATGCCAATAAATGGAGAAAAATTAATATTGAAGTTGACTCTTTCAAATTAACAAAATTGTATACGATTGTGAAAAAATATCGACGATAGAACTCTCAAAGGACAAGGGAGGAATAGAGAAATGGACTCTGGCACTTACTTATTCACGAAAATTCATGCTGTTATTTGAGGTTATAATAACTAGAGCCATTTTTGAAAAGTTCATCCAAAGAAACCTACTCGGATACGAACTGGGGACTCCTGAGTCCCAGCTAAAGCAAGCATCTTGACCACTCGTCCAATGGTCTCTTTGATTTATGGTTGTTGGGATTAAAAAATTATAACAACAATAATTCAAACAAAATCATTATAGAGAAAATAGTTTTATTAATTAACAATACAAAAATCAAGTAAGTATTACAATTTGTACAATCGGAGGCCGAAAAAGGTGAGTTATTTGACAGCTCCCTCAAAAACTTTTTGTTATAACAACTAATTATATTATGATTACTAGCGAACCCCGCTCCCGGCTTCGCCTGGGGTGAATTATTTTTACGTAAAAACCTTCCCTAATTATCCCTCTATCCATGAGTGAAGACAGAATTAAAATCGGTCTAGCCGTTCTCGAGTTTTGCGCTTAACAACTTCTATATAGATAGAAGATAATCCATCGAAGTCCATACAAGTATGGAATTTTCGTGACAAATGCCAAAGCGGCACAGAAAAAGTACGCCTAAAACCGCTATCACACTATTCAATTTCAATTTGAAGGAAACCAATTTAGGAAATCGGATGGTCTAATCGCAGTTAGAACAGATTTTATCCGATTTAGATTTTAGATTCTATTAGCTATTTTCAATTCTATATCAATTAGGTATATCAATTAGGTAAATGTTCTAAATTGGTTTCCACTTTCCTTCAAATTCAAATTGAATAATGTGATAGCGGTTTTAAACGGAATCGACCAAGTTGACCAAATGTAGAAACGACCAAGTTCTACTATTCAGTTTAAACTCTAATGTGTTGACCGTAAAGTCGCATTTTCTTTAAATGACAGATGTTTGGTGCGTTTTATTTAAATGACAGCTGACAGAGTTGATGCTCTACGCATAATTATGTCACTTTTAAATGTTCCATAAGTTCGTAGTGTACTGTATGGCAAGCGAAATCCATAGTTTTATTACATTAAGCGCCTCTTTCACCAACGTCAAGTAGGCTAAACCGTCACTTAAAGTCACCTGTCACCGGGAATAATTTAGCTGATATACCTTTGTTTGTACGGTAAACGTCCCAAACATTAAATAGAAAATAATAATAAAAAATCGCCTATCGAATGATGCAGTAAACAGAGTGCATAATTCAATAAAACAGAAAATGATTTCTAAAAGTAACTAATCAACACTTTACATGGTGAAAGAGGCGCTTAATGTTATAATCACATAAAATGAAAAATGTGAACTTAGGTTATAAATAAAAAGTATTTTTTATAAATAAAAATGAATCACTAAATGTGTTGCTAAGCGCAAAACTCGAGAACGGCTGAACCGATTTTAATTCTGTCTTCACTCGTGGATAGAGGGATAATCAAGGAAGGCTCTTACGTAAAAAAAAATGCACCCCGGGCGACGCCGGGAGCGGGGCGCTAGTAAATAATAATAGTACTTAGCATAACAAGGGCAAGTGCCCTTACTACATTATTCAGTCATTATTATTCTTTGATTATTTTTTTCATAAACAAATAATTAAACTTTCTCTTGTAGTGTTTCAAGTTTCTTTGAAGTAAATGTCAATATTTGCTTTACATACATGATTTATTATTATATACACTTCAAAAACATATTTTAGCCATCGGCAACGCATTTTTTTTACACGTACATATACCAATTAGCTATGTATTTGACGCGTTAAGCACATATGCTTTTTTATATGCAATGTTACATTACCTTACTTAGGTACTGTGACTTAGAATTTTATATAGAGATTTTGTCTATATAAAATTCTGTTTAAAAAAAAATTATGTATAGCGAACGTTTCCAATAAAGAATCATTTTTAGGGTATTCAAAAAAAGTCGATATCATTTATTATTTAATTAATTATTTATGTATGCAAATTCTGTGTATTATACAAATTTGAATCTGATCAAAAACTAATCTTATGTTTATTTTATTTACCAATTTTATTTAGCTATTAATCGAATTTTGTTTGTTTATTCTATTTACATAACCAAAACACTTTTGACAGTTGAAAAAAGGAAAATATTTTGTAAAAAAAAAATAGCAATTTTTTTCATTTGAATTTGTCAAACAACAGTTTCAACAATAAATCATAAACACTTTGTTATTTTTAACATTGTTTCTTGATTGTTCTTTATTTATAAATTCTTATTCGTTTTCTTTCTGTATTTGTCTATTTTTTAACATTTTCTCAATACGAATATTATGGAAATCGATGTAACGTTACCGTACCATGAAAAAACTTAAAAAAAACCTTAAATCACTTATTGAATAACGTTAATGGAACTAAACTCAAAATGGCGCGAACTGTATCATGCCCTTTATGTCTTTAAGCAGAAGTTCTAGATAACATCGCTGGGAGGAAGGTTGATTCTGTAACAAAAAAAAAACATATTGACAAACATTAACAATCATAAAAGCATCATATCGTATATATATTGAAAGAGAAAGCAATGCAGTATTTTAGAACTAAAATGTTAAGTAAGCAGCAAATGTTAATATACGTACGTTGGCGGTGTCGAGCAACTGGTCGGCGAACCGGTCGTTGAACACGTCGAGGAGCGCTTTGCGCAGTTCGGGCAAGTGGTTGCCGCTTGCGCCTCGCACGGCTTCGTTCGCGGACAGCGCTGCAATAATATTTTGGTCATATTTAACTAAGAGCCTGGTTACTCACCAGGGGGAAAATATACTCCAATGGGGGAAATACACTCACATGGGGGAAAAAGTACTCAGAGAGGAAAAATATACTCTAAGGGAGAAAATATACTCAGAGGAAAAATATACTCTACGGGGGGGAAAGATACTCACAGGGGGAAAATATAATCTGAGGGTGGAAATATACTCACGAGAGGAAAAATATACTCTAGGGGGGAAAGATACTCACGGGGGGAAAAATATACTCACAGGGGGGAAATATACTCCCAGGGGGAATATATTAAAAAGAAGAAAAAAGCCAGTCCGTACCGAGTTGGTGGTGAGGTTGCGGTAGTGGCGCGGCGCGCAGGTAGACGCGCGCATGCGCCCAGACGAGGTAGAGCGCTGCGTCGACGGCGTGGCGGCAGTGCTGCAGCTGTAGGCGGCGCGTGCGCAGCCGCGAGCGCAGCGCCAACACCAGCCGCGTGCGGCTCTCGCGCCCCGACCACGCCTCTCCCGACCCACCGCACTCCGACGGGAACAGCTTCTTCATCTCTGGAGGAACAAACACCATTAGACACCTCAGTTACAACTTTCTATTTTAATACATACACAAATTGTATGGGGAATAACAAAAAGCGACATCTAGTGTCCAAAGACAATATAGCATCAAAAGAATAGAGTACCGTCAATGGTGATAGTGTGGACGTTGGCCAGCTGATGATGAACGGTGGCGAGGAGTTTGTCGTGGTGGGCGGCCCGCTGCACGGCCATCACCAGCAGTTGCAGGAGGGCGCCACAGTCGGGCGCCACGGAATCCGCTTCCGCCTCTGACTGAGGCGCCGCGCTCGGCCCAAAGATCACGCGACAGCTGTCGCGCTCCAAGATGTTGCGCGCGTACGTCAGGAGGTTGCACACGATCTGCTCGCAGTGTTTTTTTTTTCTTTTTTTAATATTGGACAATGCTGAGTAAAGGGACTATGTAACTATATTTTTATTCAGCTTTTGACAGTAGAAAAAATAGGGTGCGGCTGAGTCGAGGACATGGCCATATTTTCTTTAAATAATACCCATATTATTTAAAGAAAATTATATACCAAATAAAAAAAAAGGTGTGCGCTTAAGACCACACGACAAAAGTGAAAACTTCATCAATCAAGGCGAGGTTAATAGTACGGCGGTTAGCGTGCGAATGATAAAAAGCTGAAGAAGATTCGGAAAGCTGAACGGACGCGTACGCATCTCCATACAAAAATGTAGTGAGTAAATGGAACACCATGAAATAGGTATTAACGTTTAAAGTTTAAACGATTTAATTGCTGAAAGTAACCAATAACCAGTTTTACGAGACCAAGAATCAATAACCAGAGTTTAATAATAATAAAGACCTTGTAGTAGACGAGGGAGTGGTTGTGGTCGGGCGGCGTGTCGGGCGGGCGCTTGAACCTGGGCAGCAGCGCGAGCATGAGTCCCTGCACGCGCTGGATGTTTGCGGCGCTGTGGTGCAAGGCGCTCTCGGTTCGCACGGCGCCGAACACCTCCCGGTTGGACGCGCGCCCGATCACCGACGTCAGCGCCTCCACCTCCACCAGCAGACCTTGCGGCGAATTCGGATGCGCCGCTCTGTCGCAATATAATGACGATATAATTATGTCCTTTCTTTGCCCCCTAGAAGCAGCTTCCGAACTGGTGGTACGTTTTTGTTTATATAAAATGTGAAAATAGTGAAGAAGAAGAAGAGGAAGAGAAAAAAATGAAAATATTACTCTATTCAGCAGTGGAATAATTTTCCAATGAGACCCTTTAAAAGCTTTAAGTACCACGAGTAATTCACACACATCCAACTTTCTATTTAAACGCTTTTTCATAAAGATAAATTTAAAAACAAGGTTAATATTTTTCACAATTTTATTGAATTTTATATGCAGTTAGTTGAATTATACATATCAACTTAATTTGATTTGGGGGTGATCTTTATGAAGGAAAAAAAGAGGAAATTTTCAGATAATTAAACTGAAACGAACAGATTTTAATTAATTCTTTTATGCATCAATCGTACTTTAAAAACTACTTTTGAAAATCGGCTAAAATTAAATTTATCTAGTAATTATATATAATACAGTATACACACATATTTAGAGGCGACCTTGAAACCGACAATAATAAAATTCCGATATACACACCGTCGAAGATTTATCTTTGAACATATTTTATCGAAGGCAAGGTCGGGTCAAGTTTATTATCACGGAAACCCTCACCTTAGAGACGATATTTTACGATAGAGCAACACATGCGTTTGGCTCTTGCTTCGCATGACTAAATATTTATTTAGATTATAATATGTAAGTCTAGTTACAAAATTTTGAATATGACAATGCCATCTTACATATTTGACGAGTCATTCGCATTACGCATCGTCTTGACTTGACGTGACGAATTTTAATAACGGCTCAAGTACTTTCACTTTCACGAATTATATAACGACTTTAATTCTCACATTCGTTATATCATATGAACTTGTTGGTGTTAATTCGCACATAAAACTAGTAGATACAAACAAACGAACGCATTCATTTTTAATTGCCCCATTACTGGTTTGTGATAATATTTATTATTATAAATTATTGTTTGTGATTTGTGCTCTGGTGACCTTATTTCATTCAGTTATTCAATTTGCGGGAACAAGTTTAGTTGTGATTGTAGATAAAGAAATAAATTTTGAAAAGCATTTGAACCGCGAACGCGATGAAGAGCATAATCTTGATAATTGTACTAATATCATCATTAGCCACAATATCAGCTGACAAAAAATGCCACGGTGTTTATTTCAACGGCAGATATTACGACTTGGAAATAATTAAGGAGGGCGTCAGCAAAGTGCACAGTATGGTGCTAAATAGACAAGAGAACATCCTGTATTTCACATTCCAAGTGATATCCAGGTATCCTAGGAGGGTCGTGGGGTTCATCAACTTGGACAGCAACGTGTCTGGGGTCATTGAGGACATAAGAAACGCTACGTCGCTGACTGTCGATCAGAAACACGGCATGGTATACGTCGGTGGACCGGAAGGTGTATACGCGATAAACCAACAAAGAGTACCCGAGAAACTTAGCATTTCTGACGACGTTCGAAGTGTTTTTTACAAGAACGCTTTGTACTATGTGAACAATGATCGTAAGGCGTTCAAATACACGAGCGGTGTTACAGATTTGGTCCAAGAGTTGGACGGTGTGCGTTTGGAGGACATAATGGCGGACGACGATGAGAATCTATTCTTTTTGGACAGCAAAACGCTTTACAGGATAAAATTGCACACGAAAGCTGTGAACATTCACGAAAAGTACGTAGTGAACGCTATGACTACGGACATATACGACAAACCGTACGTGTGCACAGCGGACGGTGTGTACGTGTACAACAAATATAAATACGCGTTGGACAACGTGTCGAGTTTGAGAAATTTAAGGGCTTTGACGTTCAGCAGAATGAACAACCCCATATATGCGGTGGTCGATGTAATCGTCAAGCTGAACCCCAATCCGATACCGTGTCACGAGTATTAGATTATTCGAAGTGATATTAGAACGGATTTATAGTGTATTTGTAAGATAAAGATTTAGACTCGACATTATTGTAGTTATGAAGATATTTTTTTTTACTACTCATGAGGTTTTTAAAAAGTTTGTGAGTATAGAAGAGAAATTAATGGCGGCGCTGGACGCCGCAATTTATGTAATATTAATGAGGAGTTTAGGAACAAAAGGTGACATAAATATCTATAAGCAATCTATATTCTGACAGATGTAATAAAAAACAAATTAATTGATATTGATTTTTTTATATTACAAAAAAAAAATTTTTGTACAAGTCATTTTTTGTTACTAACCTCCTCGAGTAAAAAAACATTTATATAATAAGTAATTTAAATTATTTTTTTTATTCTAATATAAATTGTTTCACGATTTGTTCTAAAAATTGTAAAAATCTAAATAATTTAGCTACTATTTTGTTACCTACAAGGCTCTAAAAAAAAAACCTATCGAAAGCTTTTCTATTGGTAATAATAATTTTATTATAAGATAAGTATAGAATTAAATAATATTTATTACATCTAAAGAATTTTATTAATTATTTTTTCGAATATGCATTTCAATGGCAACATCCTTAAATAAAATAAATGTTTAAATAAAAATACTTAGATAAAGATAGATCCTTAGATCCTTAATAAAAGCTTATAGAACAGGCAATGGGCTTATAAACTGATCTGGTTTGCTTGTTTTACGCATGAAAATTGAATATACTTTCCACAACCTGGGGAAGAGTAGCATTAGAACGCAATTAATACCTGAGCAGCATGTCGACGCACTCGACGTGACTGAGCAGGAAGTGCGTCACGTGGATGACGCAGCTGTGGTTGTCGCAACCGAGCGACGTCAGCAGCGCGTCGCACAGCGCCAGCGCCGGCACCACCATCTGACGAAACCTGCGCACATCATACACATCATATAACTGTGACCTTCACATAACTAAGTTTAAGAGAGAAAAAAGTAGTGTTTTCCAACTGACCTATTGGCGACCGACGGCACGAACTCCGTGTCGGAGTGCGTCCCGTGGCCCGTGTGGATGTCCGGATGGCAATCCAACACTTGCATGTTGGCGAGGCACGAGAGGGCGCCCTGCGCCAGTACTGTCTCAGCGCCGTGCCGAGTGCCGGCTATCTTTATTAGCAGAGCCATCTTTGATTCGTACACGTACAACACACGCAGCGACTTCGGACTCACCTCGAGAGCCTAAAACACGTCGTCGTTCGGTCACATAAGGCTTATATGAGACATAAGACTGAGTGACCTACTAATATGATAAATTTACATATAATCCGTTTATTACTTTACTAGGTGGCGCCTGCGACTTCGTCCGCGTTGAAAAAGAAAAAAGTAGCCTATCCTGTGTCCTGTACGTCTAAATGTTTATCTACAAAGTTTTATGAAAATCAGTTAATTCGTTTAAGAGTTATGGAGGAAGATACATACATACCATACCTACACTTACAGATTTATTATTAGTACTAGCTGGCGCCCGCGACTTCGTCGGCGTTGAAAAAAAAAAAAGTAGCCTATCCTGTGTCCCGTGTGTCTAAATGTTTATCTACCAAGTTTCATGAAAATCAGTTAATTCGTTTAAGAGTTATGGAGGAACATACATACATACATACAGAAAAAAATTCTAAAAATCGTCAATTTAGTTTCATTATCATTGAGTATAGAGCCTATAAACACGATATCTCTGAAAACAAAGTAACTTACTCCATGACCAACCCTTACAGATTTATTATTAGTATTGATATTAGATGCTTTTTTAGTTTAGTGGTGTTTAAGACTTAGATTTAATTTAACCACGTACTTAGGCACGACAGATGGCTGCTCCAGTTAATTACGATGGATAAGGTGGAAGGGAAGAAACGCTCCGGGCGAATTAACCTTCAAAAAGCATTAATTTATCATCGAATGAAAACAAAAAATAAAATCAAACCTGTTTCAAACCCTCGTCGTCTTGGAGTAAACTGTCTATAAGACTTCGAAGGTACCCTTTGTCGGTTAATGTGTTCATCCAATCAGTCCTCGGATTGATCTCGATCAATGTGTCCAAACACGACAACGCAACCATCCGGCAAACGTCGTGACCGGCACTAATGCAATCTCCGCACACTATTGAACACAAATGGTTACCGAAACCACTAATCACTTCCATCACCATACTCTTCAAGGCGGACTCCTCCTTGTTGACAATCACCTTTGAACTGTCCAATCTGCTGACATAAGTCGCTTCAGTTTCATCAGTAGGTTCCGCTGGACTCGTTTTCAGGTTGACTATATTAAGGAAATTCAATAGGGCCCCGTACAGATTCACCCTCATCTTTTGTGTCGACTCACCCGACACCAATATCCAATTGAGTATCTTGTGTAGTATGAACTTTAAAATTAACGATTTCGTATGCATGATCTGGCTCGAAGGACCGAAAAATGTGGTTTCAAAATCCGCGCTTTTTAAGTTGGTTTCGCGTTTTTGTAATATGTAGCAATGGCGTAGATTGACCAGCAGCAACAAGACAGTTCCGGAAGCTAGGTTTCCTAACTGGGGCAACACTTCCTCGGGGGGTATTTTGTTGAGAAGATCTTGCAGCAGGTTGAGTAATAGAGTTTTCCTCTCTTCCAAAGGCAGTATATCTTCTGGAGCGACACAGAATATTATTTCGGTGAGTTGTCGCCAAGAGTCGTAATAGTGAGTTAAGGTCGCAGCGAGATTCCGACGTTTATTTACTTCGGTCACGTAATCCAGAACCTGTTCAATTAACAAACGTCATTTAAGGCCTGTTCAAAATTCACACAATTTAATTTTGCATTGAATTTTGAAGTAAATCTGAATATACCTTTTGTATCTCTATGGCGACGAGATTCCTCTGCGGTGCCGAAGGTTGTAGGGAAGCAAGCTCACGCGCCAGCAAAGCGTGAATGCGACTCACACTTATTCTTTTACCACCAATACCTGAATATATTCGCAAAATTAACATATTTCATCAAACTAATACTTGCATTTCGCAGTTGTAGCAAGTTTAGCGGCAGTAATCCCATCCTTACAGAAGACCACCGTAAAAGGCATGACTGTGTATCTTTTTGTGTATTTTTTTTTTATAAATGAGTAGACATACCCGTGGGCATGTCGCAGGAGGCGATGGCGTTGCGCAGTTGGTGCTTGTGGAAGAGCTCCCAGCGCGGCTCAGGCACCGCCTCCACCGACACCGGCAGCGAGTCCAGCGCCCGACGGAGCACGCACCATTCGCGTTCCTGCGCGTGGTGGTGGTCTTGATGCGTGAGCGCAGTGAGCAGAGCGGCGAGGGCAGCGTGGTGCGCGCTGGCGGCGGCCGCCTCGCAGGCGCATGCGCGCATCGCCCACGAGCGGGCCGACAGCGCCGCGCACGACGCGCCGCGCAGCTCCAGCGGCGGCTTCACGTGACGCACGAGGAGGTTGTCGCGCGCGCGCAGGAAGCGCAGCGCCGCCGCCGACGTCGACGGCCGCGCGCACACCCAGTACACGAGTCGGTAACAACTCTCCACCAGCGAGCTGACGTCCCTAAACCAAAAACAGTTTTGGTTTCAGCTTTCTACTACGCGTGCGAGTCAACTCTATATACAATATTTTGTCTCTTTTTTGCACACCATACCAAAGCGTCATTATGACGTCAACGATGCGAGATGCAGAGTAACTAGCGCGCGTTAATATGTGGATAATAGACTAGCTAAAGTCAGATACACATGTACAGAAAAAAATTGTATATATAAAAATAAAAAAAGACAAGTACATATATTCTATAAGTAATAAGGTTAATTTTCTACACAAAAGGCCAGCCGGGTCGTGGACGTGGCCGTAGCCGCATCAGTTTGAATTGGTTCTTATGTTGAAGTTTTCAAAAAAAATCTCCTTTACTTAATATAATTTATCTACAGCGAGGTCTGCTCCAATCAGCGAGATCAATAACTAAGGTCAAAAATTTTTAAACTATCAAACACAAATACTAACTTGTCTGGACTGTGTCCGGATAAATGTTGCTCCAGTATGTCCAGTACAGAGTGGAAACAAGTGCGAGGATATCCGGCCGCACCCGGCTCATTGAGGGCGCTGCGGCTCACCTGGCCAAATACACGTTTTCAAAACATTATTAACTCTTTAGCATCACTATTATATTCCACTTTGTTAGACCAATGTGCGATCGTTATTAACAATCTTGAATAGTTTTACAATGGCGGTACTTTGTTTACTCTCACCAATGAACCAAATGTTACTTAATGCTGCTGCTCAAGAGTGCTCAAAGAGTGCTCAAGAAGGTAAATGAATAGTGACTAACATCTTCGTTGAGCTGATAGCCGAGAAGAAAGTGTGCGAAGTTGGGTGCGGCGGTGGGCAGCGTCTGCAGCATGAGGCCCACCACGCCCTCCTTCGCCGCGCGCGTCTCGTTCTCATCGTCGCCCCACTCCTCCGCTTCAAGGCATTCCACGAACCCGTGTCTAATTGCAACATTTTAAATAATAAATGAAAGACAGACAAGAATAAAATACTTTTTAGAAATTAAAACCAGCAAACAACGTGACAGCAGTCTCTTCATATCAGAAATTTCCTATTTCTTTTTTAATGAACTTGTTGTTTCGTGGACCGATGACTGTGATCGGTTGTCTGGGATGACTACTTGAGATTCGCATAGAGTTAAAATGTAAAGATATTCGAAGGGCGTCATACGATTTTTCAAATAAAATGGGGCCAACACTCCACATCAATGTGTATAATGACGTATACTAAGTGCGGAATAATCATCATTGTGTATAATGATGTATATTAAATAATGTCATCTCACCGCAACCGCCCTTCGCTTTTCCACTTCAATGGCTTCACTATCCCTGAGGTCGGTTACCTGACGTGCGTGTTTAGGTGCGAGTCGTGCGCCAGTGCGGCCACGAGATGTCGGTGCGCGGCGGGCGTCTGTAGGGCGCGGCCCAGCAGAGACACGGCGCGAGAGGCGGCCGCCGGCAACTGACCGCCGCTGGCCGCTATCACGCGGCAGCACGTCACCAAGCGGTCCGTGTCACCTGGCCCTTCGGGAACTTCATACACAATACGCATCTTTCAGTAAAAAATAGTTTAAACACTTTGCCATCCTAAGTAAGTTGACATAAGTTAACTTAATACCAAGTATAAGTTTGGAGAGACCCACGACCAGCATTGCGCGACCCGCCTCCGCTGCGGCCGTGGAAAGAGCCCTCTCCAAGGCCAAACCGCGCTCCAGGATATACAACACGTTCACCAGGCTCTCTTCCACATATTCCTGGAAAAAATTAACATTTTAAACCAAACTTGGTTCTCAGATATTGACAAAAAGTGCCATAGACATAGAGAATAGACACAGTTTAAGTATTTTGAAGGTGTTAACAATGAATATTTATCATGAATATTTATCATTTATTACGATTCTAATGGCAATTAAAGCTGAAAATCGCAAGCTGAATTAGAATTTATATTTAAAACAACTTTGACATAATGCTCAATATTGTTATTGTGACTAATTTTATAGTTAACCATATTGATTTATTTTAATACAATAAAAACTTATCTAGTTATTAGGACATGAGGTAATTTTACAATACTAAATATAATAACATTTAGTAACATACAATGTACATTTGCATGTCCTCTTGTCAGGTGCCTATGCAAATACATTATATTATTATTAATTTAGAAGATACCTTGCCGGGAACCGATTGGCGGTCGAGGAGGTCGTACGCTTCATCCATACAGGTGAAGAGCAACTTGAGCAGTTCCGATTTGGTGTGAAGTTGTACCAGGAGACGGAATCCCGGGGGAGGATTCGTGTCTGCCTCCCTGTGGGCTGGCGGGAAGTCAGACGCTGACGGCTCGTACTGATCGAGCCATCGCACGAACAGTTTGAAGCATAGCGACAATATCTGAAAGCAAATTTACCATTCATAAAAATGAATCCAGTTTTCAAAAGCTGAAGAACGAATAAAAACAATTTATTTAACTAAAGCCTTAGGCATATCGCAATGTGATTTGAAAAACCAATCTGTAAGATGGCGTATGTAGCATTACAAAATAGTGTCTCATTTGAACATACAAAAATATGCATAGTTTGAAACTCAGTGCGTTGTTTTATTAATAGAAATTAAAAGTCAGTGTAGTTTAGCGGTTGTAATCTAACATTCAAAGTGCAATATTGAGTTATGGATATCCATGTGGTATTTATACAGTACCTGCCACTTTTCGTGTTGCCTGGCGTAGGGACGATGCGGCGCTGGGAGGGCGATGCGCGTGAGGACGTGCTCCACGTAGGGGTCCAGGCCCGGCGGGCGGGCCCCTGCTCCCAGAGTGCGCGGCAGGGGGCCCGACGCGCACAGAGATTCGAGCAGGCCCAGAAAGGCCCGAGAAAGCGGATACTCCTCCATGCGGCACTCCACCTACGTAGCCAAATATAACAGTATCGTAATAATTTTTCGGTAGCAATAGTTAATTAAATGTTGTATTAGTATCAACAAAGGGTGTGGGTACATCATACAACAGTTTTAGTCAATCGAGAGAATAATAATTCGGTCGGTCATACCTCGTGCAGCTCCGCGTTAAGGGCCCTCTTCTCGTTGGAGTAAGAGACGAGATGCGCGCTCTCCAGCGCCGCCCACACGCGCGCGCTCGTGTGCGGAGAGCTGGCCAACGCGCCCAGCGTCGTGCACACCTCCGCCTTAAGCTGGATCGGCACGTGGCAGCACACCAGACCTGTCCAACGTTTCATTTTGCAATTCTATATCCACCTTATGCTTATGGTCTAAGGTAGCACGCATGATTGATCTTTGTCTTTCAATATGAAAATGTGGTGTTCAACATCGAAACTGAACTGAACGCTTTTGATAAAACAATGACCTTTTCAAACACTGTCTCCTATTTTTTAAAAGCTCTTTGAGCTTATTGAGCTATTCAGATTATACAGCGCGCGTAAGAAATATCTTGTTCCATTTTTTTACAAATGGCTTTTACTTTATCTGTAACATAAAAAAACCGCCATAGATTTTACAGTTAAATAAAGAAATAGAAAAAGATGATTTCGCTGTGAGCGCCTAGAGCGAATTGCATCTTTGACTATAGAATATCACATTAGGTCCTTAAACGGCATAAATCTCCTAGAAAAATAAGTTTTTCCTTCCTTTTCTTTTAAATTCCACCTTTTCAATGTTATCGTAACCGGTCGGCTACAAACCAAAGGATTTGGTGACAACTTCATACATGAAAAAATACAAGACACTTTCGCCCCTAGCTTATCAACAAAGTAAGCGTTCTTACCAAACATGCAGTTGACAGCGTCCCACTGAAGATTCTCGCAAATGGCGACGCAAGCGGCAGGATCCGCGAGAGCCACTGCCGCTATCAACTTCAGTGCCGCTATCAACGCCTCCACCTCTTCGTGTCTGACGAGTAGCTTGCCAGGCCTGGCCGCCGGAGTGACGACCGCCGACCCGCCCAGAGACGACGAGTGCGCGAGCTCCGAGAACGGAGTCGGATCCACGCGGAGGTTACTGAGGATTGCCAGACTCTTATTTTATCCAATTTGGAGAACCAACAGTTTTCAACTTTAATAAAACTTATAAGCGTAGGTAACAAAAAAAAACTAAGGTATCTCGCCTATAAAAAAACAGCAAAAAAATCATGCCAATCGTAGGAAAGCACGTCAGAAATGAGAACTTACTTTAAAAAAAATGTTTAAATAGTTTGTCTTTTGCACCGGCAGGTAATAACGCGCTAACACAATTGTTTCGCTGTGAAGTCACTGTTTTATTTACCCCTACCAAATTCCCCATATAAACTGCTCAACTCCGCCTAAAGAAGTTTTTACTTCAAAAAGACAACAAAAATACAAAAATAAAAAAATCTATAGAGAATTACTCGAGTGCTTATACTTACGTATAGTATCTGTGTATTGCCGTGAGCAGGTAGTGGGCCGACAAGGCGTCGCGACGCGACAGGAGTGCCCACGTGTGTTTGGACACGGCCAACGCCGCCAACGCGCGCAGGTACGCGGGCACCAACGCCGCAGACACTACTTCGCCTGACAGACGCACGAACTTGTAGAGGGTGGCGGCGCGTCCGCCGCAGCGCGTCGCCGTGGCGTCGCAGGCCGCCCAATACTCGTTGCGCAGACGCAGCGGGTCGTGCGCGTATAGTCGCTCCACGCAGCGCAGCAACGCGTCCAGTCGCGTGCGAGGCGCCACCGCGTCCGCCGGAGCGCGCAATCCCTCCGACAAGTACATTTGCGCCGCGCGCGCCGCCTCATCCGCCCTGCGAGTGTAACCATCATCACCACAGTTAGAACTTGATGAACATATTTGATTATTTGCTCACAGTAACGCTCAGTAATCAATACCAATTGTCATGGTAGTTGAGAGACACAGAGATTAATATTAAAATATCTTACTTGGCCCTCATCTCCATGAGCTTGGAGTGCATAAGCACTATGAAGTCCGTGATGAGCACGTGGACGCGGCGCTGGTAATACTCCTCCTTGCACACGTTTCCGCTCGACAGTATCGTCTCGTCCAGATACTCAAACACCTGCAAACAGTATTATGTATGTACTTGCATAATACAACTCCAAAACCACGCAACCGATTTTTATTCGCCGGAAAAAAATTGCATCAGTACTTTCGTACTGGGAGCGGGTAGAACGTTAAAAAACACACTAAAGCGACGTACTTTGGCGTCGATGGCGGCGTCGACTAACACCTCGTCCTGGTCGACTAGGTCGCATCGCTCGTTCAGTGACTGCGGCGCCCTCTTGAGCGCAGCTAACGCCAGGCCCAACGCCAGCTGGCACAGCGCGCGAGCGCCGCCACTCGGCCCATTTGCCCCACTGGGCCCAGTCGCCCCGGTCGACTCGCCCGCAGGGGGCGAGAGTGCCTCGACCAGTGTTGTTATCAGGTCCGGGTCTTGGATCAGCGGAAGGCTCTTAGCCAGCTTTTCACCGTCGTCGCGTCTGCAGTAGAGAATATACATATGTAATAATATTTATAGGGCCCATTTCCCTAACCATTCCCAATTCCTTAACTTTAATCTTATTATGGTTGGCAACGCACTTGGCTGTGGCGTTGCTTGTGTTATAAGCGACGGTAGCCACCTGCCACCGAGTGGACGACCTTCAAGTTAGCCTTGAGTGAATGACACCTCACCTGTGCAGAACTGAAAGGTCTAAAGCGTAGAGCAGCGCCATCTGCAACGCGAGCGATATCTCGTCGAGGGCGCCACTCGCGTCCAGTGACGGAGACACTGTTTGCTGAAACACAAAATTAAAGTTACATATTATAGCCATCACATTACTGTGTCTAAGCCACAAATATACAATACTTTTTTAATATACCTAAAGAATCATGCCTTATATATTATTGTAAATCACACAGAGCGAAATAATCTAAGCCAATTGGTACCTATAGCAGTTCTTGTAAGTAATATTTACAAAGAGAACTTGAAAAAAAACTTAATGAAATCAGAGATGTACCTCGTTCAGTATTCTCAATATCATGTCTCGACCCAAACCACGTTGTGCTGACGCAGCAAATACAACTCCGGCTAGCAGTTTTCTGTAAAAAAAAAAACCTATTTAAACTAGCTGACCTCACAGAAATCGCACGCAAACACGCTGTTATTTCATGGTGATCTTCAGTAAGGAGTTGCTTTACTGATATTAAGTGTGAAATTGAGTGCGCTAACTTCTATCACCACTAATCTGGAAATTAATAGATAATAGTGAAATATGTGGAAGGAAAACCTTGTGTTTTCCATGCAATCGACGAGTCTGACATGGTGTCTACGAGGTGGCAACGCTCGGTTCTCCTGGAGCAGTTCCAGCTGAGCAGGCAACGTGAACTGGCGCAACGAGTCCAGCACACTCTCCAGAAGACCGTCCGATATCAACTGGTCCACGTATCTCGAGACGTACTTCACTATCTCTTCGCGGGCCGATATCGACCTGAAATGTACCCACACAGTCATCTTAAAGTTATATATCACTGTTTTCCTACTAATATACAATAAAATTAATTGCTAAAAATAAAATTTCAATAATCACCATGATATGCCCTCTCGTGCCATGACCAACTCCTTGAGGGCTTGCACAAGCGCCCTGCGACCGTCATAGTAGAGCAGCACGGCGACTAGACCGCGTGGCAGCCCTGGGTGGCGTGGCAGTTGACACTGCGCCGTGTGAAGGAGCTCCAGCGAAAGGTACTCGTTCACTTTGTACATATCTGATCACAGACATTGAAGGAGGACGTGAAAGTGGGGCCATAATATAGATGCTATATTTTAATTCTGACAAGTAAAAGTAAATAATAATCCATAATGGATAATGGACCGTCAGCCTGTCTGTCGACCTTAACATGAAAAAAAATTGTAAAAAATTGTTATATTATTAATACATTTATTAGCTCCACACAATAACAAAATGAAGACAATTTATGTAAACCTAATTGTTACATGCAACAAATTCAAATTCAAATTCAAATCATTTATTAGATGTAAGTTTTTACAAAACATTTATCTTCGTCAAAATTACAAACTACCACCGGTTCGGAAAGCTGTTTCTAGGGGGAAGAACTCGGCAAGAAACCCCCTAGTTGCTCTTTTCATAAATCAGTTTACAACATACGAGTAACACGTAACAATACATAGACATCAAAAGGATATCAATCTAATAACACAATATTCAACTCCAAGGACGTTCATCATTTATGTAATCTAATATCCTATAATAACCCTTTTTGCTGATTGAATGATTGAATTGAATGATTGATTGAAATGATTGTAATTTGTAACTGTGTGAGATACAACAACAGATGTGTGAAATGTAAATATGTAGTACAATTCATTAAACATACGCAAAGGGTTAGTAGCTATAATTTTTTTATGTTATTCCATAACCAGCTGTTGCCTGCGACTTCGTCCGCGTTGAAAAATAAATATTATATAAGTAATATAACGCCTGACATTGTTATTACACTTTTGCCAGGTGTTAGTTTTTATAATTTTAGATTATCCCACGGAGACAGTACTTTTTTTCTGGATGAAAGGTACATTATGTCCTTTCATGTATACCTGAAACGGTGTATGCAAAATTTCATAATGATTGGTTGAGTAGTTAAGGCGTGAAAAGGTAACAGAAAGAGTTACGTTCACATTTATAATATTAGTATGGAAGTATAGATGATCCTATATTATAATTGGGAATTTATCTGTGTACACTACATTTTAACAACAAACAAACACACTGGCTGATTATAATAAAATTTAATATTATAATAATCGAATTGATTATAACTCTAGAATAAGACATAATATAATAAAGTACATATTATATAATATTATACTATTTATGTTTATTTATTACCTGATATTATAATAGCTTCATCGACAAGCTCTTTTGCCAGCAAAGTTCTACCTATACTGGGCAGATTAACACCCTCAGTTATGCCTCTCTTTATTTCCTCTCTACTTGTTGGATTGCTCGCCTGAAAATTGTGTCAAGTTATATAGTAAAAACCATTAGAAAATTTATTGTAAAAAATCAAAACAATAAACTATAGATATAAGTACAAAGAGAGAATCTGATTTTTTTCAAGTTAAAAGGCAGATGAAACCATAGATATAGAGCACAGCTAAGCTAAGGTGAATTTTGGTTGAACTATAAGCATACAATTATCAGCAAATGAATCACCATATGACATATCCTGATCAATTTAATCTAAAATCCTTGAGAAAATAGACCCTGACAAGACGATACCTTTGACAAAGACAAAAAATGTCTTACTTATGCATCTTTCATTGCTGCTAGCTCAAAATAACCACAAAATACACATCTATACCATTTACATTTTCTACAATAGCGACACGTAGTTGTTGTTTGCTTCATAGCCAGAATATCTTGGGAACATACATATTAACTATGTTACATATATCTATAAATCTTCAAGGAAATACAATAACATTCTGCATCATTGAGGTATAGGTAAATAAGCTTCAGTGTCAAAGATAAAAAAATATTATCAAAAAATAATTATTGTTAATGTTCTATGATAGCTTTTACAAAAGTATCGTATTTCTCTGAACAAAAATCTCCTGAGGACTATCACTCCTAATATGGTTTTCATATGAAATGTCCATTTATATGTAACTAGCTGGTGCCCGCGAATTTGTCCGTGTTCTCTATAGCCTATAGCCTTCCTCGATAAATGGACTCAGTTATCCTTAGAATAGTGTGTACAACCAAACAAACAAACTTTTCAGCTTTATATAATAGTATAGATTTACAACCTGTGTTTTAATTAAATAACTGACAATAAAGGCACAGCACTTAATTCATAACTTTTGTATGTTGTTAGTCTAAGAAAAACAAATTAGTGTTACTTACTGGGTGTTTAAATAACGAGAGAAATGTCTGTTTGTGCCTCCGTAGTAGTGATTCGAAGGTGTGCACGGCATATGGTGCTCCACCACTCTCGTGGGCCAAGTAACCTTCCACTACGGCTACCAATTCCTTGTATGGAGTCCATAAGTCCTCCGTAGTTGTCCCTAGATAAAATTACAGTTGTCCTCATTTTATCATTTTATTATAAACTAGCTGTTGCCCACGATTTCGCCCGCGTAACTTTGTAGATTATATACTAAAACCTTCCTTGAGAACCACTCTATCCATTGTTGAAAATAACATGAAAATCGGTGCAGTAGTTTTTGAATTTATCGCGAACAGACAGACGGACGCGGCGGAGGATGTTGTTTTATAATATGTAGTGAAGAATATTGTCTGTGCTTCTTCTTTGATGTCAATACATTATGAGAAAAGAGTACCTACCTATATTTTATTACGAACGATATTTTGTATACCTATAGGTAAGTACATAAGAATTCAGTCATTTTTTTATTGTTTCCTCACTAATGTTTTATAGTATTTTAGTGTTTATTAACAATTTGTTTATACCATAACCTCATCATGGACATTTAAGTAATAATTGATGCACACGGATTATTGTCGTAAACAAAGAAGTAAATCCTATAAATTGTTTCAAATGTCGAATTGAAAATACTAGGTCCAAAATAATATTTACATATAATTACATAGAAAAGTAGTTGCCGCCCATTAGGAAAAATAGAGGTTATTTTTTGTTTACCTTCGTTTATATCCATGTTTAAATAGATGCAATATGTCGGCGTATGTGTATGCAGTATACACTTTCAAAAATATTCGTTATTCTTCAACATGAGTAGAAACTAATAGTAATTCCGTGATAATTCCTCAAAAAGTCAACCTATTTTACACTTTTCAAATATCGTACGTTTCTTTCGATTTTGAGTTTTGACGACTGGCTGGCTTGACTTGAGTTTGACAAATGACAATTGAAAAACACAGAACACCTATATACTGACATAGCCCACAACCCACAATAATAGGCAGCCATTACACGTTCAATCTAGATCGTGATCCGAGCAAGGTAGCGGATCGCAGTAGATTGATAAGATTGATGAAGACATTACACGCTCAATCCAGATTGATGTCAGTCCACTGTTCGCAACCATTAGATGAACACGCGTTCTCTTCTCTGGTGACTTCGATTTGAGATTTCTTCATGTCAGCGTCACACTTTTCAATAAATAAAAAAGTAGAAGAATGTGCGTTCATAAACACATAATGGATCTGAATAAGATTTAGAATAATTAAGAATAATAGAACCTTTTAGAAATAATTATCTTTTTTAATTCTTGTCGGTAATTTGACCGCAGACTACTATTTTTTTTCTTTACGTCATCGACAGTTGCACGAGGTTTAATTTTTACATACATTTTTGAGAGCTTCTCATAAGCAGTTATTCGTTTATACTTATTCATATAATCTTTTTATCCCATAATTTGAGCGAAGATTCCAAAGTTAATATGAAATCCTCATTTGGAGAAATATCCAGCCAGTTAGATGTCAAAATCAAAATCAAAATATTTATTTATCAATTAGGTTTCTACAAGAAAGTCTTATGATCGTCATTATAAATTTAAATTTACCAGGGTTTCGGAAAAAAGCCAAGATGACGATCCTGAGAAGAAACCCCGAAAGAAACTTAGGATACTATTCTTTTTGTCATCATTAAAGTATAAAATAGCACAATTCACTTAATTTTAACAAAATTAAAGTATTAGTACGAAACTAAACATAGTACGAGCTCCGAATCGCTTAAATCCAGGCTTCTTTGTCGCTGTTGTCATCCGATTCAATGGCGTTGCGACCGCTGACTGACGTAAACTGACAATAGCAGCCATTACACGTTCAATCTGGATCGCGATCAACGGATCGAGATCATTGATTTCTAAAATTCTAGATAATTTAAGATCCGATGTCGCGATCCGTCAATCCAACACATTACACAGTCAATCTCGATCAAGATCATTGATCACGATCATTGATCGCGATCCAGATTGAACGTGTAATGGCTGCCATAGGGATAAAAGATCTGCAAAGTATTGGGTTACCAGCAAAGAGTATAGTAATATATTAGGGGGTAACCACCTTTGGTTCAAGCATAATTATTATTGGAAACCCCCTGACAATATGCGCCGTGTCAAAAAGTACAGCCTCATTTATTTCTCTATCCCTTAACTTAATCTAGCTGCAGATATTGATGGCAGTTTTTTAGTTTTTTGTTAGCCTTTGCGACGCCTTTTTTGCCTTAGTTTTTTGTTAGCCATTATCCATTAGCCTTTGCGACGAAGTTCTTCGTTATTATAGTTCCCCAAAGGAGCAATCCACTTGAGAGCTAAAAGCAATATTTATTTATTAAGATGAACCACGTTGTCCACCTGTTTGGCCCGTTAGTTGGTTGGTTGGTCAGTTGCCAACAATTTTTATTATGAAATAAATAAAATATTTCAACATTCAAGAAGTCTTTAATTACACTGTTTTACAGAATAAACAAGTAGATGAGACAACAAGAATTCACATCAATTTTTTTTAACAACAAGTAGGTTAATAAAATATTAATTAAAAAATAAATTTTATTATATTAAATGCAATATTTAAAATATCAAGTCAATTCTTACATACTACATATTTTACATCTACAGAGATTGTTCGATTAGGAAGAGATGTTCTGTGCATTTGTTCCTGTAAAATGTGTTGTTATAAAAAACAATATAATTAAAAAACTCTCCAATATTCGTCACTTGTACCGGAAGAGAACTTAATATATCCTTCTTCTCATCCTTTATTCCGCTGCACTCTTTGCTAATCTCGTCCAAGTATTTCAATCCGGTTTCGTCAACAAACTCACTTAATATTATACTATCGCACGATGTAAAACCAGTCTTTTTAAAACATTTTTTGGAAAGAATGTATAGCACGCTCACATTGAAATGGGTCAATGCGTTAAAATTTCTCACAACCAAAGTATCGCCCTTGGACAAATGTTTCATAGCTTCCAGTAACAATTTAAAACACATCTTCTCGTGAACGCTATAATTATTCACATAGTCGCACGGTGGCAAAAACAACTCCTTACCACTCTCCGTGTCCATATCTTTGAGACACGGTGCGGCCGTCTTTTGTTTGTTCAAAATCACCACTTTAAACTCGTCCTCCGCTAAAATCTGTTGGTAGATTTTAAAAATTGGCACAAATATAAACTTGGAACTGTTCACTTTCTTCAATGCACATCCGTATGTAAACACAACGTTCAGTTCTGAATCTCCATCGTAAAACTCCAACCATTTGACGGGTACATCGATAAACAATGAATTTGTCAGTATGTCCGCTTGGAGAAATAAGTTCAAATTCTTGCATTTGTCTCTCAGCGAGAGCTTATTGAAAAGAGACCTCTCCGTGTACGATCCCTGCTGATATCTGGGGTTCGTGTTAATTTTATTTTCCTCATGTAGAACACCTTTCAAAATCTCCTGCTCGACGGGCAAAGGTTGCAAATTATATTGCCTTATAAATTCATTCGCAACTGTGACCCTTATTCTCTTCATGTCGTTGTGCAACGCTATATTATTCTTCATGAGGTACGCTTGCAAATTATTATTTATAACTTGGCATTGTATCGAACTGAAATAACAGGCGCACTCTTCGACCTGTTTGAGGAAACTCTCCGGGATCAAATCCAATGGAAACATAGAGGTCTTCCCGTAGAGCTCTGTCCCGTAGGCCGTTTTTAGTATATGAAGAGATTGCTCTAAACTTTGGCTCCCTTTGTATTTTAAGCAGACTGCGTAAACTTCGGAGTTGCCTTGTCTGGAAGTAATCGGCTTGTAAATGTTGACCTCACCAAACAAATTGTTGATCAAATACAAGAGACACACTGTGGTGTGTTCGAATATTGTGAACACTTTGAACACTAGTGTTCCACCTGAAAAAAAATGTAAAAGAACATTTAATCAATACTAATAATAAATCTGTAAGGGTTGGTCGTGGAGTAAGTTACTTTGTTTTCAGAGATATCGTGTTTATAGACTCTATACATTATACTGAAACTAAATTGATCATTTTTAGAATTTTTTTCTGTATGTATGTATGTATTATATGTAAGTATGTATGTTCCTCCATAACTCTTTAACGAATTAACTGATTTTCATGAACTTCATGAAACTTGGTAGATAAACTTAGGCAAGCACCCTTACTAGGCAAGCGGGTCGTCAAAAAAATATCTGAAAAGGTTTTATGAAATTGGAGGCATGTGGCTATGTAATGGAAATTAAATTAAATAAAAATAACCTGCAGTGAGTGTTTGCAGTGCGGTAACAATTTCACAATAGTGCAGCGGTGAAGTCAATTCCTCTTGTGCGTCAGGCTTTAAGAGGCAGTCTATAGAACCATCGGCTGTTACCAGTTGCACCTATCAATAAATAAAGCCTCCATTTAATATCTTATTATTTATTGAAGTTAACTTCTTTTGGTGTGTATGAGCAATAGATCAGGGTGAATTTTTTGTATGACAAGGAAGTTGCCAGTTAGTTTTGAATGAAAGTTTATTATTACATGACTGGTGTTTTAATCAGTCATGTAATAATAATATGTATTAGACATATCTTCATATGGTAGTGGACATTAATTTTATTTTACTATTAAAAATTGTACATCAATCAAGATTTAAGGTTAGCTAGGCTATTATTATGGTGATATAAATATAAAAATTCAACACCCGCAACAACCCTGATCTAGACCACATAGTAATTGAAAATTTACCTTTCCAAGTGATTTTGCCTTATTAACAATTGCCTGAGAGTTGTCCCAATCCATCAAATTGCCAGTGTTATCAACACCAAAGTCCCAATTGTTCAGTGTGTGAAACATGAATCTATCATCGCTTATCATGTTTGATGGGGAGTTGCCTTCATAATAGGGATTCAAAGTGTTCGCCACCCATTTCCACTGCAATAAAGATTAATTTACAATTACATCATTTAGAAAAGTCTACAAATAGAAGACATTCAATCATAAAAAGAAAGTAAAACTTCAAAACCGCACATAAAGCCGCAAGTGTGCTGCTGAAAATAGTAAAATTGAGGATAATGGAATAGGAAAATGACCTTTGCATCCCTTACTCCCCCTCCAAAACACAACAGCACACGTCATGTTATTATTTCACTGTGGTCCTATTGACTTAATTCTAATATGGAATTTGTTTAACTTATGTATTTATAGAAAATAATCTATACAATATATAAAGCTGAAGAGTTTGTTTGGTTGTATTCTATAAAATATTATTATAGGAGGACACAAATACCTATAAGACTGTACAAGGATAGAAATAATTTATGAAAAGACAGTATTCTATTGCATATACTAGCTGCTGCCCGCAACTTCGCCTGTGTAACTTTGTAAATTATATGCTAATCTTCCTTGAGAACCACTATGTATATATGTATTTATATATAATAATGTTTAAATATCTAGCTTAATCAGATTATACAAATGTAAAATCCATAATTGTCTATTAGTTATGTTTAATTTTGTATGTAAATTGTATATTAAGATATGTGGATGAATAAAATATATTATAGTCATCTCACCTCAATGCCGTGGTAATGCTGCTTCAGATAATGATTTAGGCATGTGATAAATGCACCGGGAGCTTCGCATAAATGTAATGAAACCATTTTCCTGTCATGAATCACCTCCCATGGGACAACATTGTAAGTGGAGACGCATTCGTAGAATTTTGTCCAAGCTTGTGTTAGGAATTCAGGATTTATCAAACATCGTATTTTCCAACACACTTCTCCCGCTGGATTCCTGCGACGAGTGTGACTACTCCATTCTTCTAAGTTGAAATCATTCAATTGGCTCTTGTGAAAATTTAAGCGACTTTTGAGGGTCTCCAGCTCCTTTACTTTCCAAGGTGGGGCTGAAAACCACGAGTCGGGGTTTGGTATTTTCCATTCACTGTCGAAACGAAAACGAAACTTCTTGTTGAACAATGTGTTCAAATCGTCTTCAAAATCTTCAACTCGATGTTGGTTATAAAAATTGTGCCGGCCAAAGCGGGTGTCTGATTTAGAATGCATTATCCTTTTCGATTTATATCTACCTAGGTATTTTTATATAATTTGACCTCTGTTTGTAGTCATTTATATTTTAGACAATAGCTGTACGACTACGAAATATTCCGAGCGAGCAGTATAGAGATGAATTTACACTAGATACATACAAAATGTGGATGGATTATAATGAACTTGTTTATTCACAAAATCTTTCGTTTCAATAATAAAAAGGTTAAACAATGTATTAAAATACAAGATCTCCCCTTCCATCGTAAATAGAGACCACCATTGAGTAGAAACACGAAAAACTGATATATGAGACAACCAGAGAAAGCAATATTAATATTCTTATATAATATTTAATTGATTTGCGTCTTTTAATTACTTATTTATAGATTTTGTTTCATATTTATTGATTTTCAATTCATAAACAAATAAAGTAAAGTCTGTGGTAAAGTCTATATATAAAGTACTTTGTAAGTAAAGTACAAGGAAATAGGAATATAGTACTCTAAGCGGAGGCATAGAAGAGGTAATTGAATGAAGTGTCAGATTAGATTTGTCACAGCAGTAGTTAACCGAGCAGTAGTTGACGGAGTGAAGTGCGCCGAGTTGAATTGTTTACTGTCACTAGCCTCACTTAGTCCAATAAAATAAGAAGATTAAGGAGTTCACCTCGGAAGTTGAGATACCCAGCTATAAACTCGTATAAACTTGTATTTTGACATCCTAAAAGTTCTCTCAAAACCTACATATGGTAGGGTGTCCGCGTCTATTAAAAATCTAAGGTCAAAGGTCACAAAAATCGATTTTTTTTTTGCAAATATCTCGTTTCCTATGGGGTTTTTGCTATTTGTATTTATTATCAATATTGTAGAAGATTAAATTCACTACAACTTTTGTATTATTTTTGTGTATAACTTTTGTAAATTATCAAGTAAATAATAATAATAAGGAAATCGGATTTCATGTTTTTTTTTTTTTTTTCATTAATTAAATATCTATCTATTTCATATTTTACATAGGTTACGGATTTTAAATGATCAATGTGACCGTACATGTAAAACTCTATATGGCGTGTTTTTGACCGGGACTACCGGTTGACCTTAAAAGATACTCTAACCGCGCACTCTCCGCCCTCTATCTCTAAAACGATTTAACGCATAAAAAAATTTTTTAACCAAAAGTTGTAGGGAATTTAATACTCTACAATATTGATGTCAAATACAAATAGCGAAAACCCCATAGGAAACGAGATATTTGCAAAAAATCGATTTTAGTGACCTTTGATCTTAGATTTTTAATAGACGCGGATACCCTCCCTACCATATGTAGGTTTTGAGAGAACTTTTAGGATGTCAAAATACAGGTTTATACGAGTTTATAGTTGGGTATCTCGAATTCCGAGATTCTTATCACAAACTAAATAGTAGATACTAACGTAATTCTTATCTAGATTTGACTAATTTGAGTGGGTTACACTAGCGCGATCAATTTATCGTCTTTCAACGGACACTTAATACTCAGAGATTGCCCTCCATATCTTTATCCTCCTTGGAAATTCACAGACTAATTTAATTTCCTCGCATTCTAATTATTTCCTGTTCATTCATAGCCAATTCATAGCAAATTCATTTAGCTTAGCATACAAATAAATTGAATTGATGGGTGCGTGCGTTTTCCATATATTTTATTTAGGAATATAACACAAATATGATCTAAATACTGCAAAATATATCATTTTAGTTCTAAAATACGACCGTTCATTGACTAACAGACTGAATCTTACAAAACATTTTAGATCCAGTTGACTTCGTAACAGTAAATTGAGCGTGACTTGACTGAGGTATCCACTACTTTGACGATAAACAAAACGTATACGATGAATTTCTCCAGCCCTAACTATCGGAATGAAGACCGAAAAGAGGATAATCCGCCATTTTCTCGTATTTTCATTGTATGTAGTAAAGCACTAAGCGAGGAAGACTTGCGGCCATCGTTTGAGAAATTCGGAAAAATAGAAGATCTATACATGCCTAAAGATCGTAAAACTGGACAGTTGAAAGGTATAATGTTCATTAAATACAATAAAGCCTCATCCGCTGCTGCAGCTATTGAGGAAATGCACATGAAAGTTGTGGGGCAGGACAACAAACCTTTGAAAGTTATCATAGCTTCCAACAAACACGGCGAAAATCAACAGATAGACACTGACAAGTTCAAGAGACTATTCATCAAAGTGCCCAAGGATGTAATCGAGAAAGAAATCAGGGATCATTTTAATAATTTTGGACATGTGGAGTCTGTTTACATACAAAGGGATAAAGTTACAGATGAGGTGAAAGGTTGCGCCTATGTTGTTTTCAAAACTTTCCTAGACGCCGCTCAAGCCCTCGATAATTGTGATAGAAAATATAAACCAATGTTCGCCACACCAAAAGACGACCACAAGCGACAAAGAAAATCTATGCATATGGAATTATCTTGTGATAAATTAAATTCAAGTACATCTGGAAGACTGGAAAACTCATTTCCCGATTACAACTCGTACCGAAGCGATATGATAAAGAGAGACAATTCTGGTCAATTTTTAGGGAATTGCAAATCGGAAGTCTCCAAAACTATCTCTGTCACTTGCGTACCTATGGTAGAACAACGATACATTGAAAAATTATTCAACATTATACCTGGTATGACCAGCTGTCAGTACTCTGTTGATCCACACGTTGGTATCAGCAAGGCTACAATAACATACAGTGACGGTTCTGCGGCCGCTCATGCAGTCGAAAGGATAGACAACTACGAATTTCCATCGGGAGAAATGATACGTGTTAAAATAGAAAATAACCCCATAAGTAGAGCGGCAAATGACTTGACAAGTATTGTGAACGACTTTAGGAAAGCCATAGACAATAAGGACAGTGCCGATCTGGTACAATTGGCTGATGCCATAGCGCATGCCTCTACACTTATTAAGGCTGCAACATCTGGAAAAGTTGACTGTAAAGAGGAGACTACCAATACTTATTGCAGTGTACCCTTGCCGCCAAAACAACCATTCGCAAGCAACAGTAGGGTAGCACAAAGATGTTTTATTGTATGCAAGCCTCAGCCTCCACCTTTAGCATTGCTGAGAGATGTCTTCTGTCGCTTTGGGGATCTAATAGACGTCTCAACTTTCCCAAATAAAACTTTTGGTTTTGTTAAATATGCTTCCATAAAAGCTGCCCAAGAAGCAATCAAGACGTTGAACGGAGCTTTTATCCATGGCATAATGATAAAAGTTATGGAAGCCAATGAGAAATCTAAAGATGATGACGAGACAGTAGACATGGACTCGAGTGACTGCTTGATAGATCAGACAGACAGAAAAAGAATGAAATATAGTGACGGGAATGATTACAAATAATGTGACATGACTAGACGATCACACTTTTTTTTTATTTATTATTATGTAAATAAAACATTTATTTTATTTGCATTATCATATTTAATTTTTCAATTTATTCAGTAATAAAAATTTGGCTAATGCCAATAAAAATGGTAATTTCCAATTATACACATGTATTATTGAAATAAAATTTGCAGTGTATTTGAAAATAAAAATGTTTAATATTTAAACATTTAGGCCAAAAAATTCATGAATAAATTGTGCTTAATATTAAAGTTACATATATTTTACATAAAAAAAGAATACATTTAAGTTATATGAATAATTTAATAGTAACAATATTAACAATACACAAGCTTAGTATCATCTCAAATAAAAACTACAATTAACATAAACTTACTTAAGTTCTGACTAAATATTTTGATAAGGCAGTGGCACAAAACTTAATTCTTCTAAAGGTGACATACTAAAACTTAACTAGCGAGTCTTTAGAAGAGTATTGCAAAGTATAAAAAAAAGCTATTATACACTTTAGCATTATTGCCCAAAGGGGACTCTTAATTTCTATTAACATTTAGATAGATACAACCTTTTCACTACCTTTTTAGCAAAGAAAGTAATATATTTGCTTATACTGCAGGCATATAAAGAAATGAGGACAAAATTTTTTTTATTGCAACTTTTGTTTTGTCCTGTGGAGTAATAAATGTTATTACCTTTTGATAACTAATGCACTGGTTAAGTGATCATATTATAATATCTCTTGAATTAACTGTTTTTTTTAACTGAGTTCAAAAACAAGAATGTACACCCAACTGAAACTTCTAATTGCTACTCTGTAACAAATATGTCACCTCATTTACGTTGGACAACAACTTCTCAATAATATTATCATATGAAAATGCATTGTTATCGACCCGAGTGTCTGCCCAATTTTCAGTGCTTGTACCGACAACATTATACGCCTCGATCATCTGAAAAATTATAATAATAACAATTGTCATAAATTTGTTGAAATCTGCAATGAGTTTAAAAGGAAAAAGTAATTTAATTAAATTTTTTTATTCATTTTTATGTCAAGGGTGACAGTCCACTTGATGGCAAGTGACTAACATCGCCTATAAGACAGTGCTTTGCCACAATTTAGCATAATACCGAAATTACCCAGAAAAAAATTACAATATTATCATACAAACTTACAGTTATCTGATAAAGACTAGACAGGTCTTGTACTACAGTGTATTCTATATGTACTAATATTATAAAGAGGAAAGGAAGGTTTGTTTGTTTGTCTGCATTGAATAGGCTCCGAAACTACTGGACCGAATTGAAAAAAGTTTTCACTTTTGGGGAAGCTATATTATCAGCGAGTAACATAGGCTATATTTTATAAATTTTGCAATATATATTTTTAAAGGTCATCAGGCAGGCAAACATTCCATTTGATGGTAAGGTGGCTGTGTCATCTATCATCAAACCTACAAGTGATGTTGCAAATACATTGCCAATTTTAGTAGGTTTAATAGAATTAGCGAAAGAGAAATGGGCTCTGCCATCCCTTAATAAAAGACAACAGCTTATGTGATGTTATTTCATGATGGTTAAAAATCGGTTGAGCCATTCTCAAGTTACACTCCGTCATACATGTGGCCATGAACCTAGAAAAAACAAGATTTTTTTTCTAGATTTAAATGGCTATAATATTCTTATACAGTAAGCTATATTACCTGGTCAAATAATTTGACATCTTCACACAACTGTGTCAGTTTCTTCTCTAGATCAGGATTCCTATTCATCACAACCCTCGTACTAGTTTTAATGCTGGCCACTTGTTTGCTAAGTTGTTTTAATTCACTTGCATAGCTCTGCAAATTAATCTGTTCCTTGTTTATCACGCGATCCCCATTATGCTCGTTCGGAGGTAGCGCATTTTGATTCAGCATTTTAATATTTTCGGCATGCATTTTCATTGCAGCAATGACATTATCAAAATCAACTTCGTCATGTTTTTCAGTCATATCGGGTAACAATAATTTGGGTGGTTCAAGGTCCATCATATTTGCCGATGAAACATTATTGGTAGAAAGAGGTTCTTTATTTTCCATACTTGAAACAGCAGTGTCGTACATACTTCTAATTTCATACATAACTCTCCGAGAATCCTCGAGTTCAGCATTTAATCTTTGCGTGATGCCGTCGAGTGTATTCAAGCAAACCGATGACTGAAGATATTCCCTTAATCCGGGTAACGGATACTCATCATTTGGGAGAGGCATTGTTGATTAACGACCTAAGTACTAAGTTCAATGTAAAGCTGTTAATTTAAATTCAATTTTATATTTTATTGTAAACAAACATACATAAACAATAAAAAATCACAGAAAGTGAAGTTCGAGATCCAATATCCATACTAATAATCGCAGCTATAATGTAGTGATGTAACTGATGTAGTAGAACATAGAGTACTGACTGACAGTCTGACACTACTGACAGAGGTGTGACGTGTCCGCAGAACACTTTATACTCACAAGGCAAATGCCAACGGCTATCTTTACTAGTGATGTGCCGGATATCCGAGGCAGAAGAATATCCGTATCCGTTACTTTTTGGCGGATCTTTTACCTTATTAATTTTTAGCTAAAATTCTACATATAAGTGATTAGGTAGCAACGAAAAACTATTAAATTCCCGATTATTTTTTATAATCAAACATTTGGCACCTTTATAATGCAACTATCGTTTCAAGGTCACGCGCACCAATTGAGTAAAGAAAGTTAAGTACGGATCTTGACACCAAATATCCGTATCCGCATTTTTAACAAACAACAAAATATCGGGGGTCCATTTGTAGCGGGATTTTTGAATATTTATTTGTCTAGCTTTGTGTGTATCTCACTATTTCCATGAAAATATAAAATTTCGTTTTAATCTTCACCTTTCGCTAGAGAGTATTTATATTCTTTGATGTTCACATTCCAGATGTGAATTTTTAGAATATGAGAAGATTGAAATTAACAATGTTGTAATAGAAACGCACAACCAACGGAAAAGGAAAATAAAACTACAATTAATTCATTTAAGCATGTATTTAAAATTAAGATTTAGAACTGTTTTGCATGTGCACCAATTTTACATCATAACAAAAAAGTTGCAGTTACAGTTGAAATAAAATACGAGGGTATAAGGATCCAGAAATAATATTCCCCAATTTTATAAATAGACAATATTTATTCTCACACATACGTTTACTCTACTCTTTCTGAATAATCGCCCTCTTTTTCTACGAATTTTTTTAGATGGTGTTCCAATTTCTGTATCCCAATATCGTAGCACTGGGTGGGGCATGACAGACCACCCAAATTGTTCCTGGGTTTGACGGAAGGCCTGTAGCCCGACTCGTTGTCGTGAAAGCAGCGTTACACCTGCTGTCTGTCGTCAACGATTCTGGATTCTTTCGAACGCTTTGAACAGCCATACACTGATGATGAATTTCCACGGGTGGAGTCCCTTTGGGTTGCGAAAAGAGAATTACGGAACCAATCTCGGACTTGGAGCGATCAACAATAGGAACGTCCATATCGGACGACTGCTGAGCCAAGAATGAGCTCTTTGGAAACCTTATTTCTGGATCAATTGACATATTATATTTATAAGTACAATTTATAAAATTGACAATTTTACTATGATGTATCTACAAAAGTATTTCTAGTCGAAAGGGACAGTTTTTTTTTGCCCATATCTAACATTTACCCTTTGCGATATCATTAATTTTATGTATGTACCTACTTACATACCAATTTCTATTTTTTTTAGGTATACTTACCTAGGTATTACATATTTATCTATTTATTATAAAAAAAAAGAAAACAAATGCAATGCACTCTTATAATAACAATAACATATCTATCTATTATACAGATACAAAAGTATTGGTGCTTGAGCATTTATGTTGTTTTATAACCCATATCATAATAATTATATGTCTAATCAAGTCTAATATGATTTTTTTTTTATTACAATTTTCAGTCTTTTTAGTAAATCTATTTAAAGTTTATATTAGAAAGTTTTTTATTTCACTTTGTAAGTCTAATAATAAGGCAGTAATATTAATAATCAGTACCTGTACCGTTGCTTGTGTTATAGGCGACGGTAGCCACCTGCCATCAAGTGGACCGTCAGCCTGTATGTCGAGCTTAACATTTAAAAAATTAAGTGCATCTGTGGAATCAGAAAAAATAATATAAATAATACAACATGGCCAAAGCACACAATTTGAAATGCAATCCAATGCACATAGGAAAAACCGTTTGTAAGGAGTAGAAAGTATGTGAAAAACTTTCAAAAAAATCAAAATAAACTTGATTTAGTTCTTTACTGCTTCAAGAACAATAAATAAGACCAACAGTTGAATTGCTTTTGGTACTTAAAAAAGCCCCGAATGCACTTAAAAAGATGTATTGTCTGACAAATCTTTTTTTTCAAAGATTTGTATGGGGTTAATCTTTGCAGTCTCCGAATCCCAGGAGACTGCAAAGGGCAGATGTATTGCCTTGAGTTTTTTTTGTTGTTTTTTTATTGTTTAAAAATTTTTAAATCCCGAATCTTACTTAAATTATTATATTTGTCAAAAGGGTTATATTTAAAACCTTTATCCTTAAAATCATTGCATTTGCTTTCCACCTCTCTCTCAGTGAATCTGATTCTTAGTTTAGCTTTAAGCCGGTCAAATATTTTGACACTGACTTGTGCATCAGCCGCTGCATACATAATCTGGCTCTCATCTAGTTCTTCAGCTTCCCAATCACTACAATATATCTGTAATTAAAAAAAAGAAAGTGCATTTAATATTAGACTTTCACTATTATAAGACAAAATTTGATGGAAGAATTTTGAATGAAAGGTATGTGGAAAAGATTGCCTAAACCTCTCATATTTTATCTCACAAATATGAAAAATATAGTTTAAAAATTATGGTTACTACAAAGGATATAATTATAATAGGTATATGAAATATGTTTGAACAAAATTTGTCTGAGCAAACCTGCACCCATTTGACTAGTACAATGTCAAAACAGTTAAGGAGGAGATCAAACTATCGGCCTGTAAATACAAAATACGGATCACCCAAATGAGCTAGCCACACAACTCATAACGATGACTTATGACAAACGCCTCAAACGCCACGATATCCAAGGTTTGGATGCTAGGTGGTGAAAAATAAATGGTGGCATCTTCTGCTGGGGAGAGCCTCAAAATTACAGAAAACACACAACAGATTTGCTTATAGTTTGGAACTGACTGATTGCAAATGAAAACGCAGCCAAAAAAAAATTTTACTAGTACATAGTATCAGTTCTTCAAAGAAAATGTTAGCAATTTTTGCAAATATTAAGTGCCAACCTACTATCTCGTAAATACCTGTGACGGATAGCAATGTGATGATTTTAAGAAAAAGTAAAAAAGTGAAAAATAAAAGATACATAAGTAGGTTACGAAAAAAAAACTGGAAGAAACTACAAGCTATTAAAGTAAATGTCATAACAAGACCTGTGATGATATTGGAGAAGGTTATGGTGCATTTACAGTTCCAAGAATAATATAATCATTGATTGTTGCGTTAATAAGCCTCATTAACTCACAATCCTTGATTGATTTTAATTTTCAAATGACTTCAAAAAGGAGGAGGTTCTCATTCGACTGTTTTTTATTTTTATGTTTGGTACCTCAGAACTTTCGACTGGGTGAAACGATTTTGAAGATTCTTTTTTTTATTTGAAAGCTGGTGCTTCCAGTGTGGTCCCATTTCAATTTGGTCCAGTTCTGACAATATCAGTGAGAAAACGGTTTGAAGTTTTTTTTTTTTGTAAAATGTTGATTATTACTTACTAACTTATTCTTTTCCAATTCAACATCGAGTATTTTTTTGGACAAAAAGGCCAATCCACGCGGTTCATAACCACACATCTCAGCAATATGTCTGAGGTCTAATGCAGAACACATGTTGATCCCATAATCTTTATATAAATACATGGCATCTCTAATGGTTTCCACACCGACCTTGTATATACATTCATTTTCTAATAATTCCTGCAAAACAAATAAATAGGTACCTATTAACAATTTTGTTGTTGCATTTCTAGATTCATCTATACATCTATAAGAACACTTACTACTAAAGAGTCTGGAACAGCTTCCATATGATTAAGCCTAAACAGTCCACAGAAACCATCAGAGGAAGCAAGTTGTATGAGCGCCACTCGATTTCGCTCTTCATTTTTAACATATGTTGGCATCCATTCACAGTCGAAACCAATTGCAGAGTTAAAGTAACTCCTCCTAATAAATATAAACAATTTTTATTTATATTTCTTGCAATACTTTTCCATTAATAATGTGTTATTGTGGTTCAGTTCGTTAGCACATGTTACGAGTCAACAGTGTCAAGCTGATCATAAAATTTGGGTGACTTTTGCTAGGCTACCCAGGCCTCGCCAGGGTTAGGTACCAAACCAAATGTAAACCCTCATGATAATCATCATTTGAAACAGTGAAAGAAAACACTGACTTTTCTTTCTCACTGCAAAATTTACATATCCGATATTATTGATGTTATTATACTGATATAAAACAATTCTATGTATTGAACTTGTCATAATACTATAGCTACCCAATCTAATTTGTCATTTTGGGTAGTTATTGAAAAAGTAACCACAAGTGCCTACTATTACACTACATCAATTAATTTTTTAATTTTAGCTACAAAGACAAACCACTACCTTTTTAACTCTTCAATTACTCGATCGCACATAATCGAACTGGTTATAACATTTTTTTTTTTTAATGGGATTGATGCGGGTATTATAGTAGTAGGTGTTTGTATTGCCCATGGTCCCATTCTTTGTTCATCTGGGTGGACCACGCACTCACGAAATATATTATATATAAATAATATAGTTTTCCATAAAGCGTAGAAGATTCCAAATATTATAACCCATGCAAAAAGAAGAGACACGTCCTTGTCGTCCATTTCTAGATATTTTGTTGAGGTGTTATAAATTAATTAAATTTTCTAAAAATGAAATGAATTGATTGTAGTAATGCTAATGTAGTTAGACTAGTTAGTAATAATAGTAATTTTTTCTTTTCTTGCTTCCATCCATATACGTTTCATAATTCGAATTCGAACTAGTATTTTGACAGGTCTTAATGTCAAATTTTAAAATAAAATAATGTTATACATGGGTAACCAACGTTTTTTCCGTAGTGCTGCCTAAAATCGGTTTTACTTAAATAGTTATGATATTTTAAGGTAAAAATATTTTTGATCTTGTTTTGTGCTTGTTTTATTGGTTTTAAGTAAAACCGATTTTAGTACAGCACTACGGAAAAAACGTTGGTATAACACATGTATAACATTATTTTATTTTAATTAACTGAAAAAGTGGCAACTAAAAGCGATAAATCGAGATGGCGCTAGTGTGTACAGAGAGAGTTTGAAAGTAATGGTCGTAACACATGTTCGGATTTGGTTCGACCGAACCGGCGGACTTGATACGCTCCGAACCAAATCCGAACGTGTGGAGGCTTGTCCGGCGGATCTAGTCCGGGAGCCAGCGACACTATTTTTTGTTAGCAGGAGTTTGTTGTTCGACAATAGAGGTGGCAGGAAGTGTTTTTTTTTTTTCATAATGGACTGGCAATAAACAATATGTAAAGTTTCAGCTTTGCGCATTTTTGACATTCACTCGCTTGTTTCATTTTTGACATTTAAACATAATTGACATTTATGTTAAATGTTGTTGCCACTTGTTGTCCTGCAATTGAGATGGCAGGAGTTTATTTTGTTGATAGGCTATATTATCACGACAAATAAAAAAAAGAGGCTTGGGCAAATATAGTAACCAAAAGTGTCGCTGGCTCCCGGACGATGCTGGTGTTGTCCCTACCACCATAACTTTGAGTCCGGAGAGGGGCCCTAGACAAAGTGCGATTCGCATTCGATTCGATTCGCTAAATAAAAATGTATGGGATTGACATATGCCTTCGCTAAATCACGTGATACTTCCCATACATTTATTCTATCGAACTTCGTTATCGTTTTTAAAATGGCACTTTGTCTAGGGCCGGTCCGGGTCCGGTCCGGTCGGATTTGTCTGGCGGATATGGTCCGCCGGACCGAATCCGAGCGTGTTTAACGACTATATGGAATGAATGTAGCAGTAGTTAACGAAGTGAAGTGCGCCGAGTTGAATTTTTACTGTCACTAGCCTCACTAGCGCCATCAATTTATCGTCTTTCAACGGACACTTAATACTTAGAGATTGCCCTCCTTATCTCTATCCTCCTTGCTGTTCAGGATTTTTGAAGTCAATGATCTTAAATTAATTTTATTTTATTGTTCTACAATTTTGTTTTGGTGCGATTGTTTTTAAAGATTTTAACACGTTTTTGTGTTTCATTCTTTTTGCTTAGTTTTTGTATCAAAGTCAAATCAAAATGGTTAGAAAATTAAAATTTCATGAGCAAAAATTACTGAAAAAAGTTGATTTCATATCATGGAAACTGGATAACAATGTAAATGAAGTGAAGGTTATGAAAAAGTACTATATTCAAAAAAGAGAAGATTACACAAAGTAATATTGTAGTACATAATTAAGAAGTTTAAATTTTAGACATATGTATATTCTTCTTATAATTAATTATATATACATTTTAGGTATAATAAATTATCACGAGATGTAAGAGAGTTGGCGAACAAAATAAAGGACTTGGATGCCAACACCGAATTTAGGACTGAAAGTAGTGCTCAACTCCTTGAGAAACTTTATCAAATGGGGTTAATACCAACAAGATGGGATTTGGCTCTAGCTGCAAATGTATCCGCAAGTTCATTCTGCAGACGAAGGCTTCCTGTTGTTATGGTCAGAAGTGAGTATTGTATGACCTTTTTAAGTACAGTGAAAATAGGTTATAGCAACCTTCAAGGGACCACACAAATTGGTCGTAATAAATGGATAGTCGTTATAAACGATATTAATTCGTTACAGAAACCTTGCCACATAAATGTCATAACATAGGTAATGTTTTTTGTAGTTGTGAGTGTAATATTAATAAATGTTTAGTAGACGTCCTCAGGTGACTGTCAAATCAAGTAGGTCAAAACGTTATATGTTTTAGATTTAAAGGAACGATTGCTTAATATATGTGTCATTTTGTTTTAAACAATGGTAGCCTTACTTACAGACAAATCTGGCTGGGTTTTTCTTGGAACCCGGTTCAAAAGAAACCTCCAGGCAATTACGAACAAAACAAGAAAAATTAACAAAATTGGTCAAGCCAATCTCAAGTGACAAGTATGTGTGGCTATTCATTTATATTCATATAGATTATGTTATGCAATTTATTTTTTAGGTAAAATGTCTCAAAATTTAAAAGAAGCGACAAAATTCATAGAGCAAGGACATGTTAGAGTTGGTCCTGAGGTTGTGAAGGATCCAGCATTTCTTGTTAATAGATCGTTAGAAGATTTTGTAACTTGGGTTGATGGCTCTGCTATCAAGAGGCATGTTATGGAATATAATGATTTGGTGAGTAATCTTAAAGATTCATATTTTCCCTCATAAGTTTAAGTTCATAAATAATAATTGTTTTACTTTTTGTTTCAGAGAGATGACTTCGAAATGGTGTAGTTTTTGATATTGTAAATATTTCCAAATAAGTTTCTAATCAAGTAAATTAAGCTACAATTTTGTTTTATTTTTTGCTCTACCTAATTATTTACCCACAGGAACAAATTATATTATTTGGAAGTAATCAAGAGTAAAGATACTTTGGCTTACAGAGATCACATTTAAAAATTATTTATCACAGTAGATATGCAATGGAATATGAATATTGCATATTGAAATATTACCAAATCAAACCACTTATATGCCTATACATGGGTGCGTGACCAGATTTTTACAAATAATATAATAGTGTCCATTTGGTGTGCAAAAAATGTAAATTTGAAGAAAATCATAAAACTAAACTATTGTAATTTACAGTCCAATAACAATATAATATGTCTGAATATACAAGTTATTAAAATTAAGGTAGGCATAAAAACATTTATCTTAAGTGTTGTAATATTGCATTTAATTAAATACTTGTCTTGGTTATTTCTGGAATCAATACTGATAGGTATTAGGTATCAACTTGCTTTTCGAAATACCGGATATAAATAGACTAGTTTAAAGTCTATGGTGAATGAAGTAGGTATACATTTTTTATGAACAAACAGAGCCTGAAAATACTGAACTGCTACTTAATGTAATGTTGCACTGAGCATATCAAACAGAATATGCACTTTTTTATGTTAAGGTCAACAGACAGGCTGACGGTCCACTTGATGGTAGGTGGCTACCATCTCCTATAGTGCAAGCAACGCCATAAGTGCTACAAGTGCGCTGCCGACCATAGAAGGATAAGGGAGGGATAGGGGTAATGGGCTCTGGCAACCTTTACTCACTCACCGAAACACAACACCATATATTGCTGTTATTTCACGGTGGTGGTTAGTGCCGCCAGACGGGCTGCCCAAATGACTGCGAAACGCAGTGTGCCCTACCACCACTTTTCAAATCCATACTAGTCAATATTAAAATTTCCAAAGTTGACCCCTCCGGGAATCGATCTCGGGGCCCCTGAGACGTTAGGCAAGCATCCTTGCCACTCGTCAAATAAAGCTGGGGGATTCAGTTGCTTTTTTTTGTTTGAAGGTCCGGTCATAAGAAAACTTATATTTTGATGTGTCTATGTTATTGTAGAGGTCTGTATTTAAAAATGTTCTCAATTATTTTGTTATTCTGTGACAACAAAACTGTCAGTGTCGTATTTGATTGACTTTTTCTCGCATATACTCTAAACTCGAATCCATGGTAATAGCGATAAAAAAATGTTATGAGGTACCTACATCACAGATAGAGGTAGAAAAAATAGTAAAGAAATGGCAGTTACTAGTGAGAAAGAAATATGTTCGAGGAAAATTAATGGAAATATACCCTCATTGTCTTTCCATAGCGACAACATGTCGACTTCGACCGATAGCGATGACATAGCGGACCCGACATACGAAATTAGAAATATCCAAAGCATAATAAATGTGACCCGTGAAAACATTGACGCTCTAAACGCAAAATTCGCTGGCATCCAGCACCCTCCGTCTCTCTATTTATCTGAGTATCAGGAGTTGACGTCGAAACTGCACAATCTAGAACTAAGGGAGCAAACTCTACGTGAATTATTAAAGTCTGAATCGCCGGACAGAAGTGAGGAGTGTTCGTTGCAAGATGACTCTAAAAAGTACGATACCCTTACGCGGCAACCGAAAGTGTTCCTTAGGGCTCACCTACCGAACCAGCAGCGTACCAGTGTGCAAGTCAAAGAAGGCGTTACGTTAAGAGAGGCGCTCTCGAAAGCGCTTAAACTCCGTAATTTGACGTGTGAAGTGTGTGAGGTAGTGAGGACAGGCAATAATCAGGTGATACCATGGGACAGTGATCTAACTACCATCGACGCCAAAGAGGTTTGAGAAATTCAATTTTCATTACAAAAAATCAGTACTTTCTAATGTATCAGGTAGGTCTCTATTGTAAATTTTTTGAATAGGTCGAGACATACTGGTGGTTCACTTGATGGTAGGTGGCTACCGCTGTCTATAAGACATGTAAAGCTATATGTGTTGCAAGTGCACTATCAACCATAATATTAAGGTGCACAACTTAGTTCGGTCCGTTTTGAAAAAGGCTCTAGGTGCTATAAATGGTTGACCGCAACAGCTGATTTTTTGCTGTATTGTGAAGTATCAATATCTCTTAACCAAATATCATTTACAGACCTTTGAGTTTTGCGCATCAAGTCTTATTTTTACTACAGTGAAAATGTTGAATTTCATCCCAAATAAGCACCATTTGCGGGAAGTGTTGATTTTTTTGAATTGGAAGAAAAGTGCAGCTGGTCAAATTTTGTCAGCCTGGTCAAACCATCACGGGTGACTTCTACAGGCAACAATTGATCCGTTCAAAGCGAGCTATAGCCGAAAAAAGTCTGGAGTATGTGACCAGACACAGGTCAATAATCATAATTTCGGCCTCATGTTACTGTTGTGGTTATAATAATAATAATAATAATTTATTTCCAAAAAATAAAGTACAGTGACCACAAGTTGTCGTTGACCCCCACACTAAGCTATGCTTGTATCATGGGAGTCTACTGAATTACATAATCATATTATACATAATTAGTCTACATAATATATCTGGTACCTATACAATAATTTACAATAAATACATAGCAACACATTTTAGTACAATAAGGGAACATTATATAAAACAACAAAACATACCTATATACACATAGAATAATATGAAAAACATAGAAAGCATTACAATATATTAATAAATATTAACAGACTGCACCAAAGTATAAAACAGATAGAAATGGATAGACCGTTATGTATTAATTCATTTTATCATTCAAATAAATGTGTATTTCAAGCAAAAAAAAAATGGACCAAATTAAGTTGTACACCTAATAGTATAAGATTTCATATATAACATGGTGGTCTTTTGTAAGAGGATGGTTACTGCTGCTAGATTGGCTACCACACTTATCACTGTCAGATACGAAGTGTATCACTGCAATACAAATGTAGCACTCAAAGGACTTTATTGTACAGTGTCCTCTGCATGTAAGATGAATTTTTATAGCATGGGAAATGCTATCGTCCAATCCTCGCACTTTGCGGCTTTTTCCAGGCATGTTACACTCTTGTGAGTGCTACAAAGCTAACAGCTGCATTGTATGTGCTATGAACCTTATAGATATTGTTTCTAAGGTTGATTGTAAGTTTTAAGCTTTCTTCGTTAATCGTCAGAGCCATACTTTCTTTTCTGTGTGAATGAAGATTAACAACTCGCCTTGTTAAGTGTGTACTACTGTACTGATTAGTTGGCATTTGCTGTGTCAGGTGACGGTGCGCACTCTCGACAAGTTGCCGATAATGTCGCACATCTCACACCAGTTCACACGGAAGACGTTCTTCACGCTGGCGTTCTGCGAGTGCTGTCGGCGCCTCTTGTTCAACGGCTTCTATTGCTCGCAGTGCAACTTCAAGTTTCACCAACGCTGCGCCGACAAAGTGCCCAGTATCTGTCATCAGGTATTGTCTTCTTTAATTTTACGAAAATTTTATTACTATTCTACAGTTTAAAGGTCAAAGGTCCAATTTCTTGAAAATGGTTATGTTTGGGATATCAATATAATTATTATTATCCAAACTTTCATAGTCAAATTAGTCGGTAATGATGGAAACTACAAGCTTTTACAGTATCTATGTTGACTTAACCCTGTATACAGTGTGGAAAAATAAGTTAAGCCCTGGAGGAAAACTACCTTAAAACTTTAAGTTGGCTCATTTTACATAAAGGAGACATTCCTTTATTTTTAAAAAGAAAAAAAAACTGCATTCAAAGATTTTCTAAAAATCTCTATAGTCATCGGCAATAAATAGTATTCTTGAAATTTGAATCAAACATTTTACGATATTCCTTTTTTTTAAGATACTATGTTACTTAAGAAGAATTATTATTTTTTGTCCATTCTTTCGATTGGCATCATAAAAATATGAGTGTTTTTTTTTAACCATTTAAGTCTGTTCGATTCCCAGACGAAGCAAGTAATTTTAAGAAAATCTTTGAATGCAGTATTACTAATTTTTAAAAATGAAGGAATGTCTTCTTTATTTAAAATGAGCCAACTTAAGGATTTAAGGTAGTTTCCCTCCAGGGTCCGACTTATCTTTCCACAGTGTATAAATTAATGATAAAATATTTAATGTACATACATACAAACACAGCTCGTTAAAGATTTTATTATATTGGTATAGCTATAAAAAATATATAACTTTAAATGTTACTCATTTACATTATAAACCCTCATACGAAACTTGATATTATCTTACATCGGCGCGCGCGCATCTCCAAAACATACACTATGATCCTATTAACCTAAAGCGCCAAAACTTCAAAAATTAACTTCCAAATTTATTTAATTTTTGTAAATTTTTTTAATTATCTGCCCACTTTATCTGTTGAGTTAATTAAAAACCGTAAATTTTATTTCCAGGTTCGAATGACGGACACGTACTACGCTGCACTTCTAGCTCAGAACCCGGAGACTCAGGCCGGAATACTTCACTTCCCCCCGCACTTTGGTTACCATCACATGATCAACAGAGCCGATCAGAACAAGTACAAATACAATATAAACTATACTTAAACTATACACTATTTATACTAATTATAATTGGGCTATTAATATAATTTTACTTTCCATAGGAGCCAAAAATTAGTCAATTCACAAAAAAAGCTAAGTGAAAATGAAATATTGCACAATTTGTATTTGTATAATGGTAATTTGTATGGGTTTAAGGAGGTGAACAGGGGAATAGGATTCAAGATTATAATTGATTTTTTTTGTCTGTTAAACAAGGAATAACAAAATAATAAAACAAGGATTACTATAATACAACATGACAAAGTTGATATTGTTCAAAAAGGACATAATATAATAACGTGTAATAACGCTATGGCGAATTTCAATAACTTAACTCAAGCCTAGAGCCTAGTTAAATATAGCATCATCAATACTAATAATAAATCTGTAAGTGTAGGTATTGTATGTATGTATGTATGTTCCTCCATAACTCTTAAACGAATTAACTGATTTTCATGAAACTTGGTAGATAAACATTTACACGTACGGGACACAGGATAGGCTACTTTTTTTCTTTTTCAACGCGGACGAAGTCGCGGGCGCCAGCTAGTATATAATATGTCGCTGATAATATAGCTTCTCAACAGTGAAAGAATTTTCAAATCGGTCCAGTAGTTTTGGAGCCTATTAAATGCAAACAAACAAACAAACAAATCTTTCCTCTTTATAATATTAGTATAGATAGTACTAGCTGGCGCGTTGAAAAAGAAAAAAGTAGCATATCCTGTGTCCTGATGAAGGTCTAAATGTTTATCTAACAAGTTTCATGAAAATCAGTTAATTCGTTTAAGAGTTATAGAGGAACATACATACATACATAATACATACATTTCACATTTATTATTAGTATAATCTATATAAATGAATCCCTAAATGTGTTGCTAAGTGCAAAACTCGAGGACATCTGGACCGATTTTAATTCTCTCTTCACTCATAGATAGAGGGATAATTAGGGAAAGTTCTTATGTAGAGAGAAAAAACGTAAAAAAGTACGAGAAAAAATTAAAAACAACAATTAACCACTCTGTCCTCAGCTGGCAAACATTTGACGTCAATCAAAACAAAACGTACGTGTCACCTATATAGAAACCGATGTTGATAACATTTTCACTGTCATTAGAAAATACAAAACCTATAGCAGAAACTGACAAATTTTCAGTTCAGTTCATAAAATCCTAAATTAACAGGGGACGCTACCAGTGTTTTTCCATACAAATGTAATCCCCTGTTTTCTCCCTGGATAATCCATCTAGAGCAAAAATTTTTTGTTATAAAATCTAAGTCTGCTAAAGCTAAAGCCCCCTATCATTTCTTTTTTTTTCACCAACTAATTACATAAGAAAATATGACTTCTCAAAAATCGTAATAAATAGCCCTTTTATGTCACCCTAATTAGATGACTATAAAACAAATTTGAAAGACTTTTAAGATAAAAAAATAATAATAGGGACATAGATTCGTTCTTCTTGAAAATATTTGTGTACAAAATTATTCGATAGGCTCAATTTTTAGAGGAGAAAACGGGGGAATACGAAACCTCGATTTAGTCAAAAATTTTGTAGGTATAATCGTTCTGAGCTGCATTTGTCCTTATCGCACAATACGGGGAAAGGCTGGAGGGCAGCACGATGGCAATAATTTATTCAAATATGTACTTATTTTTCAAATTCTGCTGTACCCGCGTTCCCTCTTAAGTTCATCTAAAAGGTAACACGACATTTATTGACTGTTAGGCGATACGAAGTTCGCCTGGTCAGCTAGTAATAAATAATAATAATATTATATAATAGATTGGTCAGGATACTGAATCCTTTTAATATACCGATTGGATCCGCGAATAAAGAAATTTTTGTTTGGAAATACAGGAATTATATCCAATTCGTCATGTCCAAGCGGGTATTCAAACCAAACATGTGGTTATTTGATAAATAGTCAAAGCAAACCGTACAACTGGTGACATAAGATATTATAAACGTATACAGATACGTACAAATTGTTTAAATATAATGAGTACGTGTGATGATGACAGGCAACAGCATCCAAGATCCCTGAACCAGCAGGACCGCTCCAATTCAGCCCCGAACGTCTGCATCAATATGGTGCAACGGCCGTTGACTCTTCCGGAACACCAGCGGAAGACCAATCAGGTAGTTTGCATTGTACAAACTAAATTAAGACTACACAATTGAATTGAAAATATCATTATAGCATCTTATTTGATGTAATATATATGCAATTTTCCAGCAATGCAGCAACTCTCCGCAATCATCGAACTATTTGACGTCCGGACGTCACAACAAGGACGACAAGGACAAAATGGGTGATCAACAACACAGTCAAAGTACACAGGTGATTGTTGCTGTAAAAAAAAAAAAAAATATTTGTGACAATATTATATAATGAGAGAAGTTTTGTATTTTTATATATTTATATAACGAATAAACTCAAAAACTAGTCGACTGATTTTAAAACTTCTTTTTTACAAGTTACAAGCTTTTTATTAACTTGCAATGTATTTATGTATGTATGTATATACATATATACCTACACATACATATATTTTATATGCGAGATTTGCATATTTTATAGGAAACATTTCTTTCATAGAATTAGGCAAGACCAGTTAGTATACAGGTGAATCTCGCGACAAGCTTTTATATTTAATTTAAAATTTATTTTCTTCTTTTCAGGGCACTTAATTAAAAAGCTTGTTTTTAAAAAGTTTTTTTACCATTAATTTATTTATTTTTTAACTGATCTATGGTGTTCAAAATGTCATTAAGGGATTCACTCGGGCAAATGACATTGACATTTGACCTTCAAAATTTATATGAAACTAGCGACCCGCTCCCGGCTTTGCCCGCTTCCGATCGCTAGCAAACTTCACAGGATTACCCATTCGACTAATCTAAAGATTGAAAGTTTCATTAAAATCGGTTCATCGGTTTTAGAGTCCATAGGGAACGAACATACACACACACACCTATATATTAAGATGTTTCATACAATGTGTGCAGAATTCATAATTATGCGTTCAATAAGCAGTTTTCAAAATGCTTTACAACTAGCTGTTGCACGCGACTTTGTCCGCGTTACTTTATAAATTATAGCCTATGTTACTCGCTGATAATGTAATATAGCTTTATGAAAGTGAAATAATTTTTAAAATATGTATGTCCAATAGTTTTTGAGTTTATTCATTACAAACATGCAAAACTTCTCTCTTTATAATTTACTAGCTGGTGCCCGCGACTTCGTCCGCGTTGAAAAAGAAAAAAGTAGATTATCCTGTGTCCCGTACGTCCAAATGTTTATGTACCAAGTTTCATGAAAATCAGTTAATTCTTTTAAGAGTTATGGAGAAACATACATACATACATACATACAGAAAAAAAAATTGTAAAAATGGTCAATTTAGTTTCAGTATCATGTATAGAGCCTATAAACACGATATCTCTGAAAACAAAGTACCTTACTCCATGACCGACCCTTACAGATTTATTATTAGTATTGATAATATCGGTATAGATAGATAGTATATTTTTTCCAATTGTAATAATTGTTGGGTTGTGCAGGCGTCTCCCACGGGAACGATTCGGCCGCGAAGGGCTCGCGCGCGATCCGCCGACGAGTCCTGGAAGAACGCTTTGTCTCCGCGAGAGAGCTACGACGACTGGGTCATCCACGCGGACGAGATCCTCATCGGACCCAGAATCGGTAACATCCGGCCCGAAGGACCATTAATTTACACTAATAATGCTCCACAAGGATATTGTATTTCACACTTTTTTTAATAGTAAACATAATATCCTTACACAAGTTCGACATTAAATTATTGCACTTGTTATTATTTATCCCTCCTCAGCTCATAATCTTTTATCCTATTCATGTCGAATAGGATAAAACGAAATTTGGACGCTATAAAGTTTCAAATTAATGTAGCTCTTATTTTGTGGAAACATTACTTGTATATGGGGAGTCTAATCTGAATCTTACAGATGCGTTGCTTTGGAGTGTGTCTTCTCCAAGTATAAAAGTGATTTTTCATTCGTTCTTTTTCAGGTTCGGGCAGTTTTGGGACAGTGTACAAGGCTCAGTGGCACGGGCCGGTGGCCGTCAAGACTCTCAACGTGAAGACTCCGACGCCCGCTCAGCTGCAGGCGTTCAAGAACGAAGTGGCCGTGTTGCGGAAGACGAGGCACTGCAACATCCTCCTGTTCATGGGCTGCGTCTCGAAGCCCTCCTTGGCTATCGTCACTCAGTGGTGCGAGGGCTCCAGCCTCTACCAGCATCTGCACGTGCTGGAAACCGCCTTTCCCATGTTGTATCTGATCGACGTGGCCCGACAGACCGCTCAGGGCATGGACTACTTGCACGCCAAGAACATAATCCACAGGGACCTCAAGAGCAACAACATATTCCTGCGCGACGATTGGTCCGTTAAAATTGGTGATTTCGGATTGGCCACCGCGAAGGCTCGATGGGCGGAGGCCGGCGCCGCTGGAGGAGTCCAATGGCAGCAGCCGACCGGTTCCATACTGTGGATGGCGCCGGAGGTGATACGAATGGAGGAGCCCGCTCCGTACACTTTCCGCTCGGACGTGTACTCGTACGGGATTGTACTCTACGAGTTGTTGGCGGGCGAGCTGCCGTACTCGCACCTGAACAACAAAGATCAGATCCTGTGGATGGTCGGCCGCGGTCTGCTCAAGCCGGACATGAGGCGAGTGAGACAGGCGGCGCCGCAGGCACTCAAGAGGTTGCTGGAGGAGTGCGTCCAGTTCCCGTGCGAGGCGAGGCCCCTGTTCCGCCAGGTGCTGGCGTCGCTGGAGGCTTTGCTCAGAGCGATGCCGAAGATAACTCGGTCGGCGTCCGAGCCGGGGCTCGGGAGGCAGTTGCGCGCGTCCGACGACTGCCTCGCGTACACTTGCGCGTCTCCAAAGACGCCCGTCCACTTCCACTTCAACACGGACACCAGTTTCCCCGCGTTCTACGGGTGAGTGCGTTGCTTACTTTTTTTTTTCTTTAAAGTGAACTAAACTACTTTAGGCGTCCCATCTACTTTGATGTGTGGGTATTGAATGAGACTGGAGTTGAAACACTCGTTCGGGTAAAGTCGGCTCAAGTTACATACTTTACTTTAACGCTCAAAAAGCGACACCCTCGGTAATAAACGGTAATAAACGCCATCTATCCGAAATAGCACATACTTTTTGTTTCACAAGAAGCTCAACTGCGTCATTATAGTTTGTTGTTTTATGTTAACAGATGGCGTAGTTTTCTGTAAAGATTCATATTATATTAATTCGATATCTTATGAAATTTTTCATGATTATATTGTATCGAGTCCGCTTCTGAGTGGCCCTGTTGGAAATTTATGTGGAAAGGCCTATGTCTAGCAGTGGACATCCTACGGCTGATGATGATTTATAGAGCCCAATGTTAGGGTGACTACTATGTTCCATGAACCCTTTAGTTTGTTTTAATGAAGGGATTAATATATTGTGTTTTTTCTTTGCTCAGTAGAAGCTCACTCAATTGAAAATTTGATTTGAACATTTCAGTATCCCCGTGCCGAACCAACGCCACCCTTAGTCACCGCCAAACATCCCTTCTACGCAACATAGCAATTTTAAATTGATTGTCCCCGAAGCGATCAAATAACAAACATTATTTGAACAAGTCGCGAAAAATTCGCAATTTGAAATTCATTGTTGACACTTGTTAGGCCTTGTCGAACCATAGAACAATAACTAAAGCATAGTTGTTATTCTATGTGTCGAACGCTGATGACGTATCAAATTGACACAAGTGACCGTCACTTGTTTTTTTTTCCTTTGGAATTTTATGGCTCGGTAACAAAAACTTTAAGCCAAGTCTTCATTTTATTAACGGTCACTTGGATTTCGACTAACGCGAGCACAGATAATAAAATATCATTTGTATTGGGGTCTGTTAAAAATCAGATTTTTATGTAATCAATACGAGATATATCTGTTCGATTTTTTAAAAATATTTCAATTATTATAATATTACTTTTAACGAAATAGAGACTCGCGTGTTGGATGTGTTGTTTATAAAATCTGTCTAATGAAAGGTGAGATTGAGTTTTTTTAAGATAATTCCATTCTAATGTGACTCTAGTTGCTTGTAATCGTTTTTTGTTGAAAACTGTATTACATGTATAATATTTTTTTTTTTTTAATAAAAATGACATTGAAACCATTATTATAATATACTGGGCGAATTCGGTCTCATGTGTCATTGGTCAAATTTTAGTAAAAGTTAAAATTTGTAACATTGACGTCCACGTGACGTCATCCGCAGCTAAAAACTACTGAGTGTGTCACCAAAATGGCGTCCATTTGTATTCGCAATTTGCGGGGCTTATCTAACAAATTGACACTAAAAGAGCATTTTTGAACATAATAATATCATAACTAAACGTTTTTGAGATTAAACACCAAACTAACAATAATATCTAACGTTAGTTAGTTAACTATTGTCAGTTTGTTCAAAGGTTACATTTGACGATGGCAATGAATATAAGAAAATAATCGAATGTATATAGTCACGTAATTTAACAACGTGTTAAGTTACTTTGCATTCCTGTTTGTAAATTTTGATTAATTTAATGTAAATAATGCGTAAAGTATATTTTGAAAAGACTCTGTACATGTATTTGTTTTACATGAAATAATTGTTTGCTTTTTTTTTTCTTTGAATGCCAATTTTTTGTTTAATATATTTTTGACTTGGCTCGTAATACTCGAGCTGTTAATTGGCGCTTTGCCAAACCACATTTGGTTAATAAAAAAATTACCCAACTTTACATAGTCTCTTTACACCAGAAAAATCTAATTTTTTTTAAAATATCGCTGCTTAAAAACTAAATGGCCACAAATCAAAATTACACTTTTTACAGGAGAGCTAATCGAAAAAAATTAAATTATTTTTTGTCTATTTTTTTTCTTGCTAGATATATATCAAATATATACATATTATACATCGTTAGAAGCATATTATTAAGTAGCATTAAATGTTTTAAGTACTTTTATAATAAACTGAATACTAGAAGAGATATAAGCATATAAGTTACTTTTGAATATATAAAAAATGATCAAAATATACTAAATATGGAATAAAACAACCATAAGTTTTTTTTGCAACATACAATATGAAGGATTGTGATTGTATTTTTGCAATAAAAACATTTTTGGATTTTTTTGTTTTATGGCTCTTTAGTTTTTAAGCAGCGATATGGTAAAGTGCGTTTTAAATCGCTGTACCACTCCCTAAAATGCGGAAGGGGGGGGGGGAGGCGGGAGGAAATCTGGAACATCACGAGTACACAAATGAGAGCTATAAAATATATTGTCAGACAGATTAAAGAGTATCGCGGTCTGTAAATTTTAACCACCTTAAGGTTTATAATAAATAATAATAAACCTTAAGGTTTAGGACGAATAAAAACACGTTTTTAAAGCGTTCGGATCAATCATTTCAAAACAAAATGCATACTAATACGCAGCTTGAGTGATAACGCTATCGATATAGCGCGACAAAATTCTAAAATTATAATATACTAGCTGTTGCACGCGACTTCGTCCGCGTAACTTTATAAAATATAGCCAATGTCACCCCACCCGGTGATAGTGTTGCTTCCCAACAGTGAAAGAATTTTTCAAATAGGTCCAGTAGTTTCGGAGCCTATTCAATGCAAACAAACAAACAAACAAATCTTCCATCTTTATAATATTAGTATAGAATATTTCTATAATATTCTAAGCTCATAGAAAAATAGGCGAGAAAGGCACTCGGGTTGCGCGCGTACAATACCTAAAAGGAGCGGTACAGCGGTTCTGTTCAATTTTTTTTTTTATACCCTCACATGGTATATATTTTTCTATTATATTAAAAAAAAAAACCTTTTTACTTGTAATTATAGTAATTCGCAAAAGACGTTTCATCTGTTTTTAATAATATAAAAAATTCTAAACAAGTTGTATGTGTGTACGTTTGACAGAAAAGTATTATTTGACATAGAATGTAAATTGGTCGTTTGCGACTCGCTATGTAATTTATTATTGTTGTAAATATTTGATTGTAATTGTAAAATAGTATAGAGTAATGAAGGCGTAAGGATCTTGTTTATAATACAGTGTAATTTTAACGCGTAATTATTGACTTAAAGAATACAATAAATTATTGTTTCGATTTATGTCTAGTTTTTTTCTCTTTTATACCTTTTTTCATCCTCATTCCTCTGCGTGACCAAATTAGGTAAAGTTTTCTGCATTACTTATTCTTCTGATCGTGTTAAGTATTTATGTATTAAAGGTGATATTATGTTAATTTATGTACCTTTAAATAATAATTATCTTCACACATTCTACACAGCACCACCTAGTTCCACACTAAGCAGCTAAATGCTTGTATTATGTATTATACCAGACAGTTGATATACTACATAGATTACTTAATTTTTGTAAATACATACATATTATAAATACAAAACATCCATAACTCAGGTACAGTCGGCCGCATAAGTCGATTAACACATTCAAAAGTACAAAACAACGTAACACTTAAAGCGCAATGTCGTTGTCACGACTAGAGAACAAAATAAGCTTCACGTACAAACGATCGTAAAAAGCTTCAGTAGGTAAGTAATTAAGTTGAGTGTAAAGTTGTTTTGCACTTTTGAATGTGTTAATCGACTTATGCGGCCGACTGTACAAAGGTAAAATGTTAACACATATATATCTAGCGGGATTCGAACCCGCGACCGTTTGGTTACCAGCTAGGGTCAGCGCCGACGGAGTGGCGGCGAAGAGCAGTTACAGGTCGCAAAGCCCACTGAGGGCGCCTCACCACGAACTTGCTCTCGCCTCGCCGTCATTTTATTTCATTTGCCGTATTCAGGAGCACTTTAGGTTGAATTTAAATTGTTACTAAATTAGTCTCTTCGCTGCCACTCCGTCCGTTGGCGCTGACCCCTAGAGTTTAGACCAAACGTGTCAAAATAAAAATTACTTAAATTCATGTAGCTTTTGACCGCGACTTCGTCCGCGCCCCTTTTCTTATCAGATCGCTGCTAAACTTTACGGGATCATCTAATGATTGCTTGAAAACTTTCATCAAAATTGGTTGAGCGTGAAAAGGTAATTACTTACTTTACTTTTACTTAGTTGCTTTCACATTTATAATATTACTATGGATGTAATGTATTTTTAAAGGAATATTAAGAAGGAATGGTGAAATAAAAAACACATTGAATGAATTTCCGTCATAGATTTAATAATAATTAATAATATATTTAATAATAATAATATATTCTAAATCTATGGTTTCCGTGGTGTAGCGTTTATCACATCTGCCTAACACGCAGAAGGCTCCGGTTCGATCCCGGGCGGAAACATCAGTTTCTTTTTTAATTTACTCAAAACACTTATTTTTTATTAAGTAAGAAATATTATTAAAATAAAGATCCAAGTAAAATTGTGCGTTTTCAATTTATTTTACCTTTTAAAAACAATTTAAAACATTTGGGTTAATATTCTACCACCATTGAGACTAACATTGAAAAAGTACATTTATTTTATTGTTTTAAAATTTATATTCTACTGTTCATCTAGTTCTAGCTAGCAAAGTTTTGATGCTTTTTTAAATATTTACTTAAAAAAATATTAGTTCAATCATCACTATGACAATTAGCGAACAAAAAAAAAAGATTTAATTACATATTAAAAAAAATTGAAACTATTTTGTATCAGATATATACGCAAAAAAATCTCGAACAAAATATATTACCTAAATATTTAAAAAAAAATTAAAAACTATTTTGTATCAGACATAAACGCAAACAATCTGATTGATATACTTAGCGCCTCTTTCACAAACGTCAAGTAGGCCAAACTGTCATTTAAAGTCACCGGTAACCGGGGATAATGGAGCTTATATACCTGTTTGTACGGTAAACGTCCCAAACATTAAATAGAAAATAATTTAAAAAAATCGGCTATCGAATGATGCAGTAAACCAATTCAATAAAACAGAAAATTATTTTTAAAAGTAACTAATCAACACATTACTTGTAGTTTGTGAAAGAGGCCCTTAGTGTCGTTTATAACGGTAACGAATTGAAATTAATCACTTAAATAATTAATCATTGGAGTTCTCACTTTCCCCCTCGTTCTCGCTTTCCTTTCTTTTCCTATCTTTTGAGTTTTCCTTTTGAACGCGTCTCTCGAATTTTGATATATATATCTTTTTTCCACCAATCTTTGCACCTTTGCCAACTTTCAATGCTTTCTCGACACTCTCCGGCCCGTCAAACTCTATGAAACTGGTGGCTGAAATAAAATAACAATGTAAGTAAGTAAACTAGCTGTTGCACGCGATTACGTCCGCGTAACTTTATAAGATGTAGCCTATGTTACTCCCTGACAATGTAACTTTCTATGTGTGAAAGAATTTTCAAATCTGCCCAGTAGTTTTTGAGTTTATTCATTACAACATACAAAAATACAAGACTTCTCTATAATATTACTAGCTGTTGCACGCGACTACGTCCGCGTAACTTTATAAGATGTAGCCTATGTTACTCGCTAACAATGTAACTTTCTATAGGTGAAAGAAGCCCAGTAGTTTTTGAGTTTATTTATACAAGACATACAAGACTTCTCGTTTATAATATTAGTATATTATAGATTTTTTTTATTAGAGATGGGTTTGCTCTTGGCCAGCAATTAACTGTATAGCAATGATGCCTATTCTCTCGAACTTTGAAAAGATTTGGGTTATATGAGATAAAGCCTTTGGATTAAACCTGAGTGAGGTTTAATCCAAAGGCTTTAATTAATGAGGAAACTTATACTTACCAATGGATTTTTTGCCCTTTACCAAATGCTTTATATGCCTGATCCTGCCAACACCAGCAAACACAGAACTAACACTCTGATCGGTGAGTTCTGCATAAGAGCGAATCACTATTGTGGTTTCAGTAGGTGGCAGAGGGCGCTTTATCCTTATACGACTACCGCCTAACATTGTATTCACCTCCTTTAGAGCCTGAAAATTTAATACTTTACTTTTTCTTTAAATTCTATGACCCGGTAACTAGACATTTAAGCCAATCTACATAAAGTTTATCCTCACAGGAAAGTTTAATTTTATAATATCTTAGAATGTTGCCAATAAAGACGTTTTTTATTACTTTGACAATAGAGCATTGAAACATTAGGCTAGGTTTGAAATTAATAATGCTGAAAATCATAAACAAATTTCAGAATTAATTTCGGTAAAATAGCATGAAAATAAATAATAATTTTCAACTTCTACAATCAGCTACCTTTGTGGTTGTTTCTGCATCATCAAACTGTATTGTTGTTGTAAAGACCGGCTTCGATTCTTCACTCGGGTACACTTCAGCAATTCTGTAATTTTTTACATTGTTCTAAATCACTGTTCTCATTTAAAAGAAATTCCTTTTAATAGAAAATAAATAAATTACCCAATCCTTTTTAAACCACCGAATGAAACAAAGTGTTCAGACAGTAAGCTCTTATATGTCCACATCAATTCCAAAGGTAAGTTCTCTATAATAAGTGTTGTATGTAATTCGTCTTCACTAATCTCGCCCTTTCTGTCTTTGTTCCATTTTCTCTTCTTCCATTTAATCTTTTCCACGTCTTGGCCCATCTGTTCATCGGTTTCAGTACCGGACACATCATTCTTAACGTCTTTCTTAACACGTTTCTTATTCTTCTTCTTTTTCTTATCTTTGTCTACAACAGTCATTTCATCAAGTAAATTTGTCAGTGTATGAGCATTGTCTCCAATATTCAAATTCTCCAAGTCCTCGGTTATATCGGGTTTTGGTTCTTTTTTACGAGACTTTATTTGAGGCTCGCCTTCTGTCTCAGTACCTTTGGATCTTTTCTTTTTCTTCTTTTTATCTGTAGTTTCCACTTGCTCCTCATCTTCATTATTAGTTTCCTTCTCACTTTTCACATTCGCCTCGTGAACCAGTTTTTGTTTCTTTTTAAATTTCTTCTTTCTTTCTTGGCTATTACTCGAAGTTGGCACATCTGATGTAGAAGATTCAATATTTTCGCTGGAACTTTTTTGCTTCTCTTTGAAATTTCCTTTAACTTTCCTAGTATCCACTGTCTTATCTTCAATTTGGTCAATATCAACTGATTCAGTGCTTTTAATGTCCTTGCTTTCGGTTCTAGTCTTCCTTTCCTTTTTGTTGTTTTTATGTTTGTTGTCAACTAACTTTGTAGCATCTTTTTTTTTTATTTTTTTGTCATGCTTTGCATTGGTTACTAATACATCATTAGACTTGGTTTTCTTTGTTGCTACAGTATCAACATCTTCAAGTAAAAAACTGACTGATTTATTTCTTTTTTTCCTTTTACCAGCAGAATCATACAAATGACTTCCATCCATGGAATCATCTCCATTAGACGTAAAACTTTTCATGATAGATTTGACTTCAGTGTCGCGACTTTTACTGAAATTCGGAGTAGACGTAACCCCAGAGTCACCTCTTGAGGATTTCGCATGTATACTGGTTCTGACACTAGCATCATCTACATTAATTTCGGATATATCAAGTGGTTCATGCTTGAATTTTTTTTTGGCTGTTCGTTCAGATTTCGGCTTTTTCTGTATAGCCTTCGATACAAAGTCATTCTCTTTATCAACTCCTTCGTTTTCCTTTTTTTTATCCACTGGCTTAATATGGATTTCTTCGGCACTCTTGTAGTAGTTAACGAAGTCAAAGCTTCTACTTAGTTCAATATTATTAGGTTCATTTCTATGGGGCTTATTCCGATTTAAGTCAAATGATTTCGATTTTGCAGTCTTCATCGTATTTATTAGCGTATAGAAATGTATTGAAACAACGAATTAAACTAAGTATAATATTGTATTTGTTCCATCAACGCATTGTACTTGATTACAAATATATTTTAAAATTATATGTAATAAAAAGAAGAGCCGAGATTACCTCGGACAAACGACATGCACTTAAAATATTAATACAAAAAGTGATAATGTATAAAGTTCAATTTATGCTTAACCAGATTGATTAAAATAATTACAATTTACAAATTTTACAATCTAATCCAAGTTTTAACTTTTAAGGTTATAATTGTTATCATTATCACACAGCAGACAGAAAGATGAGACAGACAGCACTGGACAGCACACAGACTAGATAATTAGAGAATTTAGAGATTATCTGTGCTTTGAATGCATTCTAATTATTGTCAAGTCCAACAGTCCAAACACCACTTGTGTTGAAGGACAAAGGTTTGTCAAAAAAATAAATCTTACAAAATAGCTATTTTATTATTCTTTAGTTAATTTCATTTAATTAATGAATAATTGATTGTTTTTAAATAATAATGGTGGAGGAATTTTCTCCAGCTCTGGAGGAGTTTTATCGCGCATTATAGACCTGGGGCCCTAGCCAAGAACAAACGTACAGTCGTAAACGTTGCGTAAACGCTACGCTGCAAGAGAAATAAAGCCCGGTGATTGGTTATTGTAAGCCTGAGCGTTACGTTTACGCAACGTTTACGACTTTACGTTTGTTCTTGGCTAGGGCCCCAGGGGCCCTAGACAAGTTGCATTCGCTCCGTAGCGATTCGATTCGCTAAAAATAAAATGTATGGGATTGACATATGCCTTCGCTAAATCACGTGATACTTCCCATACATTTATAACTATCGCAATTCGTTATCGTTTTTAAAATTGCACTTTGTCTAGGGCCACAGTTCTTTTTTTCCGAATATCATTATTTATTAGCTGGAGCAATTTTCGCAAATGTCATAATTCGATGGAGGAATGAATTTTACATAGATTTATGCTTCTGCTTTTGCATTATTTTTACAAGGAGGAAAGAGATAAGGAGGGCAATATTTGAGTATTAAAAGTGTCCCTCGAAAGACGATAAACTGATGGCGCTAGTGAGGCTAGTGACAGTAAACAATTGAACCAAAATTCAACTCGGCGCACTTCACTCCGTCAACTACTGCTACATTCATTCCATACTCTCCATACTCTCAAACTCTCTGTACACACTAGCGCCATCTCAATTTACCGCTTTTAGTTGCCACTTTTTAAGTTTAACCATCGAAATACTACAATGGAATTTGCGTAACAAATGCCAAAGCGGCACATAAAAAGAACGCCTTTGACAGAATCATGGCGGACTCTTGCCTTCACGCGTAAAAGGTAGTAACGATCAACTTCTACTATTTCATTTTAAACTCTAATGGGTTGACGTAAAGTCACATTTACTTTAAATTACGTACTTATTATTATGTTTGTTTTGTTTTAAATGACAGTTCATGCTCTACGCATATGTCACTTTTAAATGTTCCATAAAATTCGTAGTGTTTTGTATGGCACGCGTGTTCCATGTAGTATTTTGATGAGTTTAACACCCATGTAAAATTGCGCTCCTTATCTCTACCCTCCTTAGTTTTAAGTTGTCGCTATCGAGTGCAGTAATTATAAACTCATGCTCAAGGAGACTAGAGATGCTAGACCCACAGTCAATAAGCTTAAACGTAGATCAATTTGGAAGATAAAGGAAAGAAGGTTATAGAAAGCCGAAATATTTAACAAATATTTTTGTGCATAGACATATGCCGTTTCATAGACAATTACCGACGCCGCCTATAGTCGACTAAATCGGTTTATCTTATCTATTGCTATTAATGGCGGATGCGCTTGCGTGATGCCGGTCGCTTGTTGTTACGCATAATTTGGCGTCCTTTTCTGGATATTCAATAAACGATTGATTTTTGTTTGAAAGTACTTAAACGGTAAGTAATATTATTCGTAATTTCTCAAAATACCATACATATATACTATGCAAATAAAGAAAAGTCTATAACGCTATAGCATGGTTTCGCGAGTTTTCCATTAGTTAGCGGGTTTTATAAACGCCATGCCTCATAACTCAAGTTACCTTTATTTAGTCGTCGAGTTATTAATTAACATCTTATTACAATGGAATAAACTCGTACTAGTTGTTGAAATAGGCATGTGGTTTATATAACATGACGTATTGCGATGTTTCGCGCCTAAGAAGTTTGTCCTTGAGTTTTCCACAAATGTAGGCGCCAAGTGCGTTGTTAACGCTTGAGTGGAAAGAAACTATACACAACTACATAAGTGAGGCGGGAAAAGATAGTGAATACTCAATTTGATGTTATTTGGATTACAGTGTTGTGTTACCATAATGGTTGCACCTAAAAGAGGGCGAGGCGCTAAAGCGCAAGCGGCAAAAGCTAAAGCGGCAGTCCAAGCCGAGGAGCAAGTCGCCGAGGCGGTAGCGGATACTGTTGAATCTGCTGAAAACAATGGAGATTCTGAACAAGCGGAACAAGCAAACGAAGAAGCTTCCGCAGAAAACACTGAACAGCAAACGGCCGAGGAGTCTCAGGAAGATAACGAAGCCAAGGCTGAGGAGCAGAAGGAGGAGAAGGTGGAATCTGGTAAAATACTCGTGGAGAACCTGCCGTCGAGTTACCTCTTTGATTACCAAGAAAAGCTGAAGGAGCTCTTTTCAAAGCACGGCGAAATCATCAATGTCAAGTGAGTCAACTTATTTCTACCCGTTATTAGTGTTTAAAATTTTATTATGCAACATGTTTTCTTTGCTAACATTCAAATATCAGCCCTGAGTTGTCATGATGAATTAGATTTGAAATATAAAAAAATAACTAAATACTATTTTGAAATGTGATCTGCACTCGGCATAACACTGCTGGAGCGGAGTATATTAATTAGAGAATTTCTTTTCTTTCTTTTTAGACGTGGTCCTATCATTGTTACCGAACTGACCACAACTCCGACATTATCGGCTATTGTCGAATTCAAAAACAGAGATTCTCTGGACAAGGTAAACAAAAGTTTATAATACATTCTTATTTACTGTTAAAAATTTAGATATAGACATGTCCCCTCCGGTTAAATACCGAAACGAGGGGACGAGCTTTTAATTAAGGATATTTCTTCCAAATTTCACCAAAAAAAAAATACCCTTGAGTCATGTGCAGAACGAGTGACTATTTGAATGTTTAAAAAAGCTGGTCTGCTATTGTCCACCCAAACACTTATTAGAACTTTGATATTTTTATATATTTACAAAGTAAGAAGAAAAAAAAAGTCAATTTTCATGTAGTAGATCAGCTAACCCATCGTATACATTGTGGTGTCTTTTGTACATACATTGATTTAAAGACGAAAATATAACCAAATAAATACAATAAACTATAATAACTGGTTTTTTTTTATGAACTATTTCTTTTTAAAATATATCTACTGGTTTTATTTTTGTCTTTGATCTTAAGGTTTTTTATACAGTGGGGGCTAAATAATTTATATACATATACAGAGTATGAATAAAATAAAATATTTTCTATGGTCGTTAGCTATTCCAAATCTTTGGATAAAAGAATTAATTCAATCTTCTGGTATCTAAATAAGTATAATTTGTATGTTATCTACCGTAATTAATTTCTAAATTTTTTTTTTAAATAAAATAAAAATATTTTGTCGAATATTTTAATTTCATCATATAAAAAATTACCAAGTGACGTTCACATAAAGCCTGTTTTTAAAGGCATTTTTTATACAAACTACTTCTGTGTTTGTTAAAAACTCTAACTATGTGATATCACATCATATCCCATAGTTGTATGTAAGGAAAATCTATGAAAGATTTATTGAAGAAAATTTATTTATTTATTTATGTTTTAAGAAAGTGATTACCTACATTGATATGTGTAAGATATTTTCTGATATTTCCCCACAACATATTAAATATAGATATTGTGTGTTGCTTGAACTCTCCCCAATGATGTAATTTTTTTCCAAAATGTATCATTATAATTTTATTGTTGGTGACTAATAATAATAATTGTAAAGACAAAAATCTAAAATGTATTTGACATATTTGTTCTTAGCAAAGCTGGAACAGATACCACAGTGGTCACCGGTTGCCACCGGTTTGGTTAAAAAAATAATCTTTTGGATTATCTGGCAAGTATGAAATGTGTAACATAAGTATGGATTGTCTTGTGGACATGTCATACTGTTGCAGTAGAGAGGATGTAAATTTTTTATTAATATTTTTTATTAAAATTAATATTAATCTGTAATAACTAAACTTATTTTTTGCCACTCATGTGTATAAATTTGTATCAAAGGTAAGTCCTAACTAAATCATTCAATTAAAAGGACTCTATATGAATTTATAGAAAATATTTATTTTTACATTAAATAAATCTCAAAATTAATCTAATTCGTAAATTTTAAAAATATATTATATTTGAAATTATAAAATATTTCAATGAGTATGTAAATGTCAGTGTTTAAATGCTAAATGTGCTATTTGTGTAATGTGGTTTACATTTAATAATTGCGTAATCATTTTTAAGGTAAAAAAAACTACAATTTTTTTTTACTGATTACTATACAAAAAATAATTTCAGTTCTGAACTTTACATTACATATTATTTCTTTAAATTTTGATTTCTACATTAAACAAGGCTATATTGTCTACATATTGTATGCTCACTTTTTCAAATTTCTATAACATAGAATTTATGTGAGAATAAAAAGTAATAAATAAACTCATAAAGTGAGATTTCAGATTACAAATACAAATTTATTTCTTAGATAGATTACCAAGTTGACTTGGTTCCTCTACATCTGAATTTGAGCTTTTCTTTTAAATTTTATCAGCTGGAATTATTATGTATAGTAAAGAATTATGAAAATGGTAATTTTGTATGTTATTTTTACATACATTTATATGAATGAAAAAGTAATTATACGAGAAGGTTTAGTCTGTACCAAAAAAACTATCGACCTCTGAAGTTGGTTCAGGCGTTAGTCGGCGCAAGTACAGTCAAACGCGCGTTATTGTGACGCAACTTGCTACAGAGCTTCAGATGTCGACAGTTGTTTGGTGCTGAGTGTACCGTCGATTGAAGTGTAGACCACGTTGCATGGTAGCGTTTGACAGCAAAGAGTGAAGATTGAGGTGATTTGCAGGCGTTGACGGAAGAGGGGACGGTCCTAGACGGGAGCCGCATCACGGTGGCGGTGGAGTCCCCCGCGGAGACGGCCATACTCGTGGGAGTCCCCTACGAGGCGAGCACTGACTACGTGCGCCTTCTGTTCTCGCCGTGCGGCGAAGTCGCGCACATTCACGAGTTCAGCAAGACCAAATACAAGATTTGTGAGTACATATTATTTAAAATTAATTAATAAAGTTTATACAGATATCCCGATAGATATCAAAGTTTGTGAATAATTTGATTGCTTAATTTTGAACACATAAAAAACAAGAATTTAGAAATAAAATGAAGTTTAATTAGTTTTTGTAATTTGACTTGTTATCAACTACAAAAGTCTGTATAAAGGTGTTGTTTTTGCGGTTGCAGTACGCGTCACGTTCCACGAGAAGGAGGCCGTCGAGAAGGCTTTGAAGCTGGACCGGGAGCTGCGCATGAACGGGTTCCTGGTGACGGTGTCCAAGTTCCGCGACGAGGACGAGCAGAAGGCGCACGCCGCCAACGCCAACAAGAACAAGCGGCCGCACCAGCCGCAGCAGAACCGCAACTCGCTCAACAACAGCAACAACTCGAGCGCGCCCAACACGCCCAACCGCAACAACGCGTTCCGACCGCGCGGCGGCGCCTTCAACGCGCGCGGCGGCAACTTCAGAGGCGGACGCGGCGGCCGCGGCGGCTTCGTGGCGCGCGGCGGTGGCTTCCCGCGTGGCGGCTTTACCCCTCTCAACTCCTATCTGCCGCCCCCTCAGGCCTTCATGGGACGACCGGTAAACAAACAGACTCTCTTTCTCTCTCTCTCTCCCTCTCCCTCTCCCTCACCTCTACCCCTCCCCCACACCTCTCCCTCTCACCCTCATTTCGCACTTGTCTATACTCATCCATGTACTACAAGTATGGATTTCTATGGCCATACAAAACACTACGAACTTTATGGAACAATCAAAAGTGACATGTGCGTAGAGCATCAACTGTCATATGTCATTTAAGACCAATCAAAGACCAATTAAGACCATCTGTCATTTAGAGGAAATGTGACTACGTCAACACATTGGAGTTTAAAATCAATAGTGGAATGTGGGCGCGTGAAGGCAAGACTTCGCCATGAATCCATAGTTGTAGTAGATTGATGTCTATAGTTAATTAATAAATTAACTAATTAATTAGTTAATATATAACTAATTAGTTAATATATTTCCTTAGAACTCGTGACAATGTAAACGAACACTTGTCTTTATTTCTCCTTGCACTGTCATACTTGACTGGATGATCCAACTCGATTTACTTCATAAAGTATTAAATTAACTTTCTCATCATCCCTAACTCCAATAAAATAAAATATTTATTCATTAAAATTGCATAATTTCACTATAAACTAGAATTCTATTTATAATTTCTGCTTTTAATGTAATAAAATAATAAAAAATTTTCTTAAATTTGTATGATGTTAGGGCTTTAATATTACTACTAAGGTTCTTTAATTAAATATAATAAAAGTGCATTGACATTCAAAGGATCTCAACTCATACAATAACGCTTAGTGAAATAGGTGATGGGCTATGATTTTGTTTTTATTCATACAACTTAACCAACTGTAGTTTTGTATTTTTCAACTGTATTTTTTTGCATTTTTGTTTTCTCAGTTTGCATGTTTATTTTTTGTTTTCTCTCACTCTCAATAAGAAATGAATGCATAGAAAAATGTGCAAAGAAATGCAGCGAAACCTTAACACAGTTTAATTTTACGTGAATAAATAAATAAATTAATAAGATGCGTCAATTTTGAAAATGTTCCTCTGCAGTCTTTGCCATTAATAAGTCCTGTGCATTCTTTTCAGAGCTACGCGTAATCGTTACACGAGAAACACCGCAGGTAAACATTATAGAATTATGGAAATTATAATACTCCAAATTCATTACTGCTCCGACTGAAGAGACCCGGGTTCGATTCCCGGCGGGGCCAACTATATTACAAGGTTGACATAAACTCACATTGAAAATAATCTTAAATCTTATAAAAATCTTTGTATATAAATATAAAACGCCATGCGGTATGTAGTCTCGCAAAAGAATTAAAAACAGGGTTGATACGATTTGAATCACTTGATACGTCTTAAAAGACAAGGACTAACCTCAGACCGAACACATTTTTTACCAAAATGACCGCAACCTAATATCCTATAAATTAAGGTGCAATATTGCGCAACAAATTTTTGTAGCTCTTCGGAGATAACCGAACAGATTTAAAATTGGAAGGGTTTTCTTAAATATTGTGTAAAATAAATGAGAAGAAATAAAAGTAGCCGATTCAAAGTTTAGTGTAGAACGTAATTTAATTACATAAGCCCATCAAAATACTACAACATGGAACACGCGTGCCATACAAAACACAACGAATTTTATGGAACATTTAAAAGTGACATATGCGTAGAGCATGAACTGTCATTTATAACAAAACAAACATAATAATAAGTACGTAATTTAAAGAAAATGTGACTTTACGTCAACCCATTAGAGTTTAAAATGAAATAGTAGAATTGCCGCTTTTACCATTGACGCGTGAAAGCAAGAGTCCGCCACGATTCTGTCAAAGGCGTTCTTTTTATGTTCCCCTTTGGCACTTGTGACGCTAATTCCACATAAACAAAAATAGTTGTCACGGAATACCTTTAGTGCTGGGAACAGTAAGTTTTTTTTGCAGTATTTTACTTTTTTTTTCTCAGAAAATGGACTTTTTTTATAAATCTGCCCGATTTAAACTTTTTTCCATATAGTCTATTATGCACTGTCAAACTAGGCGACGAAAATAACGCTTTTCTGCTAAGTCCTCGCCTTAAATCACTGATTTTTTTTTATAAAAAGTGAATGATTTATTAAAATAAAATGTTTTTTTGTTAATTTTATTAGTAACTAGCGACTCGCTCCTGGCTTCGCCCGGGGTGCATTTCTTTTTTACATAAAAACCTTCCCTGATTATCCCTCTACATATTTATGAGTAAAGACAGAATTAAAATCGGTCCAGCCGTTCTCGAGTTTTGCGCTTAGCAACACATTTAGTGATTCATTTTTTATTTATAAAGATTCGAATTAAAAATAATATGTTGGTTTTTTTAATTAATAACTGGATTCCAAATTTAAAAAGGTCAGAATGTAAAAACAAAAAGTAGACTAGATTTTTTTAAAAAATAAAATGATTTTTGTCAACCTTGCTCAAGAATGGCTAGACCGATTTTGATTCGGTTTTCAGTAATGGAAAGAGGGATAATCATATAATTAATGTGCAGCAGGGCTTCATGAACGACGGGCAGCGGCCGAACAAGCGACTGCGGCAAATGTAAGTGGCGACGGTCGCCAGAGTCGCCACCAATAAGAAGAGTAATCGTGCGTCTTGCTCCTATGTTCGTGTGTTTGTGCGTGTGAAAGTCCATACAAAGACAGTTCAATAAAAATAGTTAATTTTATTTACGACACCAGATAAATATTATGTAAGTTTATTGTCTTTTGACAGTTAATAAAATCATAATTAAGTACTAACAAAAATGGCTTGTTTTATTTCTTATTTATTTTAGGTCTAATAAAATAAATTGTAAAATAATCAGCATTTTTGCAATAAATGTCATTTTGAAGATTAGATAGTGATTGAATCCTGTAAGTTAGTAAAAATATTTTTAAAATAGTTATAGACTAGCTGGTGCCCGCGACTACGTTCGCGTGCTTTAACCATAGACTTAAACTAAGTGTCAATATTTAAAACTAAATAATAGTTAAAAAAAATATTTGTGTTGCGTTTACCTGTTTAAGGTATTGCTTTTTTTTATGTATTTAAATATTTAAAATGTTGGTCACATATTTCAAAATAAAGCCATTATCGGCATCCGTTTATTTCTCCACTATAAAATAAAACGCTTATAATGAAAAAAAAAAAAAAAAAAAAAAACCACTAACTTCTTTTAAATCACTCAACTGATTTTGATACTGTTTTCCCTAACGATAAAGCGATAAACGAGGAAGATCTGTGTATAATTTGCAGCAAAAATTGCAACCATACAAAGTTAAGGGCGTTACTTGAGTAGGTATGACTAAGAGAAGTATATTGACTATGAATAAATTACATGAAAATTAATAATTAAAATATTTTTTTATTTACATTTTATTGTCTTTCCTTTTTTTCCGTAACTGGACTAATAAATTTACTTATATAAGTAAGTATATCCAATCTTCTAAATATGAAACATGTTATTATTCTAAAATGAAGCCAGGTCACCATAGAAAACGTATGCCTGCTTCGTACACATAGTGGATAGTGGCATAAGTAACTGTATTTTGTACTTGACTGGATAATTTAATGATAATTATCATATACGAGCGAAGATCACTTATTCAAGTTACTGACCGCCCAGTAAGCAGACGCGTTATAATAAAAAAAAAGTAATGCTCTGAAATGGCGGGAAAACCGATCGCATTATTGTTTCTAATTTTGTGCTCTGCACTGGCAACACAAGCGATTCGCAGACGCAATTCGAATTTCAAAAAAGAGCCTGTCAAAATCGTAAGAAGCGCGCGAACTCGCACTGAAGTTTTCGAAAATCTATTTAATGTTTACGATCCGACTTATTTGTCGTTCGTGTGGTCTAAAATCAATAATGGTGTTCATTTGTTCGTTGAGCAACGTTGCTGGGAGGATGTGAGCTTCTTCTTCAGGGAGTTATCTCAAGGGAAGGCTTGGGCTTATAAAGGTATGTTATTTTTAAATGTTAAGTTTGACAGACAGGTTGACGGTCCACTCTATTGAAAGTAATTATTGTTATAATTTTCAAAGATTCAATAATCTGAACGCAAGTTTTATTTTTCTAAAATATTAACCAATTAATTTCATTAATAATAAATTTAATATTTAATAATACAATTTTAATATAACTATTTAATTAACAATTGTTTATTTAACAAGTTCAATGTAGGACGTTTATCTGCAAAATTGTGGAGGCCTAATAAAGGTCGCATAAGGTGATACAACTCAGGTTTCCACATAGATTCTAGTAGTAGTAATACTAAATTCTATGGGTTTCCTCCATACAAATGTAGAATGATTATTACACCGCTGTTTTATGTTTAATTTACAAAAGTAAGCATGATACCGATTTATCTTGTTAACTAGGTTCCTTGTCATACAAACTTAAAAAAAGTATTAATTTAAGAGAATATGATCCTTGAAAAATGTATATTTTAACACAAGTTTTAATGCAACTTTGAAGGTGAATAGGTCACTCTAGTGTACAAAAAGCCCAAAATACTTTGCCTACAAACATTGATTAGTTATTCAAGAGTTCAAATAACTTTACACGAAATAGATGTATGTAGTAGTTTTGTCAAAAAAAGCATTTTCCCAAGGGTCTGTTTATGATTTTTGTTTTTGGTATGAATCATTGTGCATCTCAGTCGACTGCTCTTCCCGCGCTTTGTGCTGTGTGAGACAGAATGAATTTTAGCTACACGCACCGATAAGTTCGAGCCGCCAACTTGTGTCATCTTAAATGCTTCCGACCGGTTCTAATGTAAATTATTGGAGAGGCCTATCTTCACCATACCATATTTTATACGTATACTATCTACACGCTCCCGGATTTGCCCTGGTGCAAAATAAAAACTATCCCATCTTTTAAGTTGGACCAAATCACACATAGTTACGAAGTTTTATCTAAATCGGTTCAGTATTTCATTGGCGTCAAAGACACGAAATATTTATACATATATAGAGATAAAACTATTTATACTACAGTTTTTCATATAAAAAATATTTGAATGTCATAATTTCAATAGAATTTTACTTGGAAATGAAGAAATATGTGCGTGTCAGCGACGGCACTAACTTTCCAACAATGTTAATGCTCTTTCCACTCAAATAGACCACGTGCAACTGTTTTTCTTTTAATACAAATTGCATAGCGCGACATCACATTATATAGATAGAGTGCACGCTACAACTCTTACTACCAAACAACGACCTTACATCATCAATACTAATAATAAATCTGTAAGTGTAGGTATTGTATATAATGTTCCTCCATAACTTAAACGAATTAACTGATTTTCATGAAACTTTTTAGATAAACATTTAGACGTACGGGACACAGGATAGGCTACTTTTTTCTTTTTCAATGCGGACGAAGTCGCAGGCATCATATCTACATAAAAAAAGCAAAAAATATTATAAAAAACTTAAAACTAGTGTGCCGCAGGTAGCAAGACTACGATATATAGCCTTTTTTAAATATAAAGGTCGTCGTTTGACTACTTACCCATATCAAGTCACTTACAGACAGGCTAGACCTAGACAACCTAGATCCACTTGGTATTGATGGTAGGTGGCTACTGTTGCCTATGACACAAGTAACGCCGCGTGTTCTGAAGGCTACTGACTATAGTAAATAGGATTAAGGATAAAACACCTGAGACCCCAGATACAGAGCGTAAAACAAGCACCTAAACCACTCGATCAAGCTCTTGAAGTCATTGATATGATCAAAATCAAAATCAAATCAAAATATTTATTTATCAATTAGGTTTCTCAAAGAAAATCTTATGATCGTCATTCAATTTACCAGGGTTTCGGAAAAAAACCCAAGATGACTGACGATCCTGAGAAGAAAGCATTCTTTTTTAGTTACCTTTAAAATATGAATGAAACTGCACAAAAAAATAACAATATCGTTCCAAATGTTTACCCTTAGGTAAATATTAATATGTGAGTGAAGTAGGTGTTAAGTTAAGCGAGAGTTAATGTTGTGGTTAACGTGAACGAAGGTGAAAACGCATATGTTTTTTTTGTTGCATTTATTACTTTCGGTTAGTTGTACTTGTATGACGATTAATGTGCGCTGTTATAGCGGCGTATTACGCTCCATTGGTTTCCACAAAGTCTTCGGTTGAAAATCGTTCCGTGTTTCGCTTTAATTTTTTTATGTAGAGGTTTGCAAGGCGGGCTCATGATGATAGGTGGCTGCCGTCGCCAATTATATTACAAGTAGGTAAAACCAACATAAGATAGATCACTCTAATTGTATTTGGTGTAAGCAATTTCATGTAATATACTACTATGACTAATTATAGGATTGAGATACGGCTTTTGATGGCTCCTTGAATATATTTATTGTTTGTTTTTCTTAAAATGTTATTTATTTTGTATTATGTGTAGGATTTTATTTCAGTACTGTACCTATGTATTTTGTTTAAAATTTATTTTGTGTATGGAACTAAGTCTTTAAATTTATTTATTTATATTGTAAAAAAAATATAATTACTGTTTGTTTCCTGAATAAAGAGAAACAAAAAACTATTGAAATATTTTAATGTCAAAAGGAATAATTACTAAATAAAAATAAAGCGAAATTATTTATTTCATGTATGTTTTTACAAATATTTTTTGAGATTTTTCTTAATATCGCCCAGTATAGTCAGTCAACAAATTGTTTATACGTAGGAACTTTGTCACCCGACAAGGCTCAAGTTTTGTGCCAAGGGCAGGGGGTCTCGGGTTCGATTCCCGGCAGGGCCAACTTTGGAAATGTAGTTTTCATAGCTTATTCTGGTCTGGATCTGGAAATTAGTGGCAGGGCACACTGCTTTACGCAAGTTATTTGGGAGGCCCGTTTGGTTGCAGTAACCACCTCCATTCTTACCAACAACTGCTTGTGTGCTGTTGTGTTTCGGTGAGTGACTAAGAGATAGGTACTATTTTCCTATCCCTCCAATAATTCTAGTTTAAATGTTTCAGCTGTAGATGCTTCTGGACGATACAAATCTAGTTTACTGAGCGGAAACACATTTTGGCTTGGATCTAAAGATCAGTGTTTCAACGTGGTTAGTATCTGTAATAATTTTATTTATTCACCTATAAAATCCGATTAAATTAACACTTGTGACCGCAGCGAAAATATTAAAAGCACAAATGACTATTATTTTTTAGGAGTACTCTCCCACTTCAATCGATGATACGGAAATATTCGGAGGTAATGAAGCCTCTATAAATATTCAAAAGAAATATTTCGATGGTGGTAAGTATTTTGATAATACTAAGCCCCTCTTTCACCAATGTCAAGTAGGCTAAACCGTCACTTAAAGTCACCTGTCACCGGGAATAATTTAGCTGATATACCTTTGTTTGTACGGTAAACGTCCCAAAATATAGAAAATAATTTAAAAAAATCGCCTATCGAATGATGCAGTAAACCGAGTGCATAATTCAATAAAACAGAAAATGATTTCTAAAAGTAACTAATCAACACTTTACTTGTAGTTGGTGAAAGATGCGCTAAGCATAATTTAATAGTGAATGGTATTTTTTAAATACGATTTTTATGTGTAGACATGTTAGATACAAACAGAAAAGAGTTGATGCGGCGAGTGATGTCGCGCGATATTCAAAGTGGATTTGGGTATACAACCATGAAAATTGCACTTAACATTACCAAAGCATCTATGACGAAGGTATATTGGTTATAGTTATATTTTTATATAAATAAAAAATCTATAGCAATCCCATGAAAATAAAATTTCTCATGGTTTTCAGATTTATAACATAACTCTCGGTGTCTGCTTGCCCAAAACCTGTACACCCTCTGATGTTTCGTCAATAATAAACTTTTCAATTATGATTAACGACAATTTGAGGAACAACAAAACAGTACCGAGATCACTAAAAGTTTTATCTTTAAGAAGAGTCGAAGATACTTATAATATACTTTCAGATGTCGGTGCAATAGCTTTGATTTGTATTACTGCAGTTTTATTAATTTTGACAATTTTGGGCACTGTAATAGATTTGGACGTTATCAAATTCACTTTCTACAAATCTGAAGAGATGACATTCGATCTGCAGAAATATAACAACAATTATAATATGTCTGAAAATAGCACAATTGAAAAAGACGAATTCAAATCTTTCAAAGAATCTAATGTCATAGATTTGGAGACATTGGCTATTAATAATATGAATAATGCGAATAACGTGAATCTGGTTACAATTAAGAAGGTGTTAAAAGCTAATGCATCGCCTCCCTCCATTACGCTCGACGTAGTATCAATGCAGAAGGAGTCGAACAGCTGCAACAGATGCGGTAAATACAGGAAACAATGTAATAACCCTATAAATTCAGAAAGCTGGCCCTCTTGTCCTCGCGTCCAACAAAACTCTATTGCAAGCTGTTCTAGCGGAAACAAAAGGAGAAGCGTCTTCAGCAGTTTACTCGTTTGCTTTTCACTGCGCCATAGTTGGAGAATGGTTTTCAACACTAAGACAGTCAACAGGGATTTGTCTATCATTCACGGCTTTAGAATTCTTGCTACCTTCTGGATCATTTTTGTTCATGTCACTGTCATCACTAGTTACGTATCTGGTGAGTTTTTTATAAATATTTTTTTTTGCTAAATAATATAGTAATTATTTTTTTATACATAAGTATCTTCCTTGTTTCATTTATATTGTCTACATCGACCCTATTGTTTATAGCTAACTTCTTTAAACCACTCAATTTGTTTTGATACAGTTTTCACTAATAAAAAGAGTTATAAAAGAGGAAGGCTTGCGTATATGATTTGCAGAAAAAATAGAATTCGTGGCAAGCCAGAGGTGGGTCGCCATTTTAAGCCATTTTTAAACACTAGGTTCCCGTTAGTTTTTGATGATTAAATAAAAACTGTCCCTAACTTATTGTAATCTACTTTTCAGAAAATGGTGGTGACATTAACGAATACAATAATATTTATTACATACTAGCCAGTGGAACGATGGCTTTTGATACATTGTTGTTTGTGAGGTAATGAAAACTTATGGAGAATTGCTCTTTTATTGATTTGTACGTCTATTAACTAAGTGTTGTATTCATTGCAGCGGTTTATTTAGTTCCCATCATTTCTTCTACCTTAAAAGTCGTTACACTATTGAAGAACTTGTCAGTTTCGGAGGTGCATGCGGACATGTCTTACAATACATCTGTTTCGTCACTAACAGAGCAGTGAGGTATTTCAAACCCAAATTTTGTTTGCACCTAGAATTAAAGAATAATCTCCTTAATATTCCGCATATATGTGAGTCGGAGTTTATTTTTCTTCGATGAAAGATTATCATAATTAATACTGCAAACAAAACAGTGCCTATTGCTGTTGCCCACTTGGTGTCTGCCTACTCACCTATAATAATAATAAAAAAATCAAACCGTAACAGAAATTCTGACGCCAATGACTTGATGTAGGTGGCTAACATAATCTTTAATCACAAAGAACCCTATTTTAATTAAGAACCTAATAGGGTAAAAGGGAAAGTGACAAGTTGAGGACAGATGAGAGGTTTAGGAATTCTTTAAGCACCGAAAGATTTATAATATTTGATAATTTCACCTTGGTATTGAATTTTATGGCTATGCCAATTAATGACTACGGGATACAATAATATGCTTTAATTAGTTTTATATTTCTTTATTCTCATTAAAGCTTAAAGCTACTTACATGAGAAATATAACAAAATACTTAATTAAGAAACGAAAACATTAAACAGGCAGACAAAAGTAACTAAAATTAAACAATATTTGTTCCTCATCTTAAACAATAACACGACAAAACATTTACAGATTTGACATAAAATATTTAAACAGCCTGGATCTGTATTCTCTAAAAAATTTTGCTTGTTTTATATTCAAAGGTAATCTGTTAAAAAGCTGTGCTCCCTCAAAAGTAACCATTTTTTTACTATGTGTTGTTTGTACCTTTGGTAAGACAAGATGGCTTGCTCGCCTTGTTATGCAGTTGGAAATATATTTTTGTTTAAGCAAGGTAATATCGGATTGAACTGATTTATCTAATATCTTTCGAACGAGTACACATGTATGAAATTTATATAATTGAGTTAAATTCATTAATTTTGTTTCTTTATAAATTTTGTTAGTAGGTGTTAAATGGGGGTAATGAAATATGTAGCATTTTAATAATTTTGTTTTGCGTAATTTGTAATTTGTCTAGATTTGATTTATAGGCACTACCCCAGATTTCAATAAGGTATAATAAATGTGGTAGACCTTAGTCCTATGTATGCCTTACAGATATTTAATTATTATCTCAAAATGTAATTTCAGATTACTTCCGACATACGCATTCGTGGTGTTTCTAACTGCAGTGACGGCGCGTATGACCCACAACACTTCGGTGTTAGAACTGCCCGAACAAGATTACATTAATTGCCAGTCGTATTGGTGGCGAAATTTATTATACGTCACTCCTTTCTACTCTAAAGATGAACGGGTGTGTAAATTTTGAGATAAATAAATATATTAAATTTAATTTTTAGCTAGAATGGATAATGTTCCGAGATATCTTGTCAAAAATCAAACATTATCTCATACAAACGTTTTATCATCTATGAGATATGGCTCCGAAACGTGGTCTCTAAGTACTGGCCTTGTAAGTAAGCCTCACTTAGATCAAGGAGCTCTGCGGAATATTTTGCGGAATAGAAGGAATCAGGAGATCCGTAGACATACTAAAGTTACCGACATTATCCGGCTAGTGTGCTAAGTTTAGTGAATAATAAAAGTGGTAATGGATAGAGCACATAGTACGGAGATTGCCGAATGCCTTTGGGGCCGGAAATTTCTTGATCTGTCGGAATCTAGCGTAGGAGTTGTCTGTCCCTAGCGCCTGACTCGTAATTTAAAAAAAGCAATAATTTAAAAATAAACATTATACAAGTAGAGAAATTTGTCGTATATATCCGGCCCTGGCGATATGGACACGAAAATAATTGTCGGATAAATCCGACTCTGGCGGCTAAAGGGTTAATATGGGCCGCGGGTCGACGCTGGATTCAGTGACTTCTTAATGATCTTATTAGAAAAATATAGGGAAGGCCCATGTTAAGCAGTGTACGTTTTATGACGTAGACGATGATGAATAAAGATAAGATGCAAGTAATGATTCTCGCCCTGATGTGTTCGCATTATAAGCCTTATGTGTCAATTTTTTTACTTTATAAAACATTTCGATAGCATTTACTTCTCTTCAAGACCCACCACAAAATGTGAATGTGATAAAAAAATAGCAAAAAAAATTTTTTTTTTAAAACTATATTTATCTCCTTCTAGTGCATGCAAATGTCATGGTACCTCTCTTTGGAAACTCAATTACATGCAGCAGCAGCCTTCATTTGCGCCACTCTTTATGGGTCTCGCAATAAAATGGGATTTGCTCTAATAGTGCTGGCTGTAACATCAGCAGCTGTTGTGGACATCAGCGCTGCTTATGGCGAATATAAGTTATCGTAAGTGATTTTACTGCTACACTAGCTTTGCCCCACGGTTTCACCTGCCTTAATTTCAGAATTAGAGTCAGAAATGATGCTAAGCGAAAACGAAGCAATAGTGCGGGCGAGAGATGAGTATTCTGGCTGAAACTGCCAAATGCAATTTTAATTTTTTTTTAGGTTTTTTTATAAAGGTTGTCAGACAGGCTGACGGTCTCGGCTATTAACACAAGCAACGCCACAAGTACCTCAAGTACTCTGCAGACCTTTTTTAATTTTATTTATCCCTTAATGACTATTTATCATTTTTTCATTAAATTCGTTTTTATTTCAGTTTTGCGAATGCATATGCTGCTTATGAAACCATAATCGATCGTCCATGCTCGCGAGTCATTTCGTACTTCGTGGGGGTCCTCGCGGGATGGCTGATTCACAGAATGAGCGGAAATTTAAAATTATCAAAGGTGATAAATTATTTTTCACCTCTCCAGCACGAAAACGGTGCTTTTGGTCCTAAAAACTTGCAGCCAAATCGATTTTTGCTGCGAGCGTGAAAATCAATTATGTGTAGACGAACGTTCGATAAATTGCCGGGTCGGCAAACCGCCCGGCTTTGCCGACGGCAAAGCCGAGCGGTAGACAAGAGTATATTATTATATAGATTAAATGTATGATACCGATTTTGCTGATCTCGTAAGCCGAATGGTAGTCGAACATATTATGTAGAAGATACTTCGGATCGTCTTTGTTGTTCAACAAAAATTGCCGAATCGAATGTGCCGACCCCACTTTGTGTAAAGCAACCCTAATAATGTGTAGGCTATATCTTGACAACTATAGATTTTTGGATTTAACAGAACTAAATGTGAGATATTTATCCTGCGATCAAACCATTGCGATCACTTCATTATTATTAGATCTCGCCTAATTAGGCGGACAGTTTTTTTGAATTCAATATCGTATACTTCTGCTTAAATTGCTTTGAAACAATTCTTTTTTTGTATTAAGTAAGCCCCATAATAGTCTTGTGATTTTTTTTTTAATTTAATAATGTTTTAAGACACTTGTGTATATTTTACTCATTTTACAAATTTTTGTAAATTATGTATGTGTCTAACCGCAGTTGCGAGTGCTTAAAAACTAAAGGGCCATAAAACAAAAAAATCCAAAAATATTTTTATTGAAACAATACAATCACAAGCCTTCATATTGTATGTTGAAAAAAGATTTATGGTTGTTTTATTCCATATTTAGTATATTTTGATCATTTTTATATATATTCAAAAGTAACTTATATCTCCTCTAATATTCAGTTTATTATAAAAGTATTTAAAACTATTAATTATACTTCATAATACGCTTCTAACGATGTATAATATACATATATTTGATATCTAATAAGAAATAAAATTGACAAAAACAATTTAATTTTTTTCGATTGGCTCTCCTGTAAAAAGTGTAATTTTGATTTGTGACCCTTTAGTTTTTAAGCAGCGATATATTAATTTCAGTTGAATGCCTCATGCCTCTGGCTAGCGTGTAGTGCTATTGGCATTATATCAATCCTGGTTCCATGGCTGGGTCAAGTGTGGCTCTCATCGTGGCTTCACATATCGTGGCCTCTTGCTCTATTGTGGCCAGCCATAGTGTGCGCTACTGTTTACGTTGGTGAGTTATGTCTTTGTTTTGATTATATTTGCGAGGTATACAATCAAAGTTGGTAAAGTCCACATTGCCAAAATGTTCAGTAAACGATAAAAACGATTATCTTAATAATTACAGGTAACTATTCTAATGTTAAACATTATTTATATGCAGAATGTAATACATTATGGAAATACAAGTGTTCATCACGTTCAGTTCAATACTTTTGAGTAAAACCTTAAGTATAAGATGGACTTTCCCAGTTTTGTTACCAAGTTTTGGACTTTGTACTAAGTTTGTAACTGAATGTTTAGTAACTGAATGTTTAGGACTTTCCTATATTTGTTACAAACTCTGGACAAGGTTGGATTCGGCCATGACAGCTGTCAGTGAAATAGAGGCTATGGAGCCTTCCTATTGGTCGAAAAGGACTTTACGCAAATTGAAACTCAACTCACTTTGACTTTGCAAACAAACCTAGCAAAGTACATTTTCAATTTGAAAATAACAGTCGAGATTTCTAGAATTTGTATAAAATTATTCTACGGGGTAAATATAGATACGGAAATAAATTTGTAATTTAAATCTCATTTTTAAAATTTTGTGGACTTTACCAACTTTGATTGTATACCCCTGATTTGATAAATTCAATAGTTAAAATACGTGCAAAATCAATTCGTTACAGTTTCCAAGGAAAGGTCACTGTTTAATTTATAATGTTTGTGACAAGTTGCTTATGCGATGTGAGATTAGCTGATGTCGAAGTTATATGTGGGTGGAATCTTTACCCAGTCTTAAATATTATCATTAATCTCTCGTCTGGTATGCAGCGCAGATCTGCGTCAAGTGACAATCTGTCGTTTCACTCGATTTTAAATATTATGGGTATATAAATAGGGTTTAAAATTGAACAAACATAATGCCAAATAAATAATCTAGAAATGCAACAAATAAGGAGCCAATGAATGATATTTAATTATCCAACAGATGTTGCTGGACATTTGCTTGACAGTTCGCTAGTAGCTGGGCTTAGTCGCCTCAGCTACAGTATGATATTACTGCACAGTGTCGTGGCAAGAGTGACGTTGCTCTCCATAAATTTACCACTTTGTCCAAACACTTTATGTATTGTAAGTATTAAATTAATTTATATTTTTACATGTCTATATAAATAATAATAACCTTATAATAGCGATTCTAACCTGTAGATAGATAGATCACACCTTTTTGGATCTCATGGCTCTAGTGTTGGGATTTTGAATTTACCGAATGATAATTTCATTCATATAAAAAGTTATCATCAATATCAATACTAATAATAAATCTGTAAGGGTTGGTCATGGAGTAAGTTACTTTGTTTTCAGAGATATCGTGTTTATAGGCTCTATACATTTATTTATTTATTTTTTATTTAGTTTTTTTACATTCCACACAGCACCATCTAGTTCCAAATTAAGCAACTATAGGCTTGTATTATGGATACCAGACAGCTGATATAATACATAGATTACTTTTTTTTTTTGTAAAATACAAAAAAGTAGCCTATCCTGTGTCCCGTACGTCTAAATGTTTATCTACCAAGTTTCATGAAAATCAGTTGATTCGTTTAAGAGTTATAGAGGAACATACATACATACAGAAAAAAATTCTAAAAATGGTCAATTTAGTTTCAGTATCATGCCTATAAACACGATATTTCTGAAAACAAAGTAAATTACTCCATGACCGACCCTTACAGATTTATTATTAGTATTGATTTTGTATAGAATATTTACAAATTAAATATTGTTATAGTGGTCCTATTTTACTGGAATCACTGTATGCACCGCCTTTGCTGCGCTATTCCTGTCTTTGTTGGTCGAGATGCCTTGCTGTGCTTTACTTAGACGACTTTCTGATTGCGCAACAACTGGATAATTGTATAACATTTATTAACATTTATTATATGTGAATTAGATGATTGTATAGCTTAGTTTATTTTTTAATTTTTTTTCTCATATTTTTTTTATTATTCCTATTGTAAAAATGTAAAATCCGCAATTGGCTGTTATGTGTGTATTTGTTTTTGTATGTAAATTATTATATTGAGAGCTGTGGAGCTGTGGATAAATAAATAAACATAGCTTTAAAGGTATTGTTAAATTGTAAAGTCTGTAATTTTAATTGTAACTTTATTACTATATTTAAAAATTACACTCATTTTAAATTTCTTACTTATCTACTAATATTTACAGCCTATTTACATAAGTAATTACAATAAAAAATTATAAATTATATACAAGTTTTACAAATCGGTGTATTTTTTTTTATTGGTCATGATTGCTAACTGAAAACTAAATGTAAAATATTCTCTTTTTTGTTATTTTTCATTTTTAAAACATTTTTTTTGTATACACTAGACAATTTTTTGCCACTAGACAATTAAACATATTTGTAACGTGGTTTGGCAATTGTTTTTTTTTTTCAAAATTGATAAGAAGATAGATTTTTATAATTTATACGGCTAAAATTTTCAGCTAAAATTGTCTGTGATCCAGTCTAAAAATATAGGTAATATTATTATATATATTATAATATATAGATAATATATTAACATGATAATGTGTCTTAACAGCTAATTTCGCAGTCCATTTGTGTTTACAATAAATTTAAAATGATGTTATAAAATAATATAATAATTTTTAATAAAAAAAAAAAATCGCAGAAAATAAATACAATTATCTACTACGTGAGTAATTTTTCCATTAAGTTTTTTCGTTTATGGGACAGACTTAAAGAATAAGTATAAACTTAAAAATAATTCTTTGTACAACCGATACAGGGGCTCCTAACATCAACAATGGATAAACTATCATTTACACAAGCTATTTGAAAACACCTGGAATTTTTTATTTTAAGGTCCTCTTTCACCATCTGTCAAGTAGGCTAAACCGTCATTTAATGTCGCCTGTCATCGGGAATAACAGCTGAAATACCTTTGTTTGTACGGTAAAAGTCCCAAAGATTAAAAAAAAAAATAAAAAAAAAAATTCATCTATCGAAGGATACACTAAACCGAGTGCATAATTTAATAAAACATAAAATTATTTCTAAAAGTAACTAATCAACACTTTAATTGTAGTTGGTGAAAGAGATCTCAAATTTTGTAATATTAAGGGCCTCTTTCACCAACTACAAGTATAGTGTTGATTAGTTACTTTTCAAGTAAGGCTAATTGGCGATTAAATGTTACGAGCATCTTGTGTCAATTTCATTGAAATTACCCATTGATTAAGTAATGCTACTCGAAGATGATGAAACTTGTACGCTTTCTTTACTCAGAGACGGTGAAAGAGGACCTTAATAGTCATCGAAAAACAAATTGGCTTGATGCTATTCAAAGGAGCTGAATCGTTGTTAAATAATTTGGTTAGAGAATATTTTAACTGTTTTTTTTTGTTATTTTGTTTAATCACACTCGATGCGGTTTCTTTTGTGGTGATAAAATTTTGAGCATAGTTACAATGGGTGCCTCGAACGCCACCGAGACAACGAACGCGAAGAAAAACGAAATGACCGTCAGTCCCAGGAATAAGACGAACTGTGAAAAAAAAAAAAACAGATTCATGGAACAGACTCGAATGATTGTAATTTTTATTATTTATTTATTTATTTTGAACATAAACCCAACAGCAAAACAAAATAACATACAATAGACACATTATTACTACTTACATTGCCAATTAGAGGGTTTCATTGTGTAGAAATTAAAAATTATTTATAAATTGAATACTAATTGTTCATTCTAAAACAATGGGGAAGGGATCTGGGGTAGGGTAGGGTAGGGTATGTAATTCATACATTAAAATAATATATGAAAAACTGGCTGTCGCACGCGACTTTGTCTGCGTAACTTTATACATGTATAAATGTAGCTATCAATATCAATCAATACTAATAATAATTCTATAGGTATTGTACGTATGTATGTTCCTCAATAACTCTTAAACGAATTAACTGATTTTCATGAAACTTGGTAGATAAACATTTAGACGTACAGGACACAGGATAGGCTACTTTTTTCTTTTTCAACGCGGACGAAGTCGAGGGCGCTAGCTAGTATTATAATAAATGTAGTTTTCTATAGGTGAAAGTATTTTTAAAATCGGTCAAGTAGTTTTTGAGGTTATTCATTACAAAACACCCATGACTCAGGTACAAATATAAAATATTAACACATAAACATTTGCCCCTAGCGGGATTCGAACCCTTAAACACTAGACCAAACGTGTCGTCAAATCTCTTCTCTCTTTATAATATTAGTACAAATATAGATTATTATATGAAACTACTTACAACAAGAAGTTCCCCTAAATGTATTGGATGCGTTAAGTGCATAGCGACGTAACGCAATACTACAGGATGCACCAAATAAGCGCAGTACGTTACCCGAGAAAACGGATAAAACACTGGCGCGGATAGAAGTGGACGGAGCCAGCCTGAAACAAATTAAATGTAAATTAAAATCCGTAAAAAAACAAATCAAGAATAATAATAAAAAAGTTCACAAGAGTTGAAGAGAATTGAAATGGGGGCAACAATTTAAAGGCAAAAAAAATAATGAACCACCTTAATATAACTAAGGTGGTTCGATTTTCATACTAATGAATTTTTCTATTCATGAAAAATGGATGCTCAATTTCACACTTCCCGCGCCATTTGATTCAATCCCTGCTTACGCAAATTTATATTTTCCCAAAGAAAACTATAGATAAATAGCTTAAATATGACCGAAATTTTAGTCAATGTATGAATGAACACCGATACTGTCATACGCCTATTAGCTACTAGCTGTTGCACGCGACTTTAGTATAAAATATAACCTATGTTACTCGCTGATAATATAGCTTCCCAACAGTGAAAGAATTTTTCAAATCGGTCCAGTAGTTTCAGAGCATTCAAACAAACAAAACAATCAATTCTTTCCTCTTTATAATATAAGTATAGAGAACAACGTACTTGACGTTGCCAGTTCGCTACCGCGCATAGTTGCCATTATTAAACACCTACTCTCAGAGCGACTAAGGGTCAGCGCCGACGGGCGGAGTGGCAGCGAAGACACTAATTTAGTAACAATTTAAATTCAACCTAAAGTGCTCCTAAACACGACTGTATTTGGTCGGCGCGCGCCTCTCGACCGCGCTTTGAGTCGTTCACCGTCTGTTAACGCGCGACCTCGCCGTTAGATTCGGCAGAATCGACGCGAGCGCCGTGCCGCGGCCGGGCTCTCCGGCACTCACCTACAAGCAATCAACAACGACGCGCGTGCGCTCCATTGGCATATGATTTCAATTTACCTTGTTTGTTCGATTGTACAATATTTTGGCGAATCAATTATAAAATACGCTTAGAATCCGTGTCTCATTTTCGAGAAAGTCTCGCTATCTAACACCGTCATTATATTTCACTGTACCAAATACAATCGTATTCAGGAGCACTTTAGGTTGAATTTAAATTGTTACTAAATTAGTCTCTTGGCTGCCACTCCGTCTGTCGGCGCTGACCCTTAGTAAGTCCGAATATAATAAAACCTAAATAGGATTTTATGAAGAATTAATTTATGAAAAGAGCAAAAATGCTGTTACCTCCGTGTCCAGTGGAGCATGCAATAATGATCCAGCCGATACAAGCTGCCCATAGAGAATGGGACAGTGCGCTGTAAACGGCTGCTGATGCCACACCGAGTTCAGTTTTGTATAGACCGAAGATCAGGAAGAGTAAAGTGGCCGCACAAACCGTCCAGCCTATGCAAGCCCATACCTGTACAGAGTAAAAGAGACATTCAGTGCCTTGAAATAAAGGTGGAAATTGAATATTTTGAAAGTTTATAATATATTTTGATATGAACAAGTATATAGACAACCAGAGTAATTGACTGGAGTATTATGATTGTTTTGCTACCTTAATCAAGATTTTATGTGATAATTTTTTCAGTTTTAAACTTATTAGCAAAAAATTTGTATAATCATTAAAATTTATGATATTTTAGCAATATTTTGATTCGGTTAACATAGGAATCAATTCTTTAAAAAGATTTCTAAATCTCTGTTTACCCATCAAAATATTTTCATATTTTGATTTTGGTGGTAATTGGAAACATTAAATCAGGTGAAAAGGAAATTGAAGCATTTAAAGTCAATATATTTTTTGACGAATAATTGCGAATTTCGATAGCTGCAATTATTGAAAATGAAATAAAGTAGTATTCCGATTAACGCAACTTTTTTATTTTCATAAGAAAAGAGGTATTATGATGACTGTTTCCATTTCTCCCTTTTTACAATTACCAACCAAGGTTAACCCTAATTTATTTCTTTAAGAAAGAGATTTGATCATACTTACTCTTCCCATTCGGATTTTTAAATTTGTTTTGAACAATATCCACCCAGTTGCCATGCCCACCAGATAAGGGCCGAGACGTGTCCAAGGTTTGTCATAAATCTTGTCAAATTGCGTAAAAGGATCTTCACTGTTTGGGATGTGATCATTGGTCCAGGATACATAGCCGGTCGTGAACAGAGAAGACACGAAGAAGATTCCAGTAAGTGAAACGGAGAGTTTAAAGTGGCTGAAAAAAATTATAAAAATTGTAAAAATATTTATTTGTCATGTTATTCAAACTTTCAAAAACGTTCAAAAGTAAGGTCTTAATTGAAGGGGATTTAAGGTATTCTATCTTCAAGACTCAACATATAATGTCACCACTTATAAGTATTTATTTATTTTATTTTTTTATTAGAGATGGGTTTGCTCTTGACCAACATCCAGCTGTGAAGAGAAGATAAATATTAATAACTCAACTCTCTTGACATTTTTCGTCTCGATGTTTTCTTCATACCATTGGAGCATGTCATACAAATTACAGTAATCAATATAGTTTTTTTTTTATTTCTATATCTACTGTTTGAAGTGTTTGAATTATTCTAATGAGTGTTAATTAGAATTCGGATTTAAATATACTTATAATACCTTATGGTGCATTTACACGCCTGCCGAGACTTGGCCAAAGTCCACAAGCTCCAAATCTGTATAAAAGCCTGGATGCCATATACACGCTTGCGAGTACGTTAGTGTGTTCCGGACAGCCAAACATGGCGGACGTTGAAGTTGTTTCGGCTATTGCGTTTGGCTTGACATATTTTTATTCAAAATATAAACTACTTTCCTCGTTTGACCAACTACTCATGGTTGATACGCAGTTGTATATAGCGCAGCGTAAACCTTTTCGGCACGAGCTCGTGAGAGACACTAAACAAGCGCCAACGTGTAAATGCGTCGCAAGCGCTTACCGCAAGCTTCCTTTGATCTGTGTTCTAAAACCGACACTAGTCCGGATCGGGACAAACTCACACAAGCCAAGCCAAAAACCCTGTTCACACGCTTGTGTTTGTGGACTCTTGTCGAGACTTGGCAGGCGTGTAAACGCGGGGTTATACTACACCTATACTTAAATATACTTATAATACCTTGTGGCCAAAATGAGTAGAATGGCGCTCACTGCGTAGAACTGAGTGTCGTCTGAGAGATACCAACTCCACAACATGCACTGAAACACAAATATGAGAATTTTAATTTATATAAATTAATTCATGTGGACTAACTATTCAAAGTTAAGACTCCATTAAGAGTTCTTACTAGTTATTCCTAGGGGCTTTTTTAGCTCGATAGGTGAGCTGATGGTCCACATTTAATGATAGGTCAAAAAAGTCACCTATGACACAAGAATAACCAAAGGAGTTGCAAGCGTTCTGCTGACTTTTAGGATAGAAAATAAGGATCAAATTAAGTGATGACGAAGTCGAAATTGATGCCGAAAACTGACACTTACCAGTGTGAGCAGTATGATCTTAACTCGTATATATTAATATTTGCCAACTAACCATCTGGTCCACCGGAAACAGGGTGTTGATATAGAGCAAATTCCTCCACCAGTACTTGGGGCAGGTCTCGTGGTCCATAGCGGGTGGTTCGAATACTGCGTTGTTCGCGAACCATCTTGTCGTCACCTCGACCACACCCAACATGAACAGGTATGGCGCTGTCAACCTGAAGAATATAGGCACCGTATAACTTTCAGGTCTTGAAGCAACATTAGAGTGGAAAATGTTCGCAAATGTATAAAAGCCGTCATTCACGGGCACTCCATTTGGCAGCGCTCTACATCCGTGGACGACATCCAAATTTTTACCACACACAATTTACGTGGTTTTTTATATTCACGATGAGATACTGATGCATGAATTTGGAGTGATGGAGTGGAGCGCTGCCAAATTGAGTGCCTGTGAATGGTGGCCTTTATGAGTTTCAGGAATAAGCTTGTATCTACTATTGAATATGATATTGAATAAAGTTACAAACTTAAAACTCCGTTTTCTTTTGACTCGAAAAAAGGTTTTGGCGGTCTTCTGTTGTAAAAGGTTTTTTATAAACTACGAGTATAATACTAAATTACATTTATTTATTATTATTTTTTATATTATAGAAAGTGGCATTTGTATATAACTGTATTCAATTTTTGAAAGTTCTTAAGAATAAACCAACGGAGAGCTTATTTAAGCTTAAACTGCATTGATATCCAAACACTAATTCAACATTATGTTTCATGTAAGTTTTAAATATGCTAACATTATGTGGTTTTTTTTATTGTGTTTACGCCTTTTGGAGCGGATTCTCATATCACGTGCCAGTCTGCTTTCAGTCATTTCAGTCATAAGTCAGTCAATCAGTATCATTCACATTTTTTTAATGTGATTTTTTTTTAAATTTAAAAGTTTTACTCACCTCGCAAATCTGTATGCCATCAGTCCGAAAAATTGTAGCAATCCCGATGTGAAATTCCTGTGACCTTTGGTCAGCCGATCCAGTTTGCCTTTAGCATTAGTGCGGAAATAGAGGAACGACACGAGCATTCCGCTGAAATTGTAGAACGGTTATATAAAGCTTACATCCCTATTATTATTATTCACTTATTTATTTTATTTTCTTAATTTTAAATTTTTTACAATATAAATTATAAACAAAAAAAAAAACAATATATATCATAAAAAACTTAAAACTAGATATCCGCTAGTAGCGGGGCTAGGCCCAAGCTACCGGTGGTTAGGGCTGCAGAGTGAGGAACCTCCTGACAATTCGTGCCGTGTTCAGAAGTACCGCCTTCTGTATCTGACCCTTGATCCAACCATCTAGCGAGAGACTCTTAAGATGTTGGTCGAGACTCTTCGCTATAAGACCGTTCGCCGATACGACTATCGGGACGATGATTGTCGAATCCACATCCCACATGGCGGTCACCTCGTGAGCCAAGTCTATGTACTTGGTAAGTTTGTCTTTCTCGGCTTTCACGAGGTTTTCGTCATGTGGGACAGTAATGTCAACAAGCATCGTCCGGCGTTGGGATCGGTCAATAACCACGATGTCAGGCTTATTGGCGACAATAGTCCTGTCCGTGATTATGGAGCGATCCCAATAGAGCGTGGCATGACCATTTTCAAGGACGGGCGCAGGCACATATTTGTAATACGGTACTTCAAATTCAACAAGGTGATATTGAAGAGCAAGTTGTTGGTGAATAATTCTGGCTACTTGGTTATGTCTGTGCAAATACTCGCCGTTAGCAAGATGAGAACAACCGGAAATAATATGTCTCAATGATTCTCCTGGACGGTGGCATGCTCGACAAATGTCGGCCGTACCGTCTTTGAGAATATATTTCCGGTAGTTTCTCGTCTTGATAACTTCATCTGCTATTGCACAGACAAAACCTTCGGTTTCCCCAAATAGGTCACCAAAACGTAGCCAGTTTATTGAAGCGAGCGGGTCTACATCGAGTCCGTTGAGGGCTCGATAGAACCGCCCGTGCAATTCCTTGCTCTTCCATACCTCCCTGCGATTCTCAGCACTCAATATTACTGGTTTGCGCCAGTTCTCGTGAGATAAGCATAGAGGAGTGAAGTGTTTGTCAACCGTCACAACATCATGATGTATCCCGCACTCGTTGTTAAGGAAATATTCCCTGAGACTGCATATTTCTCGGTTATGAAGATCCTTGGCATTCAGATAGCCTCGGCCCCCCAATTTCCGAGGAATATACAGTCTCATAACAGACGAGCGCGGGTGTAACATCCGGTGTGTGGTGAGCAGTTGACGAACCCTTCTGTCCAAGGCATCTAGTTCAGTCTGCGTCCATCTTAGTATGCCAAAGGAGTAGGTTAACACGGGCATAACCCAGCTGTTGAAGGCGCGCACCTTATTACCACCCGACAAAAGACTCTTAAGTACTTTTGTCAGGCGACAAAAGAAGCGCTCCTTCACCCTCTGTTTTATGTCCCTGTCAACGATACCCAATGACTGTGACATACCAAGATACTTGTAGGTTTCGATTTCAGAGAGAGATTTAAAGGTCACTTCAGTAAGTTGTAAATTAGAAGAATTTACAACCTTGCCCCGCTGTACATGCATGACCGCACACTTATCTACACCAAACTCCATCTTTATAGAGTTGCTAAAAGTTTCTGTTATTTTCAGCAACTCTAACAGATCTTGGCGTTTGGATGCGAATAGTTTGAGATCATCCATGTACAGTAGGTGAGAAATGACCTCTCCCCCTCTCCGTAATCGATAGCCTAGTGTTGAATCCTTCAGCAATGTGCTGAGAGGATTCAAGGCTAGGCAAAACCATAGTGGACTCAGGCTGTCGCCTTGAAAGATGCCTCGCTTTATGCTTATTTCGTCTTGCAGACCAGAGGCGCTCTGTAGACTGCTTGGTTGATGAAGGACAGTGGTCCATTGCTCCATGCATATGCTTAAGAAGGATCTTAGAGTTGAATCAATTTTATACAACTCCAAAATCCTTCTCAACCACGAATGGGGCATCGAATCATAGGCCTTCTTATAGTCAATCCAAGCTGTCGACAGAGCTCCTCTGTTCCGCCTGACATTTTGACAAATGGTCATGTCTATGAGGAGGAGCTCCTTAGTACCACGGGACCCAACTCTACATCCATTCTGAGCTGGGGCCAAAATATTATTTGCAACTATGTGCGAATTAATTTTTGTCCTCAGAATGGATGTGAGTAATTTGTACAATGTTGGTAGACATGTGATGGGTCTATAGTTTTTGGCTTCCATGGTACTACCGGATTTGTGGAGCAGGAAGGTGATGCCAGTTGTTAACAGACTAGGGAGGGCACCGACATCAAGGGCTTTTTGAAATTGCATTGCCAAACATTCGTATGAGCATCGAAACCATTTAATCCAGAAGTTGTGCAATCCGTCCGGTCCAGGACTTTTCCAGTTCTGGGCCGTACGAATAGCACAACTAACATCATCGGGGCTTATGGTAACAGCCCCCATGGGTTCGATGGATTCACACGTCTGTTTGACAATGTTTATCCAATCGCCCTCCGTGTGTTCGTCGGAAACCGACCAGATGTCGCGCCAAAATTTGACCATAGCGTTTGCATCTGGAAGCTTTCCGGCTTCCACACGGTTATCGGTTCCCTCCCATTGTCTGTATACCTTCCTTTGGTCACTTTGGAAGAGGCGGTTCTGACGAAATCTATTCACGCGTTCTTTATAACGGCGTATTCTGTTTGCCCACGCATAGACTCTCTGCTTCAAGAAATCAATACGTTCCGTGACACAGGCCATGTACTCTTTAGGTCTAATGTTAGTTCCTACAAAAGCCTGAGTCACGAAACGCATGACTCGAGGTCGTTTATTACCGTTCTTGAAGCAGAGCAACTTTGCAATGAGAGTCCTAAACGTACTGATACGCTTCTCGATACGAATCTGCCACATAGGGATGCTTGAGACATCCTTCTGTGTGTGAGCATTGTCTAAAAATCTCACCTGGGCAATGCGACATACAGTGATGGCCCCACAGTATAGTATCGAGAGCGTATCAGTTAGGTCTTTGCTGTCCTGTATATACTGGGACAGCAAAGCGTTTACGGCTCCCATTAAAGCAAAGTTACGTCTATTCGCAGGCAAACGTGGTAAGCGCGGTCTATACTCGCTTGTATAACGATATCTCAAAATCGTCTCTTCCAAAGCCCTCCTCAATTGCTCATTAACCTGTGTACTTACGAACCTGTTCGCATCATCTTCCTCACCGTCAACAGGGTCTATAAGCGTCATCGGTTGTGGTGGTGGAACCGGTGTCAACGCCGCAGTAGGTAAGACCTGTGACGGTTCAGTTGACGCGCGAACAGGTAGTGAGTCCAGGCGCAGCCTATCAAGTGCAGGCTGGTCCAACAGTTGACACCGCTGGATAGCCCGCACCTGATCCGACAATCGTTGAGCGGTGACGGTGACGGCTGGTTCAAGGGCCTGAAACAGAGAGAGCATTCTGACACGATACGCCGTCAGGTTAGTTCCCCCCTCTGTGGCCCCGTAATAGGCCCGCATGCAGTTCTCGTTCATTGCTTGAGTCCATCTCATGCGGCGCACTACACCACCGGTAGCGGGGGCCGGGCGCGAGGCGGGTTGCCTCACAGGCCCCAAGCGTGCCGGAAGTGGGGGTCGTCCTCGTCGCTTTGGTCTTCTTCGCGGCGAAGGCGACGTTGGTCCGTCCTCGTTGCTCGACGTGCTCTTATCGTCGGCGGTTAAAAATTCCTCCGCCGAGGAGCACGGAGACGACGAGACGGGCAGTGATGGTAGTCGTGCGCATCTTCCCGCTATACGTTTTCGTAGTTCCATTCAGTTCATTTTAAATTGTGTTCATTTTAAAAGGTTCTTCATCCATTTTCATAAGATTTTTGTATTTTTCATGAATGTAATTTTACTAAAATCTGACGTGGGTGATTGACATGTCATTCATACTCTAGATTTCGCATTCGCTTTGATTTCGGATTTCTTCACTTGTAAATTATAATTTATCACCTCTATTGTACATTAATAAAACAAAAAAATATTGTAAATAATAGGAAAAATAAGCAAATCACAATAAAAACACAAAATATTGAAATGTAAATAGAGAACTACGACTGTCAGTGTCAGCGGTTTTTCAGCTTTATTTATTTATTATTATTATTATTATTATTATTAGAGGCATATTGACTTATTAGAGGAGTAAGACGGACTTACCCTAAACAGAAAAATGTATCGACGCTGTAGACAGCGCTGAGGATGAGCTGGAACCAGAAGCTCTTCTCGAGGATCGCTCGCAGAGCTGTGTTGTCGGCGTACTGCAGCAAGTAAGCACACGTTTATACCACCTGGGCCATTTATAAATATAAGTTGGCTTTACGGTAAAATATTGATACAAATCTCCACTATCCTGATTCTTACGTAATATTATAAATGTGAATGTGAGTTTGTTTGTATGTTTGTTACGCTTTCACGCAATAATTACTGAACCGAGCACCCTGAAATTTTGCATACACGTTGTCTGGGACACCAGAAAGGACATGGGGTACCTTTTATCCTTCAACGCGGACGAAGTCGCAGGCACCAGCTAGTTAAGTAATATTATACACCACTTAGATCTCCTTAATATGTAATTATTTGTATATAACACGCATCTTATTTATTTCACATTCGAATTTCTGCTCCGAAAGCCATAGTTTCATGATATTGTACATAATTACCAAAAACCAATACAGTTTATCTTCAAATATTTATAATATTAACATTTTGTTTATTGTGTTTTCATATATAATACATTTATTATTTACCATTAGTTAGCAATATAATAGTTAACTAGTTAGCACTATCTGAACGTAGAAAAACTTGATGCTTAATACTTGATAGTTAAGTATCAGATTAGTAGCTCTAATAATTTTTTTTATATAGAATATTCTCTTCTTTTTCTTTTTTGGTTTTATATTAATTTGTTTTTTAAATTACCTAAAAAATAAATAAATGTAAATAGTTTTAATGATTCTATTGGCCTATTTGTATTTAATTTATATATATAATAGATATATAATGGTAATCTAAATAAATAAATTAAAAAAAAAAAACTACTAATAGAATACTAACTAATTATAATGCTTCTCTTCTAAAATCTCACCTTGAAAACAACAATACACGTGTGTCCAAAGATGACCCAGACCATTGAGAGCGATCTCAATCCATGGACAACTGGCACTGTGTCTGAACCGACCGATTGGTCGAAAATCTGCAAGATGTTTGCTTTCATGGAGAACGACAGAAACAGCTCTGACCAAACACCTGGAAGACAAAATTAAATTGTATAATATATAAATAATACAAAAATATTACATTTCTTGAGCAATTTTATCCGATCATCATCATAATTATTAGTTCTGTTCGAAAATAGTAAAAATAAAAATGTTATTATACTTTGCTATGTCGTATTTTTGTTATCCCTTTTGTGGGGTAAGTTAACAGATAGTTAAATGCATATTCTATTCCATAGAAATTAACAATTAACCATAGTTACATTTATGAAGATTTATATCAAATTTTCTGTTCAATCATTTAAGGCGAATTAAGGCGATATAAATAAAGGCGAATTAGTCTTTATAACAGGCGTCTTGTAATTGTTTTGATACGGTAACAGTTGGTTAATTGTTCAAAATGTTTGTAAAGATATTATATTTCGATGGTTCAATACGTGTACTCATTGACATTGACTCATACAAAATGAAGCTTGTATGGTTGAAATTTCAATCAGCCTGTAGATACTTATATTACTTAGTTAACGTAGAGTACAGAAACAAACAGAAGAAACTCACTTAGTTTTAGTTCTTCATCGGTGGACGCGGTTTCGGCTGTGAGCCTTTCTTCGGAAGTGTTGCTGTTTATAGTTATGTTGTTGTTAACGTTGTACATCGATTTGCCTGAAACAAGTTTTTTTTTTAATTTCCATACAACAATCTTCACTGTGTTCTCGTAGAAATCGAGATGAGACGTATCTCGGTAGATACGATTCATCTTTGTATTATGTCAAAACTTAGAAGAAGAGGAAGACCCTAGAGATCCTATTTAAAGACTAAGTATAACAAAAGTCGCTTCTTCTAGCAAACATATCGCTCAAGCAGTAGATCAAGCCTACGATGCTAAATGGAGATTTACTCGAGGGAATACGGATTTTCAAAAATGTAAACCCTGCCTTACATCACCCTCAAATCGTCGTGTTTCGTGTCATCTCGCCCAACAGAATCCGCGCTAGAATGTCGTTGAACTTTAGCCGGTAGGAGTTCTGCATAACCCACGGAATCCATTTCCACCCTCAAGGGCATGAGGATTTCCCAACATTAAAAAGGTCACTGTTTATACCTTTAGCAACAGTAATGGCGTCGAGTCCCGCGCCACCCTCGACGCCTGACAAGTGATGAACGCGACGTCTGCGCTTGCGCACGTCGCTCGCTAACTTCATGTCATATGCCGTCGCCGCTAATAGTAGGACAGCGACTCCTAACGACACGCCGCTGGAATTAGATAAAATGTTTTTATTTAATAAACTAGCTGGCGCCCGCGACTTCGTCCGCGTTGAAAAAGAATAAAGTAGCCTATCCTGTGTCCTGTACGTCTAAATGTTTATCTACCAAGTTTCATGAAAATCAGTTAATTCGTTTAAAGAGTTATGGAGGAACAGAACATGGAGGATACAGAAAAAAATTGTAAAAATGGTCAATTTAGTTTCAGTATAATGTATAGAGCCTATAAATACGATATCTCTGAAAAAAAAGTAACTTACTCCATGACCAACCCTTACAAATTTATTATTAGTATTGATGATTAAATTAATCCAAATTTCAGTCTCTTACAACAGTATTTCTTTTTATATTCACCATTAGTTTGGAGTACATATTCTATATATTAAGGAAGAATAAACTGGAAATCTTATAATTACTAGTTTCAACATCAATTTGCTATAGAAGTGACATAAGTGGCAGGCGAAACCGCGGAACACAGTAACAAATTTTAACGTATTTAAAAAATAATACATTCAAAGTAGGCTGTTTGAAAGCGGTCGACATTGGCATTTTTTTTAATGTCAACAAACTATGCGTTCACGAAAATATTTTGGCCATGAAGTTAATACAAGTAAAAACGCGATTGTCACTTATTTGGGAAATAAAGTGGCGCAATACAATGTCAACTTTAAGTTGCTTTTAAAAAGCCCTTTTTTAAAAAACCGGATACCAGCTATTTTCTGATAAACTACACTTGGTAAGAAGTAAATTATTGTTATTACAATCATTATTTTGAGAGCAGTGAACCTTAAGTTTTCCAATAAATTATAAACAATAAACAATAATTTCAATGAATTATAACAATAAATTAAAAAAAAACTGTTATTATGTACTTTTCCAATATTTGCCCCTTCATTCAGCACTTCCAGTTCTTAATCTATATTAATATGCTTACATAGTATAAATTGAAGGTTATACTAATATCCTTTTTTAATTTTTAATTAGTTAACTTTAATATATTTTTTTATCTCAGTAAGGGTTAAATAAACAAAATATCTGAACCGTACACAATTTTATAAACAAGATATGTATAATTAAAATTTACAGCATTGAAAATTTTAAATTATTCACTGATTACAAAGGTTTAAAATAAATTTTTGATAGTTTAATCGGTTTTAGTTATAAAGCTTTTGACTTTTCCTACTTTTAATAACCTTAATTCAGCCTTCATTAGTGTACGTACATATTAAACTTTTGATAATTCATAAACGAAAGGACTTTTTTGTCTTTCGTTTACCTAAATCCTTTTGCTCTTGCAGCCCTCCAATAAAATTTCATTTCTATTTCTCCTTACTGTATTGTATCGCTCAAGTAATATTTTTACTAAAGTAAAAAGTCTAAATAGAGAATAATAATAAAAAATAATAAATATCTTTACACATTCCACACAGCACCATCTAGTTCCACATTAAGCAAATGCTTGTCTTATGAATACTAAACATTTACCTAAACATTTGTCCCTAGTGGGATTCGAACAAGCGACCGTTTGGTTAACAGCTAGGGTTACTAGCCATTCTGGGCGGTAGTCTTGGGGGAGATTGCCGCCCGTAGTAAGGTCCCCCGAGCAGGCCGGCGTACCTCCACTTTCGGGTACGCCAAGGTTCTGACAGCGAGCACAGGCCTCCCCGCGTTGGATAGCCGTGGCGGGGTACCGAAGTCGTGTAAAAACGTCCCCACGACCCCGCCCATCAACGGCCGCGATAGATAGAAAGTCGTTGGGTTTTAGCCGGTAGGAATCCGGCATAACCCTGCAGTGTCCCCTTCACTGCTGGGTATCCAAGAGGATTTCCCAACGTTAAAAAAAAAAAAGCCATTAGCCTAAACTAGCCATTAGACCAAAAGTGTCGTCAAACATGTGTCACTTACAGCAGCACTTGGAACGTGGGGTCTTCAATGTAACTGTAGCCGCCATGTTCGGGCGAGCGCACGGCGACTACGGTGTGCTTGAGCAGTGGCGCCTGAGCAGCACTTACTAAGGAGGCAACGTCATCACGGGAGCACGATCTTGGTAGACACAAGCCAAGATGGAGGGTGCGTTTCTGGAACGAAAACGTACTTAGTGCTTTAAGGAAACTGAGAGTCACTAACAAAATCGAGAGAAGCTACTACAACTAAGTTGACTTTTAGTTAACTTGGTGTCTCTCAGTTTGTAAGAGTCACTAAGAAAATAAAGAATTACTTAGATAACTAGTGAATACTATGAATTATGAGATATTCATACTAAGAAAACTAAGCGGCACCAAGTAAATTGTCATTAAAAAAAAACGAGAGTTACTCGTACTAAGGAAATTGAACTAAGAATATTAAATTACACTAAGTGCCTGTTTCACAAACGTCAAGTAGGCCAAACTGTCATTTAAAGTCACCGGTAACCGGGGTTAATGGAGCTGATATACCTTTGTTTGTACGGTAAACGTCCCAACATTAAATAGAAAATAATAAAAAAAAATCGGCTATCGAATGATGCAGTAAACCGAATGCATAATTCAATATAACAGAAAATTATTTCTAAAAGTAATTAATCAACACTTTAATTGTAGTTTGTGAAAGAGGCCCTAAGAAAATTAAGTGACACCAAATAAACTAAGAATTACTAAATAAATCTAGAGTTACCAAGAAAATCAATAGCAGCCAAAAAAAAACAATAGAACTAAGTGTCAGTAGGTAAATTAAGAGATACTTAGAAATAGTAATTTATCACTAATAATTTATCACTATGAATATTAAGGTACAATAAGAAAAGTTAATCCATTAAAAAATATTTAATATATACTTACAGTTTTAATGATGTCTGGTTGATCGGTAGTGACGGACATGCGGACATTGTAAAAGGCTGTCTCGAAAGGTGGCCCCAAACCTGTCACCGATACGTCCTGACGCCATTCGCTGAATATTTGAGAACCACTGCTTTCTAAAAACCATAAGCCAAATTTAATTTTCTGAAAACTATCTCAATGAACATTAAATTATATGTGTTTTTGATCTTTGTTACTATTATTAATAGTGATAGCCTGCTTGCCGCAACTTATTTACCGATTTTTTTTTCAAAATTAATATTTATGCATTCATTGGACTTTGATATGATGTTTGTTATTATTATTAAGAGCTTTCTGCCAACGTTTATCATAAAAAAACAATAATCATACATAATTAAATTCAAAGCAGTTCTATGTAAGTGAGCAATAAATATTCAATACAAGTATCGATTACAAATAGAATGAAGCAATACATCTCTGATTGCATTGCGCCGGAGTCGACCCGTACAAAAGACTTCAACGCGCGCACAGGTTTCTAGTAAATTATATAAAACACTTTGTTAGGGACTCGTTTGCGCTGGATTTCACTAAAGTGTAATATGACTTAAACTGGCGGAGCGTTGCAACCTACATTTTTCCAGTAAACTATTAGATAATCTACAGATTTGGCTTACGAATCAAACTTAGTAGGTCGCAAGGCCGCTGCGAGGCCGCTTCTTTGTAGAAAGTGGATACAGTACTTAATGCGTTTTTGTTTTTGAAGAGTTTCTCCGAGTGCCGAATTATTATACAATACCTTTGACGCACCAGTTGTATTATGACACATATTATGATTATACAACATATGTCTTTTATGATGCGTCTTACTCGTATGTATTTTGTGAACTGGTACTTTAGAATAAGCGCCAATCAAAATCAAAATATTTATTTATCAATAGGTTTCTCCAAGAAACTCTTATGATCGTCATTATAAATTTAAAGTTACCAGGGTTTCGGAAAAAGCCAAGATGACGATCTGAGAAGAAACCCCGAAAGAAACTCAGGAAAGTACTCTTTTTGTCATCTTTTATATGGCAATGTGGGCATAACCTTCTGAATTTTTTACACAGGCAACACCAATTCTAGTCTACTATCAACCTTAATAGGATAAGGGTATAGCAGAAAGGCTAAAATACGAAACTTTGTTTTAAATGGTAGTGTGCCCTAAACACCCTTGGCAGGATCTAACAGCTCAAGTCTGTCCTCGTAATCAAAGGTCACAAAGCTACTCCACTAGTGACGCACTCGCCTACAGTTGTCATTCCACATTTAATATCTGCTTGTCAATCACACATTAACACAAAGCGACAATAGTAATAAATAAATGTACTCAATACTCACTGTTATTATGTTTGGCGTGTGCATGTTGTTGTTCGTTCAATATTTGACAGAGTTCTGCAGAACCGGTCCAGTAGTTGTTGCCCCAGTAGAACATGGAGGTGTACCGACCGCTCGCGTCTTCCACTGCAAACAATGCAACATTTTTATTATTAAAAGAATGTATTGACAATGAAATACTTACAAATACATAATGATAGTTAATTATTATACAATAGATATAAAAAATAATTCAACAATATCAAAAATTGCGAGGATCACATCGGCTTAGCTAAATGTTTTTTATATGGCTATGAATAATTTATGGGTTCCAGTAGGTACCTGCCCTAAATTTTATTTACCTCACGAATCAAAATTCTCAATTTAAATTAATGGAATTCCAAATCACATTCAATTTTATTATGTACACGTGCGAATTTCGATTTAAGAATTTGTTTAACGGTATTCATTAAATAAATCAACAGTTAAATTAATGTTTTATGTGAAAAAATTAATAAATTGGCCCAGGTGTTCTCGTCAGTTTACATAAACATAAAAAATACCTAACAGTTTTAGTTTATGTAAATTGGCGTAAATTTAAAAAAATTACTGAGGTACAAATATATACACTAAAACTGTACACTATGCATACACTAAACTAAACACACACTAAATATACATACTTTTTCATTTTTCATGTAAAATTTACATTTTTATTTTTGAAAATATTCGAGTAATGTGGCCACGAGCACTGCATGAACAAGATATTTGGTACTTTTTAAGATCCTTAACAAACTTCCGTCTACCATAAAGTGGACCGTCAAGTCTGTCTTAACATAAAAAAAAAACCTAAGTCAAACATTGGGTTCTTATGTGCAGCTTTTGACTATGATTCAAAGAACGCGGAATCCGCTGACAAAATTAAGATTATTATTATAAAGCATTACATTTTTTTTAAATTAATAATAATTAAAAAAAATTAACATAGAATTCGACACAAAAAAATTGTCTAAACAAGGATATAAAACGATTGAATCAATGAAAGGTTAGTGAGTCGTGGAACCAAACCACCTTGAACTTGTCAAAGGCCGCGATAAATATACCTACTCATCCTCTAGTTGCCAACTCAAATGGCTTTAACCCGTACAGTTGAAGGTTCTTTTACAATGTTAAACCGATTTTCGCATTAATATTCTTAATTTCTGACAGGCAATAAAGTTACCTTTAACTATGAGCCTTGTAAAAAAGCTCAACTTCGTATGGAGAGGGCTATGCTCTGAGTAATTAAGCATTAAACTAATTAGGAAGTTGAAGTTGGGGCAGGATACCTGATAAGTACTGTAGGTCAATTTTGTACAGTATTGGTCCTACTGGAAAATTATGCCGGAGGTGACAATGATGAATAAAATAACCTTTATTGTCTTTTATGGTATAACATAATATATTGAAATGTAAAGACAAAAACACATTTGATACATTTTTTTTTGTAATTAATATAAAAATATTTGCCTGTCTTGTTTTACATGGAACTTTAAGAATATTAATATTGGGAATATTTATTTCTTATTTTCAAAAATCAAGTTTTTGAGATATTTTGAAATTTCAAAAAGCATCGTGTAAAACCATTTCAAGCAGGCCATAACTTTGTAAGACGAATTAAGGCAGCCTTCCGTGACTCATACAAAACGTCATTAAGTCCACGCGAGCTGTGCGCAGACTGTCTAATCAAAATAAATGAGGGTATACGCAAAATTTTGCAACGTCTAAGTCAATGTGTGTGACAACAGAAATGCGTTGGTATGCATCTTGAGGAGTGAACGGCAAGGTCGCCTAATGATGAGCACATTGGGAAATGCATTTGTATTGTATCTAGGCGAATCCAGAGTGCTGTGCGGAAATACCGTTTAACTTTAGGCTGTGTAGAAGCAGCCTTAAACTGGACAGGCCGAAGATGGCAGAGATGTTATGATTTTATGATATCTATACTAATATTATAAAGAGGAAAGATTTAATTGTTTGTTTGTTTGTTTGCATTGAATAGGCTCTGAAACTACTGGACCGATTTGAAAAATTCTTTCACTGTTGGAAAAATATATTACCAGCGAGTAACATAGGCTTTTTATAAAGTTACGCGGACGAAATCGCGTGCAATAGTTGTATAATATCACTACATAGTATAAAACAGTCACTTCCCGTCTGTCTGTATGCTTAGATCTTTAAAACTACGCAACAGATATTGATGTGGTTTTTTTAATAGATAGAGTGATTAAAGAGGAAGGTTTTAGTATATAATTTTCAACGCGGGCGAAGTCGCGCGCACCAGCTATCTACTAAAAATAAAGATACAACCCCTGAAAATTTTATAACAGCAAAGATGTCAGGTGTTATATTGCTTTACACAAGTCGCGGACGAAGTCGCGGGCACTAGCTAGTAAAATTATATTAAAAAAACGTTAATAGGCCTCAACTTATTCACATGTTAAGGTCTTTGTGGTAATTCTGCAGGCCATACAACATCCAATGTCAGTTGAGCTGTTAAAATTATAATTCACATCTAAATTATTGCACACGTTTACCTCTGGACTCAAACTTATTTTGTAGTTTAACCTTAACAACACAAAAAAGTTCACGGAATACAACAATGAAAGGACGTTTACGTTTTAGGCTTTATTTAAAATAAGATAGAGGTCGCCATTGATACGATTATTTCCTAACTAGCTATTGTTTGCCACTGCTCACGTGTATCCTTATAAATTACTATCTACACGCTCCCGGCTTTGCCCGGGTTCAAAATAAAAACTATCCTATCTTTTAAGTTGGACCAAATTACACATAGTTACGAAGTTTTATCAAAATCGGTTTTGTAGTTTAGGAAACCATTGGCGTCAAACAACGTGACACGTAATTTTCATATATATATAGAGATGTGTTATTCTGGTGGATAAACTATATTACAGCAAAATTTCATCAAAATGCTTCCAGTATTGTTCGCGTGAACTATTAACAAACATAAATACATTAATCGTCACAAACTTTTTGAGGTTACCGTAATATCATAAAAAAAATATTAGTTTTCAACAATTTTCCAATGATATAGTGTAACAATTAATACAAAGATTTATTTATTGTTTTACAACTAAACAGAAATCCATTTTACATAATTTCAAAATATGTATGTCAATCAAATGATTGACATACATATTTTGTACATACATAGTAAAATTACTACTCTCCTTCACCATTCTCCTCTATTAATTTAAGCACATTTTATTATTTTTTCTATAATTTAGATAATAAATAATAATCTATGTAAATTGGACAGTAAAATATAAGATAAATATTTATATTCAGCAACAATCGCAGTAAGAATAAATAGGTTCGTTCTTGCCACCATAATTGATGTGAATCAATCATAACATAAATATGATGGTGGTTAATGTAATAAATTTCACTATGCCATAACTCGTAACTCGCGATGGACACGTCCAACAAACGACCGCCACCGGGTTGAAGACGTATGTTGACATTGGCGTGTGGTCCAATTCAAGAGAGTATAATTATGCATGATCTATTCTTTTTCAAATATAGCGTCGCCATGGTTCCTGGACTGTTTTAAAGATGGGATTTGTACATTAGGCATTATCAAAGAGAGTAGAGTCAGTGACTCATTTAGAATTTGTTCGTATTGTTTGTTTACCTTTTTGATCAATGAAAAAAGAATACAATATATATACATTTCGTAGAACGACGCGGTCTCTAGGATACATTTATATTGTTTAATATTTATTTATCTATGTAGCTATTTTTGTCATAAAAAGAAGTCCATTATTGGCAATAGGATTTAAGCAAACATATGTTTTTATCTCTATATATAGATAAGTTATAATATATAATAAGTTATAATAAGCAAACATATATATTATAATTAAGTGCTGTATTTTAATATATAAAAAAAAGTTTGCTAGTATGCATAAATCGTTAAAAACAAAAAAATAATTAGCCGTTGTCGGTTCGCAAGGTTGTTTCTGCGGGGAAGGAAACTGCCAACAGTATGTCCATACAAAACTACAGTTTTCTGAACAAAAGCCGAGTAAATATATAATGTACACTATAAAACGCCTGAATTACCTCGGTTTACCCAAATAAACAGCTTTTTGTAGCTACCCAATATATTACCAAAATAAATGGATTCATGAGCTTTTTGTAGAATGTAAGAGTACCTATTAATCAATACACTTACATTTTCACAGATATGTAACTGAAAAAAGCTGTCTATAAAAAGGTTAAAACGAACTTGACCTCGAATTTGAAGCTATAATTCTTATCACTTGGACAGGGAATCAGTGTCATAACCGATTCTGAGTCAAAGTGAGTCGATTGCGCAAATCGTGTACGCTTTGGGAGGCACTTTCTCTACGTGCTGTTGGACTTTGTACTCTCGGCGTCCAGAGCTACAGAGACCTAGCGGAGGGTGAGTTAAGAAAGTGGTGCAATTTCGCAAAACTAGATCCAATATGCGGTTCTATTAAATAAATTAGTCGATTGCTCACGCAATGCGGTCGCAACTAAACTTGTTTGCAAAACGAAACAGTTACTATATCTTGAGATTTGAGAGTAGTTGCTGTAACGCTGTGTCTCAAGCCACCCGGGTTCGATTTCAGATAGTCAATTTTGGAAATTGGTTTTGTTCTGGATCTAATAAATAGTGGCAAGGCACACTACGTCATTCAGTCATTGGGACAGCGTCTGGCTGCAGTTTTTACCTACTTACCGTGAAATAACGGCATATGTGCTTTTGTGATTGGGAGAGTAAGTAAACGATGCCAGAATCTGTGGGATAGTCGTATCTTGCCCACATTTATGCATTTGCATAATAATTCGGATGTAGTCACCTATGCCAAATGAAAACCTCCATAGCTTGAATCTATATTCACTGTTAGAATTTACAATAATTACATTTCAGTTAGCCTATATACATAGAAAAAGCCCGGTTGAAAAACTATAACACAATAATCGATTACAAATTTTGACAACCCCTTTTATACACGAACTTGACAAGACAGTTTATTCAAGGTTTATTCTTTTTCATATTTTCAAATCTTTTCTCGATTTTTTCAAATCTTCTATGCCAGCGTTATTCGGAGAGGTTGTATAACTGTGGAGTATCGCCACAAGTCCATTACTCTACTCTACTCTGACAGAATATAAAATTCTAACAGTTGAATGATCACTAACATCAGATAAAAAACATAAAAAATGACCGCGTCACATCAAGCTTTATCGCAAGACAATCACACAACCTAATCCTGCTGCCACTTTAAACAGGTTATTTGGTAAGGAATGTGGGAGACGGTTTGTTAATTAGGGAGAACGATGACCGCGAACGAACCTTCGGGGACAAAACAAATATAAAAGGACCTCGAATGTTATAATAGGATTTTAAGTACGAGTAACTATAAGAATCTTTTTGGTTAGCAACTACGAATTGAAAACTTAGTTACCTACTACATGAACCTATTGTACACTGTTTTGTTATCATTTTCTGATTGAAAATAAGACTACATAACAAAAAAACTCTTTAGCTTTATTAGGTACGTTTACTCGTATCTATTCTAATATTATAAAGAGAGAAGATTTATATGTTTGTAATGAATAAACTCAAAAACTAGTGGATCTATTTTGAAAATTGTTTCACCTATAGAAAGCTACATTATCAGCGAGTAACATAGGCTATCAATATGTATAATAAATCTGTAAACCCTTACAGATTTATATAATCATATATTGTGTTATAAAGATTAATGTTTTGAGCCTTGAAAACATGTTTTATAATGACATTGATTATGTTAATTGATTATAGATTTGACATTTTACAATCCAGACTACCTTTAGAGCTACTTATCCAGTTCATCAATAGCTATGTCAACTAAGCTAAGAGCGATATATATAATATATTAAAGAGAGAAGATTTATATGTTTGTAATGAATAAACTCAAAAACTAGTGAACCTATTTTGAAAATTGTTTCATTTAGCTATTTTAGTTATTGTTTCAGAAAAGCTACATTATCAGCGAGTAACATAGGCTATCAATACTAATAATAAAGGGTTGTTCATGGAGTAAGTTACTTTGTTTTCAAAGATATCGTGTTTATAGGCTCTATACATGATACTGAAACTAAATTGACCATTTTTATAATTTTTTTTCTATATGTATGTATGTAAGTCCTCTATAACTCTTAAACGAATTAACTGATTTTCATGAAACTTGGTAGATAAACATTTAGACGTACAGGACACAGGATAGGCTACTTTTTTCTTTTTCAACGCGAACGAAGTCGCGGGCACCAGCTAATATTTTATAAAGTTACGCATACGAAGAGACGTGCAACAGCTAGTATACAATAAAACAACTTTAGGCGTTACTTGACATGTTTACCCGTTTAATCTACTGCTAGATCTATGCTAGTTCACTGCTCGACATAGATCTCCCCTATAATTTTTCACTAGGACCGGTTCTAAGCTTGGATTCACCGTCGACCTGCGGCTTAATGTCCACCTACGTCCTACGCTATACTTGCCTTCAGTCGAGAACCTCTGTTCTTTGTCTTTGCACCTATGTGTCCTACCCACTGCCACTTCTACTTACTGATTCACTGGGGTTATGTCGATGACTTTCGTCTACAGATCCCTTCACGCAATGTAAACCAGAGTAATGTAATGTATAATATGTCATCACTTACAATTTAAGTTTATTTTATTTCGAATGTCTCGTAGGCCTCTTTACTATTTGGTTTGATTTGGGTTTGATTCATGAAAGCGTGGAGTTCTATTTATCGCTGTCGTGTCAAGTGATGTCACACAATCGCACGAAAATAGCACATGACCATTGATCAACGTATTTTAATAAAAAATAGACGATTTTATGACATTGACGAATATATGCAAATAATTATGATTCCTTATAGTTATTGAAAAGTAGCGTCTTGCCCCCACAACCATTTATATAAGTATATAAAAAGTTGTCTCGTTTATCGCTCTTTTCATGATTGAAAACCATATCAAAATCCGTTGAATGGTTTCGTCAATAAATATATCGATAGATATAATTATATGAATAAAGATTTCGAAAATAAAATACTCGTAACTTTATCTATACTTTAACTTAGTAAATAGACATTTATAAGTAACTAGTTGGCGCCCGCGACTTCGTCCGCGTTGAAAAAGAACAAAGTATCTGTATCCTATCCTGTGTCCTGTACATCTAAATGTTTATCTACCAAGTTTCATGAAAATTAGTTAATTCGTTTAAGAGTTATGGAGGAACATACATACATACATACAATACCTACACTTACAGATTTATTATTAGTATTGAGTATTGATTAATATTTAGACATAATGAAAAGACTAGTTGGTGCCCGCGACTTCTATAGCCTATAGACTTCCTCGATAAATGGACTATCCATGACAAAAATAATTTTTCAATTCGAAAGTGGTTCTTGAGATTAGATCGTACGACCAAACAACCAAATAAACCCTTCAGCTTTATATATTGGTCTAGATTTGTTGTTAATAAATAAATATCACATGTAGTGCCTGACATAGTTAATTGTTTTTTACAATATTCGTTGACTTGCATTGTTATATTTACTTTTAAAATACTACAAAACATAACAAGTTCTTTGCAAGAAGGCTAGCGTCCGAAGAAGTTCTCAAAGTGACAATAGAAAGCAAGCCAATAATGATACTAACCCGATGCTAATGGGCGAACATTAGCGCCATGAGCGTCCTCTGCGAATATGATACCTATTGCGCAGACATTAAGAGGTAGGCGAGCGTAGGGGCAAAGACCCTGTCCTTATTACAACTTTCACATTATAGTAGGAACCGAAGTTGATGTTACGGTTTAATACTTGGGCTCAGAAAAGTGCCTATTTCCCTTTAATTTTATAAAAAAATATTTATTAGACAGAAAATATTCATGGAACTCGGCTTTGCAACATAACATGCCCTTGAGTAATAACTTAACTCCAACTTATGGGTTTAAACTTGCCTAAATTGCGTCCGTAACTTAAGTAGCTTGAAAATATATAATAATTACGAAATGTTACTAATATCTGTTTCTCAACAACCACTAGTTAAGATTAAGCAACGTGATTTAACTGTTCGGTCCAACTTCGAAGTTTACAAGCGGTTTAACTTGACATGAAATGTTAAAAAATTAACTTCACAATTTAACTTGACCGCTTCGGTAAATGAAAAGTGAAAAACAATTTACATATCGTTACATAAATAAACAAAATGTTCAAATGAAATAACAGTTCTAGTAATAGTCTATTAGCCCTACGGTCTGTAAACTACTCGACCTTGACTTAATCTAAGGATTCAGCTTGAGGGCTTACTTTATGTTTTCGGGGTCAAGAATTCTGAAAATCGAAATCCGCATCAAAGTGGTCCAAAATTGGGAGAAATTGCACCCAAAATTAATTGTTTTTCGCTAATATCTCGAAAACCTACCTAGCTGCAGTCCTTTGGCCACAAATTGAGGTCTTATGCAACTTTTATGTTTATGTTATTATGTTCTTGAATCTACATGGTTTTGATTTTTTTTAAACGTACGAATTAGTATAGCCTAGCGACCCGCACACAGCTTTGCACGGCTGCAATTTTTTTGTTGCTATACTTAAACTGTGAACTTTGAAAGTGACTTTATTTTATAACTAGCTGGCGCCCTCCACTTCGTCTACGTTGAAAAAGAAAAAAAGTAGCCTATCCTGTGTCCCGTACGTCTAAATGTTCATCTACAAAGTTTCATGAAAATAAGTTGATTCGTTTGAAAATCAGTTACGATATTTCTGAAAACAAAGTAACTTACTCCATGACCCACCCTTACAGATTTATTATTAGTATTGATGATATTGGTTGATGATATGTGTTAAAATACATAGGTATAGAAGAAAATTAATTAACTATACATGCATTTCATGTTAACACAGATACAACGCAAGGAAAAGTTACAAATATTATAAAAGGCAAGCTCTAATTACTCAACGGCAACATTTCGCAAGCTTTTCCCCGTAAAAGATCGCTGCGCGTTACGTAACGAGCCGTAATAATGTTATGCGATCGGATCTCGTCTCGGTGATATAAACAAATAATATGTTATAGCGTTCATTATTAACCGGCCCAGTTATTTATCAACTTTTTAATATTATAATATGAACTTATTTTTATGTAAAAGCAAATTGTGAACTTATTTTTATATTTTCGTGGTTACAGCCTGGCTGACGGTCTGCAAGAAAGTGGAAAACGCAAACAAGGTTCGAAGGATACAAAGGCAGAGAATAGAGGAATAGCACTCGCGCATTAAAACAGCACACATGCTATTATTTCACGGTGGTTTTCTGTAACGAGTTAGTAACTGCTGCCAGATTTGCTTCCCAGATTATATTGCAGAAACCAGTGTCCCACTTTCATCATTACCAACTAATATTGTAAATGTGAAAGTAACTGTGTCCGTTTACCTGTAGACGCCTAATACTCAAAAGTATTGTTCCCGAGGGATTTTTTTAAAAATAAAAAATTAACATGGCAAAAGTATAACATCAATAAAAATACAAGACTATACAAGTCTGGATACAAAACTTTTTTTCTTCTGAGTAAAGCGTTAGTGCTTGTAAAAGCCTCACTAATATTATAAAGCGAAAGCGAGATTTTTCCGTTTGTTTGTTTCTATTTGTCATGTCTAAGTAATTTTGCATACACATCATCAGCGACATCGTCCATAAAAAATACTGTTCATGGGGAATCATCAAAAATATTAAAAATTATCTCTTGACAGAAATAATCGTAACAGAGCAATAAATTATGGCTTATAATTATATTTTTGTTGAATTTTACTATAATTTATTATAATTGTATAACTTTCCTTTTTACTTTTTTACATTTTTTACTCATCTTCAGCGTAAAGTGGTCATTATTGACGACCGTACGAGTAATATACTCTCGATTCTATGTAATAAGGAAGATGTGCACCGTGCGCTGCAACCAATCGCCATGACCTTTGTTTTCCGTTACGTAAGTGCGTCAACTTATTTGATTAGTTTACGCAAACGGTCAGTCGCGGCGCTTTGCGTATACATTACGCGTTCTCAAGCAAACGCACATTTATGCAACCTCACTGATTTGCAATATTAAATTAACCCATTGCGCGTTAACAACTATATAACTATGTTTTTTTTCTAATTACTTTAATTAATTCTAATTCAAAAAAAAAAAATTCAAATCATTTATTAGATGTAAGTTTTAACAAAACATTTATCTTCGTCAAAATTACAAACTACCACCGGTTCGGAAAGCTGTTTGTAGGGGGAAGAACTCGGCAAGAAACCCCCTAGTTGCTCTTTTCATAAATCAATTTACAACATGTAACACGTAACAATACATATATGTATATCAATCTAATAAAACAATATTCAACTATATTCAACTCCAAGGACGTTCATCATTTATATAATCTAATATCCTATAATAACCCTTTTTGCAAAGGGTTTTCTTAATATAAACTTTAAATTTATTCAGAGATAATTGTTGTATATTAGCAATTTAGTTTAATTCTAATTAATCTAACTACTTCCCTCATAGGACAGGCAGAGCCTAGTATGGGGGATAGAATCTGTTAAAAAATTAAGTTGTATCTAAATAAATTCTTTCTTTCTTTCTTTCTTTTAGTTTATATTTCGATAAATATTACTGAAAATTCTATGAATGACACAATATTTCTTATATATGGCACATTATTGTTAAAATTATTAATTAATTTTTAAAATTTATTAAAGATCAATTATGAATAGACATAATAATAAAATTCGGAGTTGCAAACGTCACATCAGAAAGGACTACGGAAGACAAATAATGCTAAAAGGTAAAAGTTAAAGCAATATATAATTAATTATAAAATTATTATATTAAAATTACTTAATTATAGGCTTAATTACAAATAATCTTAAAAAAAAGCAAAAAAAAATTAAGTATTTGAAAGTATAGATAAAAAATATGTTAATTCAAAATAGAATAATTGTAATAATTTAAAACGTATTTCATTAAATTAAAAAAAAAAAAAATTTTAATAATTTAGAACTTGAAAATTGCTTAAGTACCTGAATAAAAGAAAATAAAAATTAATAAAAAAAGGTGATATTAAGTTTAGTTTAAGTTTTATCATTTTTTTTTATAAAAAATATTTCGAAAAACACAGCTCATTAATTAAAAATGGAGTAAACAGCCATAAATTGATTTCTTTAACTTATAATCTGCTCTGGATATAAGTTAAAACAAATCATTAATTAAATCCCTTAATATTAATTTCAACAGACCGTTATAATTAAAAACTAAAATTATTTAAATAATTAACAACCGTTAATATCAATTTTTTTTTTAATTTTTCTCTATTAGATTTCTTTAATATTTTTTATTACTTTCTCTAATTATGCTTTTTGAAATGTACAATTTTTTTTACAATTTTTTCATAAATCCTTGAACAATTTTAAGCTTATATTCATTAAGTAATTATAAAACAAGTTGTTACAATAATTATTTCTTCCTTCGATGCGTGCACAACCTTAACCCAGGCTCGTACTGTTCGCGAAACCGCAAATTTTCTATGAATAATTCACGTGGGAACTGCATTGTGTACGTTAAAACTGACTGCTGTTTGTTTGTCCATATTGCGCACGCGTCGCCTTTAGACTTAAGATCAAGTAACATTTTTTCTTAATGGCCAATAAATTTCAGTTACATCAGCTGTTTATTTTGTCTAGCTTACAACATCTCTCTTTTTGCACAATCTTTTACATGTGACAAACTCCATTGGAATTGACAAAGATTTATCCGATTTTCTAACTTTAATATAGAACGTGGAAACTCTATTTCCTAATCGCGTCTAGTTCTTGTAATTTCTTATTGCATATTTTTTTTTAAATGGGGAAATAGGCAAAAAACTTATTACTTATTTATTTGTAATATTTCAAGTAAAAAGCTGGAATTACAATTACTACTACTACAATTTACTACATCCTTCCATAGGTGAATATTTTTTATTATTTTCTATTTAATGTTTGGGACGTTTATCGTACAAGCAAAGGTATATCAGCTAAATTATTCCCGGTGACAGGTGACTTTAAGTGACGGTTTAGCCTACTTGACGTTGGTGAAAGAGGCGCTTAAACGAATTAACTTGGACGTACAGGACACAGGATAGGCTACTTTTTTCTTTTTCAACGCGGACGAAGTCACGGGCACCAGCTAGTAAGTAATAAGTTAAACACAAAATTGCGTACAAAACCTTATAGACAGAGAATGTCAAATATCGCAGCGACCACTTTTTCTTTATATCGCGTAGATTAGAAGGTCGCTTAGTATATACGACTCCTGCGCAGGAAGGCCGGTAAGCATATTGGGCAATAAATGCCTTCACCTTGCCCTTAGTCCTTTTACAAGGATTGTAAAGGTTAGCTTAGCATTAGCTAATATTATTTATACAAATAATCTAAAATTATTAATGAGAAGACCACCCGATTGATAGGTAAATACAAGCAAAGGTTTGCAATTTTATAATGGATTTGTAATGGACTAGCAACCTGCTTCCGACTTCGCACGGATGCATTTTTTCTGCAAGTTAAAAAACAAAAGTCCTCCTCATTTATCGCTCTTTCTATTAGTGAAAACCGTATCGCAATACGTTGAGTGGTTTAGAAGAAATTAGCGGAGAAACAGACTTTATAAGAATATAAATAAGTATGGATAAATATACAAGATGTGTGTAAGAAAAACTTTGACAGTGATTTAAAATGCACCCATTAATCTATCTATATAATTATACATAGACAACTTTCAGATTAGTCCAGCGGGTAATCAGGTAAAGTTTAGTAACGATCGGACGCGGACGAAGTCGCGTTAATATTGGCTAAAAATCATTTGTATACTATAAAGTAAAGTATATATTAGAAATAGTATCTAATAAATTAAGCACGATCGACAATTTGGACATAGTACATTAGGCGAAAATGGAACATGCTAATGGAGTCGGTAAATAGTGATGACCCATAGTTCTGCGCGCGCGCAGATTCGTATCATCGCGAACGCAATGCAATGTGCTTACAAAATGACGAAATTGACTATGAGGCGATTGCATGTAAGTGCGTACAGTGCGACATACAAATTATATTAATTTATTTTCGCAATTCGCCTTCCAGACAAATACCACATGAAATGAAAATGACATCAAGCGCGATTGACCTGCCCTTAATTATTGTCTTTTAACTAACCACTGAATTTTGCAGTCATAGACTCGTAATCTTTCCGGTTAGAGGTAATTGTCCGCATATGTAGGGACCATTACACTAAATTTTAAACCCTTTTAATATCTTGGACACTAAGTAACCTCTGACCTAAAAGACAACTCAGAGAGAACGCAAGCGTACCTACCTCATGAGGCTGCAGTTAAGTCCACCGTCTTCTAGAAGACCACCTTGAAATAACAGCAAGTAATAAGCAAGTATAAGTTACTCACTTAAGGGATGCCATGCTATACTCTCCTTTAGTAGGTTAAGGATAATTTTGCAGCACCAGCTATGACGTTGCTTAGCTATCTATAAAAAGGGCTGTCAGCCTACTTGCAGACATTTTCATAAAAATATATATGTATAAAAATTCATATAAATTTAAAAGACTATATAAAAAAAATTCTCTCTCTTTCTCTCTCTCTTTAATCTACGCAGTATTAATCTGACTATAAAATTTTAGTAAAAGTCTGACTATAAAGCGAAAAACCCTTCGACGAAGTTGGGAGCAAAAGCTAGTTTAAAAAAAATTGAATGTAAGGTTAAGTAGTTTATACTCTTATTACAAAAAACTTCTTGTACCTGAACATGTCTCATATCTCAGAAAAATTACAAAGGAAAAATACAAAGAATCAGGAATGTGTTAAACATTCGATATATTCATTATTAGTTGGTAAACAACTTTATTGAACAAATATAATACAATGAACAAACAAGAGTTTAAAGTTACAGGATATTGACATATCTACGTTTTATTGTAAGTAAATATACATTAAAAGGTTTTATAGATTGAATGGCAATGACAGTATAGTTAGAAGACACCGGATATCCACAAATCTTTATTTTAGCTAAAACAAATGAATATTGTAAACATAAATATTTGGTCATGGTTTTTTATTTATTTAAAATATTACAAAATTTTCCGCGCAAAATATTTATTTTTGTTAAAAGCAACAATTTATCTAAATACCTTAAAACGCCAATTCGCCTCTATTTGTCTTAATTTATACATAAGACAGCATTAAATAACAGCACGTGTGCGGTTCCTATTCCTACTTAATCATGCTAAGATTTGCAGCACATTTGAGCACCTGTGGCTTTTGCTTTCGTTATAGGCGACGGTAGCCACCGTTATCAGCATGCAGACCGTCTGGCGAACTTAATATAAAAAAGATTGCTATTGGTATGAGGAAGTCCCAAGAAACACACGCAATTTGGAAAACAAAAGAATGAAAACTTAATTTGAATAGGCAGCGGTGACGAGCGGTGTCACAGTGGCGTAATATGGGGAAGAAAGCCGGTGACCTCTTGCGATTGTGTCCCGACAACGCAGCCGTAAGCGATAATAAAATGAATGTTATTGTTCCACGAGATGAAAGTAAGCGATTATAATATCAATTGTTCGCTTTCCGCCTTTTTCGTGCAACTTCCGAGGTTTGCGAGTAAGCAAACGGTGCGCGTGACTTAATAAATCAACGGAAAATATTACACTACACTGGCTGTGCTTGCAACTTCATACGCAGTGACGCAGTTCGTTTTTTGAAAACCCCACAGGAACCTAACATTTTTCAGGCTGTTAATCCAGGTTGACCGTTAACTATGAGTGTGCTAAATTTCATCAAAAACAATTCAACTGTTTTTGCCTGATTGAATAATTAAAACACAAACTTTGGCATTTATAATATTACTAATATGTTTCCGCGACTTCGTCCGCGTTCGATTGCTACCAAAATTCACAGAATTACAAGCTGGACAAATCTGAAAATTGTCTGGTAATAGGATATTAGGATTAGGATAGTAGACAGTTGAAAGTTGATATGAAAGGCGTATGATTCCAAAAGGACTTTGAGCATATAGGATTCCCATGTATACAAATTCCCATCATCATTGCAGTCGGACGATTTGTAGAAGAATATCTCCGAAAACACTACACCTATTTTGAAAATTCTTTTATTATTTAAAAGGTACTTACATTATCCCAGATGAACATAGAGTTTATCATCAATACTACTAATAAATCTGTAAGGGTTGTCATGGAGTAAGTTACTTTGTTTTCAGAGATATCGTGTTTATAGGCTCTATACATGATACTGAAACTAAATTGACCATTTTTACAATTTTTTTCTGTATGTATGTATGTATGTATGTATGTATGTATGTATGTATGTATGTATGTATGTATGTATGTATGTATGTATGTATGTATGTATGTATGTATGTATGTATGTATGTATGTATGTATGTATGTATGTATGTATGTATGTATGTATGTATGTATGTATGTATGTATGTATGTATGTATGTATGTATGTATGTATGTATGTATGTATGTATGTATGTATGTATGTATGTATGTATGTATGTATGTATGTATGTATGTATGTATGTATGTATGTATGTATGTATGTATGTATGTATGTATGTATGTATGTATGTTCCTCCATAACTCTTAAACGAATTAACTGATTTTCATGAATCTTGGTAGATAAACATTTAGACGTACAGGACACAAGATAGGCTACTTTTTTCTTTTTCAACGCGGACGAAGTCGCGGGCGCCAGCTAGTACAATATAAAAGCCGAAGGTGGCCTACTATAGTTAGTAATAAAATAACACTAGGTAATAATTGATTTTTAGTGTGCACAATGAAATGTGTATTGAAGTGCACCTTTAAATGTAGTATATTCATAAATAGGTTGTCGGGCTATTATAACTGCAAAGTCGTTTCGGTAGTGACCTATTTTTTTAAACATTTCGTAACCGCGTCGAAGAAAAAAAAAATCTAAATTTTTGTATATACATATTTTTTTAACTTTGCGATAAAACAGTGTAAGCGGATGTAGTAAATATGTAATTAATATTAATAAGGTATTTAATTTTCATTGTGTAAGATAATTGTAATAAATAATTAATTATTCAATCACAACATACTATATTATATTATATGACTGGAGTAAGAGAACATAGTTTTTATCATTACAAGAAATGTAAGCGGAAAATAAGTCTACTTTTTTCTGGTTTCATTTTGTCTATTGCGGTTTAACTAGAATGTAAAATGTTAAACTAGAAATTTCGTGTTGAATATTAGTTAAACTGTCTTTCAAGCAGTTATTATTTAGTTTTTTTTAGTAGTACCATAACTGAACTTGCCTTACTTATGGCCTTACGGTACTCTTTTACCGAGATAAACGTAAAACAAAGCATAATAATATGTAAGGTATTGTAATTTTTGTATTTTTCGGTTTGTAATTTTTCGATGAGTTGAGTAAAAGATGGCAAGCCTATTATGCAATAGGAAAATAGGCTTTAGCATCTTATTTGCAACTCAAACTATAGGTGGTTTCGTTAATAGACAATAGTAGCCATTTGCCTTTAAGAGAGCCGTCAGCCTGTCTGCCGATGTTTATCATAAGACTAGATTTATAGTTACGATGGTGTCTCGGCGACAGAGTTGTAGTAGATGACCTTTACATAAATATGTTACGGAATGGACATTAAAACTTCCAAATGTCATCTTCTTTTTAATGTTATTTAGTCATAATCAAAATTAATGATTATAGGCACAAATTATTATAAGCATGACAAATAAAAAATATTAATATACATTATTTTTGTTTAATTAATTATAAAAAAGAGGAAGTCAAAAACAAACTTAAAAAAAAAGATGATTTAAATGAAGAAGACTACCAAGTTTTTTTTAAATTCCGTATTGGTAATCATGATTGGGCAGGATTATTGATGATTTATTCAAATTTAAATTACACTATTATACAGTAAATCATGTCCATCTATCTCGTGTACATTAATTTAACTGCGCAGGTGTTAAAATTGACCATGTTCGAATGTGTACTATATACTTATTATAAAGCTTAGTTCACACTATGTAAGCCCTTAAGCTAATGTAGTAAGTATCAGAATCAATTAACTTAACCTGGCATTGGAATGTGTGTATAATAAAAATAAAAAAAATTGAGTACGCCCATCGTTCTAAATTTGAGCACTTACATTTTAAAGTTGAGGAAGCTACTAAAAATATTGGCTAATTATATAATACTAGCTGGCGCCCGCGACTTCGTCCGCGTTGAAAAAGAAAAAAGTAGCCTATCCTGTGTCCCGTACGTCTAAATGTTCGTTTAAGAGTTATGGAAGAACATAGATACATACAGAAAAAAATTCTAAAAATGGTCAATTTAGTTTCAGTATCACGTATAGAGCCTATAAACACGATATCTTTGAAAACAAAGTAAGTTACTCCATGACCAACCCTTACAGATTTGTTATTAGTATTGATTTATAAAGTTACGCGGACGAAGTCGCGGGCACTAGGTAGTATAATATAAAACAGAGTCGCTTCCCGCCTTCTATCTCTCTTTATGTAAGTACGCTCTTTTTTTAAACTACGCAAAGGATTTAAATGCGGTTTTCACATTTAATGTTTTTTTTGCTCGGCTCCTAAGTGTAATCCTAAGCGTATAATGTTAGCTAGTTTTTTTTTCAGTAATTTGTGTTTATCCCCCAAATTAATAAGATGTTTAAGACTTAAATAGTGGTACTTTAAAGAAAATCTATATTGCATTGTAAACATTAAATAAATATGTTTTCTTTAAATATTTTTCTTTATTTTTAAAGGAATAAAAATTGATCATCTTTATAGGGTACTTGATAAAGGGTAGATCCTTGGTAAAGCAAATAACGAATTTTCTCTAAAATTTTGGCCAACTGCCGAATTTTATATAGTAGTTCACAAAAGTGTAAACTTCTGAAGTCAAATATAGTACTCACTGTAAAACAATTATTTAAGTTGGATTTGATTTTTGGGACACCCGCTTGCCGAATTTTATATAATACTAGCGACCCGCCCACGGCATCACACTGATGCAATTTTCCGAACAATTTTTGCATTTTTGTACTTGGCTATGTGTAAAGATTAGTAAAATTTAAGTTTCTTTTGAATGTGCATGGCTATTAAAAATTTTTTTGGCGTCATAATTTATGGTCAAACATTATTCGTAACTGTTATGAAGATGTAATAAAATAGTAGGTTAGGATCCACTCACTTAAGTATTCTTAATAAGTAATAAAAAGAAATGTGTCAGCTGTGAAGCGCTTTAAAACCAATCGCGATTGGCGAGTGGCGTTATAAAATAAAATATGCAGACGTAAGTGTTACACCTTTAAACGTTGCATCATAATATGCAACAGTGTACGTAAAAGAGCAAATAAGTCAAGTGAAAAAAAAAAACTTTCCTTTCGCGGAGTCGTGGTGCACAAAACTCACGCAAATCCGTGCCAAGCCAATATGTAACACCTTGTACTTACTCTTTAGAGCCCACAGTTCCTTCTCAGTCAATCCGTCGACGTAATCTTGCATCTCGTTCTTGCAGTCTCCTCTTATCACATTCTGTATGTCCTTCCATTGTTTCAGAAGTATCTCGGCATCGAATATCCTCAGTATTCCCTCGATCCCCATAAACTCGGTTGAGGATGAATTATCCTTCTTCAGTTGCATTCTAGTCTCATTGACCGCACTCCTTATTGAGTCGCTCAACTTATTGAATATATCTTTATTTGGTCTCGGAGTAGTTTTCTCCGCTTGCTTAGTAGTTTTCACTATGTGCAAGACGTTATGCGACTTCTCGGTACTAGACGTTTTCCTTTCTGCTTCCACATCGCCGAAAGCCTCAGCAAACGTTAGACCGTCTTCACCGGCTAATACATCAAAAGAGTCATCATTGGCTTTTTCGTTTCTACTGATATTCGGTTGTGATAAAAGCGAACCAATTAAGTCCGAATTAAGCGGACTTTCATCGTCGATGCCCCCTCTTGCGGAAGCTTTTTTAATATTTTGAAAAGCGTCGATCAAAGCGCTCCGCAACTTTTCCTCTCTAGGATTGCCCCCGCTCTCTAACTCCGCGCAATTTGCAAAAATCGTCGCACACACTAACAGGAACACTAAACGAGACATTTTTTTAGAATATTTAGTATTAAAGTTTCACAGGCACATACTGGTGACACTATGCGTTCGAGATTTGTTTACGGACTAGTATGTAGGCCGAGTGAAGTGGTTCAAATTTCGGATTTGAGCGCGCGTTGTCGTGGTGTCAATTGTGGGCGCGCCGCGGCATAGTCGAAATGCGACTGGCTGTTGTCGGCCAGAGGCTGTGCGGTGACATAACGCGCCGTTACGAAGTTACTGCGGCACTTTCACTGTCGGCTGCGCGCGCTCAGGTGAACCGACCGTGGTCGTCGCATCCTAGTAGGGCGTCCGATGCGTGTCGTGTCCCACTTCTCTTATTCCGTTAGATAATAATTAACTATCAAAAATCGAGTTGTAAACGAGCATTTTGATTAGTATAATGAAATTTTAATTTGCAACTTATTCGCTCGTCCTACATTCTGACAGATTTAGTATCCAATTTTCTTCTTAATTAAGTAGGTTATTTCATTTTGACGTGAATACATCTTTGAAATTGCCTATGGAGGCATTACTATCCCACTATGGAGTGGGAGGCAATTCAGAAATGTGATGATAACAAAATCGAGGGATATAGTATGATGTTGTAGCTACATATCTATCATCTACATTCAAAATTATATTAAATTAGTTAATTAAATACTCCACTCGCTAAGATTTTCCGTAACACGTTTCGTTTTGGATAATTTTCATGTGGAAAAATGAGGGAAGGATACACTACGTTTCGCAGTCAAAATCTTATCTTTAACTATTAATGTTAATAACAGCATAAATTTTTTAAACCTATTACCTCAGTATGAACGTTACTGACTTACTTTCTGTCTACAATTTTCTTTACGTGTGACGGCTACACTATAAGGTTACATGGACAAATATTTTGATTTAGACTGTCTACTTGTCTGTTACACTTTTACACGAAAATAGATTTGATTTTTTAATGCTAATTTATTTATTTTACCGATATGCAATGCGGCGCATAATGAATTTTAAATGTGTCCTTGACTTACATTGTTCAATAAAAAGTTAAGATACGTTCGGAATAATAATATATCTATAAATAAGCTATAATAACATTATAGATATTATTCATCTAAAAATGAATAAAATCTATTATAACACCTAAAAATGTTATATTTATTATAAACCGCAAATCTCTGAAAGTACTTTATCGAACACCATGAAATTTTCATACACGTTGTCAGGCGGGGAAAGCCATCGGATACCATTCACCCAGAAACAAGTAAAATAACAGAATAAATAAAGAAACAAGTAACAAGAAACAGAAAAAAATAAAGGAAATAATTCTCTTCATAAGAAACTTCCTCAGACTTTAAGGAATATTTGAATATTTTTTGCTTTTAGCCACATATTTAGCAATTAACTTTTATTTACATAAATATAGATACATTATACAGGTATATAATAAAACATAATTAATTAATTATAATTTATTAATAAGCTACATAGCTCTCTACTCTTGCCACGAGTCGGCGTAACCTTGTTGGAGGAAAAACCAAAACATTGTGATTATTGGCCAATAGATGGTCGAGCGAAGTTTCTTGGAAGCATTTCGCAACAGAATCCATTCTGCACTACTACTCAACTTTAATTAAGTTTCAAATTACCATTTTTTTTTTGTAACAAAACTAATTCTAATACCAAATTGTTTTTAACTTTTAAAATTTCACGTAATTGGAAATTTATTTTTCAGCCTCACCCTCAGTCTGTGTGACCAAACTGACTGGAGTATATTAAATTGAAAATTATAAAAATTTTTATTATATATTATATATTATATATTTATATATTAAAATTCACATAGATGTATATATTTGTTATTATTTTGTTAATACCTATGTACCTATATTAATAATTATGGATGTTTTATATCTGAAATAAATGATTATTATTATTATTATTAAATATATGTGACAAAAAGTCTCGTAGGCCGTTCATACACATATTATTATATTTAAATGAACAGTGTACCACCGTAATGCATTTTTTCTAAATTTCATTTCTCAAACAATGACAGTGGCATAATTTATAAATATCTCTAAGGTAATGTAAAAATCTGCCCTACTTTGCCGAATTGAGTAAATCTTTACACATTCCACACAGCAACATCTAGTTCCACATTAAGCAATTACGAGTATAGGTTGTATTATGGATACCAGACTTTTGATATACTACATAGATTACTTATTTTGTAAATACATACATAATATTAAAGATAGAAACATCCATGACTCAGGTAGAAAGGTAAAAGGTTAAACACAAACATTTGCCCCTAGCGGGATTCGAACCAGCGACCGTCTGGTTAACAGCTAGGGTTGCTAGTGGTTGCTAGCCACTAGACCAAACGTGTCGTCAAATAAATTAAATAAATAATAATAAGTAATTAAAAGTTAACCCCCGAAATTCTATTGAGTCCAAGCACACTATGTCTGCTTTAAGTTGCTGAGGAGTTTGTTATCCGGCAGACTATATGCTGTAACATCAAGTCAAGTTCAAACCGAATCATGAAAACACCACGGAAGTAACTGTAATTACAATAAATTCAAATCAATCTAACCGTTCGTCAATTACATGATCTTCATCAGCTCACAATACTTTAGTCAGTGTCATCGCTAAGTATCTTCCCATCAGCGTACATACAGATTATATATTGTATATATAGATCATATATCTAAGAAATCCTCAAAATAGATAATCCTCAATGCGTTACAAAGGACAGTTGCCTAAAGCACAAACGTTATATTACCTTCGTTTTAAATATTCTAACCTCTATTCTAATTGCCACAAGATATAATATAAATGGTATAATAATTAAGGTTTAAAACTCTGCCTTCAATAAATTCGCTGTATCACGATGACTTGCCTGCTAATGTTTACCGCTGACCGATTGTCTGATGAAATTGGTGTCGTAACTCAACCGCCGAAGGCGCGACTGCTATTTAGTTTGGTGTGCATAAGGTGAGAGGAATTTGTTTATTTTGCTGCTCATAACTATCTTAAAAGTAAAGGCGATAAAACCTGGCGCTTGACCGCAGTAGGTGGCATGAACTGGAGGAGGCTTATGTCTTCGGACAATGTGATAGGGTTGCAGATGTCTGATCTAAACATTACATAGAATTACAAAATATAATAATAACAAATCTAGATTTAACTATATACTTACTAGCTGACCCGACAAATGTTGTTTTGCCATAAAAATTTTTTTTGGGGTGGGCCCACCTTTATCACTTAGACTAGACCTACCAAATACACACAAAAAAAATTATAAAAATTTTGAAAGAGTTTTGTTACAAACACTGTGACACGAGAATTTTATATATAAGATTTTCATTTATATAGAAGCATATTCAATCAATTCTGTAACTTGTCAGAGGAATAAACGCTTATTTTATTTAATTATTTATCTAAAGGTGACAAACATACATATGTATACATATATCTATCTTCTGTCTAAAAACTTATCATTATCATTTCTTCTAGAAATATAGAATTAATGATAAGTTGAATGCAACCAAAACTAAGATTCCTATAGACTTGGTTTTGGTACAGCCACATTACTGTAGTCACAAAACTGATTTTAGTGTAAAATATTTCTAGGTAAAGAAGTTTTTTTTTTCAGTAAGACAAAAATTTTTTTACGAAATAGAATGAAGGACGAAAAGGTTTTTCACCTAACACTAGTTTTTTAGAATAACTTCAAAAACTGGCATTCTTACAAAAAAAAATCTACATACAATATCAAAAAGTGTTAATTTTAAATAAATCATATTTATTGGATATTATATTGCATAGGTATACGTACCTACTCTGTATTTTTATACTTGTATATAATCATAATATGTATTAGTGTGAAATGTGTCATAGCTTCTTAATTTTTGTCATATAAAAAGAAATTGCATGAGTGAGTGCCTGTACGAGTATCATGGCTTCTAAAGTTAAGTGAGTCATGGGACGATGCATTCTAAACGACTCCTTGATAATGAATGGTGACGGTTCCATCCAAGGATTAGTTCCGGAAACGGCACTGGTGCGGAACTGAGTGACGTGGGAGGGGAAAGTACAGTGTTGCTGTTGTAACACTCATTACCGTGCTGCTTGGAGGTTAATGGTTGGACATTAATTCATGTACGGGTTACATAAAATTTGTGGATTCCTATTCTTTTCATTGCTGTTATCCTAACTGATATATAGTCAGTTTGTTTTTTACGCTTTCAAAGAAAAAAAGAAAGAATTTCATTCATGTAACACCAAGACACAAACACAATACAAAAACCACAAAACAGAAATTAATAAACAGGTAAAAGATGTGTGTGTACTCGCGGCGGTGAATTGGACACTGGCTCAGCATTGCAGATACAGAAAAGGACATAGGGTACCTTTCATAATCTGATAAGGGTCGCGGGTCAACGATCCAGGGTGATGGGGTGATCTAGGCTGTTTCTAACTAGTCCTTTTGTAAAATTATGGAAGAGGCCTATGTTGTCTCTTCCATAATTTTACATATTTTAAGTAATTAAAATGCAGAGGATGTCCTACGACTAAGATGGTTAGTTGTTCAACAATATATAGCTCTTGTTTATAATTATATCACTACAAATATTAGCGCCTACCACTTTTTCCAAACTACTAACTTGTCTGTAGATCTCACGTAACAGATATTATACTTACTAGGCAATTCTCACCATAAATATCGTGTAAAAAGCGGAACATAGGGAAGCTGTTTCACTGTAAGAAATATTATAGCATACCATAGCGAACTTTTTTTTTTCAAATTTATAAAAACAAATTAAAACAATACTGTTAACTCCATGCCATTTTTATGCTATTAATTTTGAAATGCTGTGATGCTAAAATTAATTTTAATTTTAATATAGTTTTTAAAAAAGTTATTTTTTATATCAAGGTAGACAGATCCACTTGATATAGGTAAGCCTTTCTTACTCGGTACCTAGCAGACAAGATCTCTTGGGTGGACGACGAAAACTTGAAGCAACGTCACATGTGCTACAAATGCGTTGCCGACTATAGGGGACTATATTTATACTAATCCTTACATATTATAAGACAAAGTCCTCCGCCGCGTCTGTCTGTCTGTTCGCGATAAACTCAAAAACTACTGCTCAGATTTTCATGTTGTTTTCACTAATGGATAGAGTGGTTCTCGAGGAAGGTTTTTTGAAGGAAGTCAGTCATGTCTTCAATATAATTGAAGTGGATGAAGGTGATATGTCACATAATTCCAATTTTGAATAAATCTAGGTTAAAGTTTTACTTTTACTTTTTGAGATAAGTCGCCACGGAACTGATTTTTGTTACTAAATTATAATTCAAAACTTGTGTAAACAACCTCAAATATTAATGGTATGATAGCAAGTAAACACTTCTATTATTAAATTTAAAAAAAAGTGAACATAGCTTCCTCTTCCAATAACAAAATTAAACTTTTCTGCACTTTTTGCTTTTTAAAATTAACTGTACATAACACCTTTTTCAGCTTTTCATTTTCCAAAAATGTCTAAAATCTAGGATCTTAGTCTGTAATCATTTATATGAATTTATATCTTCATCAAGGCAAAAAAACGAAAATACCCAAAATGCGACATATCACCTTCATCCACTCACGTCTTCAATTTACAGTTACGCGGGCGAAGTCGCGGGCAGCAGCTAGTAATATTTAAAGTAGTAGGAGTTGATAGGGTTTTGGACATTTTGTTATTTCACGGTGGCATTTTATGTTTTTGGTATCTATACTCATATGAACTATCTTTTAAAATTTCCTGCTCACATTTCGACATTTACCTAAACACTCCACATACTCGTAAGGTTCATTCCCATGGAATTTTCTATTACACAGTGTCATCCATTTATTTTTTTACAAAAAAACGTTACATTAACTATTCATATTCACACTTCTATGTAACAATTTATTTTCTTACTAGCTGGCGCCCGCGACTTCGTTCGCGTTGAAAAAGAAAAAAAAAGTAGCCTATCCTAAGAATATACTACATTTAAAGGTGCACTTCAATACACATTTCATTGTGCACATTAAAAATCAATTATTAGTGTTATTTAATTACTAACTATAGTAGGCCACCTTCGGCTTTTATATTGTACTAGCTGGCGCCCGCGACTTCGTCCGCGTTGAAAAAGAAAAAAAGTGATTCTTAACTGAGTCTAGTTAGAATTAAATAAGCGGTTATAACCCATTTAGGTCTTTGTAAGTTGCTAAAAAGCCTTATTATAATGGTGAAGGTAAAAATTCATAATTAACGATACATTTTTTTTTCGGACTATATATTTCCGCAGTACTGATTGAAGCAATAAAACAATCTATTTTCATATTTAATAAAATAATTTGAAAATAGAATTTGAAATTTGAATTTGCCCTTACACATTAATGATTGCGAATAATATTTTCACGTCTTTATTGATGTACTAGCTGGCGCCCGCGACTTCGTCCGCGTTGAAAAAGAAAAAAGTAGCCTATCCTGTGTCCTGTACGTCTAAATGTTTATCTACCAAGTTTCATGTGAAAATCAGTTTATTCGTTTAAGATTTATGGAGGAACATACATACATACAATACCTATACTTAGGTACAGATTTATTATTAGTATTTATTGATAATATAAAAAAACTTTTTTTTTTTCTAAACACCATTTTTGCATAAACAGTTTACACGAAAAACCTGTTTAAAATTGATGTTAAAAAAAAAAGAAATCACACAGCAATATCTACTTATTTAGTTATGTCTTAAATTTGTTTCGCCTTGTAACTTAGTATTATGGTTATACGCTATAATTAGCTTTTTACTCAATATATTATTATTATTTTTACAGTTAAAATAATATATTTCAATTGCATTTCTATCTAACTTTGTTAAATTAATCATTATTGTGTTTCGTAATTATCTATCTCGCCTTGGTTACGCAGTGAATTTAAAGTTGTAAAAAAATTAGTAAGTTAGCTGTCCTCGCAAACTTTGCACGCGTTGATATCTTTTATATTGTAAGCGATGATACTTTTATATGGTAATGTTTTTTTTAAGCTCCCCCAGGGGATAAGCCACCCCCACATAGACAGTGTTAATATAAGTTGTTTAAGATTTTTCGATTCTTTACCATCTGTAAAGAAGAATAAAGATTTTTTGATTAAATCTGTATGTATAGTTCTTTATTTAAATAACAGCTGTCGACGGACCGTAACTATTGACTGAACGTCCGCACATAAATTGCAAAATAAAGGGGTTGTCCACATTTTTGCATAACAGTTAAATGATTTAACTGCATAATAAGGTAAGTACTGTCATAGCAGGTATGTCGTAACGTGCAATGTCCACATATCGCACTGCGCGTCGAGGTTGACCCAACAATTTCACTAATGATGCGTCACTAAATGTATAATTTATGCACTTCTATTGTTATAGCACTTCCATTACTATTTGTTTACGATTTTTCTTAAAAAAATTATAAGCTTAAACAGGTGAGCAGATGGTCTATACTTGTAGGTTGATAGCTTATAAGACAAGCAACGTCACAGGTGCTCTAAGCTATTGCTCTAAGTTTCTCACTCACCGAAACAACAGCACACATCGCTGCTTCAAAACTAAAGGGGCATAAAACAAAAAATCCAAAAATGTTCTTATTGCAAAAACACAATCACAATCCTTCATACTGTATGTTGCAAAGACTTGTGGTTGTTTTATTCCATATTTAGTATATTTTGATCATTTTTTATATATTGAAAAGTATCTTATATGCTTACTTATATCTCTTCTAGTATTCAGTTTATTATAAAACATAAAACATTTAATGCTACGCTTCTAACGATGTATAATATGCATGTATTTGATATATATCTAATAAGAAAAAAATAAACAAAAAAAAATATTTTTTTTCGATTAGTTCTCCTGTAAAAAGTGTAATTTTGATTTGTGGCCCTTTAGTTTTTAAGGAGCGACATGCTGGTTATTTTACGGTGGTCTTCTGTAAGAGGATGATACTGCCGCCAAGCGGGTTGCCCAAATGTCTTTCTGTATTTGACTTATATTAATTATAGCTCAATCATTGTATTAACCTCGACATTATAATAATTGTAATAACGTATTAACCATGACACTTGACATAAGCTTGTTTTATTTTTCAAGCATAATTTTTTTTTATCTAGGTTTTGTTTATTTTTGGTGAATGTTGTCACACCTGTTATTGGCTTGCATAAACAATCTGTGTATTTTATTTTAATACACCTACTCAAATTTATAAAATACTGTTAGGTGTGTTGTAAATAAATAAAAAAGATACACACCGACATAGTACAGCACGGTATTGTAACTCCCATGAGATTTTTTACTAGACTAATAAGTACCTAAGTGAGTATAATATTTAAAAGTATGATAAAACAATGTGTGTTCACAATTGGTATGTTATAATTCTTTGGCCTCAATAAAAAATACTTATTATACATACATAAGTATCTACTTTATATCTAAGTATAACCTTAAATCTTAAGACACAATTTTTAACTGTAAAATAATAAATGTAAAGAGAATATTAACAGTATAAAAAACTATTCGTGTAAATTTTGGCGATGTGTGTATGTATGTCCCCTATAGACTCCAAAACCGCTGAACCTATTTTGATGAAACTTTCAGACAATCTTCAGCTTAGTGCAGCAGATGTTCCTGTGAAGTTTGGTAGCGGTCGGACGCGGGCGAAGTCGCGGGCAAGTATTTTTTTTATTTATTTTTTATTTGATTTTGATTCAATTTGAAGGAAACCAATTTAGGAACTAGTTGATCACACTACACTAAATTGATTTCTAAATCGAAGATATAGATTTGACAATAGATAATAGAATCTAAAATCTAAATTGGATCTAATTTGTTCTAACTGCGATTACACCCTCCGATTTCCTAAATTGGTTTCCTTCAAATTGAATAGTGTGATAGCGGTTTAACATCCCTATCATAGGTACTAAAAAAAGACATTGATCTTTTTACCCTATCTCACCAAAAGAAATCGTCATGTGACATATGGTAGTGGTTCAAAATGATATAGGAAATCCCTACCATTCGGTCGAGCTTGAATGCCGGAGAAAGATTGCGAATACTTACACAACACTGGTTATTGTCTCGCCAGGAATTGTTTAAGATATTAATTGTTGGAAGTATTTAGTTGAATTTAATACTGGTCAGTTAAAAAGAAAAGAAAATAGTTTAAATACGACAAGGAATGTTAATTGTCAGATAGATAGATGAAAAATATGGATTGAAGTTTTGTGAGGTGAAAATATAGAAAAGAATGTTTTTTTTTTTATAAATATATTAAAATGTTAGTTTAGTGAAAGAGATATATATATATATATATATATATATATATATATATATATATATATATATGATTGAATCTAACTTGATTTTGATAATTTAAAAATTTATATAATTATATATTTGCAAAATAAATTGAAATTTGACAATGATTACACAATTTGGAAGAAGAAAATAATTTTGCTATTTAGGTACATCTAAAGAATTAGATATAGTTTTGAACAAAGTTAAGATGACAGACCCAACGGATACAAAATTATTAACGAAAGACTCAAAAGGTTTACACTTGTCTACACTTAGCCTATCTCCAAAGAGTCAATTGATATCTTTTATAAATAAGGTAGTTTTTTAATGCCTTCCAATGACGTGTTTCACGTATTCCCTATATTTATAACTACCTGTTGATTTTAATATATATAGTCTCGCTATAATAATAAATATGTTACTCGCTGATAAGACAACGTTGCTTTCTATAGATGAGAGAATTTTTAAAATCGTTCCAGTAGTTTTTGAGTTTATTCATTACAAACATACAAATTTTCTCTTTATAATATTAGTATAGACGCATGACTAGGTATATTAGCTAAAAAGATATATATTAGTCAACAATTGGCCATCTAAAGAATGGGACTTTAGTCTGTAATAAAACCTGATGTACGATGAATCTTCTTTTTCCATAGGATCTTGATTAAAGTATACTGTGCATATGGGTTATGTTAGGTTTCAGCAACAGAGTAGACGAGCAATTTGATGTTGTAAATCTTCATAATGCAAGTTCAGTAGCTATAGATGATAGACAAGGCAACAATACGCTCACCGTGAGTAAAAAATGTCGTAAGTGCACCGTATACATGTAATTTAGTCAATTTAATCTGCGTTTAGTGAAACAACAGTTTGCAAAACATTGCAAACGGTTTGTTAATAATACGAAATCGAGAACGATCGTTGCGTCATCAAAATACACAACCTGTGTAGGTTGCATGGCTTGTTTTCGGTGAGTGCTCAGATGTTAAAAATATTTGCTGAAAGTTAAATTATTCACAGTTAAATGCCCACCGTGTATTGCCAGTTATCACATATGGTGCTGAAGCGTGGTTTCTAAATATGGGCTTCGTAAGAAAACTCAACATCGCTCAACGAGCTATATGGAAAGGGTTATGCTCGGGATTACTCTGCGAGATCCTTAGACAACTAGGCTATATAATTTTTTATGCATTTGTGAAATGTCACACGCTGTACGGTCAACTATTATATAAATAAATTTAAAAAAAGCTAGTCACCGACATAATCTGGCGGATTAGTTAGTTGAAGTAGCAGTGGACAGGACTCATAGTATAGAAAACCTTGGCTGCTTAGGCCAGAAAGTTCTTAAGTGGAAACCTAGGAGGTCCTAGGTCTTCTGCAGAAGACCTTATAAAGACTAGGACGACGTTGCAGGACCTCCTGTGACTGAAATGACGAATGATTTTGAACAAACCATATATAGGTCAATTGGAAAAAGCCTTTTGTGTAGCTATCTACTTGTGAAGGCGAAGATATTTCGCAGTTTACTGAAGTTAACGATAAAATGACAAGTTAATGAACTACATATTTGACATATTGGACTGATCGCTCTTAATATTGAAATGTAGTCTTTGTTCCGGCAGAATTAATGAAAGTTGTACAGTAATTTGGAAGGTCGACGAGCCTTGTAGATAAAGAAACATATTGCTTTGCTTGGATGTCTTACAAAGCTGTTTAACCTCTAGTTATGTATAAAGCTTTACTTTCGTAAGTTTCTGATTGACCTTCTAGATACGCTCAGCCCAGAGCCGTTTTCAGAGCATTTATATGCTTTTGTTATTTTCAAAAAAAACTTGACACCCTTCTCTGAAACTGACATCTTTATTCGCGTCTACGAATATATTATCAAATTTTTTTAAAAAGATTTCCTATTTAAAACTTTTTATTAACATTTATAGGTTCTATAAATTACTTAATAAGCTAAAACAAAGCAGCACTTTTTTTGGTTCTATAATATTTACATTTGTGTTCAAGACACCAAGTTAGGAACTTTCAGCAATAAATTTAATATATTTAATTTTGTCTTTTGGAGGAATTAATAGAAATTGCTACTTGAGCTAAACTCGTCAACACTTAAAAAAGTTGGCTATTTTTCTGGATTTTCATATACCTCCTATATTCTTAATTCAATTAGAAATAACTTATCGGTTTTGATCGTCAGTAACATACGTAATACTATTTAATCTATGATAATACGTACAAGAGTTATACCTATAAAAATTGCTAATTTTTGAAAACCTACAATTTGTTTTTGTTTTTTTAGTTAAAATTTTGATTTTTCCAAATATTTGCGTCGTCACGTGTTATATGTGTCAAGTAGCTATTAGGTAACTTACATTCTTGTTATTGTAATGCTGTTGTTGTTTTTCTGAACCTGCCCTATAACTATCGTGTGTCTAGGTGATCTACAGCAATACCAGTTTGGTCTACAGCCCAAAATGCAGTACAAAATGAACACAAACATAAAAAGAGCGAGGCCATGATCATAAATCCATTATACAATAAGTTTGTATTTTTGCGCCGTCATCAGCGCAGTTACATAACTTGGTGGCAGCGGACATAGAAAGTAAACTTGGCAAAACTTCCACTTCATATTTTATTTGTTTACTTACATCTATTTGATCACCTGTATTGCATTTTTTTGTATTGCATTTTTTCTTATGTACCTACTGCTCTTTTGCTTTTGACTTCGTCAGTGTCTAATATAACATATATTAGGTCTACGAGCAACTAACCTTAGGGTTAGGGTAGACTTAGGTACTTACTTACCTATTTTTGAACATATATAGATACGCGGATACAAACTGATAATGAATAAATTGTATAAATTTCATACACCAATATGTATACATAAAATTTCATTCAAAATTCTTTAGTGATTTCGAAGATTAGTGTGAAAGAAGATCATGAGTACCTACCTATGATACCCATCAAGAAGTAAGACATTTTATTAACTAGACACCCGACGCGAAGAGCGGTGTTATTAGTTTGACCTGTGTGTCTGTTTGTTGAATTATAGTTCGCAAACGAATGGATCGATTTTGATCTGGTTCTTTTTCTTTGAAAACTGACGTGATCGAAATGGTTTTTAGTTAAAATTATGAAGATTTTTTCACTAGTTTGAAGATCATCAGCTCATATTTTATCTTAGTTGACGTAGGTATCTTACTAAATTCCACATGTTCGATTGATTTTAAATTTGGTGTAGGTAAATAGGTTACTTTGGCGGTTGTTTTCTTTTTATAAAAATAAATGGAAACGAAAGTTAAAAGCTGAATAAATAAAAGCTTAGTAAAATGTTTGGAAAGTTTTAAATTTTTAAAAACTAGTTCCATTATGCTAGATCTATTACATTTTGGGTGGACCACATGCTATTTTTTTTTTTCAACAAATGTGTAGAAGTAAAAAACTTTCTCCTTCTCGATATGACCTTCTCGATCGATATTTATTATATTATACTAGGTTTGGCTTGCGGCTTCGCCTGCCACAAAATATGTAGGTATAGCTGACGTCTATCGTGAAGGATCATTGAACATATTGATCTAGAAGGCGCAATTTAGTAGATTAATCTGCTGTATGTAAACTATTTCTACGTAATCTGTATTAGCACATATAAAAATCAAATAAACGTCTATGTTGGGAATTGTGAATTGTACCTATATGGTTACAATTTAGTAATCGTATAGATAGAGTATAGTGAAATCCATGTCATTTTAATAATAAGTCGCAATTTAACTGTTCTCCATTTTGGATTTTATTTTTCGCATCAACCAAAGATTTAAATCTTTGGCATCAACATATATATAAAAAAAATCCGTATGTTTTTTTTTTTTTTTTTTTTTTATGGTTTTCCCCCAGGGGTTACGCCACCCCCGCAGGCCGTTTATTTAAAGTAAAAATTACAATTTTAATTTAGTTTTAAATAACAAAGTTACCGTTACAAAAAAATATCTTTTTTCTTTCTCTTATATGTATTTACATTTACAAAAAAAAATCAGTTACGGGGGCTTGGGGGATCAAAGCCTCAACCTCCGACATAATCGGAGACTTTGATGTTTCTAGTAAAAAATTACCTAATACTGCTTATGTTTATTTATTTTTAATTAACACAGTTTCTCCTCCATCCATCCCTCCTCCCTCATATCTTATTCCTATATAGGGAGTCCCAGGACCCAATCAGGCCGTCGCGTTAGTCTTTTTGACTACTTCTATTATTTTATTGCAGAAATTGAAAAACTGCCTAGAATTAAGTTTGTCTGTTATCAGATCTGGCAGGATCTGCCTTTCGAGTTTTTTCCCCATGTGTATTTCCAGCCCAAGCCTGGCGAGTGCAAACCTGGGGCACTCGAGCACAAGATGTTCCACCGTCTCTTGCACCCCCGGCTCGCAGACGCAGTCCGGGCTGGATTTTTTTTTAAACCTGTGCAGGTACTGCGAGAAACTGCCATGTCCCGTCAGCACCTGCACAAGTGATGGCGTCATTTTAATTTTTCTGATCGCCCTGTACGCCACTTCAGCGTCGGGAAAGAACATTTTTGTTCCTCCCGCCGTGTCACCGTTTTTGTAAATTAGCTTCCACTTAGCCACAGTCTCGCACCTGATCCACCGCTTTATACACGAGAGGGGGCATTTATCGTATTTGGATATACATTTTAATTTCAGAGCCCCCTCTTTTGCCAGCTGGTCGGCCCTCTCTATTCCCGCGATCCCCACGTGAGCTCTCACCCAGAAGAACCTGACACGTTTTCCCTGCATTCTTATCTTGCGCAAGTTCTCCAGGATGGAGTGGGCCAACGGATGATATGTGGTGCCACTTCTCAGTAGCTCCAGTGAGGACCGCGAGTCACTGAGGATGTCAATTTCTGGATCTTTGGTTTTTAAGGCCATGACCGTAGCCTCGCGGATTGCTAGTAATTCGGCTTGAAAAACAGTGCAATAGGGTTCCAGCCGGTACTTCTTCGATGCCGTCTCCGAACCGCTCCTCCAGCAGGAAAGTGCCGCGCCCACACCGCCGCCGATCCCACTTCCATCTGTGTAAATCTTCAGTCCTGTGAGATCTATTTCCGATTCACATTCAATGTCCGCGAAATCGACCGCGACTCGGGCCGCGGGATGTGGAGCATCCAAGAAGGATACCGCCCTCTCCACTTCCCTGCCATTGATCTGAACTATAGATGCGGCGTAGCAAGTAAAAAGCCCCGAAATCTTTGGTAGTATTAAAATCATACTTACGAACTTACTGAGAGATTGACACGCAATTCCAAATGTATATTGCTTTTATAAAAAGAAACTAGTTAAAAGTGTTCTGTACTAACGCATCAATGTATACTGCACAACGATATTGACTAGCTTACTACCAACAAACCGCTAGCCGATGGTACATCTGGGTGTAATACAACACGTGTTACGTGTCACAGGGCCGCATTTGGAAGCGTGTAATTTAAAAATACGTAATATAATTTAATTGGATGTTTGATATAGAAATGAAACAACAAATAGTACGTGATTAAATGAATATTTAATAATAATCCGCGGTTTCGATTACAGCTGTTAAGAAGAAACCGCAAGAAACACAGTGTTCTTAACAAATTAGTGAAAAATAAGCATAATATGTTTAATTATAGTTACTTCAAAACTTATTATTTTTTGTGTAATTATATACATACGAGTACTATTATGATCTCTTATTGTCCCTCAAATAAAATAAGCTTATTGAACTTTTGCCGCTTTGTGAGTTGTTGTGTTGATGGATCTGTGTCATAATTTATGGAAGGTACTGCTGTATTTATTATTTTCCGATATCCCTTAAGATTCGTGTAAAAGTCATCATGATGGAAATGCGCAGAACATATAACACTTGAATTTGTTGGATTCCAATATTTGAGTACGTAATAAAATTATTTTTCTCTTCTTATTGGGTTAATAGGAAATCTATTATAAACATATTATTACTGAATATCAATCGAAGTATTCACGCACCAATTTAAACACAAGCATAAAAATGTAGTACAAAACAAACAAAATTATTATTTTTATTTAAAAATATTACAAGTGCGGCCCTGGATCGACCGTCAAACATATTGAAATGATAAGTATATTTGAAATCTATATGTACATATCTCTTTCTACGAAAGGACGATCTTATACTACACAATAAGTAAGAATGAGACAGCTATAAGGTTCAAATGCTTCCTTTTGAAATATGAAAAGGTTTAGCTAATTAATTAAATATTTTGTTAAAAATATTGTAATTAAGTCTATTTATATGAAATACGTATGATACTTTTTCTTTTTGTCCTTTTTGAGGTCTATTTTTACATAATTTCACACAACACGATGGCATTATGTCAATTTTTAACACAAATAAACAGCAACCAAACGGCTACAGCGCTAGCGAGCGACTAAGTGCGAATTCGTCCACTTCATCTCGAGTGGACGAATTGTATTACTACCATATTTTGTCGGCTACGCCGTGTCTATACTACCAAATATACTTATATAGTCTTTGTTCCCTGCCTTTTAAATGCTGCTGTGGTCGGCCTCTCTTTGCCTCATAGACTCGCGCCGCCTCCATTACGCGCAATTATTAAATATTTAAGTATTATTAAGTGTCTATTAATATTATTGTTTATTAAAGTCAAGCAAGTTATTATGATATGAGCATAGAGTAACTTATAATATTGGATATGAGTTTGAATCCAGTTTACGACCAATGGAACACCATTGATAATTCCAAAACCAAAACCATGTCATGTCAGTGTCACGCTTTTGACAGCCGCAAGTAACTGTCACTGTCAACTGCAAAAATAAAATAAATTGTCAAGTCTCAAAAAGTCAAAATATTGCGCGCGGGCGGACAACAATTTCGATTTAATTTACAAAAAATAAAATATAACATAATGAAACTTAATTTAAATACAAATGAATTAGGACCGTAAATACGTCTTAACCAGTGCTTTGTGTTTTTCTCATTATTTTCGAAGTTACAACCGTGAAGCTATGATCTAGTTACATGATTGAAAAGTATTGATTTTTATTCTAGGTAACTTTTGTTTACCAACCTAAATTTTCAAAGAATAATTTTCGAGGACTTCCGTACGGTTTTACGGCCTCGTTTCTTATTCAGTGTTAAGTTATTTCAAACATGTCCCGTTTGAAAATTACCATGTTGGGCTACTTTCCAGATTTTTGGGCTAAAAAACTGTAAAATGGCCAAACAAATTGCGGACGTGCAAATACACGCAGAGGACTCTCGGGGCTCTTTTGAAGATGATGATGTCGATATTAGTGTGGACCTCATTGATGAATCATTGTATTTGGGTAAAAATATTCTTATAATTATCGTATCTGTTGCCTCCGGGTTCAATTATCGGCTGGGATAGCTTAGAACCTATTTCCCTATTCCATATCCACAATTCTACTATGATCAACAGCGGAGTTGCAGCATCTGTGGCGTTGCTCGTATTCTGGGCGACAGTAGCCACCTATCATCAAGTGAACTGTTTGCCTGTCTATTGATATTAACATAAAAAACATGACTGCAATATTCCTAATATTCAATGTTTACAAGACTATTCAACGAACGCTCAATTTTCAAAGATAATTTAATATCTTATTTCACATAAAAGTGTAGACATATTAATTGCAATATTTTCAGGTAATCTGGCATGTGCGAGAGATTATAAAACACTTGAGAGACTCGGAGTGACTCATATACTCACAATAGACCTGGTACCGCTGCCGAGAACTGTACTGGATCATAGGAATTTAATATTTGAGTTCATCAAGTGTAAGTACTGTAACACTGAATTAATTACTGTAATAACTTAATCATGTGATGCTTAAAAAACACTACATTTTTGAAAATCTAATTAAATTGTAAGTGCATTTCTTTAATTTATTAGTAGCAGTAACAACTTAAAGATTTGTCTATGATATAATTTTATGTCACATTATAGCATAGCATAATGAGAATTTCTTAATGGGTTTCAGTGGCAGACGTACCCAAGGAGGATCTGATAAGTCATTTGCCATCAACAAATGAATTCATCAAACAAGCAATCAGTAAAGGCGGAACAGTTCTTGTCCATTGGTAAAAACATACTTTTTTTGTTATACATACCCATGTGAAATTGTATGTTATTAAAATTATTGCAACTTTATTTAAAATTTAAATTAAGACTTGCATTGCCCTCATTTTCTTGGATGTTAAAATATTTATTGTTCATATATTTTTGTAAGGCGATGAATAATTAATTTATTTTTATCTCTAAATGATCCCTCAGGAACTGTACTAATTTTTCTGTATAAAAGGTACCCTATGTTTTTTACTGTATCGCCGAAAATGTGTGCATTTGACACAGCAAAACTTGCACTAGGCCCTCAGTGGTGTTAAAAATAATCTGTACACAGAATCATTCATAAAGGGATTATAGGGTATTCTATTTGAAAATAAAAGGAAGAGAAGATGAGCTTACTTGACTCACTCATAGCTAGCTAGCCGTTGCATGCGACTTCGCCCGCGTAACTTTATAAAATACTGGCTGACGCCCACGACTTTGTCCGCGTTGAAATAGAAAAAAGTAGCCTGTCCTATGTTCTGTACGTCTTAATGCTTATCTACTAAATTATAAAACTTTCATGAATGAAAGTTTCATTAAATCAGTTAATTCGTTTGAGGGCATCTTTCACAAACTACATGTAAAGTGTTGATTAGTTACTTTTAGAAATCATTTTCTGCTATATTGAATTATGCACTCGGTTTACTGCATCATTCGATAGGCGATTTTTTAAAATTATTTTCTATTTAATGTTTGGAACGTTTACCATACAAACAAAGGTATATCAGCTCCATTATCCGCGGTTACCGGTGACTTTAAATGATAGTTTGGCCTATTTGACGTTTGTGAAAGAGGTGCTAAGAGTTATGAAGGAACATACATACATACAATACCTACACTTACAGATGACTTAATTATTATTAGTATTGATTGATGAGTAGAAATGTATAGTGATATGTATACATTTCAGTTACTTTGGAGTGTCCCGTTCGGCGGCCGTGGTGATAGCGTACGTGATGGAGAAGTACGGTCTGTGCTACGAGGAGGCATTCGCTTTGGTGAAGAGCAAGAGGCGGTTCATAGGACCCAACGTGGGCTTCGTCGCGCAGCTCAAGCTCTTCGGCCACATGCGCTACTCGCTCAACAGGGACGATCCCAGATTCAAACAGTTTCGCTTGAAGATGGCCGGACAGAAATTGAAACAAGGTTACAAATCTATTTCAGCTTTTGGTTGTTGATTGTTGACGTCAATACAAAAGATTTCACAAGTATACTGTGTTTACAAGTATAGGTTAAAAAAAAATAATCGCCAGATAAAATCATACGATTCCTACGACCTCAAAACCTTTTTAAATTTCCCATTAAAGCATGGCCACAATATTAAAACCAAATAATTATTTTTATAAACTAGAAAACTTTAGTATTTAATCCTTAATAGGTCCGTTATTTACCGTCAGACAGACTGTCCAATTTATGACTAGAAAGTGAAAATTGGAAGTAGGAACAAAAATTATGTTTTAAAATTGTGCCAGTCACTGTGTGTAGGTATAATAAAATAGTCCTAAATTTATACATTGGTTGGGTTTTCAGTGAAAATTTTACCACAACTGTTCGCCGACCTGGTGAAACCGGATCCGGGTCTGATAAGCGAGCGTCCCGATCCGATAGTGTATCGGTGCAAGAAGTGTCGCCGGATTGTCGCCAGCCAGGACAACATCATCCCGCACCTGCCCAAGCAGCTCAAGCTCGAGATGGCGCGGAAGGGCATCAGGCCTCCGCCGAGCAAACTCACCGGACTCACTTGCGCCGAGAACGGACAGATACTCATAGACAAGCTCAAGAGTCTCGCGTGTCAGATCATCGAGTCGAAGAGTGAAGAGTCAAACGCCGAGGAGGCACCGCACACCAGCGATTCGACTCACGACGGAGCGAGTCAGGTGAGGGTATGATGTAAACCGAGTATGACTCAAAATTTTAATAAATTTTATACAATTAACTAGATGGTGCCCGCGGCTTTGTTTGCGTTGAAAAATATAACACCTGAGTGAATGTCTGACATTTTTATAGCTGAAAGTGGCGCCATTTTTTATATTTTTAAATAATCCCTCGAGAACCTAACAATTTTCAGGATAAAAAGTAATGAACTATCCGTGTGCCACATTACATCCGAATCCGTTGGGCCGTTTTTGCGTGAAAGAGTAAAACATCCATCTATTCATTATCATAATTAATATTAGTAGAATTCCGTCACCTGAAAAATGGTAGATGGGAATCGTCTGAACAACAATCAGTCTGCCCAGGTGGTGGACGGATATAGCGAAGAGAACCTGGTGGAGGGGCACATAGTGGGCAGAGCGGAGGCGGAGTCGTGGTGTCGGCTGATGTGGTTCGTGGAGCCGATGGCATGGATGCGGGGAGTGTCGCGCGAGCCTCACGGCAAGCTGCACTGTCCCAAGTGCCGCAACAAAATCGGCAGCTTCAGTTGGCTCATGGGTGAGTAGGCCTTCAACATTTCCCCATTTTAATACCTTCTATCTGGAATCTTAGGGGGAAATGAAAATCTTCATTTTCCCCCAGGAGTTTTTTGTTTTCCCCCTGGGGTTTGTCATGGTTTTAATTTCCCCCATGGGTTTCTTATTTTTCCCCGGGGTTTTTTTTTTGTTTAATTTTGCCCCAGGGGTTTTTATTTTCCCCCTGAAGTTTGTCATTTTGCCCATCGGTTTTTATCCCCAAGGGGTTTTAATTTCCCCCATGAGTTTCTTATTTTCCCCAGGGTTTTTTTGTTTCCTTTTCCCCCTGAAGTTTGTCATTTTGATCATTGGTTTTTATCCCCAAGGGGTTTTAATTTCCCCCATGAGTTTCTTATTTTCCCCAGGGTTTTTTTTGTTTCCTTTTCCCCCAGGGGTTTTTAATTTACCCCCAGAGGTTTTTATTCCCCACCCCCAGGTTTTTAATTTCCCCCCAGGGGTTTTTAATTTTCCCCATAGGTTTTTATTTCCCCCATGGGTTTCTTATTTTCTCCCAGGGGTTTTTATTTCCCCCCAGGGTTTTTAATTTCCCCCATGGGTTTCTTATTTTCCCCCAAGGTTTTTTTGTTTAATTTTCCCCAGGGCTTTTTTCAAACTGAATGAATGAGATAGGATAATATATGCCCGGTCGAAGGGCGGGAGCGAGTTACTAGTTAGATATGTGTATAGATAATAAATAGGCTTTGTTGTTTTATGTTTTAGGCTGTAAGTGTCCGTGCGGTCAGAAGGTGGCACCAGCCTTCTACTTGGTACCCTCGAAGGTGGAATGGTCCAACATTGTACAGAACGTCCAGATCACCGTATAACTTAAACTCAAAGTACAGTCAGTATGCAATTAATTATTATTACCTGTGTTATGTGATCAGGAATTTGAACGATTTTACATATTTTCAAAATATGTCACAAATTGAAAAAAAAAACTACAGTCGAGCGATTGGCCCTTGATTTCGATATTTATGTCAACCGTGTAGTTGTTTTGGTAAAAACTTCATCGAAATAGGTTTAACATGTTAGTTTTGCTTCACATTAAACCACTTAACAATAGTAGAATATTGTTTGATTTTAAAAAAATACTTAATTAGATTTACTTATGTGAATACTTGGGAAAAATATTAAACAAATTCTTCCATACGTCTTCAAATGTAATCGATAAGAGCTTGAATTTCTATTTAATAGAGCTGCATTTATTTAGCTAAGTAAAGTAGTCATGTTGTGAAAATTATAAATTAATTTATTTCAATGTATTTTAATTTTAATATAAGTCGTTGGCTGTTGACATTTAAATATAAACTATGTTTTAATTACGTGTTTGTTGTTTTATTATAATTTTAAAACAACACATACAATGATGGTAGAAGAAAGCAAAAGATAAGTGACAACCTTAAAAAATTTAAGTGACAACCCTAATCATAGTTTTGTGTGACAAAAGTATTCTCAACAGAGTCAATTCAGAGTTTTGTGGGTCGATGTTGATATATTTGAAAGCAAATTCAGTTTATAGAACCTTCCATACTAAAAACGTTAGCGTGATCTATAAGGATTTCGTACAAAAATTACTAGCGCCATCTATCCGACTTTGTTCGTACTACTAACATAATATGACAATTTAATTGAATTTATTTTTAATTTTATTCATTATTCTCTTTAATCTTAATTAATCTTTATTTAATCTTAATCATTAATCTCTTTTATTCATACCATTATAACGATGCAAATAATTTGACAGGTATTCCCTAGCTAGAACAACGTCTCCAATAAGTTTTAGGTAAACTAGACGGCGCTCACTTTAACAATAAAATAATATATTATCTTCGAACCGTTAAAATAGGGATTCAAAAGAAATACAGGGATTTCAAATATCACAGTTAATTTCAGTGTACTTTTTACGTTCTAGATTCTAGCTAGAGGATTCAAAGAGTAGATTGTGAAGTAATTCTTTTTATTTTTTTCCATAATTTAGTTTAACAACTCACTACTGAACGCTGACTGGGTCTCTTAAAATAAGTCTTCCTTAACACGTTAACTGCCAAGCCGAAATGCTGAATTACGTGGATGGCCGAAATAATAAAATCATTGAATGTATTTCCCTAGTGGCCAAAACAAATACTAGAAGCCAATACGCTGCGACTGCTATTTTATGGTTCGTACATTATTGTATGGCACCACCACGCGACGTCGCGTTATCGGCCACGTCACAATAGGGCGCTTCACGCGACGTCGCGTTATGTGGCAATTAACGCGATAACAAGGAATCTCTCAATGGAAGTGATTTTACAAAAAATCTTCATATCGTCTGCAAAGCAAAGTGGCTTGGAATAATGAAAACATTCAGTAATATCATTAACACACACATTAAGCAGAGGACCTAGCATAGATCCTTGCGGTACTCCACTCGGAGCAATTATCCAGCTGGATATATAGTTCTTGACAACAACAGCTTGAGATCTATTGGCTATGTAAATTATCTTCAAATAAGTCTTCCTTAACAAGGACACTCGGTTAGCCGCGGCGATAAGGACGCCCCGCACTACTGAGCGCTGACTGGGCCTCTTCAAATAAGTCTTCCTTAGCAAGGACACTCGATTAGCCGCTGCGCTAAGGACACCCCGCACTGCTGAGCGCTGACTGGGCCTCTTCGAATAAGTCTTCCTTGAAGGAGTCCCAGTCGGCTATTGAGCGTGGTCATCGGTGTCGTGTAGCGCCGTGCCGTCGCGGCGCATGCGCGGGATGTCGCCGAGGCGATGTCGGTGCGCGCGCATCAGGTGCGTCTTGCGCTTCCAGCTGTCGACGAAGCGACGCGCGCAGCACGGACACGCGTACGGCAACTCGCCCGTGTGCGTGCGCACGTGACGTGTCTGGCGGGGGTGTTAATAAAATACATTCTATGGGTGATTTTAACAACTTACAAGCATTAAAAAATTATATTTAAATAGCGATCAGCCTCCTTCACTTCAGTCATTCAGCGCTGTAAACGACTGATAGAAGCGGGTAAGTAAGTAAAAACAATAAATGAATACACTGACCAGTCCGCTGGCGTCGTAGAAGCGTTTGGAGCAATGCGCGCAGGCGTAGTCGCGCGCCGAGCGATGTATGCGCTCGTGGCGGCGCACACTCGACGCGCACGAAGCGCTGAAGGCGCACTGCGCGCAGCGGAACGGCTTCGCGCCCGTGTGCGTGCGCATGTGAACCTTCAGGTTGCCCGCTAGACATTATAAGCTCTCAATACAGTGTCTATTAATCACACCTTCGATGATACATAGGTGCAGAAAAAACAATCGATCCTGATGAAAAAAAAAACATCATCAATGAATAATGCTATAATAATAAAACGTTGTAAAAAGATTATATATTTTTCATTTGGATCGATTTTTTCTTACCCATCAAGGGTGTCATTAGTACTATTGTGTGTCTTAGTTTTTGGAAGTGTTTCGTGGCGGAACAATTCCCAATATATTATAGTATTTTATTATATTATATATTCAATCTGTACGTACATTGTGCAAAACTCCATCCGCAAAAGTAGCACAAATGCTGTTTATCACCTTCGTGCAACTTCATATGGCTCTTTAAAGAACCCTTAAGTTTAAACCTGTAATAATATAAATAAATCCATACATACTAATATTATAAATGCGAAAGTTTGTATGTTCGCTACCCAATCACGCAAAAACTACTGACTGTATAGTATATATTTTATTTTGTGTTCTATCATTGTTATCCGGTTATTATTTACAAATGCAAAAAAAATTATAACTTAAAATTTATGACCAATAAAATTTAAACAATTTGATAAATAGACAAATACCATAATACCATCATAATTATGTCAATTATAGGTGAATAAAAAATAAATTTATATTGACTCTGGACCTTACCTTACCTCATGTTACAGATAGTACAAGCGAATGGTCTCGCATCGCTGTGTGCTTTTGTATGGCTGGTCAGTTGTTCTCGTCTCTTAAACCTTTTAGGACAAATACTGCACGAGTAAATACGGTCAGAGTGTGATGACATGTGCGAACTCAGCTGGGAGCGTTTACTGAACGCTGGAATGAGAGAAAAGATAACATTATTTGCGGTGTCTCCTGATACAAGTATAAATTTTCATTACGAGTGCCCCTACAATGTTAACTTGTAAACTCGACAAATAAAGTGCTTTATCACCCTAAGCGCCTGTTTCTCAAACGTCAAGTAGGCCAAACTGTCATTCAAAGTCACCGGTAACCGGGTATAATGGAGCTGATATACCTTTGATTGTACGGTAAACGTCCCAAACATTAAATAGAAAATAATTTAAAAAATTCGGCTATCGAATGATGCAGTAAACCGAGCGCATAATTCAATATAACAGAAAATGATTTCTAAAAGTAACTAATCAACACTTTACATGTAGTTTGTGAAAGAGGCCCTAAGATTGAACTTTCTTTGTATTTTTTAAAATGATAAATTCAAAGTGACAATTATGTCAATCAGTAATCAATACCTATTTCAAATCTAAGCCTTAGCAAATTTTGGAATGAATGGAATTTGTTATCGAAACTGATAAAGCACTTTTGGCTATACTTAGGTTTATTAAGATAAAGAAATAAACCTGGTTTTATTATAAAGACATTGTATTCCCTTACATTATTAACTCTATTGCACTTGCATCTTATATAGTGTTGGTTACCTAAAATGACATGAACCATTTATTCAAATAATAACCTCTGAGCAAAAAAGTGATAATAATTGCTTTTTTTTCCTCACAAATTCTCAACATCTAGTCCTGATGTGTTCATACTGCCCTGTTTATTATTACTATGATATATTTTATGACAATTAGTATGTCCCAGTACTCCCAGACTAAAACCTAGGGTGTCAATACTTTCTCCGATTTAATTAGACTTGATAAAAACACTTGAGATTATACTGGCTATAAACAAATTTGTTGCAACATATTTTCTGAAAAAGGCTATTAAGTACCTACTTTAAGTCTTTTTTAACTCATCTATAGGAGGATAAATGATAAAGGCTATGATGAAGACAGGAGATTGAGTTCTTGAATTTATTAATTTATAACAAATCAAATACATAGCTTAATGCTGTGTCTCAAGGATCACGAATTCAATTCCCAGCATGTTGTGTTTTGGTGAGCGAGTAAAGGATCCCAGAGCCTATTATTCTACCTGTGCTCCATACCTTATCGTTAATAACTACTATAGGCAGCACACAAGCCATATTTTCCAAAAAAGATGAGTATTTATGATTTTTTAGACATCATGTGTCCTATAATTAAAACTAGAACTTTTAATATAGAAAGTCCTCACTTTTATCACATTGTGTACATGTGTATTTATTTCCTGTGTGTTCTTTCTCCATGTGTTTAGAGAACCATGTCTTTGATGTAAACTTTTTTTGACAAACTGGACATATGCATTTATCGCAATAATCATCATCTTTTGTCTCTTTCACACACTCCTCCTTAATAAATGTTTCATTGCAAGATTCTGTTAGAATATCTTCTAAGGTTTCATTACAATTTGTGTCTTTTTCAAAATTTTCTACAGACTCATCAAGAAAATTATCAGTGTTATTAAATTCACGATTTATTTTACATCCAATTGATGAATTAGTGATTTCACTGTTACTTTTTATGTGGTTTTCTGGTTCTATAATAATGCTAGTGTTGCTTCTAGATATTATGTTTTTTAACGTAATATCTGTCTTCAGAGAGTCTTTTATGAATGTATACGAAGATTCGATTTTTATTAAACAATCGTAACAGAATTGTCTCGGAAGTTTATCATATTCTAGGACCTGAAAATAAATTAATACGAAGATAAGTAAGTTCTATAAAAGAAACACAAAAACGTGAATATTTTTCTGCTGCGCATTACTTATAAAATAATCACCGTAATGTTAGTACAAAAACAAAACATTTCCACAGTATTGGTATTAAAATTATCCTTTTCCCAAGAAGCGACTTCTTTCATACAACTTCGACATAAATTATTTATGTCCATAGTTTTGCTTTTGTTTATTTGGTTACAAAAATACTTAATATTCTAGGGTTATTTGTATTTGTTACGGATTATATTATATTGTATGAACCGAGCAAATAATCACTGAGTATTAAAGTAATCATGAAATATGCAACAATGCAATGCATTGTTTATTATTTTGAAATATCAATCAATTCAATGCCGAGCCAAGAATGGTCACACAGAGTAACACAGAACAAATATTGACAGATTTGACATTGATTTGACAGACTACAGCAGAGCTGACCCATGGCACCACAGACGCAATATATAAGAAAGTTACAACAGATGTCGCTGATACCATAGCTAATGTAGCTTTATGCAAAATAATGTTTAATTTTTTTTATTCGTTAGGCTAGTCTCGCTTAGTGTTAAGAGCCAAGCTAGTTGTTTAGTGACGTCCTACTCAGTGAACAGACATAATTATTGCATACAATCACATTGCAGTGGCCACACTGCAAGCGACGTGCCAAGGTAGGTGCTTAGTTAGCAATGCTGCCAGTCGCGAGGAACTTCCCGGAATGGTGGGGAATGAAGGGTTGTTCTGGGAACCGGGAGAGTGCGGGGACGCTCCAAGGGCAAAAGTCAGGACAAACGATTTTATAAGTAGAGAAGATATGTAAGGATTTAATATTTATTCTAAATATCATTATTATTATTATTATTTTCTTTTGTAACACGTGTTATAATAATTTATGATAATAGATAGTGTGTTGTTTATTTATTTCTGTTTTTCTTCTAGTTTTTTTAATGTTACTCTTTTTTATTTTACTTTATTAGTACCCACGTATTTTTGACTTCTTTTCATAAGTGTAAACATATTTTCTTTTTAGTAGGTAGGTACCTACTTATTCACCCAATTGTGTAAAATGTGTTTACTGTTAAGTAATAAATATAACCATTAATAGTTAACTATTAGAATACCTAACGACCAAATAGAAAAGATTAGAATGTTCGTTGAAATAGTCAATAAGCAACAGGTAATTTCAGGGAATTAAGCTGCTGCATACATAATTGTATGTTGGCAGCACTGGTTAGTTAGTCACCAAGCGATTCGCGTAGCGAACGAAAATATTGGTAGAGTCGTCAGTCACCTAGTGACTACAATAATTCACAATGGAAGAACTTATAATTGCTGCTGTTTTGAAGAGGGAACCACTATGGAACCCATCAAACAAACACTATAAAAATGTTCTAATACTAAAAAAACTATGGGAAGAGGTTGCACAAGAATTAAACAAAGATGGTAAGTAATACGCGTTTTATTTGTACTAATATTAATATTTCTATTCATTATTATATTTTTTGGATTGGAAGGCTTTTAAATATTTTGGGAAGGTACTGCTCCTGGGGGCCAATAAAATAATAATTGTTATTCATATGTTGCTTTATTCACCAAGAGATGGCGCTGCTAGTCTCATTTTTTCTTATTTTTAAAAAGAATTAATTATGTGAAAAGTGTAAAAAGAATTAAATAAAAGCTGTCTTTTATATTAAAAGTCTTTTTAAAATCTGAAACTAAAATTCTCATATACTTACATTATTATTTTATTTTCTAGAGAAAACCGTGCGAATGAAATGGAAAAATTTACGAACATATTTTTTTCGGGAATTTCGGAAGTTGGATAAACCAGAGAGCGGTGATAGAGGAGGAATCGACTCCACTTCTTCGTGGCAATATTTTAAACAAATGATGTTTTTGATCGATGGAGTGTCAAAATTGCAAAAAGATGCACATATTGATATAGAATTCAATCATTTTGAGAGTGCTGATGAAGTTTCTGAATCTCATGACACACTCAATTTGGAAGAAACTGCATCGCACTTTTCTAGTATAGCATCATCAAGCAGGAACGAGGTACCACAAAGAACCAAAAGGCAATATGATAATTATTGCCAAGACGAACTGGTACAGCTTCAGAAAAGAAAGATAGAGATATTAGAAAAAGATATTTTACAGGAACAGGACGATGATTTACTATTTTTTAAAAGTCTATTGCCATATATGAAGGAAATACCTCTTCGTAAGAAACTGAAGCTACGGTCCGTTATACAAGATGCAATTTTACAGCAACTACCCGCAGAAAGTGACGACACTTTTGCTGGTACTACACAAATTAAGGTGGAAACACACTATTAAGGACGATGCTATTTAAAAATAAATAAATTACTAACTAGGTAAAACTGTTTTAATTCCTGCACGCCCGATGTTAGATTGCCTTTGTTCTCTAAAGGATCGATGTTAGGCTGCACCGAAAATGCAGCCTTAACCAAAGATTTAAATCACAGATGCGCCCTGTGATTCTCAAAACTGTCCACGTAATATGTCTGTATGCAACGTGAACCGCTCACTGCTTTCTACAAGCGACTAAGGCGGGAAGAGTGAGCTTACTCTTCCCAACGATGACACATTTTCGGCCGCCTGAAGTATGGCAAGGGGGCATCTGTCTTGGCAAGGGGCATTTAAATCTTTGGTCTTAACACGTTAATTGCCGACCATCTATGTAAGCTGAACTTACTAATAAATTCATTGAATGTATTTCCCTATTGGTCAAAACATATACCAGAAGCCAATACGCTGAGGCTGCTATTTTATAGTTCGTACATTATTGTAAGGCACCACCATGCGACGTCGCGTCATCGGCCACATCTTAATAGGGTGCTTCACGCGACGTCGCGTTATGTGGCAATTAACGTGTTAAGTCGGCATCTAAACATAAAAAATAAAAAACAGAATCGATAGTTTGTTATTTCAAATATTAATTTTCATAGGAGCAGGTTTAGTTTCCGAAATGAATGTACGAAGCTCATCAATTCCTTCTCCGGTGAGTGGCGACGCTTCCAGGAGTGAGGGTGCATTTGGTAGTTCTTTTTTGAGTCTGGCGTGTTGCAACATCAATAGCGCTTCGTTTCTCATTTGCCTGTAGGCTGCGTCCATTTTACTTAACACCAAAATTATCTGTAAGTATAAAAAGAATATTACAATTTATTTTATTATCATCTGATTAGAAACGAAAATTAGCCATATCAAAAGACAAAATTATCAAAGTCTAAAGCGAAAAACTCAAAAGTTTAAGATAGCTCGGGAGTTCTTTTTTTGGGTGAAAGGTACTCTATGTCTTTTTCTTTATCTCTGACAAAATGTCTGCAAAATTGAAGTACCTATTGTAATGCGTGAAAGCGTTCAAACAAACAAACTCACTTTCGTATTTATAATATTAGTTAGGAAGTGAGATAGTTAGTTACAAAAATTGCTTCTCTAAAAACTGTATAATAATAAAAATGAATAATGATAATAAATTAACTCACTTTGGCCTTTTTAAGGCGAGGTTCTGCTAAGAGAGTGTAAAGAAGAACAGCAGCGGCTGATATTTGACATAAATTTGAAGTATCCACAACGAATACGATCTGTAAAGGACGTTTACTTGTCAAGCTGCACTAAGTAATGCGTTGAAATTTTAGGAAAAATCAAATTTATGAAGGTATGTACATGTAGTGGCAGGACATACTGCGTTTCGCAGTAATTTGTTGCCCTTTTTTGCTCTGAAGGGTTTTGTTTTTATATAAACTAATGTCTCGGGTTACAAAAATGGAAATAATTTGATCTACAAAAGTGGAATAATATTTTTTTTTATTATTAGAGATGGCTTTGCTCTTGGCCAACATCCAGCTGTGAAGCGAATATGAGGCCTATGATAGAGCGAGCTCACCCAGAAGATGCCTATTCACTCGAACTTTGAAAAAGTTTGGGTTATATGAGCTCAGAAATTTTAATACAGACGCCAGCAAGGAGTTCCAAACCTTGGCAGTGCGCATTATAAAGGATGTTTCCTCTCTCACAACACAACCAAACAGCGAAAAAATTTCTTCTTTTGCAACTGGTTAGGTAATTTCAGTTACGAACATGGATGAAGGGCATTTGGGCAGTAAATGTAACTACTCCCTAACAGAAGACTACTGTGAAATAACAGCTAAACCATTATCCCTAATAATCTGCAGCGTATTTGCAGCACCTACGGCGTTTCTTGTGTTATGTGTGACGGTAGCCAACTACCATCAAGTAGACCGTCAACTTGTCTGTCGACCTTAACATAAAAAAGACGTATTGCCATGGAGAATAGAGGTAAGGCAGACCAACCAACTATACACGAGAAAGTGTCGGTCGGTCACCATTAGGTAAATGGGAGGCACTACTGTAGTAGCATTTTATTTTATAAACAACCATTGTTTCATAATTCTGTGGCCAATTTTGGAATAATTATTTAATAGTTGTAGCCTGACAGTTTAACACCCAAATATAATCCTCTACTCCCCATACGTATTGCCATAGAGTAAATAGCACTCAACCAGTACTTACTGGTACTCACTGGTATTTACCAGTAAATAGTACTTACTGGTTAAGTACTATTTACTCTAAAGTATTGCCATGTATTGCTTACTTTTTCAACGCCATCCAAATAATTGCTCCAAAGTGGCGCCATCTCGCCTCCAACTTCTCTGACGGAAACTACTTGTTTTTTTCCATATTTGTTCAGATATGAAATGTCGTATATATTTGTTCCAATCGTTGGGACCGGACTGTACGTGTCATCGATGGCCTCTGGATCTTGTAATTTCTTCAGAAGTGTGGTTTTTCCTGATCCCTTTGGACCTAGGCAAAGGACTGGAATTTTCCTTTCAAACTCGTCCATCGTTTAAGTGTTTTAATATACCACTTGTCAAGAAACATAAAATGGGTGTTTAATCGAAATTGAGCATAGCAACACATTTTTTTGGTTAGTGCAACTACTCGACGATAGATGGCGCCTTGGAACCTAATGGTGATTAAATTAAATTTTATCTTAATTTATTGTAAAATATTTTGTGTTCGCAATGTATATTCTTTCTAATTATATAATTTTATTATCTATACTAATATTATAAAGAGAATGTAAAGATTTGATTGTTTGTTGGCATTGAATAGGCTCCGAAAGTACTGGACCGATTTGAAAAATTCTTTCAATGTTGGGAAGCTATATTATCAGCGAATAACATAGGCTATAATTTATGACGTTACGCGGACGAACTCGCATGCAACAGCTAGTGTTTTATAAATAGTAAAATTTTATTGTGATATTACTCTACAAGTCGAAAAATGGTAGTAAAATTATGTTACGAAATCCTTATTATCTTAGAAATATTTAGAAAGGAGGTTTTTTATCAGCTGTAAGTTTACCATACTCGGGCATCATTTAAAAAAAAAATATCCACGTATTGTTTTGCGCATAATATCAAACCTGATGAACAACAGCTTTATTCAAAAATGGTGAATCGTTATTTGATTGCGGAAAGGAAGTAATATGAAGGTTATATTAAAATTCAGCGGCGTCGAATGCTCGTAGCGTTCAATAGACCTTAATCGGAGGCCAGCAATTTTAAATTACTGCGTCGTCAAGCGAGAGGCAGTGGAGCGATCATTTTTACCACAACACTTCCATGAGAAGACCCTGCTTCAAACACGTCTTGCTTATCCCACAAAAAATCAACAGCTAACTTCCCACCGCCGCTGGCCTCTTTAATTAAGTAAAAACAAATGTGTAAACATTAAGTGCAACATTTGCATAGTAACCTTTGTTTAAGTTATTCTTTTAAATCGTGCATTGTTTGTTGTTTTAACGTTATAAGGTAAAACATAACCTATCCTAAGCTAACTTACCTATGATTACAGACTCATCACAGAAATTTTTTACCCAAATCTTTCCCTCCATATTCCTTATAAAGTTAAAGTTTGTAATCAACCGAATTGTGCGCAGCGGCACCTTATCAAAGTAATAAGGATGAACTCCACATATCTTATGGCATAATCACTATGGTAAGTAACGTCGGTAGAACATATTAAGACATCCTAACACAAACAACGCCTATGAGGTTTGGGTAAGGTGTAAGGGAAGCGTATAAGCTCTTTCTTGCATCCCTTACCTACAGTAGATACTATATATTATGCTCTTATTTTATGGTGATTTTCTGTAAGTACTGTATAGATTACTATGTATACTTTGCCACTATTAATTTATGATTTACTTTGAAAATCAGAAGACATATTTAGTATAACTATTCTATAGAAACCCGCAGGTATTTGAATGTGGATACGTTCTATAACAATTGAAGTTTCAAATAAGATAATTAAGTAATGGTTTAATTAAAAACCAAATAAGAAAGGAGAGAATGTTGCAAAACGTCAATGGATCAATTGATTTAGTTAATCTTGAATGATCAATGGATATGATCAATGAATGATTAATGGACATTTGAAGTCGTCAAGATAAATCGTCAAAACTAAACACACCAATTAGGTACACCCAAAGTAAGCTCTATATAGGCTTGTGTTATGGGATAACGGACAGACAGACATAGGTCGAAATACTACACATCTAAACTTTAGACAACTTAAAAAAGTTATTGTCAAAGTTTTTAATGCCTGGAATCAAACTCAGGGCTCCTGCAGAGCTCTAAGGCGAGCGACTTATGGACTCTTCAAGTAAATGTATTATTATTATTATAAATTAATATTATAAATAAAAAGGACGTATACTCAAAAAAATAATTAGGTAGTCAACCTATTCCCTAGACGACTACGGTAGCCTCTTACTGTCAAGTGGACATACATTTCCTTTTTTAATAGTCTATTACAACTCAAATTATGTCTTTTAAGAGCATAACTAGTATTTTATTGTGTGTGGCTACAGTCACCCGATGTGGGTGTAAGTAAGTTGTAGCCAAACACTTGTCCATAGCGACCACTCGAATCTAAGCGACCTTAAACTTAGGTTACGTAAGGTGACGCCAAACCAATGCCGCTGCAAGCCACACTAGTGATGTACCCGTTGGTTTTGCACGCGAATATTATTAAAGGTCGCCATATTAAAAAACGAAGGTAACGAGGTTATTTACAGGGTCATCAAATATTATTATTATACTTACGTTATCATTATAAAAAATATATATCGTAGGTACATTGATTAATTTTCTTTTAGACTCGATTGAATAATGAATTAAATTGTATGTGTATGTTGATAAAAATTGTATTTTACTGATAGGACGTTTTGTTTCTTTATTAAAACAAAATACGAACGTAAAAACTTCTTTGTTCGAAAATTAGGCTTGATAGCTTAAGCTTGAGACATTTTTTCAGTTGAACGCCAATATACGAGTAAGATATTCTCTATGAATTGGACAATATACCTGACATACGAGTATTCATTGCCTGAATTATAATTGACAGCACAATTTGTTCTAATTGAATATGCTTCTATTATGTTTTTGTGTTTAGCTCTTGTTTTGTCTCTCTCTCTGATATTAATATTAAGGTCTTATTATACTTTTACCTAAACTTACTTAACATACGTCACATCTGTTTGCATTCAAAATATTTAAATAAGTGTGCTGATTCAGATAGTTTTTTAAATTAAATTTTTTCTATAATTAAATGTGAGGTATAAAAAGTAGTGTGTGGCCCCGTCCCTAACGGAGTGAGGTTAGCAACTGTTAACCCGCGAATTTGGGCGCGCGGGGCTGCGTAACTAGGTCAGCGCACCCTTGACACACTGACTCACTGCCACCGAGCGCGTTCGCCATTGTTTTTCAACAATCAATAAATAATACACCGAGCAGAACTCTTTGCACTTGTGTGTGTTTGCGCAACAGACTCATCGCGACACAGTGCACTACTTCGGCGTCCATTTCGCGCGCTGTCAAATTTCGCGTTGCGTCGGTTATTTTTTTTAGGTCAGGTATAGTCGAGCAAAGACAAGTGTGTTCTGTGCGCCCTGCGGATAATAAATATTGATGCGTCTTGACCTTCGCTTGTTAAAATGCTGAATTGTTAGTGCGAGGCGAGGTGCCATTGTGTTTTTCCATTTTTAAACGTAATTCTTGGTCGATCGTTTTGTTTTCAATACTGAATGATAAAATAAAATATTTTATTAGTCGTTAATATTTAATTAAGGAAAAAAATTACATTTAAACCAACATTTATAAAACGCAAAATCGTTTACTTAAATATTAAATTTTGATTTGTTTTTTGTTTTGTAGAATGCTGATGTATTTTTTTTATCAAAATACAATCATTAAGCATCTTGAGGCCACATGTCAGGTTTTATATACTTATCATAATTATTTAAAAATTATGTTTTTGGAAATTTATGATTTACAAAAATATTTTTTTTTATATATTATTTATTTATATATGTTTTTCAAGTCCATAATTTAGCTGACCTTTAGAAGCTAATGTTACTCGAGTAGCGAATTTTTTCGTCTTTAAAAATTCTCAAGTGTGGGTTGGACAACATTTAAAAAGTCCGCCTTAAATGTCATAATGTTTTTTTGTTGTTGCGCGACACTGGCAAGTGGCAAGCATAGTTGAACACTCACGCACTCATGTTGTGTGTAATATAAATAAATGGTTGGTAGACGTCGCGAGGTGGCCATCAAGTGAGGTCAACACGTAAGAGCTCGTTTCGAACGAAACCTGCCTTCGATACATGTCATTGTTAAATTATTTAAATACTTCAATGAACATTGCTGGGACGTTGATAAGTTTACAAGTACCTACATATTAAAAATGTAATTATTTGAATTTTATGATTATACAGTCCAAACATCCATATTAAGTACTGAAAATAAAGAAAAGTTAATAAAATATGTTATGCAATAGAAAACATCAAACATCTAGATTTTAAAATAGTACCGTAACCGTATACTTACAATTTTTATACATTCATACTATAATGTTATAAAAATGTGAAAGTAACTCTGTATGTCTGTTACCTTTACACCTCTTAACTACTCAACAGATCACCATGAAATTGTGCATAGGTAAGTACACATTATCAGGGATACTGGAAAGTAAATAGGGTATATATCACAAAAAAAAATTCGGGGGATCATATTAAAATAAAAGTTCAAGGCCTGATAAAATTTAACAACAATAAACTTTGAATAAATTATTGCTAATTTATATATAAAACGCCTGACAAAATAAACTACTAGCTACACGCTCCTGGCTTCGCCCGGGTTCAAAATAAAAACTATCCTATCTTTTAATTTGAACCAAATTACATATAGTTAAGAAGTTGTATCAAATTCGGTTCAGTAGTTTATGAGTTCGTTGGAAAACAACGTGACACGTAATTTTTATATACATATATAGAGATTAATTTATAACAATATAACATGACAATGTGTAGAATATAATCGTAGTAAGTTATTTTAAAATGTTAAATTGGAAAAAGCAAAACCACACGAACAAGGTCACGAGGATAAAGCCTTCACAACAACATTAGTCATTGACGTGGCTCGTTTTCAGTGAAAATTTCACCTTGCTTCAAATCCGAGATCAAAAACTAACTTGACTATGACCCCGTTTCTGATGAACAAAAAAAAACATCCTTTTTTTAAAGATTTCTTTTTTTTTCGTATGTTTCGAAGCTTTTTTTGACTTCCTATAAAATAAATAGAGATTTATATAAAATTTATTTTATTTTAAAATTAAGCTATTTCACTTTTGAAAATAAAAAACAAATTCTATGTTAACTTCTGTCTGTTTCTCCGCTATTTTCTTTTAAACCACTTAACCAATTTTGATACGATTTTCACTAATTAAAAGAGCGGTACAAAGTGGAAAGTTTTTGTTAATTATATTGTGCAAATTATAATTTGCAGAAAAAATATGCGAAAATAAATTACCGTCTTTACCGTTACGTTTTTACCCTAAAATTAGAATTTTTTCTATTTAAAAATTAAAATGAAATTAAATGACAAAAATATGTGAGCAAAAATAAAATGAATAATATTTTTTATGCTAGTTTTTATAAGTTTGCATGAGGAAAATACTGGTAATTGTAGCTGGCTATGTCGGCGAGGTACGATTAACAGTAATTTTGAAATTTAAATGCGTCAAAACGATGATGAAAATCATCAAAAAATGCAAGATTTAATATCTTGGCCAGGTGCTTAGGCACGATAGATGTCTGCTCCAATTTATTATGATGGGTAAAGTGGAAGGGAAGAGACGCGCTGGGCGAAAGAGAAAGTCGTGGCCCAGAAATATCCGAGAGTGGACTGGGATTGCCTCGGTTGAGCAGCTTTCCAGTTGGCTCTTGACAGGGACCGCTTCAGGAAGTTGACGGCTTAACTTCAGGACTGAAGAGGCACATAGAGAGAGAGAGAGAGGGAGAGAGAGAGTCGTTTAAAAACCGCTACCCCGCCCGCTACAAGCGCAGCTCCCCGCTGGCAATGTGGCCACACGGCGCAGAGGTGCAATGTCTCCTTTCACTGCACAAATCGTGGATCTTAGCACGAAAGCGACAGTGACGATGACGATGCTTTTTGTGACGAATCACATTGCGCTCCTATTTTCACTTTAATACAAATATTATGCACTTTTATAAAACACTAGCGTCTGATCGCGACTTCGTTTGCCTTTACGTCAGGCACCTTAAATATAAGTGCGGGATAACAAGTCTTGATTCTTAACTGAGTCTAGTTAGAATTAAATAAGCGGTTATAACCCATTTAAGTTTTTGAAAGTTGCTAAAAAGCCTTATTATAATGGTGAAGGTAAAAATTCATAATTAACGATACTTTTTTTTTTCGGACTATATATTTCCGCAGTACTGATTGAAGCAATAAAACAATCTATTTTCATATTTAATAAAATAATTTGAAAATAGAATTTGAAATTTGAATTTGCCCTTACAAATTAATGATTGCGAATAATATTTTCACGTCTTTATTGATGTACTAGCTGGCGCCCGCGACTTCGTCCGCGTTAAAAAAGAAAAAGTAGCCTATCTTGTGTCCCGTACGTCTAAATGTTTATCTACCCACGTTTCATGAAAATCATTTAATTCGTTTAAGAGTTATGGGGGAACATACATACATACATACATACAGAAAAAAATTCAAAAAATCGTCAATTTAGTTTCAGTATCATTTATAGAGCCTATAAACGCGATATCTCTGAAAACAAGGTCAATTACTCCATGACCGACCCTTACAGATTTATTATTAGTATTGGTGATAAGCAGACGGCCTTAATAATACACAAAGCTGTTCCGATTTTCCTCTTTTATGCATATTAACATTATAATTCTAACCGTAATAAATGATCTCTTACCTTACACTTAGAACATTCATTAACCGGCCTTGTATGAAACTTTTTCTGGTAATTTTTTTTGAAATTTCACGTAGCAAAATAAAGTTTTTGTTTGGTGAAAAAGCCATCGAAAATACATAGTTTATATTAGATAAATGGGATTGTATATTATCATCTGGTACTGAGTCAATGAACTGTTATTTGTACTTACCTATGACAAATAAGAAACAGCTTTTTCTGTACGATACTTCGGCATGCCTATTCATATTATTATATTCTTTTATAACCATATTTATTATCAATTTATACGGTTAAAATTATAATTAACTTCATTTACAACTTAATTTTATGCAAAAATTAACAAGACAAAATATTGTAACTTTAAACATTGCGTAATTAAAAAAGTATGAAATACCCAAAGATCTTAGTGTAACGGTAGTAATACTAAATCTACCTATGTGAAAATAAAAATATAAAAGTAATAAATGCAAGATTGTATTGCCTCTTAAATTACTATATTAGTAAATTTAATATTTCTGATATATAATATAATAAATATATACATATAATAACTAGCGACCCGCCACCGGCTTCACTCAGATGTAATTTTATCAGGACAATTTTTCTCTTTCTTATAATCTTCCTCAGACTTCAAGGAATATTATGAAAAAATGCGGTATTAGTACAGCCGTTCTCGAGTTTTGTCCTTAGCATCACAATTAGCGATAATTTTTTAATACCTATTATATTATTTTATATAGTTAGATAAACATAATTTTAATTATAATTTTAATATAACACATCTTAAATTAAGTTATAGGTAACTATAATAATTATAATTTAAATTTGTAATGTATGTGGGTAGACCTAACACATGTGGGTAAATCGATGTATGTTATAGGAAATAAAATCAGTTCTGAGCCAACCGCCATTGTGTATTATCCGTACATCTCAGTGGCGACGAAGATTTAGTGGATATTTGCAAAAAATAGTCGTTGCGATCAAATTCATCATGCCTTTCGGAAAACTACACGAGTTCGATTTAAATGATCGTCATAATTGGGACGCATACGTACGACTTGTGAAACAGTTTATTTTCTTAAATGAAATAAAAGATGAGCGGCGAGTAGCCACTTTAGTGACACACGTCGGAGCGCCTACCTACGAACTTATGTGCGATTTGTGTGCACCGTACCACCCCGAAAACAAAACGTTCGACGAATTGATAAAACTCGTAAGTGATCATCTGGAACCGAAAAGGTCAGAAATTGCAGAACGACACATATTTCGACAGAGACGACAAAATGAGACCGAAACGATCGGCGCCTTTCTACAAAATTTAAAACATTTGGCAAAACACTGCAATTTTGGCGCAACTCTGGAGGAGAACATTAGAGATCAATTCGTGTCGGGTCTCCAGAACGAAGAGATGCGTTCTCGTCTCTTCGCAGAACCCACTTTAAACTACAAAAGGGCGGTGGAGCTGGCGCTTGCATTGGAAGCCGCAGAACGGCACGCGGAGGCGGCAGGTGGCGGCGCGCGCGCAGGCTGGGCGCCGGACAGCGGCGCTGGCGGCGTACGAGAAGGCGGGGCGCCGAGCAGCTCAGGACTCGGGCAGGGCGCGGTCGGCCTGCATCGAGTGGGCGCGAGGCCCACTCCGAAGCGGCGACCCGCTTGCTGGCGCTGTGGCAAGGTGGGCCACACGCCGAATAAGTGCCGGTGTAAATCGTTAGTGTGTAATATGTGTGGTGATTGTGGGCATTTGGCCCATATGTGCGCGAATAAAGACAGTAAGAGTGTTAACGTTAATAAGAAATGGTACCAAAATTACATAGAGGACAGTGATTCGGACAGTGACGGTTTATTTCATATCTTATCTGTAAATAGCAATATAAGAGATGGTCCCTATCATTGTACATTAAATGTAGAAAATATAGATATTATGTTCGAAATTGACACGGGAAGCAGAATCTCGGCGATTTCAAAAAAGTTTTATGATAATTGTTTTTCACACATACCAATAACAAAAGATAATATTAAACTGCAGTCGTACACGGGCGACGCGATCGTACCGTACGGTCGCATCGCCGTGCGAGTGAGAGGCGCGAGCGAGATAGTTGAGTTGCCTTTGTTTGTTATCTTTAACGGTGGCCCTCCGCTGTTGGGACGCATTTGGCTTCGTAAATTAAAATTAAATGAAATCAATATTAACAAAATTGACCTATTTAATAATAATCTAGTGTCTAATTTAGAAAAAGAGTTTCCCACAGTATTTGGAGAGGGCATAGGTACATTCAAAACAGCAATAAAACTATTTTTAAAAGATGAATCGCCGATATTTTGTAAGGCCCGTCCAACGAAGCGGAATGTCGCTACAGTCAAATCGACAAGGAGGCGCTGGCTATCGTATATGGGGTCACGCGACACCATCAGTACGTATTTGGTCGTAAATTTACACTGCGAAGCGATCACAAGGCGCTGACTCACATCTTCGGTCCTAAGCATGGCATACCGCAGACTGCCGCTAGTCGCTTACAAAGGTATGCGGTTCGTCTAGCGGCTTACGATTTTAATATCGTGTTCGTGTCAACAGATAAGAACGGCAATGCCGACTGCCTCTCCCGTCTACCGCTGAGTAAAACCGGAACCGAGGAGGACGACGCGGCGTATATTCATTTCGTGGAGGACAGCTTTCCCCTTAGCCATAGAGAGGTAGCCAGAGAAACGAGCAGAGACAACGTGTTGCGAATAATTTTCAGCTACATTATAAGTGGTTGGCCGACTGAAATACAAAGAGACGGTGAAAAACCCTACTTTCATCGCCAGAAGGAGCTGCACATAGATCACGGTTGTATAGTATGGGGCTACCGCATTGTAATACCTAGCACCCTTCGGCGACAAATCATCGAGGAGGTGCATGGCGGGCATGTAGGCATAGTCAGGATGAAGCAGATCGCGCGAAACTACGTCTGGTGGCCACATATAGACGCGGAGCTAGAGGAGCGCGCTCGCACATGCGCCGCCTGCCGCGACCAGCGAGACGCGCCACCGCGGGCTTCCCCAGTGCCGTACGTCTGGCCGAACGAGCCTTGGACACGTCTTCATGCCGATTTTCTACAACACAATGGGAAATATTATTTCTTAATCTTAGATGCCCACTCGAAATGGATCGAGGTATTCCGCATGACCACTGGTACGTCTGCCTCCTCGGTAGCTGCTAAACTGAGGGAACTGTTTGCGAGATTCGGAATACCAAAGCAAATGGTAACAGATGGCGGACCTCCATTCACGTCGGCTGAACTAGCTCAATTTTTTAAGAAAAATGGAATAGATCACATTCTTATCGCGCCTTACCATCCGTCGAGTAATGGTGCTGCGGAGAACGCAGTAAAGACTGTAAAAAAGGTTATTAAGAAAGCGGTAATTGAAGGCGAAGATATCGATTGTGCCTTAAGTAAATTCTTACTTCAATACCGCAATAGTACGCATTGTAGTACTGAACGAGAACCCGCCGTGGCCATGTTGGGGCGGCGCTTACGTTCTAGATTGGACATGCTGCGGCCGGCGAGCGCTGCCCTATGTGTTCAGAGGGCGCAAAGCAAACAGGTCGACTACGCGGGAGGCAGAGCACGCGAGGTCGCCGTCGGCGACACGGTGCTAGTTAAAAATTATTCGAAATACGGCGAGAACTGGTTGGAAGGCGTGGTGGCAGAACGTACCGGTCCAGTTACCTATCGAGTCGACACTGCCAACAAAGTAACAAACACTAGACACATTGACCAAATCATACCTAATAACAAGGTACGGAAGTCGTGGCATAACCCAGAGTGTGTTCCGGTGGAGGACAGCGAGTCATCAGCATCGTCGACAGCAACACCACAATCTCCAGAAACACCCCCCAGTCGTTCCTCCACACCAGCTGACACGCCGCGGTCGAGACGCGTTGACGAGGTCAACGATGCTACTCACGGTCAATCTGTGACACCGGTCAGGTTACCTAACCTGCGACCGCGTAAGAACCGCCCGACTTACAAAGAGTGATTTATAAATATTATTATTTATAAATATAAACACTAGCCATTCATACCAATTCTCCTTGTTAAAGTAAATAAAAAAAAAATTATAACAAATAATAATAACAAAAAAAAAAAAAAAAAAAAAACATATTTTCTCCCTTATCATAGTATACACACCATGCTTATTAGCGATAGGAAGTTCTTATTCTTGGTACCTATCCAATTATTACTTTTAGTTACTTTTTTTAATTTTGTTTTTTTTTAGTTATAATTTTCTTCATAAGTTACCTTGTTTAAATTGAATATATATAAAATATTGTGTATAACTTGCATAATTTTCGGGGGAGGAATGTGTGTAATGTATGTGGGTAGACCTAACACATGTGGGTAAATCGATGTATGTTATAGGAAATAAAATCAGTTCTGAGCCAACCGCCATTGTGTATTATCCGTACATCTCAAAATTTATATAAAGTTTAATTATACATTGTAATGGCACTACGTTTCGCATCAGGCGGCACGGTAATTATCCCATTGCAGAAGACCATTGTGAAATAAAAGCATATGTGCTGATGTTTTTCAACGAGTGGTGAGCTATGCTAAAGCCCACATCCCTATTCTGTACTAATCCCGTATCCTTTATCATTGCATTGCATTGCTTCGACGGTAAGTAAAAACTTGTCTGCCGAGATGACAAACCTAGGTTCCAATTGCAATCCTGGTCAACCCTACGTTAAATCAAATTGAGTCTTTTAAAATTCATGTCATATTAGACTATATATCATACCAAGATTGATTATCTTCACCAAGTTGCTTCCACACGTAAGATATATGCTATGCTGCTTCATTCAATAGTGATGGGTAAGATTAAGTAAGGTAGAGACGCGATGGGTTAAAATTGTGGTTACGAAACATCCAGGAGCTGACAGGAATTGCCTCAATCGAGCAACTGTCCTAGTTGGCTCTTGACAGAGATAGAAAATTTAGATAGTTCAAACTTCAGGACTAAAGAGGCTCTTGGAGAAGATATAGATATATTTTATGTCAGGATGAGAAATGATAGTTTCATGCTGTAATTGTGATTGTGTCAAGCCAAATCGCTGTGACAGAAATGTGTTTAATTTTGACTATTACTTTTAAAAATGGGAGATAAAAAGTGATGATTTGTACACACGCGATTGTTTCGCGGGGCATTTTAGCGATCGGTCATTGCGTTGCGTCCCTTTCGCACGCGACGCGACCGCGTGTTGGCGTCTCTTTCGGAATGGGCAGAGTGTGTGTTATCGTGTCGCGAAAGTGGCGGGTCGCGTGCGCTCGCGCAGCCGGTGAAAGAGTCGATGACCTGCGCGGGAGCAACGAACGTCTTTGCAGGCGCATTGTGCCCAGCGGCCCCCCTCCAACGGCCCCCGGCCGTCGCCCCACGCCCCTTCACGCACCACCACCATATGGAGCTGTTATCACAACCATCGAAAACATTTATTATCTCTTCATAATTGTTAAATCACACTTTATCTAACCGCCGATTCTCGTCGTCGAAAGTAAGTCAGTTTCGCTTTCTGCAACACCCAATGTTACACCGCGTTATATATTACGTCATAATATACTTCACTGAACTCTGCTGGACCGACTTTGATGAAACTTTTGTGTGAGTCCCTGGATGTTTTAGATTCATGGTGAATCTAAAACATCCAGGGACTCACACCGGACACGTCCATTCACCATTGGCGCTGCGATTGGAATACCATTTTTTTTGGGTCGTTGTCTTCAGTTCGAGAAATTTTACGCCATATGTTTTGAAGGACGTTTGGCAAAATGTAATTTATATTTTATTTTATTAAAAAAAAAAATTAAGCAATTTTAAACTACGCAATTAGTACCTATCTATTATAAGAATAGCCATTGTAAACTAAATTAATATTTATTTATTAAATAAAAATACATAAATTAATCTATATTGAAAAGTATTTTTACATAACCTTAAGACAATATTAACCTATTGTCATCATTAGTACCTATACCAAAAATCTTACGGTAACAATCTTATTACGGTTCTAGCTCACAAATGATTTTTTTATGATGAGTGACGACAGGCAGGTTGTCAGTCCATTTGAATTAGTAATCATCTTTAGTAATGGCTTGATCACTGTCAGATTAACACACGGCTTATGAATGTATGCAGTGAGTGTATGCAATGTGCCCTGCCGCCCAAAGATTTAAATCGAGAGATGCGGCATTACTAGCGAAAGTGTGTTACAACATACTAAAGACAAAAGTATAAAATACATATACCTTTGTCTAAACACACTTTTAAACACAGACAACACATTCCTTACTTCAAACGTGACTGTGACGATAGCGACGCTCTCAACAAGCGACCGTCACTCACTGTAGCTGGCGTGTAGCTGTAGTTGTGTTGAGCGCCTGCGCCCAATCCATTGTTAAGAATTTTCGGTGTGTTTTTAGTATGGCGCGAGGATTTTACGCCGCATCTTTCGATTTAAATCTTTGCTGACGCCTAATACTTACGGTAATTTTTAGATAATCCCTCGAAACAGCACTTTTTTGAGGATAAAAGGTACCCTATGTCCCAAAATTTTACGACGATCTGTTGAGTAGTTAAGACGTGAAAGCATAACAAACAAACAAACTTACTTTCGCATATAATATTCGTTAAGATATAATATTAATTCGTCGCACTGCTGAGGCTTTTTTGTAGAAGTTGACAGACAGACTGACGGTCCACTTGATGGTATGTGGCTACATGGACATGTAAGGCAACGGGCTTATCATTCCTCGCCATGCAACGAAACAGCATACATGCGGTTATTTCACGGATGTCTTCTGTGCGCTGTCACTACAAGTTTTTGTCTTATACAGTGATATGTTAAACTAGTGACAAAAAAATGATCCTCCAACTATCAACTTGACATATCTAGTTACTAAAAATAGTTGTTTTCATCATCGAAATACTACAATGGAATTTGCGTCACAAATGCCAAAGCGGCACATAAAAAGAACGCCTTAGACAGAATCATGGCGGACTCTTGCATCAATCAGAATCACGCATCAATTGGTAAAAGATAGTAACGATCAACTTCTACTATTTCATTTTAAAGTCTAATGGGTTGACGTAAAGTCACATTTTCTTTAAATTACGTTCTTATTATTATGTTTTTTTTTTGTTTTAAATGACAGTTCATGCTCTATGCATATGTCACTTTTAAATGTTCCATAAAATTCGAAGTGTTTTGTATGGCACGCGTGTTCCATGTTTTAGTAGTTTGATGGTTTTCATTACCATCTTAATACGTATTTTTATTTCTTATTGGCGTATTCTGTTATTGTAAAGTGTTCTCATTGGTTGCTTGGACATATATCACTGGTAAGTAGGCATTTTCATATCTTTCTACGTGCAGAATGAACACCCGTCATTGGTGCCAATTTCCGATTTTGACACCGGCGCGTCGGTGCCACGTACTAGGAGCGTTAGCCTTGTCCTTACGAAGTAATATAAAAGTCATTGGTCTTATAAAAATAAATATTGTTTATGTAAATAAAGTATTTAATTAAGTATGTATTTATTTTATATTAATCCTGGTTATGCACAGACTGATATAAGGCATCATTCACATTCACCCTTATCGTATATATGTAAAAATAATTGTGATCAATGATCATATCAATCAATACTAATAATAATTCTATAGGTATTGTACGTATGTATGTTCCTCCATAACTCTTAAACGAATTAATTGATTTTCATTAAACTTGTTAGATAAACATTTAGACGTACGGGACACAGGATAGGCTACTTTTTTCTTTTTCAACGCGGACGAAGTCGCGGGCACCGGCTTGTTATAATATAAGACAATACAAGATGCGTATCTGTGTGGCCATCGAGAATGCAAAATAGTCTTAAATTTGTCTTTTATTCCTACAATTCGCTTTGTATCTTTAATTATTATTTATATTTTTTGAAATTATTTATTTATTTTTTGATTTAATAATTATATCCATTCTAAAGTTTTAAATTCTAGTTCTAATATTTATTTTTACTTGCATAAGCGCCTCTTTCTCAAACGTCAAGTAGGCCAAACTGTCATTTAAACTATCATTTAAGTAACCGGGGATAATGGAGCTGATATACCTTTGTTTGTACGGTAAACGTCCCAAACATTAAATCAAAAATAATAATAAAAAATCGGCTATCGAATGATGCAGTAAACCGAGTGAATAATTTAATGAAACATAAAATTATTTCTAAAAGTAACTAATCAACACTTTATTTGAAGTTTGTGAAAGAGGCCCTTAGACTAAAACGTAATTTTTATAAAACTAAAACAGTACTGCAATTTTAAGATTTATTTCATTGCTAAAGGCTTTATTACAGCGGTAGATATAATTTCAAAGAAATTTTAATTAAGTAATTAATTAATTGACGCAGCGGATCCATAAACGTTTTATAAAATAAAGCAGTTTTTTTATTTTATAAAATATTTGCTTCTCGGCTAATTTCTTCTAATCAACGCATTTCGAAACAGTTCTCACTAATGGAAAGAGCGATATAAATACGAGTAAGGTTTGTGTATTTAGTATTTATTATTATTTGCATTATTTGCAGAAAAAAATTCTAGTAAATGTAATACAAAAAGTTTCTTATTTTAGTAATTAATATAAAAAAAAAAAGAACTAAAAAAATGTCACTATGGTATAATGTATAATTATTAAGATATAAATGAAATAGTTTCTAACTAACGAAAAACTACAATTAGGGCCTCTTTCACCAACTACAAGTAAAGTGTTGATTAGTTACTTTTAGAAATAATTTTCTGTTTTATTAAATTATGCACTCGGTTTATTGCATCATTCGATAGGCGAATTTTTTTTATTATTTTCTTTTCAATGTTTGGGACTTTTACCGTACAAACATAGGTATATCAGCTGCATTAGCCCCGGTTACCGGTGACTTTACATGACAGTTAGCCTACTTGACAGATGGTGAAAGAGGGGCTTAATATTATTCATTAGTATTTCTTATTTTAAATATCTGTTTCGAGTACCTAGTGAATGGTTGAAAAAATTATTAGTGAATGGTTAACAAATTTTAACTAAATGTAATATCAACTCTATATAAAGTGCAGTAATGCATTAGACTCACACAAACTCATTGTGCAGTCCTGCAGACGCACAAACACACACACATACACAAACGTTTCTAATAGACGTGTAAGGGCGCATACACAGTGGAGATTTGTCTATGAATATTTAAAAAGTGTTTCAGAATTGGAAGTCTAATTTATAATCATATTTTATTCAATAAAATTTAATAATGAAGGACATATAAGACATATTTATCGTATTTTCTGGTGTACAGACAGACTGACCACTAGAAAGGTTTTCGGCTATAGATTCCTATATGTGTCACATATGGAAAGTCCCACCATAAATTCAGCATTATGGGATAAAATATTTTATTACATTTTTTTAATAATTTGAATCAAGTAGTATTCCTAATATCCTGTTAGTAAACCCTTAAAGAAGGCATTTTTAGCGTGGTATAAATCAAGCATATAATTTATGTTAGCAGTAATTAAGAAAAATATATACTACTTAACATAAATATTAAGCAAAGTGAGATATTGTGAACGGAGCTTTTGAATAGTTCGCCAAGTGAAAGTGATCGCGCGCTAGTGTGTGTGTGTTTAGAACGTGTGTACAGATATTTACGCACACATTCTCGCGATGTGCGCCTGCGCTTGCTTTCCAACTGCACAGGGTGTTTAATTTTTATACTCTTTATGCATGCATAATTAACGTCGAAATTATTACTTAAATGGCTTACATTTTTACGAAGTTTCAATATTCACAAGCGAAGACGACAATGAAAGTGCGATAAAATGATTTATTATTTAAATTAGCATGAAGTTATTTATTAGTTATTAGTAGTATGAAGTTAGTTGTGAAAATTGTATTTAAATCGTTATGTATTAAAGAAGATGTTTGAGAACAAAATAGCCCTATTGGCCACTTTAATTCACGTTAATCGAAAATGGTCTTATTTTGGTTTAGCAGGGCTGACTGTCCATTGATGAGATGTGGCTTGAGTACTGCATATGCGTTAGTAGAGAAAAGGTTAAGGAATTAGGATGGCATCTCTTACTAATTGACCGAAACGACAGCATTATATGCTCTTTCATGATGGTCTTCAATAAAGTTGTTTATTGAACTATTTATTCTGGTTAATTATTGAATTTGTTTTAGTCTACTGCTGCTAGACGGTTTACCCATTTAATAATTTTGTTTATGACATCTAAGAGAAAACGTGAGATAATTTAAGTATAGATAATAAAAAAGTTTTCCATAAGGTTAATTTGTAATCATGCTGTATATCACGGAAGCGTACCGCCGAGCCCGGTGGCCGGCCTCCACGCGGCTTTCTTCTGGAAAACTACGACAAGCGCCGCGTACCGGCTTGCTTTGCGGACTGTGCCGATCGGCCACCCTGCAAGATAGCAAACGCACCTACTCATAGGTGCATGCATACTAAATACGAGTATACTCTCAAAGTGAGAAGCTTGGATAGACTATTAATGTGTCACATAATGTTTCGTATGATGCCTGACCACAAACGTAAAGTATCAATAAGATCTAGATGTACTCGTAGGTGTATAAAATTATGATTGAATAGTTCAGAATTATTCAGACTCAGAAGAATTTACACTCTCATGATAATCTTAATGATAGAACTTACAATCAAAAAGATTGCAAACTACAAGTTTATATGATTCTTGCTCTATCTTTTATGTTAGAGTAATAACTGGTATATATGTTTTTTTACTTAAAATACTAACTTTATAAGCCTTAACCCTAATTCTGTTAGGGTCGGCACCACTTTCTGGTGGAATTCCACCCTTTCTATTTTATCAACCCCAAAAAAATAATTAAATTATACAATACATATTATCTTTTGGAATACTACTAATCGACTCCACCGACTAGTCGTGACTAGAAATTCACACTTTAATAAAATTTAGAAATTATACAATACTCAATAATTTGGGCTCATGTATAAATTTTCTATCTTTCAAGCTATAGAACCAACCAATAATCATAAAATTTCTTTGAAATCGTTTGGGCCGTTTCGGGCATTATGAAAAATCCATTTTGACTCGCGATTTTTATATATTTAGGGTTAAGAATTGGTATATTTTTTCAGTTTCTGAGAGGTTCCCAAAATGTTTAGAAGACTATAAGAAATGTTGTTTATGATAGTGTTATAGTATAATGTGTAATTGCATCGCTGCATTTCCCCTCCCACAGTTCCCTCCGCAGAGTGAATGCACTCTCGCTAGGTGTTACGTAAAATCTGCTCTTGCGCACCTCACTCACACATCCACGCCGCTTCTTACACTTTATTTAGTTTTTACAGTGTAAAAACTAAATAAAATACATTCAGAACTACTTGCTTAGAATTATGTGTGATAACATTATTACACACAAAAGTGTGCGTGTGCAGATTTTGAATGAAATATGTCTTGCTTAGCTCATGACGTAGTCAAAAAATACATTTTGCCAAAAATAATGCTGCAAGACGAAAACATTAATGGTAAAACTTGTAGGTATAATGAGCATAACTCAAGATAAACTCAGACCACTCAGCCAACAAAAAATATTTTAAAAAAAACTATAGAAATTTTGAGTGTACTAACTAACACCAAAACCACTTTTATAACAATTTTATTATAGCACTAGCTGGCGCGCGCGACTTCGTCTGCGTTGAAAAAGAAAAAAGTAGCCTATCCTGTGTTCTGTACGTCTAAATGTTTATCTAACAAGTTTCATGAAAATCAGTTAATTCGTTTAAGAGTTATGGAGAAGCGTACATCCATACATACAGAATTTTTTTTAAAAATTGTCAATTTAGTTTCAGTATCATGTATAGAGCCTATAAACACGATATCTCTGAAAACAAAGTAACTTACTCTATGACCGACCCTTACAGATTTATTATTAGTATTGATTGATAATAAAGATAATTTGACGAACCGTTGGTCGAATGTTTAAAGTGCTTCCTCTAATGCGCTGTCGATTCTCGGGAGGGCTAACCTTGCAGCACCTGTGGTTGCCAAGGTTTGGAAGCCAAGGTTGCAGGCGTCTCTATTTCCGAGCTCATATCACCCAAATCCTTTCAAAGTTCGAGTGAAAAGGCAACTTCTGAGTGAGCTCCATCATAGGCCTCATATTCGCCACACAGCTGGATGTAGAAAAAGAGCAAACCTAACTCTAATAAAAAAAAGTCAAGGATCGTCAGGCGAACTTTACATAAAAAATGAGTATTTTTTAATGCTACTAGTATTACTAGTTTTAAGGCTATTGTTAAGGCTATATTTAAGTTGTACTAACTTAAATGCACATAAGTTACTCAGGTACATATTGTTAGTGTTATGTAAAGCAGCGGACAGATCTATGTGCTCGAGAGGGGATATCAGTGAAAGTCTAGATTGAACGGATTGAAGTGTCCTATTAAATCATTCATTCATTACCATTGACAGACGTCTACTGCTGGACCTAGGCCTCCCCCATAATTCTCCTCTATAGATTTATAATACATATATACTATATTAGCTTGTGCCCGCCACTTTGTCCGAGCCTCTCTTTACTCTTTTCTTAGATATTGAAACATTTACTCAATCTTTATTGCTCAATTTTTTTTTCAGACGTTGATTTTTTTTATAGATGATTCTTCGGGAACAGTACTTTTTTACCGTCACCTAAGAACACCAAGCTAGTTAGTTTAGTTACACGCGCTGTTATTTAAGATTTTTTTTATGAATACATTCTGTATTCAATGAAACGTTAAGTAGTGATATAAAAGAAAATTCTCATGAAAAGTATTTTTCTGTGTGTTTTTCCTTGTTTGTCAAACGTGCCTATTTTAGTCATGTTTTGTAAATAATTTTTGACATAACGGATTATATAAATCTTACCTTTAAAATCTATATAGATACGAAAAAATGTTAAGGTACTTAATGACAAAAGTACAGAAAATCGGACTGTATAGTTTCGGTGAGTGAGTAAGAATAAAAAAATAAAGAATTTTTAGAAAGTTTTTAGATTTTTTTTAGAATTGTACTTACCTATCCACTGTTTTTATTGTTCTGTATCTGCGTTATTTTCCTAACAAGTAAAATACATCGCTAGTGGTTATGGCACTCGTGTTCTTACTTAGTGCAAACTGTATTATGTAAATGTTGTCGCTCAATAACAAAGTTCGTCACGATGTAAAACGACTGGGAATGTTTTTTTTATTTTGTAAAATAAAAAAAAAACCTCTAAATAAAGTTTAATGTAGGCTGACGTCGCTGAACGAGCTGTAATGAAGGCTATGCGATAGAGATCCGTAGACGAACGAAAGTTACCGACATAACCCGGCAATAAATAAATAAAAATATATCTATAATTTTCGTTAGCGTTGAGTCCATTGGCCAAAAAGACAAGTTTAATAATGGGAGTCTGGAAAAAACAGTTGTTTGTAGGTGTTAGGTAAGCGGTGTAAGCGCAGGCTGCGGCATCAGGGGTGAAATGCAGCGATTTTGCGGGCGCATTGCGGTTACACTATAGGGCTAATAAACTAAGGAGTTTCGTCTTGAATTTATATAATTTTGAAATTTATAGCAAAAATACGATTCAAAAGATGATAAGTTTTTATTTTACAAATTGGTACTTCATAAGTATAAAATTTTAAATACGTGTGTCAAACAAATAAGTGTGTGGCCTCACCTCCAGTGAGGCTTATACTTAACCTTAAGTATAAGTAGATTTTGGGCGACCTTCCTCAAGGTAACAAGAGCGATAAACTTTCATAATAATTAAACACTGGCATGTGTGCTTTTGTCGTTGCTTTGACGACCTTTCATTGATAAATGTCTTATATTTTATTTAACTTTATTACTACCATATTGATTTGGTACAGAATTGTCAAACAAAAATAGAATACGAAATTTCTTCTCCTGTGTACACCCTGGTGGCGCCATCTGTAATCTGCTAAAGCTTGCATTGTGCATGTAAGATGTAAGCCATTCCATTTTTAAAATATTTTCAGACCTTGAGCGCACACTGTTTTAAGGTTACTTGATTTATGATTCAAACTTATTTATAACTACTATTTAATGAATAATATTCTTATTGAGTTATTTTTAATTGAGTTTTTTATAGTGTTGTGTTTAATTGTGAACATTTATCAAAGGAATAAACTCTGAAAAGAAAATGTGTTTATGGACAATCCTATTAATATTAATATTATAAATGCGAAAGTTTGTATGTTTATTTGTTACTCAATCACGCAAAAACCGTTGAACCTGGATCGTTATTACCTGGATTAATATAGGTACAAGATACTTTATATCTTGGAAAAAGTTTAGGTTCCCGGAGGATAGTCTGAAAACATAAAAAATGCGGCGCCACTATCGTCGTCACAACAATAAAGATACACATAATATTTTATCAGGTGATGTTATTTTTCATTTTTCAATGCGGACGAAGTCCCGGACAACGGATAGTAATTAAAATAGAGAAAAATGGAAGAGCTTGGAGGAGGCCTATGTCAAGGGACAGCCTGACTTGAAGATTGCCGATTTCGGTAGGTAGTTAAAATTAATTCAAAAAGTATTTATTTATGTCAGTGAATAAATGCTATTTTTATTTTTATAAATTTTATTTACCTGATATCTTTATGTCCACTTGATGACAAGTGGCTACCGTCGGTCGCCTATTAACACAACTAACGCAATAGGTGCTGGAAATGCACTATTAGCCTTAATAGGCCTTAAGGGGTTAGGGGGGTACAGGGAAATAAGTTTTAGTTTCCCTTCGTATGATACCGAAGCAAAACAGTACATGTTTTGTTATAAATTCCACTGTAACGGGGAGACTGGCTATTTATTTTATGACCGCGACACATAGTGTGTTAAGCCACTACTAATTATTAAAAGTATTTGTTACAGACATGCCACAGTACATGGGACAATATATCTTCATTGTTGGCATAAAAGTGTATATTTTAATTAAAAATGACGCAGTTTGGCGGGAAAAGAAATCACCTTGGGGGTGACGACGCGTTTCCCGCGCTGCGACCTCGGCCGCGGCCGCGAGCGTTCGGCACTCTTCGGGCATCTTCGGCAACTCTCGTGCGCTTTCGTCGCGCTTCGGTTATTCTCGTGTGTCCTCGGTGCATCGGGCTGCACGAAGCCGCACCGCGAACGGCTGTCCATTTTAATTGGTGCGAGATTCGCTTTTATTTCTAATTGAATACACTCAGCGGCGGCGCGATGAAAGCAAAATGGATTTCACTCTTTTATATCTGTTTATATTCGTTTTATTTTCGGTAACGGCGTGTGTCTAAACACAATATTAAATGTTACCAATCTTGTAACTTTCGTTACACTTAACTAGAGCAAAGAGGTGATGAGTTGTTTACCTTTTTCGAGAAAGTAATATCTACATTACCCTTGTGTGCTCACTTTGTTTTGATTTTAATATCTTACTTTTGTAAGTGACCTAAGGGATGCAGCGGCTTTCCCTAACCTAACAAGAGGGAACAGAAATTAGCTTTGGTATTTCTTACTCACTCACCGAAACACAACAGCACACGTGCTGTTATTTCATGGTTACTGTTAGCACTCGTGACAGACACACAGACAGGCTGCCCAAATGACTGCGAAACGCAGTTTGCACTGCCACTAAGTACTTGTCAAATTATGAAAATTTAAATTCCAAAGTTGGCCCCGCCGCGAACAGAACCAGGGACCACTGATACAGCGCGCTAGGCAAACACCTTAATTAATTAATTATTAAACTCATTAGATGGGATGTCATTGTAGACTAGTACCTCATAATACTCATACTATACTTAGCTAGTACAAGCCTATGAGAAGTCCATGGAAAATGGAGGTAAGAAGGACAAACTTATATGGATGTTAAGCTGTCAAACTTTAAAACCATTATATCGTGGTTCATAAATTGGCCAGAATGGCGCTTGTGTAGCATTGGTGGTTTGATACGATTGGTTGGTTGCGTAGTTCATGAAAGCGCCGTAAATAAAATGCAACTACAGCGCCCCCTATTCATTGGTAGCCGATGGACACTTTCTCATGTATTGGTATTGGTACTCATTACATTAGCTCTATTCCCCATGGGTCCCAGTAGCTGGTGCCTTTGACCACAGAAACATAGAGCATAGAGGATATAGTTTAACACGTTAATTGCCAAGCCGACATGCTGAACTTACGTAGATGGCCGAAATAATAAAATCATTGAATGTATTTCCCTAGTGGCTAAACAAATACCAGAAGCCAATATGTTGCGGCTGCTATTTTATGGTTTGTACATTATTGTAAGGCACCACCACGCGACGTCGCGTCATCGACCGCATCATAATGGACCGCTTCACGCGACGTCGCGTTATGTGGGCAATAAACGTGTTAAAAGGATTAGGGATGAGTTTAATTTATCTATATCATCCTTTACTAATAGGATAGCATTGCTGTCACTCTAAAGTGTTATGTCTAAGACTTGCGCTCTAGAAAAAGTCTCTATTTCTCCTTCTTTATTAGTATTGCATCTTTATTGCTCATACATTTTTGTCAGGCGTGAATTTTTCATTTTTATTTTTAGACTGTGCTAGTTTTTATTTAACAACCCATAGGAGCCTAACATTTTTCCAGGATCCAGCTAATAATCTATCTGTCAAATTTTATCCAAATCCGTTCAGCCGTTTTTGCAGTAACAAACATACAAATTTCACATTTATTATTATGATATTATTATGAGTAGGATGATCCTTCGGGTACGGTACTTTTTCTGGATGACAGGTACCCTATATCCTTCTCTGTATGCAAAATTTCATGATGATCAATAAAGTATAGTTAAGGCGTGAAGTCACTTTCGCATTTAGGATAAAATAGGATAAAAAAATCAATTGAAGTCGGCTGGCTATTTTACCACGTGAATGTCAAAGTGACGCAGAGAGTGTTGTGATAAGAGTAGTCTGACCCAATTCTCTATCCAGTTTTGACAATGATAAGACAAGTTCGGAGACAGAGAAGCTACGAGCGAGCATCCATCCACCACGTTGCGAAGGGGGCGCGGTTCACTCCTCAGTTCACTGACTTCAGTTCAGAGCTGTCACGTCAGTGTGTAGTTAGCTCGCGCGGCGGACGGACGTGTCGCGCCAACGCTCGACACCTGTCACTTTTTAAATACGACACGAAAAAACTAATTGTGTTCTGCCCGAGTGACACTACAAGTGTTGTGTTTTGTTTACCTTTGGAATTTTTGTGTTGATGGTGTTTTGGACATTGTGTACTATTGGATTGCGTTTTGGATCTGGTGAGTTTTACCCCCAGTATTTTTAAAGCGGTATAGTAAGCGTTCAAAAAAATTTATCCATATTGGATTTAAACGTTTAAATATTTAAGTATATATAAGCGTTAGTCGTAGCTAGGTGTGTCCTTGAATTTTTGTAGTTCAACCTCGAGTTAACTCTTGCGTAATTAAAACATTCAATTATTAAGTTAGTACATAAGAGTTTTTATAACAAAATTAATTACATCACTTAAACAACAATAAGTTGAACATTTTATTATTGTTAACATAATTATATCTTTTAATGATACAATAATTGAAAGAAAATAGTATAAATTAATCTAAAATAAAAAAAAAACGTCACGCGTTAAATAAAGTACTGAACATGACTTATTTAAAATACATATAATATACTTACCAATATATTATTATTGAACTCTGTTTTTTATTGTTAGTAAAAAAATTATTACTTAGAAATAAAAGGTTTACTTTCTTCAATAATAATGTAAAAGTTCACATTCTCTACATGATGAGACTGCAAATGAAAGTAAATATTTTTAAAATTTTAAATTTCAATCAAATAAATAAATAAATATTTAATAACATAATGGATAATGACAAAGTTATTGATTTTAATTTTTTATATTTTAGGTACCTATTAAATAATTATAATTAAATTATAATAGTTTCAAACTATTTGAAAATCTTTATTTAAAATCATATATTTGATATACTACAAATACCAAATTGATCGTAAGCAATATTTAATAACAATACTAGTTATAGACACGCTGCCACTTTGCACTTATGCTTTTTTTTCGTTTTTCTATTTTTTCATTGGTGAAATCTGTATCAAAACCCGAGGTTAGGTTGAGCAGTTAGCGGATAAAAAAATGTTAAATATAATATAAAAATATTAATAGAATCTTCTGAAATATTAGCATTTCAAATAAAAAAATCAATAAGTCTTTAAATGCTTACTGCAAATCATCTACAGTTCAAAACCACTAATGTCCGCTTTCTATTTTCAACAAAAGAAGAATTTTCTTTTGATCGTTTCGTGAGAAAATTGAATTATTTTTTGAAAATATAAATTATAGGTATTTAGGTACATTAGCTTTTTAGCTTCCAAAAAATTGTTAGCAGATATAGCTTCTACAACACATCTCTTAGTGTTTGACGTAATATTAGAATTCCAGAATTATGGAAAAATGAGTTTGTTATGAAAAAAATATTACCTATGTAGGTACATCGCAGCGGCTAAATTGTCTATAAGGATCATATCAGGCTTCATATGAAAATTTCATTAGCTTACTTTTCTTCGTTGGCGTGGACAGATATGAATATATGATTTTCTAAAAAACTATTATCATAATAACGAATGAAATTGCCGTTTTGTACGAAATAAATTAAAGTATGTACATTTTTTCCTACATCTTTGCCAACACAGTTGCAGTTAATCGATGCCTTTCTTGAAGAAATTAGCTGGACGGGACGTAACGAATACTTCAAAGTTATTTTTGTGCTCTTTTTGATTTTTTCCCGCCAAAAAGTTGTCGAAGTTTTGCAAAAAGTTTAGTCTGTAGGCGCAAGAACTCGTAAGTATTGCAGATGACGGAGAGCTTGCAACCCCATTCCTTGTAGCTTGGAGACCGTATATTGTGTCTCGAGTTGTCACGCAGAAGCAGTGGAAACGAGCGATTGATCAAAGTTGGTTGCAGAAGTAGAGCTTTCCCCATCATCCATCATGCTCAGTTTTTCATAGTACACATATGCAGTAATGTTCCTACCGTTTGGTAAGAAGTTGTGACGAATCACACCGGCACTAGACCACCAAACAGTTACCATCACTTTTCTAGGACTCATTTATCGTTAAGGGCGCTAGTTAGGTGCTGAATCAGGATCTGACCAATTTTCTGAGCGCTTGTCAATTGTCAAATAGAATTAATTTTTCGTCGCAGGTAACAATTAGGTTCAAGATTACTTCATTTCAAGAACCTTGCCAATTTGACGCAAATGTACCAATATTGTTTGATGCTAACGTCAAAGAGTATATAAGTAACTAGCTGGCGCCCGCGTCTTCGTCCGTGTTGGAAAAGAAAAAAGTAGCCTATTATGTGTCCTGTACGTCCAGTTAAATGTATATCTACCAAGTTTCAAAAAAATCAGTTAATTCGTTTAATAGTTATGGAGGAACATCCATACATACAATACCTACACTTACAGATTTATTATTAGTATTGAGTATTGATATATTGATATATTGATATGATAACTATGTCGAATGCTGCTGCTAATTCAGCCTTAGATCGAGTACCACCAGCTTCCACAATCGCCTTTATCACTGTCTACCAAAGTTTTTGGACGACCAAGGGTTTCATTTTCCAAATAGTTAGAGATTTTCAAACCAATAACGGGTTGTGTGTCCGTTTGTTAGTGTAATGACGAATCTAAATTGTTTTAACTATATATCATCAATAGTTTTCTTAGCGCTAGCGAAATAATTACTTTTATAAGAAAATTTTTGATACCTTGTGTTGTTATTATTGTAATTTTTGTAGGGATCTCTAAATAAAATAAAAATTCGTTGTAAAAATGTAGTTTTCTATAGGTAAATTTCTGGTAAATTTAAATTTATAATGACGATCATAAGAGTTTGTTGTAGAAACCTAATTGATAAATAAATATTTTGATTTTGATTTGATTTTGGTGAAATATTTTTTAATATCAGTTATAAAAACTAACCAAAAACCAAAATTATAGTTAAGTAGGTACTTATATTTATATACCTATTTATTAGGTACTAACAGATAAAATTATAACGCCTCGACATCACATAACGGCTTGTAAGCATATAGATACAATTAGATAAATATATCTATCTCAATAGGAAGATAATAAGGTTGTTTATCAAAACATAACTTCAATGTTACCGTCCTTGGCCTTATCTTAAGTATTTAATTATAATAAATACCTTCGTACTGTAAGTATATGAAAAGTTAGCGATACAAACAGTATGTTAAAATAGTTTATTAGGGGATTACTTTAACATTTTTTTAGTGGTAACCACAAATATGTTGTTTGTTACGTTTTCACGCAAAAACTACTGAACCGATCACATTGAAATTTTGCATACAGGTTGTCTAGGACACCAGAAAGGACATAGGGTACCTTTCATTCAGAACGCGGACGAAGTCGCGGGAACTAGCTAGTGTAACATAAATGTAAAAAACGATTCGAGGCAAAAACTAATACAATAATCCGAATATTATAAGGTTTTTAACTTTGGAGTAAGTAAATTTCAAAAAAGTATTTTTTGTTTATTTTATATGCGGACGCAGCCGTGGGTAAAAACTAGTATATACAAAATATCAATAAGCTGAAGAGTTTGTGTGGTTTTTTTTTTATTTGAGGTCGGATTTGAGACATTGTTATTGCATTTAACTTGAAGTTTTTAAAGTTTGAAATTTCAAAGTTTATTTAATTTATTGAATAAATTGCTATATCACTATGTTTAGGTAAAATGCATTTAGTTAGATATTGTTTAAATATATTATTATCAACATGGATTAAACGCTAGATTTGATTTGTTTTCTACATACGATGCTAGTGAATGACATTATCTATCATTATAATGATAAAAAGATCAATTCCAATAGTAAATCAATAATATGAATAACTAGCTTTTGCCCGCGAGTTCGTCCCTTTTTCTATTTTAATTTTTGATGATTCATCTTAATAGTATTTTTTTTACTTTTTTAGTACTTTTAGAATAGTACTTTTTTTGGAAGAAAGGTACCCTAAACTTTTCTATATTCCTAAAAATGTATACAAAATTTTATGACGGTCTGTTGATAAGTTAAGGCAATGCATAACAAACAAATAAACTCACATTCGCATTTTAATATAATAAATGGGAAAATTAAATCTAATTAATATATTAACTACTAACATTTACTTAATAATATATTAATTAATAACGACAGGGTACTCTGCGTTCTGCAGTTTTAGACAGGTATGGCAGTAATCAATCACTCTTTACAGGAGACTAAATACTATAGAAAAAAATAAAAAAAATAATTAATAAAATTCTATTAACTAAAATATCCTATCGCGTTCTAGATGAAAAGTACCCTATGTCCTTTCTGGTGTCCCAGACAACGTGTATGCCAAATTTCATGGTGATCTGTTCAGTAGATTAAAAAAAAAATTCACATTTATAATATTATTATAAGTAAGGATATATATAAAGAAAATGTTTTTCTATGTGACAATTATTACACAAGACCATTTTAAGGGTATATGTAATATATCAAATTTGGCGTTTCATCACAAGTTTTGGTGTTCAATTTGTCGGTTTGTTAGCGCAATGACGATTAACAAGTGAAAGTTAGTTTCGATGTATGAAATGTACATTACACTATTTGATACGATCATTCATTACGAGTTACATTTGTTGTGAAAGTCTAAAAATAGAAAAGTTGGTCATATTTATATCTATGATCATTCTTCTAAATATGAAAAAAAAAAATCTTAAAAAAACACTGTGACACGAGAATTGTATTTTTGTATGTTTGTAATGAATAAACTCAAAAACTTATTCACCTATTTTGAAAAACTACGTTAACAGCGAGCAACATAGGATATATTTTATAAAAGTTTTTTTTATTTATTTAATGAATTAATAAAATGTTATTGTAATGTTGTTATGATAGTAAAATATGTCGTATATGATATGACTGAATTATTAACAACAGTCGGCAATGTGAGATTGTGTTATAGGCCACTTACCATCAGGTGACCGTCCGCCTGTCTAACGACATTAACATAAAAATATTGTCTGTCTTAGTTGTTGTAAATATAATATATGATCTGGCAATTTTTAAAAATAGTATGGAGTAGTTTATTGTAATGCTTTATTTGGCTAAGTGCCTCTTTCACCATCTGTCAAGTATGCTAACTGTCATTTAAAGTCACTGGTAACCGGGGATAATGGAGCTGATATACCTTTGTTTGTACGTTAAAAATCCCAAATATTGAAAAGAAAATAATAAAAAAAAATCGCCTATCGAAGGATGCAGTAAACCGAGTGAGTGAGTTTATTCAATAAAACAGAAAATTATTACTAAAAGTAACTAATCACACTTTACTTGTAGTTGGTGAAAGAGGCCCTTAACATAAACATTTAGTTCACCTATAGGTACTAGGCTAGTATTTTTAAATGTAAGCGCATTTTCAAAGTGCACCACAGTTCAAAGAACTTGCAACCATTGTTTGTAATTACAAGTTATTATAAGTTGTAACTTCCGTATTGAGGTGCGCACGCGCAGCGTTCGAGAGTGAAAGTACGGTTTCAAAGTTTAGTTAGCGTCACCGACTACATGCGCTGTCTCTGCTAGAGTCACTTACTTTTTAAATCCACTGACAAGTTTCTTACTCTTTTTCTAAAAAATGGCTTTGTTTAAGACGATTATTGACAGATGCTGCAAAAGACAACAGGAATTAATCCACCACAATAAAGGAGCACCAAAACTTTTAGAAGTGACATAGCACACTGCAATCTGCATCTCTGACATCTGGCGATTTTATTAATGAACTAGCTGGTGCCCGCGACTTCGTCCGCGTTGAAAAAGAAAAAAGTAGCCTATCCTGTGTCCTGTACGTCTAAATGTTTAAATACCAAGTTTCATGAAAATCAGTTAATTCGTTTAAGAGTTATGGAGGAACATACATACTTACATACATAAATACAGAAAAAAATTCTAAAAATGGTCAATTTAGTTTCAGTATCATGTATAGAGATCTCTGAAACTCGATATCTCTGAAAACAAAGTAACTTACTCCATGACCTTCCCTTAGAGATTTATTATTAGTATTGATTCGAGTTAGAAGAAAATTTGAACTGATAATTATTTCAAATTTTTACAAAAATAATATCTGAAAAACAATGCGTGCTTTTTTTCGATTTGCTATCGATAACTCTAGTATTTAATTTGATTTAATAATTTTCATTAACTACAACCATCAAAATACTACAACATGGATCACGCGTGCCATACAAAACACAACGAATTTTATGGAACATTTAAAAGTGACATGCGTAGAGCATGAACTGTCATTTATAACAGAACAAACATAATAATAAGTACGTAATTTAAAGAAAATGTGACTTTACGTCAACACATTAGAGTTTAAAATGAAATAGTAGAAGTTGATCGTTACTACCTTTTACCATTGACGCGTGAAAGCAAGAGTCCGCCATGATTCTGTCAAAGGTGTTCTTTTTATGTTCCCCTTTGGCACTTGTGACGCTAATTCCATTGTAGTATTTCGATGATTACAACAAATAATCCCATTCCAGTGAATAGATTCAGTGCGCGTTTTATTAAAATTGCGCAACCTTCTCATTAGAGGAAGCTTGCTTATTTTTTTTTATTTACGAGTATTTTAGGATACACCTACAGTACACGTGTTAAAATTATTCATTACATAATAATTTACATAGTATTTCGGCTGACACGAGTACCAATTACAGGCGTATACAGCATTTGCCACAAGAACGGTAACAAAAACATATAATTGATACAAAAGTATAATAGAAAAACATAATTATAGATATGTATACATATTATTTGTCTTATTTTATCACAAAAGTCAGTTCTAAAAGCGTCCTAGCGACATAAACGGCCGTATAGACACTGATATAGAACTGTGTCTGTCTGTTTGTAGGTGTGTTAGATATAATTATCTAAAGCGGTTATTGAACTTCTTTGATACTGATTGTGAGTTCATAATTTCTTGTGATTAAAATGTATTCATGCAAGTGTGCCGTGATTTCGTGAATGTTTTTTGGCGTTCTCTTGCAAATTTTTTATAAGTTAATTCACAGACATTTTGAAAAATTTAATACACATTAAAAAGAACTGTCATTTATTTTATAATTTGGTTGATTGTCATAATAAAAAGTTGGATGGACCTTCGAAAATGAAAATCAATAATCTATACTAATATTATAAAGAGGAAAGATTTGTTTGTTTTATTGAATAGGCTCGAAACTACTGGGCCGATTTGAAAAACTATGTCACTGTTGAGAAGCTATATTATCAGCGAGTAACATAGCCTATATATAGGTATTTTATAAAGTTACAACAGCTTAGTGTTTTATATATGTCAATGCCTAATAAGGTCCAACTCATATTCAAGTCTTACCAATATAAAAATTTGAAACAATAGTATGTACCCAAATGCTTTTACTGTGTTGTATTGTTTAATTTCCAACGTGGACGAAGTCGCGGGCACCAATTAGTATTTCCTAAGAGAATTCACGTCCATAGTTGTCAAAATTACAATACAGAAATAAATTACAATAAGTACAATACGGAAAGAACTCACTTAAAGCCGCGTCCTCACTAGGGCCGCACGGCCACATCAGGCCGGCCGCTTGGCCACATCAGGCCGGCCGCTTGGCCACATCAGGCCGGCCGCTCGGCCAGGTCTTGTATAGTGTGTACGCGTGTAGTGTGGACAAGGCCTGGCCGAGCGGCCGGCCTGATGTGGCCGTGCGGCCATAGTGAGGACGCGGCTTTAGACCGCATAAAAGGCATAAGCTTCCGTTAAAATGCTGTTCCTTCCTTTGATAAAGGATGCACTAGATGCAGGGTCTCAAACAAAATCACTGCGAAAAAGTGTCCACTGGATTTTTTTATACATGCTATCACTTTCTCTCGTTAATTTCTGATAAAAAGTTAAATAATGTAAATGTTGCATGATTGATTTGAACCTTAACATTTAGTAATAATGTTTCAAGTCGTAATGTGTGAAACTAATTACAAATATCACCCCAAGCTGTGTGTGCGGTGATATTCTACTATGCCACTTTTAGTGAAGCAACCCAGAATCTAGTGTATCCTTTACAAAGGTTCCTTCAAAACAGGCCTAACGTGTGAACGGGCCCTTAAGTTTGTCGAGTACTTAAAATATCGGCCTATTCATACGTAATAAAATAAATAAATTCGGGCGTTCCTAATTCTAATCAAACGCTTCAAGGTCCGTGAATTTTTCTCAGCGTCTCCTTGACACACATTCTGATGTGTGTGTGTTTCGCGAAAAAACAGCATTGATCGAGTGTTTTTAATAACTATTTGGGTTTATCGCACGCAAATCGCTTCGCATTTCGTTGTAGTAACTCTTAAACATAATTTATTAGTTGGAAATTAGAAAATATAAATTTCAAAAATTTAAATTTTTTTTTCTACTCGTCAACTGTGATTGTAAAGTAATGCAATACATAGCGCAATAATTTTTTAAATTAGTTATGAATTAACTAGCTATTGCACACGACTTCGTCCGCGATTAATGAAAAAAAAAAACAGCTATAAACGTGAAAGATTTTTGTATGTTTGTAGAAAAAAAATTGGTCAGACAGTATAAATACATCTTAGTTGTGATAGTGTCGGCTCTTTATTTATTTTTATATTATGATAAAATAATATGTTATACATTATATTTAACTCCGCCGACGACTTCCATTTATACGAGTATTTTATATTGGAAACTGGGACGTACAGATTTATATTATAGTAATAATAACACATAAGTATTGAGGTCAATTGGTAGCGTAAGGCGTAGTGACACCCACTACTATACTGTCGCCGTCGCGAAAAAAAGAAGCATTATAAAAAAAATATTAGGCCGTTTCAGTGCTCTCCTGACGGTCAGTCCTGACGATACGCACGACCGACCGTGCGACCGACGCGCTTGTCATTTGTATGAAAATTCACAAGTCCTTATGCTGCGTACCCACTATGTTCGCGCATCAATCGTGCATCACGCACCTGCAACAAATCAAGTGTAGACGTTACGCGCATCACAACTTGTGTTCGCTAAAAAACCGCCACCGCTTGGAGCACACGCTTTGGTGCGTGCAACGTTGCACGCTCCAGGTGCGCGTTGGTGCGCGAACATAGTGGGTACGCACCTTTACAGAGCTCTCCTAACCCTACGCACGCGTATTGCTACCGCGGTCGGTCGTACGTATCGTCAGTACTGACCGTCAGGAGAGCACTGAAACCGCCCTTACAGTGTCTTAGTTATCTTAGTGGTGAAAGCGAGTTATGAGGAGTTTCGTCATAGTAATGTTTTGACAATGTTATTTGGATAGTGTAATTCTAATTAAACCGTAAATGTTTCAATAACAACATTGATAATACAACAAAGTTTGAAGACACAATTGTGGGCGTCATGTGGATTGATGTTTATTAGCAAAATGAGTTTCTATGATAGAATTTGTCTGTCTATATAATATATAACTGTATATATAATTGTTTGTAACGTCTTCCCAAACGGCTTGACCGATTTTTATGAATTTTTTTGTGTATATTCGGTATAAGTCTGAGAATATAGGTCGTAGACAATTTTTTATATCCCTAAGTGATAAGGGTGGCCCACCGCAAATTTTTTTTGGCATAACTACGTTTGTCGGGTCAACTGGTTATGTAATAAAAAGATAGCCCGATGGTCCACTTGATGGTAAGTGGCTACCGTCACTTGTAACACAAGTTACAGACAAATAAAAGGTACACCTGAACGCGGACTTGCATTGCACGTGTGCGTTCATAGTAAGATTAATACGGGAAGGATAGCAAAATGGCCTATGTTACTCATTCACCTAAACAAAACAAAACACGCTTGTTATAAAAGGGTGATCTTCTGTAAGGGGATGGTTACTACTCTACCGTTACTTGTCAGATCCAAACCAGAGCCAACTTAAAAATAAAGTCAAAGTTGGCCCTGCTGTGTATCGAATCCGGGACCCCTGAAACAGAACGCTAACGCCTGTCTTATACTTACTCGGAAGATTTTTTCATGGCTATTTGTTAAAAACTTTTATTGTTTATGGTCTCTACGGGCGACAAATTTCGCTTTCTGTATAAAAAAAAAAGAATAATTGTAAAAAAACTCAACCATAATTCAAACCCTGCAACTGATATGCAAGCCCCATATATTCTCTCCAAAAGAAAGAATGTTCCTTTTTGAAACACATTGTTCTAATTGTTTTATTGCCAGTCAGTTGTTAAAAGGGTTAGTTTTATGCTCGTTTTGTGGCATCCCATAAAACTGCGTTGAAAGTAATTTCTTCAAGGAATCCACATTGTTAATGGTTTTTTAAAAAATATAACAATTCCATTTAAAAAAGTGTTTCTAAAATCCAACTCAGTTTGACATGCCTATATTGAACATTTCAAAACTACAGACTTTTTTTGATGATCTTATGTTTTTCTATAAATTTTTTTTTCATATGCCTCTTTCTAAGGTGTTCATCTTTATTGATTTTATTTAATCTATTTTGCCTTTATCAGGCTTTACTCTAAGACGAGGTCTATAACAAGTTTTGATTTACGGTGCTGAAACATGGACCTGACAAATTGTCTCTTTCACAAATACAAATCAAAAAATTAGTAGACGGTCAACGAGCTATAGAAAGGACATTGCTTGGAAATCCATCGGATAATCGAGGTACTGGACATAGCCTAACATAGCCTACGTTATCTGAAGTGGAAATCCACCTGATCGCTGTACTGATCTTAAGAGAGCGGCTGGCTGTGACTTGAGTGCTTAATTATAGGACTTGATGATAGGGATAGGTACACAGTATAACTACTAAATGTAAGGTATTGTTGCAAATAATCTAGGTGCCAATCGTCGATCTTCGTAAGTTTTCGACTTTTGTCGCGTGTCAGAGGCATCGCCAACGTGAGAAGAGCTCCTTCCTCCCGCTCTTTAGGCTCCACCGTCAACCGTTCGGGGGGTTTTGCTTAGAAGTGAAGAGGTTAAAATACGCTGGTGATCGGATGTCACGCCTGCCTCTCTAACCTTGGCCTAGTTTGATAGTAGTATTTGGTTCCCGGTCCCCAGCGCGCATCAGTCTAACTACCTACTCCTACCATTGTACTGTTAATAATCATATCAATTAACTTCCTTTTATACGATATCTGGTATCTATATGGAATATCAGGCTAATCGTGTTTAATAATGTTATAGGAGACATATTAAACATAAGATTCTTAACATCTATTTACATAAAATAATAATATGTTTTTAATGAATTTGGAAATTAACTACAGTTGAGACTATTTGGGAAAAATACTCACTAAACTCAAATGTGACCATTTTAAGTGTTATGATATACAAAGAAACATTATTGGCTATTAAAAATATAAAAACAGTGGCTTATGTAAAATAGTCTAACTTGGGTAATGATTGGGATTGATAAAATAGATTGCGATTTAGGCTAGGGTTGCCTAAATTTAGGCGATTTAGGAAAGGTCCGATTTTTGGTGTACGGCCGAACAGTTTGGGTACTGTAAAAACATAATTTCTGTAAATTTTCTAATTTAAAAACTACATTTAGATATATCTACTCTATAAATATTAAAAAATAAGGTCTCTGTCGGCTTATGTCTTTTTCTCAACCACTCAACGGCTTTTGATACGGTTTTCTTTATTGGAAATTTTTGAATATATAATTATACCTACACATATACATAGGTTGTATATACATATAATGATGAAGCTTATTTTGAAGCCACATATTAGTTTCTAGTTTTCTTTATCAGTTTTTTTCAGCAATTCTACTAATTGATAAAAAGTAAAAGCTAATCCTTTTTCGAAATTTCTGGCAACCCTATTCAAATTATCTTGAGATTATCTCTAAATTTTGATTTATAGTGTTTGTATAACATAACACATTGCTATGAATTTTCTTGTCGTTTAGTCTTTGCACTGACATGTAGTCAAATGTGCAATAATTATTATGTCCAAGACGAATTTATTTAAAAAAAAAATAGTGTCATTGCCGAATTATATTGCTATATTCCCTCCCCCCTTTACCAAGCCTCCCCCCCATTTGTTTTCCGACTTACTGCAATTTGTCAACACGTCAGGCCTATTCACACATTAATTGAGTTCATAATGAGAAACATTTTTTGAGCATCCATGACCCACTTTTGCAGTTGATTCGTATGTATTTACTTTGCAATTTTACGACTTGTCTCTCGATCTAGAGCAATGTCTCATCTGATTATATTTACATTTACTAAATGCCCCTTTTTTATCTTGTACATTTAAATAATGACCTTATTTATTGTTACAGTGAAGTTTTTCGTTCAACGCCATCCCTCCTGTCGACTCTTTCTGTCAAAATCACTTCGAGTTGCCTTTTTCCTTTGCCTTAAAAGGCCATTTAAAAAAGGAAAATGTATTTTTAAATTAAGAACGCTCAAATTCGAATGGCCGCCTCTCAGCCGATGACTAAGTACAATTACATACACGTTAATGTGCTACAACCTTGATCTCTACGCCGTTACTGAAAATGCTGCATTAAACACCCAACTTATTGTCTTGCACTACTGAGCGCGTGCATGGCCAATTAAAGACCTTATCACGCAGCCCATAAAGTTCATGTTGGCATGATAATTGTAGTTTTTGTGGACCTTGGCGTATGGCCTTGTCTCTATCTGGCGTCCGCTCTTTCCGCCTTCGCCGAATCAATTCGAAAACACAACGTATTTATTTATATTTTAAAGAATTGTTTAATAATGTTAGGTAGGATGGAAAAGTGACTAGTTTTTTAAACTTGTTCTGGAAAATATGAAACTTGTTAGGGCGATTTTCCGAAGAAAATATGTATTAGGTATTTAATTGAAGGATTATTATTATACATATTTATATTAATCACGAAAATTTTATTATTAAAATAATATTGAACTACAGGCAAAATTTAAAATTTGTTTTCAACACAGTTAACTCATAACATCAATCGACCAACGTACATTACATTTAAATTTTTATAATTTTTTTAACTCATTGAACTTATTTTATTGTTTTGAAACATTAAATTTATGATGTATTCTACAAAAATGGGGGCGTACACTAATGGAAATTAGTGTACGAAAATGCGCACATGATCACATATTATACAAACGCGGCGGCGCCGTCCGTAATCGTAAAAAGTGTGTCATGATCAGTAGGTTAAGTTTAAATAAATTGATTTGAGGGCCGCACTATACGTATATGTGTGCGCCTTTGTGCAGGTAGCTTGTCCGAAGGTCTCGACGTTCGTGCATGTATACCTACTTTTTAAAGGAAGTACTGGCTCGGTTACGTACGATTTTAGGCCAAACATTTTACTGACCTGTTATAATAATCCACAGATAACTTTCACTGTGAAATATTGTGAAAATTCATTTTACGTGAGAATTTTATATGTTTCTATAAATCAATTTTAGTACATAATATTTAAGCTTTGAAAATATAAATATGTCTTTTATTTAATTATATCTGACTAATAAGTGCTTGCGATTTAGGACATAATACATAATGTTATTCAGTTGTATTTTAATTATCTATATGGGAACAAAAATTATGCAAAATCACGTATAACAATTTTCAATTTTAATCAGTTACTTGTATGTTACTACTATTGACATCCACAAATTAAGATGTTTTTCACTGAAATGCACTTAACTTCGTACAAAATAATATACCTACGGCTCATTTATTAAATGAATTACAACTTATTGACAATTTTATGGAAAATCGTAAAATAAGCAGGTTATTAGTTAAACTTAACATAAACTATTTACTTAGTGCCATAAATATAATAGTAAATACTTCTCCATGTTTTACCTCAACTTTGTTGACTGTGAATGAATTCAAGCTATACAGTTTAAAATCTAGGGTTTTATAAATTGCTAACTTTTTCACGCGACTTCGCCCGCGTAACCTTATAAAATGTAGCCTATGTTACTCGTTGATAATGTAGCTTTCTATAGGTTAAAGAAATTTCTATAGTAGTTTTGAGTTTATTCATTACAAACAAATATACAAATCTTTTCTCCTTATAATATGTATAGATAGCTGTTGCACGTGACTTCACCTGCGTTAATATTATTTATAATAAAGAAAGATGCAGATATTTATATATAAACAAAAGAAGTATGCAAAGATCATTTATTATTTTTAATTTAGCTTCAGCAAAGCACAAAAACTACTTGACAGGCAAGTTATCCTGTTGTTGTTGACTACCCTGTGGGATAAAACTAATTAATATGAATCCCTATGGGATTAACGATGTTTGTTAAAACACAATAAAATGAGAAGATTTGTATTTTTGTTTGTTTGTAATGAATAAACTCAAAAACTACTGGGCCGATTTAAAAAAAATCACCTATAGAAAGCTATATAACGAGTATCAGCAGGCAACATTACATATTATTATAAAACAAAGTCCTCCGCCATGTCTGTCTGTCTGTTCGCGATAAACTCAAAAACTACTGCAACAATTTTCATGCTGTTTTCACCAATGGATAGTGTGGTTTTCGAAGAAGGTTTTTGTATATATTTTATAAAATTACGCGGGTGAAATCGCGTGCAACAGCTAGTAAATAAATGAAATAAAATGTAAATGTTAAAATAATGCAAATGAAATGCTTACATACTCAATTAAATGTAAATCAGGACATGACCGTTGCGAAAATACAACATTGCAATAATAAATGGCTAAATTTGGATCAATAACAATGATGGTCAGCAAATTATTTTTCAACGTTTATGTTTCATTGACAATACGTTTTTCAATGTACTATTTATTTGGCCCACTGATCTAGTTTATCAAATTTTTGACATCTGTTTTTAAAAAAAATTATGATAATTTATTATGTATGATTAACTATATTAAAAAATAATTTGAAAATGCATTTGACACATCAACAATGATCATAAATTGAATGCGGCACGCGTGGAATCCGGCAGTAGAGGCGCGTTGGAAGGAGACGGATGTATGCGATTAGCAGCAGTTAGAGTGGGAGGGCGATATCAGCAAGGTTAGATTCATGGCCGCAATCACACGACTGGTGTAGCGTGCCTCCAATTTAGGACGAAAACTATTCAATAATTAAACATGTACTGTTTAATTTTTAAAATACTGAAAATAATACTATTTTAAATGAATTTAAATATATATAAATATATTTTTTGCATAAACATTCATATGACAACAGTTGCAGTATAAAGTATCCTACCCGATATAGACATTAATGTGTACTATGTTATTAAGTGAATTTATATAGCATTGTAAAATTATCTCATGTCCTAGCCAGTGATATGTCAAACAAGACAGGATGCGCCCGTACCATACTACTAGTCACAAAAAAATTGTCCAACAATTTGCACATCTAGTTACTAAAAATAATTTATTTTCATTGCCATCTTAATACTTATTTTTATTTCTTATTCGCGTATTCTGTTATTGTAAAGTGTTCTCATTGGTTGGTTGGACATATCACTGGTAAGTAGGCATTTTCGTATCTTTCTACGCACAGAATGAACACCCGTCATTGGTGCCAATTTCCGATTTTGACACCGGCGAGTCGGTGCCACGTACGAGAAGCGTTAGCCTTCTCCTTACGAAGTAATATCGAAGTCATTGGTCCTAGCAACTAAATATGTCATTAAATAAAGAATTAATACTTTTTTTTTTGCTATTTACTTCTTTAATTATAATTAATTTAATTTCATTTATGTTTGTATTTAGTATGCTTTAATTGCCATGAACAAGTATTACCTATGCACATCATTATTAATTTAATATTACACGCGTTCACAGTTGGACATACGCCTTTTTAATTGAACATAACACATGCATAACATCACACATAAATCAAGAAAAATCGTGATACTTACTACCTTGTAACATTTTTTTATTTGTTGGTAGTAATTGCATTCAGAATAAATCCAATTTAAAAAAATAAGTATAACAATAAATAAAAGTCAGAGCAATTAATAACGTAATTCATTGATGAAAAATCTTGAATTTTTCCCTTGAATATTTAGCAGACAGTGTGTGCCCAATGTTTGGCAAACACCGGCTATACGAAATGCCCGAAAAGGCTTGCCCAGGAAAGCCCACTGACCCCGCCAAAAGGCCCAAATAAGGCCAAGAAATGTAGTCGAACCTCAGCTAGTAGTGGCGGTGAGGCCGCGCTGACATAGACCCAGTTACTGTGGGTGACATTGGCACTACATTCAACAGTTGAGGTCACAGCGAGTTTAAAAATAAGCGTGCAAACACACCGGACTGCTATTCCTACCTTTTCACCATTCACAAATTTCAAATTTAGAATACGATCGTGGATTTCCAATTCAAATATGGAACGACTGCTGTTCCTATTTTATAGATTTTTTGTGACCTGAATACGTATTTTTTGCTTTCTTAGTGGGAAGCAATTGAGGAATGTGATGGTAACAAAATCGGGTGCTACAGTTTGATGCTGTAGCTCACTGTATTTACATAATATCTATCATCTACATCTAAAATTTAATTACACCACTCGATAGCTAAACAATCAATTGTTTTTTTGGTATATAGTTATGGTATATTCGAATTCGTTGGATGTATCATATACTTAATACTCGTAAGGAACACGTATTCGCGTAAAACACATGGCCGTGTAGGTCTACGAAATAGCCACATTCCCTCAATACTACTACTATTAAGTTATTCCCTCAATAGAAAAATGTAACTTCCTATTTTGTAAATTTTATTTAAATTTCTAAAATTTCAAATCAATTTTTTGACGAAACATTTTGGCAGATGTCACAATTAATGGAGCGGTATATTTTTTTTCCAGCGAAGGTTGTTACCGTATGCTTGTTATGTGTTGAGAGATACGCAAACTATAGACGTTTCGACTTGCTACTTACGCCACATTCGGCAAGGTCATGTCTATATTCTAGCTAGACATACGCCAGCATGTTTATAGACAAACTAGACAATCGTCTGATAATAAATGATAAGGTGTAAATAAAACATCAAATGTATTAAGACATTTACATAAATGGAAATCATTAAAGTATAGATCTATAATTTGCACATAAAATATAGTATTTCATTAGCTTTAGATTGATTCTATCTGTTTTTTTAAGCAAATATTGATTTTCTTTTCATATTAATAATACAATATATATTTATCAGCTAACACCTAACGGTGGATTCAGGCTGCTTCTGACCCGCTTGGAAATTATAGGGGAGGCATATGGCCAGCAGTGTAACATCACAAATCTTGATGGGCTCTGTCCTTGAGCTGGTATCTTTCGTTTGCGCATGTAGAATCCGCTATTTGACTAATTTTAGACAATCGTTTTAAATTATTCTATATTACATAATAAGCACACTACATTGATATTTCCGGGAGATCTACTGTATTTTTAATAAAAATCAATGTTAAAGTTTAAATTTCCAAAACCCCGCCAAAAACGCTGTTTCTGTAATGGCGCTGGTCATTGACGTCACACGCTAGTAAACAAACAGAATTGAATGATGACACGGAGAACTAATATTAAGTGAATAAACCCTATTTATTACTCTATGTCTGATATGTTTACTAGCGTATGACGTCATCAAAGTTGCAACCAGTCACAGGGCGTTTCGGCGCCAAGATAAAATTTCAAAAATTATGATTTTTTTTTCATATAATTTGCAAAAAATATACATAATTTAGCTTAAAATATAGTGACATATGTTTTTTACGCTATTTCCTGATAGGATAACCACAATTTGTAGTACGAGTATATTTTAAATCTTATCAAATAGCCAATTGCAAACAATACGGCGGACCTGCTTTCTCTCGTCCAAATGTTATCATTGCGTCTCGCTCATTCCCTGGCTCCCCATGCCCGCGTCGCAATACCTCACAAACATTCCCAAAATCAGTTAATATTTAACACGTGATATCGCCAGAGCCCATTAGGTTTTGCGCCGATTATACTTCCTCCGATTATACTTTTGTGCCGATCCAGAATTAGTTGAATTATTAATAATAATTTCCTTAGTTATAATTTATTAGTACATATAAGCGTCACGGAAAACAAACCGCCTTAAAATCGAGTTTGGACAAACAGACCGACGCAAAGGTCTACTTTTTTAGTTTTCCTACCGTATGAGGGGACAACGTAGAGAGGCAATTCGTCGTAGCACTCATTCAAAGTGGCTACGTCGCGTATCAATATTCGTAGCCCCTCTACGATCTTACGTAGCAAATCCAATATGTTTGTATTGAAGACCTTCGCTATATTTTAAAGTCATATAACGCAATTTTTTTAATGCATTACTTGTTTTAAAACTACAAAATGATTAAGGCCAACTTTAAGGCCAACATTAACTATGAACGACATAATTATTATCATATCCCATGTTGTTATTAATATTATATAACTTTCTATTAAGAGATAGTTTGCTATAATTAGAGTATAAACATTATAATACATATATATCCTATATATACCCTGTTATCAAATACATATTAACAGACTTGAGAGGGTTCAGAGCAGGTATCGTTAAATTCCTATGTATCAACCTTATATAACTCTAATGACTATCGTGATATTTGTAAGCGTCATCATTTAATACACCTTAATACGTCGTGAAATATTAATTAATTAATTAATTAATTTATTATTATTATTATTATTTTATTTTTTAATAGCTCACCTTGCAGCATTTAATATTTAACAATTACATATAATAGATTAAAATTTTTATATAGCCTACTACAAGGTTAGGCATCTTAAAGTTTATATGTACAAAAAAAAGTGCTAGTACCTAATTTAAAAAAAAAAGATAACAATATACGAGTACATATCTACATGTATCTATAAATTATATAAACATATTATACATTATATACAAATACATAGATATAAACACATATGCGTGATTTTGTGTGTGTGTGTGTGTGTGTGTGTGTGTGCGTATCTGATATTTCATATCTAATTAATATTATCGATGGTCGTGTGGACTGCCCTGATATTCTTGTACCTACTAGATCTGTTAGGTCATACAACCCCATTTCAATCTCAATTGCTTGTTCTAATTATCGGCAGAATAGCTTTCTTTGGCGGGCTAGTAGAAACCTCAACATCTTGTTCGGTGGGCTGGGTGCTTATGTTGATATTGATATTATTTATTTGTAAATCGGCGGAAATTAAGCATAAATTGACGGCTATACTATTTAACTGAGTGGTTTTCTTTTCTTTTCATTTTGTTTTCTTTTTCTTATTATTTTATTTTAATTTAAGTTTAAGATAATAATTGTTTATAGCGGCTATGCAATGTCATTCGTCTTAATTTCTATTTTGTAATTTATCTGTGTATACCTTAAAATTGCCTTGTGTTGCCTATACAAGGCTTTTTTTGTAAGGCTTTACATGTTAAGTTTTTTGTTTGTACTGTTGGTGTACCTTTTGAAAAATAAATAAATAAATATATCCTATACAAATACATAATGACTTAAAAAAATCTTAATATGCAGTTGCAGTAACTTGAAATTATTATTAAGATAAATTTTTATTTAAATTATTTTTAAAATGTTAGGGAGCTAGAACATGTTTTTTTAATAATAATGTATTATGCTTGCTTATAATAATGTATGTACCTATATAACATTGTATGTATGTTTTTATAGGTATCTATACTATACATTACGAGTATTATGAAACAAAGTCGCTGCCTGCTTCTGTCTGTTTGTTAACTTCTAAGAGCTAAAAACGAGGTAGATTTGTGTTTATAAAAAACTGCATCCGTTCGAAGCCGGGGGAGAGTCGCTAGTTAAGAATAATTAAGGGAATCCTAGAAAGCGAATTGGTAATCCTTCTGTGAAGTCTACTCTACTGTAAATGTAAATAAAAAACATCAGAGATGTCAGAGAGAGAAAGAGAGAGAGAGAGAGAGAGAGAGAGAGAGAGAGAGAGAGCTAACATAAAATAAATAATTTAAATGATAAATAGTATTTCTCATCGCAAATAAAGGAGTTTTACATCAATAAAATATAATACTTCTATGGGAATGGTGTACTGTGGTATTTCTGAGTGGGTGTTAGCCGATGGGAAGGAAAAGTGTGAGGGAAGCGGGTAGACGGCACGTGTACGGTTGCCTGGCAACCGCGTACTACTGCCACCGAAATTATACTGATTTCTGTACGTAATGTCACATCTATTTATGTAATCATTAAATAAATGTACATAAAACTTCATTTTGTTTCACCTTATAGCCCATGGAATTGGTAAATGTTACCTTAATCAGGTAGTTCTAATTTTTTTATACTCGTATGATGGTAGTGATGAAATGGTTATGACAAATCCAACTTTTAATACTTAGTTTTCCTATGAAACATTTAATAAAACTTTAAGTCTTTTAAAAGAAGGAAATATAATTTTACAAGGAAATATAATTTTCTTCTTCTCTTAATGCCATCTTATAACAAGACATTATCCGCACTTCTAAAAGTGGTTCTATTAAGAATATCTAGGTATTCATTTGAAAATTAATCCCTCAATTTCTAGTCATCTAGGATACAAACACCAGACAATGGTTTATTTTATATTATACTACATAGCTGGTGCCAGCGACTTCGTCCGCGTTCTGGATGAAAGGTACTCTATGTCATTTCTGATGTCCCAGACAACGTGTATGCAAAATTTCAAGGTGATCGGTACAGTAGTTTTTACGTGAAAGCGTAACAAACAAACTCACATTCACATTTATAATCATCATCAATACTATAAATCTGTAAGACTTGGTCATGGAGTAAGTTACTTTGTTTTCAGAGATATCGTGTTTATGGGCTCTATACATGATACTGAAACTAAATTGACGATTTTTAGAATTTTTTTCTGTATTTTACTGAACTAACTGATTTTCATGAAACTTGGTAGATAATTATTTAGACGTACAGGACACAGGATAGGCTACTTTTATTCTTTTTCAAAGCGGACGAAGTCGCGGGCACCAGCTAGTACTCGTATTATATAATATATAGTAAGGATGAAAAATAGTTTCTTACAAGAACATCAATGATTTTTACAATGGATAAAATTCTTCGTTGAAGCGTTTATATAGACTCAATGAGGCCAAATTTATAGTTCTACCCACGCTGCTACTAGAGGGGTGGCGATGGGCTGGTAGGGATGAACAGAACACGTGTATCAATGAATCCCCCCAAGGATATATAGGCACCGCGCAAGGTATAAGCTGAAGCGATTCACAGAGAATGTTTATTGCTTACAGAAAAAGTTAATATGTAGTTTATACCCCATAAGAGGTTTACGAGGTGTATTCCCATATTTACCTAAACCTAATTTATCTTAATTTTTTTATCATATTTTCATTAGAGAAAAAGTTCGCTTTTGAAAGTTTTTTTTAAATTTTTGTGTTTTTAAATATTCCTAAGTAATCAATGATTACTAATCATATACATATATACTAATAAACATTTAGAAAATAACACGACCACTACATACTTAGTATATGAAAGAAAATTCACGAAATAGAATTATTAATAACAATTTTAAACATTTTTTTGTCGTTTTAAGATATTAACGATTTTTACATCATTTTAACACAAAAATCTATGCAAACAATAAAATATTTATATATTTTTGTTATCGCATACCTACATATATTGCATAATACTTGCCCCAAAATTCTTTTCAATATGTTTTCATAACTATATAATACATTAAAAAAGAGTATTTAAATCATTTATAATCCGGATATAATTACACATTTATTATTTCGCTTATCGCTTGTACCATAGAGCCTATTTATCAAATCAGTCCTTATTTTTAATGATACACTTCCTCAATGTATAAATATAAATAAAGTCAATACTTTCAAATTAAATCCGATAGCTATTTAGATATTTATTTACAGGTAACTTTACCCGCTCATAAGTTACCCGTTACCCATACACATTTGGAATACAAACATAACGTTACATACGGGAATCAACCAAAAATAAATTACCGTTCTTTACCGTTCTTACCGAATCAGATAGTTCTTTACCGAATTTTCAAAATTTAGTTTTATGAACTGTTACGCTTTATTGAATTTCAATATTTGTAGTTGGTTAACTATGTTTACCCGTAACTCAGTCTCTATTTTTACCCGCACCCCTCTCCCCCACCCTGTTCCGCTTTCCCCCACCGCCCCCTCACAATTGTAAGGTTACTACGAATTACGCAGTAAATGTAATATTTATAAAGTACCTAATGTCGAGCATGCGCTCTTCACACGTAAACATTGACTTTGCATTTTCTTTCGCCCGTTCATTCAATTACCTATATCGAAATGTTCATTATACATATATATAGTCGGGCTGGCATAGCCGGGCGGTAGAATCGAATATATAATATTATATGTAGATGAAAGTTCGGCAGAAAGACCTACCCGCGCAGTGTATATACTAAACAAAACCCAGGTGATTTTGACGATAGGGTAAGCCGAATGGTAGTCCAACATATGTAGAAGGTACTTCGGGTCGGCTTTGTTATTCAACAAAAATTGCCGAATGAAATGTGCTGGCCCGACTATATGTATGTCGTCCGAATGGCCGGCGTGAGAGTCTATAACTATTATTTTGAATATGAGGACGACATCGGGAGTATCACTGACATCTAATCTTATTGTTATCGACAGTCTATCACTACTACGATCGAAATAACAGTAGTTAACTAAAAGCCGAAGGAATGAAGTGCCACGATCCCTCTAGGCCATGCGATTCCCATTGGAGCGTGCTCCAGACTGCTGAGTGCCACCGCCCGCGCAGCACTCCCCACACACCCCCGAACCGATGCCAGACGTTTCGTTACACGCACAACCCTCAAATGCACGTGTTGCACCTCAAATAAAACACAATCATACCGACACGGCCTTCCTGACATACGCACGCCCTCGTGCGTTAATCTAAAAGAAAACATTACGTTACTCCACGCTCAATACACCCCATATTACTCATCACCAACGTGTAAGAGCCTACATAGAGCAAAGTTCACTTTTCCAGAGCTTCAGAAATCCACAAACTCAATATGTATCTCGTAATGTCATAATCTACTATCTCTCAATGTCACACCGCCCCTTAACCCAGCATCTATTTCTCAATTTCGTATCGCCCCTTAAGTCTCTCAACTCAACATCACCCCGTAAATCTCTCAACTCTCAATGTCGCCCCTTACTGCACCCACCACAGCTCCGCACCACCACCTGGGGACCAACACCCATATAGAGTGCGGCAGGCCAGGGGCTTGCGGCCAGTGACGGGAGTACAGCATTCGGCGTCACAACACCAACACAGCTCTCAAAACTCAACGCGTAACGCATGCCGCCTGGCTAACTCCGCGAGTTACCAGCGCGCACCGCTACCGTTTCCTCACAAGTTGCTCACCGCACGGCTAGCCCCGAGGGCTACCATGGCACACCTTCCTTCTCCCTCTCTGATTCTCTGATGACCAATCCCCTCTTTTGTCCGACACTTCACCCCCGACTAAATTCTTAAACTCTTGACTAGTAACCTTGCTCTATGTAATCTCTCGCTAATAAAGTCTCATTAATGCATGCTTCCTGCCACTTCCTTTAACAAAGCCCGATCCTTAGAAGCTATTAACATTTTGAAGTTCATAACGGTCTATTTCTAATACCTACTTTAAATAAGTTTACAATCTAAATGTTTTGATTGCGTTCACTAAAATCTCAAAAACAATATCACCAAACATAGAATTACATGGCTGTATTCCTACTGAATCGTACTATGTCCATAAATCAAGTTGATATTGAAAGCTAAATGATTTAAATTTGAATTTGAGGTAAATCTTAAATTTTGGAGTAGGCTCTCGGTCCGATGCATTTTGCTTGCATTTTATTTCATAAAGATTCCTGAACCCTTTTATCTCTAGTACGAACAAGTCTTATATTTTGTAATTTGTATTACAATTACTGTTTTATTTTACTAAAGCCTATCACAATAGAAACCGGTCTTGAATCACAATAACTCGAGTAAAGTAATTATTATCAAACCAACACAAACGCTTATTTTTAGTTTCTACGTACGGGTTCACTATTGTCTATACCACATTACATAGCGCTCTCTGTGACTACCACTTAAACACACTGTGACTGCCACCTTCACCAGCGACATCACAATTGCTACAGCATCCAGCTTCACAACAGTCACTCTCCTAGCGACAAAAACATAATGTGATAAAGTCAATAGGTATCATACAAGACAATCACATCATACATTGTCCACGGGCTCTTGTTTTAATAGCTTCGAGTTATCGGAATCAGACGGCATCCAAGTCCTATTTCAATTAATAAGTCCGTAGATTATTAATGTTTTTCTAACAAAAATGCTCTGAAATGTTACACACACCTGTTAATCCACTAAAATTGTTTATCTCAAATTCTCAACCATTTATCTAGCCTAAAACTGTAAATTTTAATGTTATTTAACATAGAAATTCGTTATTATTGTTATATTTTCACTACTGACATACTGACAATAACAACATAAACAACATAATTGAATTGAAATATGGCTCAGACAGATGACAGTGACACCTCACTCAATTACAGTCCAAAATTATAAAAAGTTGATCTACGTCAATCTATTTGATCCGTCAGTCAACCAGCCCACGGCGAACGCCAGTACAATACTCAGAATACTCTGCCTTGTTTGAAATTGAATGTTGGTACACTACATTGTAATAAAATCTTTGAATATTACTAACAACTGCCCCAGTGAAAGAAAGCAAATGTTAACTATCAATTAACCTTGTTATACCGCGACTTTACCTCAATGATTTTTTCTTTTTTTTTTTTTTTTTTTTTTTAATATTACCATCATCTAATAAAATCATTTTACCATCACCAATAACGATTCACTACTACAATTCAACTAGGTACTACTACACTACAACCATAGTTACGTTACTGACTACAACTCACTATTCATTCACTGATTAAACTCTCTTATCTCTTATTAATAGACAAACGCTTCGTCTTACACGAAATATTGCAACCCCAAGTAGAAATAATAAAAAGACCTTACTTGCGTAACTGTGCGCTTTGCACAGTTTTTTACCTCCTTATGTTACAATACATATCCAGGGCCACTGCCCCTATAAAAGCAGCAGGGCAGCGAGGCTTCCACATTGCCCACTCTTCACAGTGGCAGCGAACAATCTTCTTTGATGCCTTTGTCTCTCTTAGATGCATTTAACTTTACTTGAAACTTGTCACGTTTTTGTTTCACTCGTATCGTATAACAACACTCTAACATAGCTACCGTGAAGCGTAATATTGTCTTTTTGAAATTATTAAAACGAATATCGGTCAACCCGAATATCACTTCCACAACAACTTCACTTATTGTCGAATTGCGTCGAACGTTAGCTAGCACTGTATACATTTTTTTTGTCACTTCGCCCGGACTTCGCCACTTTTTTGTTATGACGGCGCGGCACGGCAGCCATCTTGTCTTGCCATACGCATTGTATGTGTTGAGTCGACATGCGTAGTTTATTTTCAGTGCAATGTTCGTGCTATAGTTCCGGTTGCCATCCCGGTTGCGGATCTTGTTTTCCATCTTTTCATCCATCATGGTGGGCTGCATCCCACTTCTGATGTCGTCCGAATGGCCGGCGTGAGAGTCTATAACTATTATTTTGAATATGAGGACGACATCGGGAGTATCACTGACATCTAATCTTATTGTTATCGACAGTCTATCACTACTACGATCGAAATAACAGTAGTTAACTAAAAGCCGAAGGAATGAAGTGCCACGATCCCTCTAGGCCATGCGATTCCCATTGGAGCGTGCTCCAGACTGCTGAGTGCCACCGCCCGCGCAGCACTCCCCACACACCCCCGAACCGATGCCAGACGTTTCGTTACACGCACAACCCTCAAATGCACGTGTTGCACCTCAAATAAAACACAATCATACCGACATGTATAACAACCCTATAACAGTCAAACTTATGTACCAGGATGACCGGATAGTGAAATATCATTAGTATTATAATCCACGTTGAATGAATATGGAGTGTAAAGTAATGAAAAAGGCATCCAATAATTATAATATTATAGGTATATAAGGTTATAATATAATAGGTATATCAATATACCTGTCCTTAATACCATAGTAGTATTAAAGACAAGAAATTGGGACGGAACCGATCATGTTATTTCATGATGGTCTTCTGTAAGAGGGTTATACTTTCGCAAGATGCGCTGCACAAATGACTGGAGAGTGTGATCCAAACGCAACATATATAGGCCTCAGTAAGCCATCTATCAATTGGACCGTCAGCCTGTGTGTCAATCGTTACATAAAAAAAGGAAGTGATTTATTACATTAGATACTAGCTGACCCGGCAAACATTGTTTTGCCAAAAAAAATTTTTTTTTTTTGGGTGGGCCCCACCTTTATTACTTTGGGGTATAAAAAATAGTTTAACCGAATAACCACAAAAAAATTCATAAAAATCAGTCAAGCACTTTCGGAGGAGTTTGGTTACCGGCACTGTGACACGAGAATTTTATATATAACTATATAGAAGATGTTTTACAATAGAAACAACTTAAAAGGTTTTCTAATAAACAATGAGAAGGGTGGGTCGATGGGCGGGCGGGCTGTTGTCTCCCCGCCCTACGCTACTACGAAAGTAAGGGCTCGTAGCTCGTACGGTACCTACTTCATAGTACACTCATTGTCGTACCACCGCGTACCTGCCTTCGGGGTTGATAACACGCGCTATTACGCTCCAACTCACGACAACACATGTTTCTAAGACCCAAGTTCACAAAATAAATAAGTAATGAAAGTTCCATAAATAAGTAATTCGATTAAAGATCAAACGACTATATAAAACTGAACTTAAATCAACTATCTTTGTAGTTTAAATCGAGTGGACCGTATGCATGTGAGCTGTGTTATCAACACATAAAACAAAATATATCTACTATAGTTTTCATTATCTATTATTTCATTTTAGTAATAATTTTAAATGATAGCACATTACATATGTATGTATTATTAGCTTTTAAAATTATTAAAATTATAAATAAATAAATAAATTACCCGGATAAGTTTCTTGATCTATCTCAACATGAATGTTCAATCCAAGTAAAAAAACAAAAAGAAATGTTAGACGCAGCGCGGCCAACGTCAAATCTTACTTTCACTCTTCAACGAATAATTAAATGACTTTGTGTTTTCTTGAATAAGTCAGAAGTTGTAGCGTTGTACAATAAAAAAAAACACACTTAAAAATCACTTTTTCTTTGTTGAACATTTAATCAACGCTCTAAAATACCGCTCGTTTAAGAAGAAGATGCCTTAATCAGTCTGTTATTTTTGTTACATTTAAAAAAAAATCAATAATTTATCCTAACCTATACTTATAAAATAGTTCGTCCTGGCTGAATATCAACGCATGCCACTTAGTCTAGAAATCTGAAATTTTATAATAATGTAAGCATCCGCTAAGAAACGATTTTTGAAAATTTTTGAACTGTGAGAAGCCGAGGGCGGGTCGCTAGTATGATATAATGTAATACATTAATCGTGGCCATTTTTAGATGCCTGAAATAATTCTATTTTCCTTTTGAACAACTTTGATTAACCTGAGCCAGTTCTGGAGGGCAGCCGTGCCAAACTCTACCGGAAAAAGCCCAGTATCAAGTTAAATATCTGGAAAAACTGTAAAATTTTTAACTAAAAATCAGAAGGTGTGTCTTTTGTTTCGTTCTAGACACTTTCTAAATTCAAAATTCAACTGGAAATATGAATTAAGTATGACAGTTCGCGCATATATGAAACATTGACGCCACGATTTAGAAAATATATACAGAAACTCGATGTCTTTTGATTTCATTTGTATTCTAGTAAAACTTTCCTCGCCACATATTCAACTTGGTATCAGGTTAGTTTCAGTGTATATTTCAAAGTGCTGCGTTTACTGTGAATTTTCTTCTTATAATCCGTCAGACACTAAGCCGAAACCTTAAACCTAGTTTTTATTTAGAACTCAACCAGTTTTCTAAAATAAGGCGCATAAACCGGCGAATCAACTTTAGCGATATTATTAATGATGTAGGTCATTGTCTAGCGAGAGTTGCCTCGCTGGACGCTTCTTACTTAATCCGCGTCGTTATTAGATAACATCTCTGCCTGTGAAATGTAACCGTCCGCTGTGTGACCATTCGTTACGTCTGTGATAAACTACAAGTAGAGAGTATGTTTTTAATCTAATGTGTTCGTCGTTGAACGCATTAAGGTAAGCACATTTTTGGAGTTTACTCCTTCAGAATCGATTTTTCATATATAACCCCGGGGTATGAAAATTCATGGGAGTAAAATCAAATGTCACATGTCACACTTTACGCGTCACTGGCTACAATATGCTTCAATACATATTATTTTATTTTATTAAGTTCTACAGTTTTAATTTTCTATTTATCTTTTCTTTTCTTGGACGATACAATCCCCTATGAATGCACCGGTCTATATGCAACATGTTATTCAATATCTTTATCCTATCCGGTACACATTGCAATTATTTATCATAAATTGTTTTATGGACAATTTAACGGTAACGCTTAAAGGAAATCGCCCGGTTGGTTCCTGTAATTTTTTGGTTTGTCCCGAATTTTTTCCGGACAAAACCACCACAGCGTCCGCTCGATGCGACATTTTAAACAATAAATCGTTTATTAGGCCTCGTAAAGGTGAACGTATAAAAATCGTTTAGAGTTGGATTTATGACCGCGCAGATTTCCTGGTGGACTTACTTTCGCGCACCCCGAGCGCGGCTTTTCACGGCTTTCCTCAGAAAAGTATAGTCGTCCCGCTCGCACGTACGACTCGGTCCCTTTCCCGCTCGAAGGTCGACGACCGGGGCAACGAGCGCGCGAAAGTACTTTCACTGCGCCGGCGCATGCAAGTCACTATCGGCGCTGTGACGATACGCGCGCGTTTACGTTTGCATTCTATGTAGTTTTGTAACCGAGATGCGAGATAACGCGAGTGGACTGGTGAAATGGCCTTTGGAGAGATTGCACTCGGCGGTTGTCGGGCGAATCCACAGCAGCATACAAGTTAACTAGTTATAATTCATCTAGGAATGTTGCCTGTGCGTCAATATTACGCACTTTATGCGCTTATATTTGCACTGATTAATCTATACCAATATTTGCAGAATAGAGAGAAAGTTAAGAGAATTTAACTGAGATAAGTCAACTAATCCTAAAGATTTATACATACACTAGCTGGTGCCCGCGACTTCGTCCGCGTTAAAAAAGAAAAAAGTATATCCTGTGTCCCGTACGTCTAAATGTTTATCTACCAAGTTTCATGAAAATCAGTTAATTCGTTTAAGAGTTATGGAGGAACATACATACATACATACATACAGAAAAAAATTCTAAAAATGGTTACTTTAGTTTCAGTATAATGTATAGAGCCTATAAACACGATATCTCTGAAAACAAAGTAACTTACTCCATGACCAACCCTTACAGATTTATTATTAGTATTGATTCTCACTCATTAAAAAATCTAGTTGTTTTTTTCAATGTGGTTAGAATTATGAAATTTAAATAAAATCGACATAGGTATCATAGTAAACACAATACTTTAGACAACTATGAAATAAAAGCACATTTGACTGTTTTAACTCGGTTAAAGAGAAGTCAAAGCTCATTCTCCTACTTTCCTTGTAATTTGTAATATATAAGATTCTGTTAAAGGTTGGCGGCCACTTGATTGTAGCTAATTTGGAATCCCGTACTCGCGAACCTACATACATAAATCTTATTTCCAAATAGTCAGTTAGTTAGGCATGTTGATGTTTTGTAATATATTTATGGTGTAGTGTTGTTAAGTATATTGGAATGTATAATAATTATATATGTGTGTCATGATATGAAATGTCTAGACATACCAACAATGGTTTACAGATGTTGTTATTATATTGTGTGTAAATTTGTATTAGATAATAAAACAAAAAAAAAAAAAAATATCTGATAACATTTAACTGCGTTCCTTGGATTGATATACATACTTACAATATTTAATTACGTCATTCGAAATTCCTCACAGTGTGCATTTGTACTTTTTGCATGTTACTATACTTAGCGCCTCTTTCACCAACTAAAAGTAAAGTGTTGATTAGTTACTTTTAGAAATCATTTTCTGTTTTATTGAATTATGCACTCGGATTATGCATTTTTTTTATTATTTTCTATTTAATGTTTGGGACATTTACCGTATAAACAAAGTTATATCAGACGTATATCTGCTAAATTATTCCCGTTGACAGGTGACTTTAAATGACAGTTTGGCCTACTTGACGTTTGTGAAAAGGCGCTTAGTTTAGTATACTAGTATTTATATACTTAGTACATATACTGAAAATTGTTTTAAATGTTAACTTCAATGAATTTCTTTGTATTATTTTGGTGAAGGAATAGAGGCTTTTTTTATTTTATTATTTATTTAGACTTAGATATTGGTTGTCAACGCTTACGGGTCAACACCCGCAGTAAGAAAGTGTAGAAAAGTTCTTATTAAAAAAAAATACGGATTTTTTTTAATAAATCACATACTGGCTTTAAAGAAAAGTGCATTCGTAATACACTTTTTGTGATACAATTAGTATAAACGGTGTCGTGCCGTATATCAATGGAGGCGGTAGGAAGCGTTAGTGAAAGCCTCCTTCTGTCACGAAGTCGCACGCGCATCAAACCATTTGATGCACTTCGCGACAGTTTTACTGAAACATTGGATAATTGCAATTTCATCTTACTTAACACCAATTAACTGTTTATTCATTTCATTTGCATTAATTTATCTCTATCTACAGTAAGTATTTACTAATATTATAAATAAATATCATCAATACTAATAATAAATCTGTAAGTGTAGGTATTTTATGTATGTATGTATGTTTGTTCATCCATAACTCTTAAACGAATTAACTGATTTTCATGAAACTTGGTAGATAAACATTGAGACGTACAGGACACACGATAGGCTACTTTTTTCTTTTTCAACGCAGACGAAGTCGCGGGCGCCAGCTAGTTATAAATAAAAGAGGAAAGATTTGATTGTTTGTTTGAATTGAATGGGCTCCGAAAATACTGGACCGATTTGAAAAATTCTTTCACTGTTGGGAAGCTACGTTATCAGCGAGTAACATAGGCTGTATTTTATAAATTTAAGCGGACAAAGTCGCGTACAACAGCTACCTTATACACAGTCAAGTCTATTGTCCAATCGACATGATACGATTGGCTAGATTTAGCCAATTTGACGGTACATGGGCGTCATTTTGCATGACAAGCTCGATTGTATGGCTGTCATTAAATAATGTATTCAATGTTGTATGTTGAAAAAGAAAAAAGTAGCCTATCCTGTGTCCTATACGTCTAAATGTTTATCTACCAAGTTTAATGAAAATCAGTTAATTCGTTTAACAGTTATGAAGGAACATACATACAGAAAAAAATTCTAAAAATCGTCAATTTAGTTTCAGTATCATGTATAGAGCCTATAAACACGATATTTCTGAAAACAAAGTAACTTACTCCATGACCAACCCTTACAGATTTATTATTAGTATTGATATTTCACGTAAAAAAGTTGCATAGACGCGTCATCTACTGTATTACCGGTCGCCGAACGCTCTGAATAAATTCCCTGATGCGTTTTCCAGTGAGATTCCTTGCAGTGTTTAAATTGGCTGGCAGATCGCGACCGGCACGGCACGTGTCCGTAGGACTATGTCCGAGTCCGGGCTGCGTCTATTTGCAGTAAATGGGTCAAGCCGCTCCCAACTTAGATGCAAGAACGAATACAAAAAGAGTAAAGCAAGGAGCGCGGTCGTGCACACCACGCTAACTAAACTGGGCTTTAACTACGAGTTAAACTCTAGTTTAACTTCCCAATGTTTAATTTTCCCAATAAGTAGAATTAAACATACGTTATTTTTTGCCACTGTTAAATCGCAAGTGGCAAACCTGATTACATTCAAAATAAGTTTACTTAAGTTACTAATTCGAGGGTTAGAGAGCTATGATTGTAAAAATTGTGTTCACTAACAATGTGTTTTTATGTAAGCTCATGAAAAATGTTCTTTGGCACAAGTAAAAGATTATTATTATTATTACTTAAAAAAAATTAACAATACGCCTTATAAGTAACATGTACTGAACTCGTTACTGAATACTCAAGGTTTCAAATCATTTGTTTTCATCATAATTTTTATAAGTAGTTTAATTCGTGTGTTTTATATAAAAGATCCATTTGGAAAACTCCTGCTTAAAAATGACCGAGTAGTACATTTAAAATTTCAAGAGTATTCGAGAAAATAAATTGTAAGTATGTATGCCATTACAGAGTTCACACGATCAAGGTTGTTTCGATGTAAAAAGAATAGTGGACGACATTGGTAACTCACATACATACATAAATTAACTCAGTACGTATAGATATATCGCGTTTTCATGACGGAAGTGTCGCCTTGTCGCGACCAGTTAGCCTTATTTGAACCGATCAAGATAGAATTATGATCTGCACAAGTTTATGAACGGATTGACTCATGTGCAAATGTATTTTTTTGTTACTGATAGCTTATTTTGTATTGCATTTGAAAACAACACCTTAATGAGGCCATGTCTTAGACTTCCACTACCATATCAACACATGTTTTTAAGCTGTTTTTATTTTTAGTAAATACAGTCTGAGGACATTTTTTTTAACAGCAGATCCTCTGGATCTCAAACAATCCTATTGTATCCTATAACAACCTCAAATAATGCGACAGTTTGGATGTTTGTTCCTCAATAACGCAAAAACAGCTTCATGGATTTTGATAAAATTTGGCAAACATTTAGTTTATTACCATATAGCATACTAAGGGCCTCTTTCACCATCTGTAAAGTTGGCTAACCGCCATTTAAAGTCACCTGTCACCGGGAATAATTTAGCTGATATACCTTTGTTTGTACGGTAAAAGTCCCAAACATTAAATAGAAAATAATAAAATAACGTCGCCTATCGAAGGATGCAGTAAACCGAGCGCATAATTCTAAAAGTAACTAATCAACACTTTACTTTTAGTTGATGAAAGAGGCCCTTAGTATATCAACTTAGTATATCTGGTATCAATCATCAATCATGTATGTATGTATGTATACATACATACAGAAAAAAATTCTAAAAATGGTCAATTTAGTTTCAGTATCGTTTATAGAGCCTATAAACACGATATCTCTGAAAACAAAGTAACTTACTCCAAGACCAACCCTTACAGATTTATTATTAGTATTGATGATTAGTTAAGAGTGCGTTAACGGTTAGTGTCACCGGGCTATCGGTGCATCGGCCGCGCTTACGCAACTCTAGCTATATTTACCTCCTAACACCCTCCGTCCCGAGACGTCGCCACATTACTAGCCCGGTGAAAGTACAGTCACTTATGATTTTTTTTCCTTTAATGTGAATAGATATATCCTTATGGCCTCTCGTAGTAATGTAGTTTTCAATGTTCAAATAAAAAATATATATCAAAAGGTATCAAAATATATCAAATTCTAGCATTGATGTTTAAATTTAATAGAATTTTTCAAAAGTCAAAACTAGTATTAAACTTTTAGTTTGCTATCCAATCTTCAACCACCGTTTTGTATTGGTTGGGCACGTATCCAACGTGTAATTTCTTCATTAGATATAATATCATAATTTGCTGGATAGGAATATTGTTTGCCTGCGAAAGACGTTTTGATATTAATGAGTTAATCAGCTACGTTCTTTTTGTATAGAACTTCAGGGTCAAATGTAAGGTATCAATTATGTCTTTTTAAAATTATCACCTTTGACGGTTTGAAAATGACACGACTCTGACAAACTTATGTTAGAAGATATTGTTACATTTTAGACGAAATTAACTACAAGTTAAACTGCGGTTAAACTATTATAATTATTGTAATACTACTATTATGATAACTGCTATAATTTATTTGATTCTTAAATTTCTAATAATCGGAATCCTAAAATATTCTCCCATCTTACAATATATATTTTATATAAATTTCATGTGGAATTTCTTTAATGAATCATGCAACGTATCTTCGACTAATCACGTGAATTATCAGGTAACGGCATGATAATAATAAAATTGTATTAAAAAAATTATCAACAAGCTTCGTTAACAACTCAGATAATGTTGCATAGTTTATGAACGATGAAAAGGGCTTCCATAAGACTATGAACCATTTTCTTTTCTTGTGTACATCTGTCTCGGTTAACACACAGTCTGTGCATTAACTAGGCATTTAACTCCAGGTGATATTTAACCGGTGTTACTCTATTTTTTGTCTAAACAGTTAGTTGGAACCTTAATAGAAATAGCATTGCCACCTGGTCGCACTTTATGCAAATTGTTTTAAAGGTGCTGTGTGTTCAGAACGTTTGTTAATATTTAACAATATTATATACTTTCTTAGCTAACTAATTTAACCTGCCACGTTAATATTGTAAATTGTAATGCTGTTACATTTTACTTGGACTTATGCCATAAAACTATACTTTGTTTTGATTCGTTTATTATTTTAACAAGTCAAATACGTATAGAAGTCTATTTTGCACAGACATGTTGAAAATATTTTTGTTAGTCACTTCCTGATATGCGTAATGTGGGGGGACCAATTTAAAAATAATGTAATTTTTTTTTGTATCTTACTGGGTTATTGTTAACCCTTTAACCGCTTAGTTTTGTAGGAGTTGTCGTGCCCCTAGCGTTTGACTCATTTTTTTTAAAGAGAATGCAACGCAATGATTAAAAAATAAACATTATACAAGTAAAGGAATTTGTCGTATATATACGGCTCTGGCGAAATGAACACGAAATAATTGTCGGATAAATCCGACTCAGGCGGCTAAAGGATTAATTTGTCGAATACGAGTATACTCGTTTCGTTTGACGTCACCAAATTGTCCGTCAACTTTTCTGTCACCTTTCTTGACTTCAAAGCTATGAGACTCAGAAATTTCAACTTGGTAAATAAGTTTAATGTTATGACTACAATTGCATCGAAAAGTTCAAGCGCGTTAACTGCGATAACCCTTATAAATTATACTTCCGCGTATTACAAAGGTCGTGGCTTACACCAGCAAATGAGCTTACCCTGACATTAAGGTTCAATTAAAAAAAAACCGAATATGGCGTCAGCTTCTTATTAAAGATGACTACAGAGTATTGTAGGAAGTTAAGAGGGTTGAGATCATACCGATAAAAAAAATATTGCATAGAGTATGTTTAATGAGTTGTAGCAATGTTAATGCAAAACGGATTCAAAAATTAGGGATACGGCTGGCAATATTGAAGTATTCATGGTACATATCTATTAAATAAATCTACAAAAAATCTGCGATAGAGGTTTAAATGGGCACAAATCTGCCATTGTCAAGTTTTTCACCGTAGTTGAAAATTTGAAACTATTAGGTAAGAATATTGATATAAATATATTATTGCTGCATAAAGAATTTATCATAATATTCTTACTTATTTGATAAACCATCAGAGTATCAGGTCATTGGCAGACCCCTCATGTGTCTTTTTCTAACAATTAAAAGGCTGTATACGTTTTATTTTTTAGAAAGGTTTTATACTGCTTAATTTCAGAGCGGGCGAATCCGCGGAGCACAGCTTGTAATAAATTAATAAAAGTGAACTAAACTAAATTATTAACCTTACATTATTTATCATTTTCTCAACCTCCGAATCGGCTGAACTAAATATTATGCTATTTTATCACGTAAAATTACAAATAGAAAAACATCGCAGGAACAAAGTTGTGAATTCTAAAACACCATCTCGGTCAAATCGGAAAGGTGCATTGTATTGTATTGTACTCTTGAAGCGAGTTTTATTTGCTTATTACACTTAGTTTCAGCGGATTGAAAAGGTAATAGAGATCGGCCATTAGGTGCGCCTTGTTACCCCCCTGCCTTGCCTAACGCGGAAGTGTTATGAGTGTACGCATTGTTTCCAACAATTGTTTTCCCATTTTCATGCGGTTGAGGTTGACGCTCCCGCGTGTTGACCGCCGGCGACCGTGCGTCGACCTCGGCCGCCACCGGCCGACTGTCGACGCGCGTCTCGATTCGCGTGCTTTCACGCCATCTTCATTCCTAATTCAAACTTTTTTCAAATGTCTCCTAGCGGCCAGTATCCGTCTGACCCTTTAACGTATTTATTTACGATTTATTTATTCATAAGACACTTTTTAAATAGAAAATAACGATTTCCAGCTAGTTTTAATTACAAAATGTGTGTTTTATTATAAGTTATTTTGTAGCATGTATCCGCCATTTGCGGAATGTAGCGTGAAATATCTTGAAAATAATAATATACATTGTGTGTAAGAAGCGTAATTTAGTTCAATTACCTTCTATATCTATATAAATTATATAAAACACCTCAACTGGTTTGATACGGATTTTACTAATGGAAAGAGTATACGAGGAAGGTTTAGGTAATTTGTAGAAAAAAAAAATGCCTTCGCTAGTAAGTATCGGTAAAGCACTGCTCTTTATTATTTGAAAGTTATATTTTTCGTTTAGTAATTGGTGAATACGTTTACTTTATAAATAAAAAAAGTAACAACACACTTTTTTAAATGATTCAATACGACCAGTGGGCTAACGGTAAAGAGCTTCAGTAGTTTTATTTAACTTGCTAATTATCTACAGAGAAAAGCTGTCAGCGACGAGTTCAAGGAAATTGTAGAGTGCGTAGATGCACCTGTCTATTTTTATTAGTTCAATCGGAAGACAATGGCCGCTGTTTCGGGAGCGACGCCCCCTGGCGTTGCTCCAATTACACCCACATGTCCGAGGGTAGAAAACAATAATGCATTTTTCTTTTCCATTAGTTATTTTCTTTGTCAGAACATCGTCGGCTCGAATGAGCAGGAAACATCCGGAAAATTCTAATAAGCAATTGTAATACAAAAATAACATTGTTTAGAATTGGCTTAAGAGCGGGTATAAAGAGAAATAGCCAATCCTAGATTTGAATTTTATCTAAGTAAACAAAGTCTAATTTAATAATTTTTTTAAATAGATAAATACATTATAAATGAAAGTGACGACTGTAACAGAAAACATAATATAATGAAATTTTCTCGATAGAAAAAAATCACCAAGTGAGCTCTCATTTTAATCGATTTTAGTTTTATTTTTAAAATGACACACATTACAAAGCTAAAAGTGTATCAGTAATTTCACTTCACATATTATCTAAGGCTGTATGTAACAATTTTTCATTTGACATTGTAGTTTACGAATAATTAATATTTAATACTTTTGGCACTTATAACATTTTTATTCAGCGAGATGCGCTATCTCCCGTCGCATGTTGTGCGTAGTTCTACGTATTTTGTGTCACTGTCATGTCCAAGGGGCCACGCGGGTGAAATTACAATTTTTTTTTGCTTTATACCCACTCTTAAAATATAATTACTTACGTATCGCGTTTTTAAAAGCCTCGTCGACATATTTTTAACTCCAATGACAATTATTTCCCATGACCGCTCATTTAATTTCATCAAAACTCATTCGAGATCAAACAGCCATTGTCGTTTCACATTTATTTTTATTTTTTCAACTGACAATACTGAGAAGTCGCGGGAGCAACGACGTGCGAATTCCGAATTTGAATTGCATTTTCAAATTTTACTTTGAGATCTTAACGATTCAATTAAAGTTACGATAGAAAAAAGAGTTTTTTTGACTTTTATGTAGTGCCTGTACGTGCATATTGTTCGCTTGGTAGTAACACAAATTTATAAAGTTTTGTATAGGTAGATACTAGCGTTAATTCAAAATCATTTTTTACAAATTAGCATTACTTAATTCTCAGGGAAGATAGAACTTATCTTAGATTTAAACAATATATAGAACATTTAATAATAGATTTTGCCGTAGGTATGGATTTTTTAAATAAAATACGTACATAATTTTTTTTAGTAATTAATTTTCTTTGCATCTACCTAATTTTTGTAAAAATATGTTTTTACATGTGACAAACATTATAGATGTATAGTATATATTATATTTATACTTACATCATTTGTTTCTTATGTTAAATGTTCAAGCTAACGTAACATTATATGATTTTTTTTAATATTGTCGCAGCAGTATCTATATTGTATTTCAGATAACAAACACATTTTTGTGAGACATTTTCTTTTTCAAAGAACTTCCACTTTCACATCACCACTTAAGAGTTTCCAATAAACAATCACCGATTCTCTATGCTGACTAGAACCACATGTTCCCCTCTCATCATGACCTGGGGGAGGTGTCTGGTACATTCCCATACACCACCGCCTATTGGAGTCTCCGTCACTGTCGGCACTGGGGATATCTTCGCTGCTGTACCCTTGGGCACTGGAACACCTTGATTTCAAATAGTATAGCATAAATGACATGAAAGGATAGCTCCTATCTAACCGCTTCTCGTTAGATCATCGTTTATAATGCGCACTGCCAAGGTTTGGAAATCCTGAGCTCATATAACCTAAAGCTTTTCAAAGTTCGAGTTATTAGGCATCTTCTGGGTGAGCTCGCTCCATCATAGGCTTCATCTTCGTTTCACAGCTGGATGTTGGCCTCTTGGCCCATCACTAATAAAAAAAATCCTTTATCCTTATCATTTGCACTTGCATTCCTTTAAGTAGTGTTAAAGGTAGTGGCATACTATGAAGTAGACAGTCAGCCTGTCTGTACCCTCATCATCTTTATATTCGCGTATATAAAAAAATCGATTTGTGTACGTATGTTCCCTAGGAATTTCAAAACCAACCGATTTTAAATTTAATAAATTTTTCAGGCAATCTTTAGATTTTGCCCTGCGGGTGATCCTGTAAAGTTCAGTAGTGATCGAATAAACAGTATCTAGATTTAAAAAAAATATATATATTTTATTGTAATTTTCCCTGAAAAATAATACAAATTTAGATTTTTAACTGTTAAAAAATAAAAATTAACTATTCATACAAAAATATATGAGCAAAATAAAGGCTGAATAAAAAATTTTACACCTAAACAAAAGTTAATATAAAACACTACTTGAGCAAAGATGAACAGGGAAATTTAAAAAATTTTGAAAAAAAAAAAGCAATTTACCAGAGCCGCCAGGAGGCAGCACTTTTCTCTTCCCGGGCCCCTTACGCTTCCATATTTCCAGAACATCTTGTAACGCCATATTCCACTGTTTGTCAAAAGCCACCAGCGTCGCGTGCAGGACACCCCTCACTCCTGTTGCATTGCGTGTTATTATCTAAAAAGAAAAATAGAAATTTGTCATCAATCATCAATCAATCAATACTAATAATAAATCTGTAATGGTCGGTCATGGAGTAATTTACTTTGTTTTCAGAGATAACGTGTTTATAGGCTCTATACATGATACTGAAACTAAATTGACCATTTTTAGAATTTTTTTCTGTATGTATGTATGTATGTTACTCTATAACTCTTAAACGAATCAACTGATTTTCATGAAACTTAGTTGATTAAACATTTAGACGTACGGGACACAGGATAGGCTACTTTTTCTTTTTCAACGCGGACGAAGTCGCGGGCGCCAGCTAGTAAATAATAAATCTATATTGCCCCGAGGGTAAAGTGATATCGAGAAAAAAGTTTCACCAATAAATCCATATCGCATTTCTTTAGGAACTTTTAGTAGTTGGATGGGAGGCAGTATAAACCTAACTCCATGTGAGATATAACTTTACTGATGATCAGGCTATATGAAACTACGGACAGAAGTTTCATTTTCAAATTGACAACTAAAGAAAATTTATAAAACAATTCATGATAAAGTTGATTATGTAATAAAAAAAAATATTTTTTTTTTGTGAAGCGATTCACAATATAGTCCAACTTCGGTGTTATCAATAAAAAAATTGAAAAAAAAAAATCCAATTTGTACCTTTTGACTAACGATAATAATAATATCCAATAGATATTTTTTATGAAATTATATTTGGCCAACGAGTATGAGTTTTCTTATATTGGTTTTATTAAAAACTGCCTGTTGTACACGACTTCGTCCGCGTAACTTTATAAAATATAACCTATTGTAATGTAATGTAATGTAGCTTTCTATAGATGAAAATTTTTTTAAAATCGATCCAATAGTTTTTGAGTTATTTATAATATTAGTTAGTATAGATTATTTTATTGTTACAGGGCGCGTCTACATCGGATGTTAACGGAGGCTAACCAAATGTGTTCAGACGTAACCGACGCCTTCCACATTAGTAATACGTAAACTTCTTTATATTGGTAAGCATTTTTTTGGCACATTTTTATTGTCTTTTTTTTCAAGGCGATTCATAAGTAATTATAGCGAAATCAAGATGCGAGTGGAAGTTTGAAATGATTCCAAATAATGAGTCATCTTTATAGAACTCATTGCTATACAAATCTAATCTAAGGTCTGACATACATTTGTATTATATATGAGATATAGGTAATGCTTTAATAATAACGATAATAATAATACGTCGAGTTGGTTCCTATTTTATTATTAAGAATATTTAGTAATCCGAAAATATTTTTATTACTCATCAGAAAAGGCAAAAACCAAATCTTGACAGGATCACTTTGTTATCTTAGTGGTTATTGCAATTACTGGCAATTACAAACATTTTCATCTGAAGGTTTAATTTTTTTAATACTTTTATTATTTAAATCTATATATGGTACCTATACATATAAAAGAAAGTTGTGTTAGTTACACCAATTACAAATTAGAGAACGGCTGGATCGATTTTTGATTTGTTAAATTTGTCTCCGTTCCGAATTAACTACAAACTAGTAAAACATTTAAAATATTTACGAAAAAAGAAATTGTGAATATAATTCATTTTCTCATACATTTTTTATGGAACGAGGCGGTACGAAGTTCGCCGGGTCGGCTAGATTTTCATATTAACTAAACTACGTACTTAGTTACTAAGGGCCTCTTTCACCAAATACAAATACAAATAAAGTGTTGATTAGTTACTTTTTAAGTAACGCTAATTGGCGAGTAAATGTTACGAGTATTTTGTGTCAATTTCATTGAAATTATACCCTTGAGTAATGCTACACGAAAATGGTGAAACTCGTACGCTTTCTTACCGTTAGCCTACTTGACACTTTACTCAAACTTAAAATCGCGGTTAGCCCACTTGACACTTTAGTCAGATATAGTGCAAGAGGCCCTAAGTAATATATTCGATGAAGTTAAAAAATTCCAATTATTAGCAATTCTGTACACGCTTGTCTTTTTTTATGAAGGCCTTAGACATACGCTAGGAAAAATTTCCTATCGTTTCGAGGTGGCGCTCCAAGGCGTGGAAGATTCGGTGTAATGATGATGATGTAAAGGCGTAAGGCTAATTTGTAATAATCAAGTATTGCGATCACGAAGCCTTTACCTTGTAGACTGTTCACGGCTACCGATTCACCTTCGAACGTAGATATTACGAAACCAATAGATTTTCCTTCCGCCCCGACTTGAAGTCGGATCGATGTAATTGTTACGGCCACTCTTTGTAATATAACGTAATGTTAATGTGCGAAGGAAAACCACCTTTAATCAAGCTAGTTCATGCATTCGGGATTTCAGCTTTTATTTGTAGAAATGATCATTGCGAATGTGTCTCGTCATTGTGGGTGGTCATTTTAATTGCGCATTAATCTAAATTGATGGTTATTTTTGGTAAAATAGTTTATATATTATTTACACTAAAGTTGTATTGTAACGAAGGCAAGTGACGTTCAAAAGTAGAGTTAAAAGTTTATATCTAAGTATACATTATTAAAAAATAAATATCAAGCTCAGAGTTTTTATTAGATACTAGCTGGCGCCCGCGACTTCGTCCGCGTTGAAAAAGAAAAAAGTATAGCCTATCCTGTGTCCTGTACGTCTAAATGTTTATCTACCAAGTTTCATAAAAATCAGTTAATTCGTTTAAGAGTTATGGAGGAACGTACATACATACAGAAAAAAATTGTAAAAATGGTCAATTTAGTTTCAGTATCATGTATAGAGCCTATAAAGACGATATCTCTGAAAACAAAGTAACTTACTCTATGACTAACCCTAACAAATTTATTATTAGTATTGATTGATGAGTTTAGAAGATTCAGCGCCTCTTTCTGAAACGTCAAGTAGGCCAAACTGTCATTTAAAGTTACCGGTAACCGGGGATAATGGAGCTGATATAACTTTGTTTATACGGTAAACGTCCCAAACATTAAATTGAAAATAATAATAAAAATTCGGCTATCGAATGACGCAGTAAACCGAGTGCATAATTCAATATAACAGAAAATGATTTCTAAAAGTAACTAATCAACACTTTACATGTAGTTTGTGAAAGAGGCTCTCATAATTTTTAAACCATAAGTAAAATTTTACAGCTAATTTTTGAAATGTTGTCACCCTAACAACAAAATGAAATCAAAATTTGGGGCATAATTTTTTTTTTAAATTATTTAAAAAACTTTAGATTTCATTTATCAAAATGAGCACAACGGTTGGATTATAAAACTAGCGTGGTCAGGAAGTACTCGTAGCAGAGAAAAAAATAGTTGTGAGACATTTGGCTGATAGCGTCCAAGGCGAAGGGCGCTGGGCGCGGGCCAGTTATTCGCCTCTTATGTAATACTCAACTACTATTTTTGACATAGATATTAGTGTAACATCAATAAACAATGTAACATCAATAACAATAACAATTTTCTCTGCGGATGCGCTAATCTCTGAAAATTGTGAATGGTTTTTTTTTTTTTTTCTTTTACCTTTGGAAAGAGTGATTTGATTGATTTCTCAGGATGGTTTAAACCCTTTTTTTTATGTAACGTTGAAGAATACAGACTTCAAAATTTGTCTACTATAAATTAGTCCTTGATTTTTCGTATTTCGAACCATATAAATACCAGAGAAAAGCCTTTCTACTATCCAGTAGACCTTATCTAATAAAAAAAAAAGGTAGGCATCTATTTGTTAAAAATAGGAAGAGGCTACAACATAACAAATCTAGTTGTAACTGACACCTTTTTAAAAGTAATTGCATATGATTATCTTCAAAGGTAAAATGATGCTACGAGTAACTGCTTCGGGATGTATCGTAGATAACATTGTGACCACAACTTTGGCAAACAGTAGGTAAACTATAACAAATTAATTCGATATTAAAAATAATTATTTTTTAGAAATTTCTCATTTCTATCTAAGAATAATCTAACAAATTTGAAAAAATTGTACCTTAGATTTTTGTTGAATAATTCGTTTAGTACTTAATAAATATTTAGTAACTACTTTCAGTTATGAAATTTAAAGTTACAGAATTAAAAGCTTAAAAAATAAAGATCACCCTAAATATCGTATTGCCTCACGAGCGAAGACGTGAGACTGTTCCTAGCTTAGATTGCGCGCATATATGCTGGTGTAACTACAATAATTTTAATTTCAAACGTGTTTGTACACTAAATGATGGCAGACAGAGGTAGGTATACTTGACCAAGTGCCACAACTGTCGTCAACTGTACATTCTAATGAAAATGAATAATAGCAAAATTCTAAAAAAAGATGAAGCAGTCACGTCTCACCAATAATATAATATTGGTCTCACCAATTTTCATCTATAGTTTTTAAGTTGAACTACTGCGTTTCGTGTGCAGTGTTTAGGAAGAACATTGAAGCGACCACTTTAGCAATCACGCTGTAGGTCGGTCACAATTGCATCAAGTGCAGGTGACATTGTCCCCGCCTACGGATCCGCTTATTGTCATACTTTAATCAGTCCCAAGTCTGCATTCTCTATCACCGACCGACAAATTCGAGAACTCGTATAAGTAAAGAAAACCTTTGAAATCCCTCTTTTTCGAATCAAGAGTTTGAAAACATCCTTCATAATGCGCACTGCCAAGGTTTGGAACTCCCTGCCGGCGTCTGTGTTTTCGAGCTCATATAACCTAAATATTTTCCCCAAATTTCGAATGAATAGGCATGTTCTGGGTGAGCTCGCTGGATGCTGGCCAACAGCAAACCCTATATTCCTCTACTTTTATCATGCGGCTCAGGCGCTGTGGTTCGACCGCATAATTCTATCGATCGGATTATGTTAACTTTGTTTTCCCGTTGGTTCCGAGAATTTTAAATGTTTATTTTATAAACACCTTAGAGTCAAAGTGCAGTCAAAGTCATTGCTAACTTCAGAGTCGATCATTTATTTTGAATTTCATTACCTGTGCAATAACGTTGATGATATCATAGTGATGATGAGTGTTCGAAATCGCGAGAACCACTTGTCGTGGAGACGTGTAACAACTGCCCTCGGACCCTCCCGGCGAGGCTGTGTTGCGCTGACTGTGCCTCTGACCTTGCTCGGAGCAACTTTCCACCCGGAAGCGACTCCAGTGCCATTTTTGTTGTCACTTGTTAATATGACGGCAGAATTTCATTAACTTTGTCCTTATTTGGCGTGCGATTATTTTATATTAATGGTACATGCGAGTTTTAATAGGGATAAATTTACGTCAAAACCTCAAGTACCCAGGCTTTTCAGTTAGTTTGATTTGATGTGAGCTATATTAATCATGTGAACACATTAAACTATTTAAATTCGTACATTCGTATATATACAGTTCGTTTTTGTTCGCACTCCGTGGGCAGTTCATATACCTAACTTTATCCCAGTTATTTCTTATGCCAGAATCCATTATGTTATCCTCAATTGTGTTATGATAGCACTGTGACCTTTATAGTATATTTTTATGATTTGTAGAAAATTTGTATGTATTTTAAGGAGCACGAGTTTTTATTAAATAACCCTTAAGATATAAAAAACTAGCTTTAGTGCGCGACTTCGTCGTAAAATACTGTCCTTAGGGAGCATGATGATCGTTGACAAGCGAAACAAACAAAAAAACAAACTCTTTCGCATTCATAATATTAGTTAGGTGAATTGTTTGGAGAGCTTAGATCCACGATGTCGAGGAATGACATTTTAAATTGTACAATGACACATTTAGATGGCAATGATCTTTTCAATGTCTCATAATTTAATTTTAAATTTTCACTTATTGTAAGTAGCTTGTAAGACTTTGAAGCGAGAATAAAGAAATATGCCTACACCTAAACGTAATCAATGACGTCACAAAACAGCAAGCAAGTGACATTAAACACTGTTAACTATAAAAAAAGAAAACGTCAAAAATAACCACACAGCTGAAGACCTTGGAGCGCGCAATAAGCACTTACGAATTGAACCGGGCGGAGGCAAGGCCACGAATACCTTCCGACATGATAAACACTCACACACACACATACATACACACACATCTATAGCTAAGTATTTATTTTTATATATATGTAATATAACTTTGGCCGATCATTCCTATGCCAGTGGATGAAGGATGAAAAGTGGCGACAGCGTATACTTCTAATTGCAAAAGTACTGATGCTGAATATTGAAGAATAAGTAATATTGTAGATGTATGCCAATGCCACCTCAATCGGTTGGAGTAAATTAAATATTATAATTTTTTATAATATAATTTAATCAGAATTAGACCTTGATATACATCAGACATATTTATGTGGCGAGCTTTTAACGCCGCACGCTGTAAACATGTCTACTGCTGACATTTTTATATTCAAAAACAGCCTGTCTCTAATCGAAGTTCGAAACGACAAAATTCCAACTGATTTTAAACACTGCGAAACAATTTTCGTGAACTTAATGGACCGCGAGGCACTCCATTATTAATATAGTAGTGGCGTTACATATTGCACTCCGCAATCATAAACATTATCCTATTCAAACTAAAGGCAGGCCTTTGCTACACTAAACTAAAATGGGTGTTACTAGTGATGACATTATATCTGAAACGTGGTCTCTAACTATGGGTCTCGTAAGAAAGATCTATCGAGCTGTGTATGGAGACAACTATATGCTCGAGATTACTCTGCGATATCGAATCAGGAATTAAGAGATCCATGAGAAACAAAGACGTGAACTAAGTTAAAGAAGCAAAAGCAACGGGCAGGACACATATTACCCACAAGATGGGCATACAACCAAATAAGGGCCGTGAGTCGATGCTGGCTCCTGGCCGCTTCTGACCGGCCCTACTAGAAAATTACGGGAGAGGCTTATGCCAGCAGTGGCCGCCCTCCGTCTCGGTGATGATAACGAAGTGATTCATGCAACTATAAGATGCACCGCACACCAGACGCAGTCGAGAGAAAGTAAAATTCGTAACGCAGAACATTTCTCTTTGCAATTTACCTATCAATTCCAATCTACATGGCAAAGATGCACGACTTTGTAGCGAACCGTTGTCTGCTCCGAGAAAACCCTCCACTCTCTCACCATAATATTTTGTTAAACCTTCACAAGTAAACAAGAGATTAACATTTATAGTCTGTACCTGGTTTTTAAGAGTATTCATTATTAAATTACACATTTATAATTTTATTTATTTATTCGTGTGTCGGGTACCTACACAATTGTTATGGTCAATTGCAAGTGATGGTCGGCGCCATCTTTCGTGATGTCATACTTCTAGAAGTTATCTTATCAAATCAATCACTTACACACACACATATATCGCTTTAACACTTGGTTAATAGTAGTTCTGGACTTTTTCCGAGAACAGTTCCAGTGAAACTCGTAGTGCCTAAGCGCTCAGTTAATTCATAAAATAGCCTAAAAACTGTGCAACAATACAACAACCCCGACATAATGAAGAAAGCTCACCTGTCAAAAAATCCATTGACAGAAACAAAGGCGATCGACCTTGAGGGGGGTTCCGTAAACTTCTACACCGAACCGCGTGACCGTTGAACCCTAGAGAAAGTAAACATATACCGCGGCCTTGACGAGGCCATTTTATGTGTACACACTAAATTCAAACTTATTTACACCAAGTGTGAGTTCAATTCATTTTTAACAAAAAAAAAACGATCTTGGATAACAGCTCTATCGCGTTTGTAATAAGGTCCAATTTAGGAAATCGCCTAGCCGGTCGTACCCGTACCAGTTGGGTGTTAGTGAAAGTGAACGGTGACGTATCGTCACGCGGAAGCGTATCACGGTAGCCTAAGGTGAAGGTACATACATATTATTATGTTTGTTATAAGTATAAGTAATCTACACCCAACTGGTTTCAGAGCGTGTTTGACTGGTTATTAAAAAAAAACATATAAAAGTACTCTGTATAGAAGTTATTTATTGGTTGCTTATCTTTTAAGTTTATGGTCGAAAGTTTCATACTTATAGATTAATTAACAGACAGGCGTTAACTGTTGTTCATGTCTATCTCTATAACTGTTGTGAATAGAGAAATATATTACAAAAATATATTAAAACGCCCTACAAACAGTGGGTTTAAATGTACCTACAAAGCCACGTTGTGACGCGCTAGTGTCTCGGGAAAGCTTTGACGTTTATAGCACATTCCTCTATATATTATTCAAAGTTGAAGTCTAAATTCAACGAAATCTCAATGACGCGTTGATCACTATTTCGGAACACAAAAGTCGTAGGTGTTCAGATCGATCACAGTACTTAATAATGGACAGTATGGAGTCTTGATAAAAATTATAATTGTAAGGGCAATAAACTCACTTTGTTGCATTGTATAGCCGATCATTCCTTTGTATTGATTAAAGTACGTATGACATTAGCCGAACCGTGCCTTTTTCACTCTTGTAAGCTGCCACGACTTACAAACATGACGTATTATTTCAAATACACGCTAATCATATAATAAATAAATGTAATAAATTAATTAAATTATACACTTTTCTTCAATGCTTTGAGGCATGTTTATTTCAATTTATTACATTTATTAACGATTCCATAACTTCAGCTGAAATAATACGTCATGTTTGTAAATCGCGACAACTTACAAGAGTGAAAAGGAACGATTCGTCCAAAGTCCTGCACTTGCATGCTGCTACAGCGAGAAAAGTATAACAAGCGGTGCAAATCAGTGGATATTTATTGAGAAAACTAAGTCTCAACGAGGACAGTAATGACGTGGTCCGTTGACTCACTGCGTACTCGTGTATACTGTGGTCGCGTTGCGCAAGTCGGGTCGCTCCAAATGTTCCACTCTCAATTTCGGCGCTAGTGCCGCCACGGTCACGGACACCTGATCGAACGAGCGTGTCACTCTGTCCGTGTGTTGTGTTGTCTTGTAGCTTTCTACATTCGTCAACAATTTACTTAGACCGGGAATTTTAAACAGTAACACCGAGTGAATTTACAATCGACGCGCTTTCATATAACGTCTTGTATTTTTTTTTTTAAAGATTTAGTTAGAAAAACATAACATCCCCTTCACTTATTATTGTTATTATTGTTTTAATATGCTTATTCACTATTAATATTTAACGGGTTTTGATGCAGTTTTCACTATCATTTAGGAGATGTTATCCAAATCATTATACGTCAAAGCATGATACGGCTTTTTTCCGAAACCCTGGTAAATTTAAATTAATAATGACGATCATAAGAGTTTCTTGTAGAAACCTAATTGGTAAATAAATATTTTGATTTTGATTTTGAATGGATGCATTTTTTTTTCTGCTAATTCACAAACCTTCGTCGGTTATTGCTCTTTCCATTAGTGAAAACCATTAGCCAGTTAAGTCAAAAAGCTTTATTTTATAATTTTGATAACAGTATTTTTAAATTCACTATATATTAATAAAATTACTTATAAAATTTTAATTTAAAAAAAAGCCAGTAACATACTATAATTGATATCATCTTCATTCTTATACAACAACCGTTCCCTGGCTTTGGACAGATGCAATTTTCCGAGCAACTTACGAGTATAAATTTAATCTTTTTATAAGAACCTTACTCGCACTTTAACGAAGATTTAAAAAAAAATAGCCGAGTTGGCCCTTTTTCGAGTTTTGCGCTTAGCAACATATTTATTTAGCAATTTTATATAGAACTTAACTTTATATGATGACGCATGATGACAAAGTTTCAGCGATACTGTTGATGCTGACAAATAACTATGCGATGAAAACAAAATTTTTTTGACGTTTTTTTTTTGTTTAAAAGTAACAAATTTGAAGTCAACAACGATAAATAAATTGGTTGTTACAGTTCAGAAGACTCTCAAGGTAACGACGCGCCGTGACTTCCGCTTTTTTGCATTCGGATTAAAGACCTTCGCCGTAAAAAAAAAACATTCAAGAGAAAAAAAAAAAGAAAAAAGTGCATTCACGTGACACACTTTTTTAAATTTCAACAATGGGTCGCAAATATGAAAACTGAATGCGTCCATTTTATTCAAACGGCCGTGAAGACTTAGCCAATTTTTTTGGTGTATATTTCTTTAGCGACTTTTTTTTTATTTTTACCGATGACATTGTCTTTTATGTAAAGTCAGATTTAATTGGGACATTCTTAAGGTGAATACCAACTTGAAAATTTATACAAATTAAGAACTAATTTAAACCTTTCTATACTAAATATTATAAAGAGAGAAGATTTGTATGTTTGCAATAATGAATAAACTCAAAAACTACTGGACCGATTTTGAAAATTTTTTCACCTATAGAAAGCTACATTATCAGCGAGTAGCATAGGCTATATTTTATGAAATTACGCGGGCGAAGTCGCGTGCAACAGCTAGTGTTTTATAAAATTGTGGTTAGGAACTATTTTTCAAAATTTTGATCCTCATTCACATTTTATAAAATGTACTAGTTGGCGCCCGCGACTTCGTCCGCGTTGAAAAAGAAAAAAGTAGCCTATCCTGTGTCCCGTACGTCTAAATGTTTATCTACCAAGTTTCATTAAAATCAGTTTATTCGTTTAAGAGTTATGGAGGAACATATATACTTACATACATACATACAGAAAAAAATTGTAAAAATGGTCAATTTAGTTTCAGTATAATGTATAGAGCCTATAAACACGATATCTCTGAAAACAAAGTAACTTACTCCACGACCAACCCTTACAGATTTATTATTAGTATTGATAACTTTTGCTCGCGATATTGTCTGCGCCCTATCTTCTTAGGTTTTAAAAAAATATTCAATCTTTTTGCTTATTTATATTTTGTCAGACATTATAATTATTTTTATTGATGATCCCTCGGGACCAGTACTTTTCTTTCATAAAAGTCTTATTTACCCTATGCCCTATTCCTTTTCTGTATCTCTGACATCAAGTATGCAAAAAAATTAGAGCAGTTAAGGCGTAATAGCGTAACAAAGTAACAAAAAACTTTCTTTCGCATTTATAATATTATTTAAGGTGTTATGATATACATTGCAACGGAATAATACTGTTATCGTGCATAACTGAGAATTTAATTGAATTTTTAAGTGTACACATTAGAGCTTTAAAAGACTGAAAACTAAATTTCCAATAAAAGCTGATATATACCTACTGGATTTTGTTTTCAATTCCAGATCCCATTTGTACATAAGCTTTACATACATAGCTTTACATAATACTGTTATCGTGCATAACTGAGAATTTAATTGAATTTTTAAGTGTACACATTAGAGCTTTAAAAGACTGAAAACTAAATTTCCAATAAAAGCTGATATATACCTACTGGATTTTGTTTTCAATTCCAGATCCCATTTGTACATAAGCTTTACATACATAGCTTTACATAATACTGTTATCGTGCATAACTGAGAATTTAATTGAATTTTTAAGTGTACACATTAGAGCTTTAAAAGACTGAAAACTAAATTTCCAATAAAAGCTGATATATACCTACTGGATTTTGTTTTCAATTCCAGATCCCATTTGTACATAAGCTTTACATACGAGTATGAGGTAAAAAAGAGACCCAGTCTATTGTCACTTAAAAATGCGTGAAAAACGTCAAGGCTGACGAAAAACATCATCTGTATTCCAACAATTGATTACCTTCTCGGGTGAAAAAATCGAATTGCATTGTGCAAGTTAATTCGACGAGTAGGAAGGAAGCTGTCATTGACGGAAATTCGTGTCGAAAAACTCCCGGAACCTGCCGCGGGCGGACGACCTTCCTCCGATAGCCGGCGAGGACCGAGAGCCCTTTATCAAGTGATAAAAAAAATAACAAACAAATTGCGATAACGCGATAAGTGCCGCACTAAACACCGCGCAAGGTCGAAGCCACGATCGGCCCTAAGTCACTGGGTAAAGGTCACCGCCTGAGGAGTTTTATTTAATTTTTATTTGCGCGGCTTTGGAATTTTTTTTTTTACCAAGCGTACTCTCATCTAACTAAAGTAATTAACAATTATTGTGTTGAGATAAGATATATAAAAATAAATATTTTCATGGTAATGATTTTATCGTTTGCTCTAAAAATGAAAAATTTTAAACAGATAAATTATGACGCAAAATGTAAAAATTTTTGTGAAAAAATCACAAGTTTTTTTCTTAATTTTATAACGCGTAAACCGATGAACAGATTTTGTTGAAAATTGGCACACAGAGCCGTAAAATAAAGCACTATTATATAGGCTTATTATGCATTTTGTACTCGACTTCATCCGCGCTTCTCTATAATATAAGTTAGGTATAGCTAAATATGTGTTATTCTGCAAACTATGTACAATACATTAAAGAAAAGTTAAATCAAAATCTTTTAAGTAGTTTTTGTGGGAGCAATAAATTTTCATATATCCATCCTTGCTTTCGCATTTACAATATCATCAGGACAGTTTGTGGTCGCGACTACGTCGGCGTATCTTTAATATGTATGTGCGTTTGAGTGTGTCCCTCTAGATGGTTTAGATTGAAACGGGTAAGAGAGAGTTTGCTGGGTCAGCTAGTGCACAAATGCGTACTAAACGTTCGAAATGCAGCCTATTGCGATTGCGAGGGATTACGCAAAATACGTCATAATTACGGACGGTGCGGAGTCGGCGCGCGCGCAGCGACCTCGCCGGGCTGTCATGGCCGCACCGAGCTTCCTGCTCGGTGCATTGCGCATTCTTATTATTAAACAAATATCGAAAACATAAAACTGCTATCCGATAAATAAAATTTAATAACATAAAAATGTACATATATTTATTATAGTCATTTCGAACAAATCTTTGAATGTAGCCAATCAACTACTTTAAACGTCGAAGACCTCAGGCTGTTACCTCGATCAACAAAACAAGACATTATAAACGTCCACTGTTGAACACTGACCCTTTTTATTCAGACACTGATATCTCCGTCAACATCCATATCTTGTCTACTAGAAAATCAGATCTTATTCAATACCCTCGGTATCATTCAATAAGACTAAGAGAAAGATTTTTTTAATTCAATTACTTTTTCAGTATTGCAGAACAGTGTCCACCACGAATCAAACAAAACAAGTAACCAGTTAAGGATGCTTCCAAGGTTGTGACACTTGGAGACGTACTTACTTCGTGAGAACAGTTTATAATGTTCATAAATTCATAACAATTATTCACTTCAATTTTATAAACAACTAATTGCATCACAGTTGCCAATGTTTTGATGTTAGTGTTGATTCGCGATAGTAAAATCTATCTATACTATCATGAATAGTAATTGACAAGAAGACTATATAATTAATGAATGATTCTGAAGAGTTCGTTCGTTTGTTTGGTTGAACGCGTAAAACTCTGAAACTGCCAGTCTGATTTTAAAAATTCTTTTTGGATTTGGTAGCCCAATTTTTGTTAAAGGTTTATCATCATGTCGAGACCCTTCTCATAAAATCCCAGGTACGTGACACAGAGGGACACAGCTAGTTAAAAACTAAAATCGCAGTCCACATCGTTCCCTTTTCATTCAAAATCTATAATATAAATAAGTTACTGAATAAGAAAATCGGTTTTGATATGTGTAATGAATTCTAAATCGTTTATTCTTTGTCGGTGTGGGAAGGTACGCTAATCTCCGAAATAGCCCAACTCATTTCAATGAAGATTTGTGAATGTCTATGGTTAAAAGATAGGGTAGATAATATTTAAAGATACACAGACGAAGTCGCGAGCAAAGCATCACAATTTTTTTGCATTGGACTAAATTTCATTCTTTTATAATAATCATAATTTTTACAACTACCCCCACAGTTCCTAATGAATTTTCTATTAGGAAGAACACGCAAGAAACCACAGTCGCTCTTTTCACATCAATTTGCTGTACAAGTATACAATAAACGAATATTCAGGTATCAGTGCTCTAAGCATAAGCAGATCTCTCAGTTATAATTTCTGTTTTACTACTGTTAAATGTGACTAGAGTATGAGTAAATCAATAAAAAAGATATGCTTGGGTTTCTCAAGTAAGTATAAGTATGATAAGTACGCCTGAAATATTTCAAAAATACAATGCAACGGGCCCCCGCTTCGTTTACCATACATTAAATGGAACGTTCATCATTAGGCTCTGACATTCGCTCGTTGGTAGCGAGCTTACAAATGAATTCGTCGCCATGTTGCGTAGGAAGATGCAACCTATTAATGATTATGTATGAGCTATTTGTAGGCTCGTTTGCGTGTCAACATCATATTTCATAACGTGTTGCGCATTTAAAGGAACTCGGTTGTTTTCCTTAAATGGCTTTTTGCGTACATGTTCCATTCAATTGTGAGTAAATTAATAAATTTAATTTTTTATTTCACCAACAACTGGTGGACAGTGCGTACCTACTGTGTAACGTTATTGAACATGATTGTAAATCGTATGAGTTCCAATCAGTAAGGTTAATGTCGACAATAAATAGCAATTAGAATGTGTATGATGAAATTGATGTAGAGTTTAAACATGAATTGAGTGATTTGTGTGTGCAAGGTACGTGCGCTCGCGGCGGTGTCGGGACAGCGACTGAGAGTTTTCGTTGCGTTGCGTTGTATGTCGCGCGCCGACTGGATCGACAGGCGGAAGCGTGCGCCCGCGCAAGGCTACGCTCCTGACCTCGCATCGTCTTTGTCTAGCGCTATCTAAGCGTCTGTTTACCCGCGAGGCCGAATGCATCATACCTTCGCCCGTTGTGTACTTGAAAACTAAATGACTATTGAAATCATAAATTTATCATTAGGTTAGGGTATGTTTCTTTTAAGTGGGGGCCTTGTAGATAATAGCCATAATGGCTGCAAACTAGTTAACTTTTATTTCGACGGTAATTTCATTGTGCCGCGCTCAATAACATATCTAATAACCATTCATCTTTTCTTAACGATTTGTATTTAATGGAGGAATATTGTTGTAATAATTTCTCGTTATTTTTCCAGATATGGCGGGAAAGACGACGTCACCGTGATTGTATGTTTGAACGAGAGCTATAAGCTGCTGTGAGTATTAAAAAAAATGCGTTTCATTTATATTTCACGACATGTGTCGTTGTTTACCGTCACCGAGGTAAAATAATACACAAACCGGCCATCGGTAGTCAGAGGATTTTTTAACCGCACTTCGAATGTAGGCGACCTTGCATTTGCCACAATTCGGGGTGAACTGCTTATGAGCTGTGAATTTTTTAGTACTGTCAACAAAAAAACGCTACCCATTGATTTAAAAAAAAATGAAAACTTTTATTTTTTTATATATATTTATGTATTACCAAAAATATTAAATAGATATACCAAAAATATTAAATATCAAATTTATTCAATAAATAACATTTAAAAACGAAAAAGCCATACACGTGGTAATATTGAATTAATCACAATTTCCTTTTTTGCTAAATTTCAAGTAGAAATCACTTAATACTGAGCACTTCCTACATTTTCTAAAATATCGTTAATTATACACTTGGAGTGATCCATATCTCAATTGCTTACGATAAATGAATTAATGTTTCTAATTCTTAATTATTATTATGGTACAGTTTGTAATTGATCTAAAAATAACAGCATGTCAAGGGTGACCTTGTCGTTACGTTTGTACAGCACGACTTGTTTACAAAACAACATCAAACTATGTATTCCGAATTTAACTGAAGACATTTTATGCCAAATGATATCAACACATTACAAATTATCGAGGATTATTTACGAGTCCAAATGAATATTTTCAGGCGAGACTTATATTTTACTAGCGACCCGCCCTCGGCTTCGCACAGAATTTGAATTTTCAAAAATCATGTGTTCTTTATATAATAAATCTAGGTTCCAAATTTCAGCTTTCTAGGCTTAGTAGTTTTCGCTGTACGTTGATTAATAATTAATAATTGTCAGTAATTTCAAAGATTTTATAAGCATTATAGAACATTATCGGTGGTTTTATGCTATAATTTCTATGGATACAACCGATAGTTAAAGCTTTATTATTTTTACTATATTATATCATGTTTACATCTAAGGATTAAAGTATAGTGACTACAAATTCGACTTTGAATTAATCTTACTAACTGAACTCGAGCGTTTGTCTGAAAGAGTAGCATCTCTCTGTTTGAACTATTAGACTGTAATTTAGGAGAAAAAAATAGCAACTATTGGAAAAAAAAAATTTCCTGGACAGTCTAGCTGCATGCATACGAGTATACATAATCATTTTTGTTGAATAATTAAATTTCATCTATCGATAAGTTTCGACGCGTCAAGGTGAACTGCTCACCGAAAAAAAAAAATCATGATCACGACAGATGTATGGATAAAATCAAGTAGGAAGTGTGTGTCGTGCCCGATACGTCCTAGGCGGCCCTTGTTGCGTGCACACACTCACACAATACATGTGCGTGGAAGAGAGCGCACACATGCGCACGAGTCGTGGAAAATGGCCATGAGATAGCTGACATCACAAGCGAAGTACGGACAGAAAAATAACAATAAGAGTCGTGTGCATTCATGAAAATTTACTCTATGTCTTAACTTCTTAATACGAGAGGACGCAACGAAATAGATGGTCCATAGACGGTAAGTGATGGCCACCGTTAAATGAAGCGTGATGCGTTGAGATAATATGCAAAACGGTTTCACTATAGACTCCACTTCAAAAACCCAAAATCTGACCCATAAACAGACATAACACGATATAAAATAATTCTCATTATTTAACTTATTTTTGTGCTTTAATGTTTTTTTTTATTGTAATAAAATTCAATTTTACAGCCATTAGCAAGTTTATATTACTTGAAATTTTAACAAAATTTTAGTCACACGTGAAATCTAAAAGTAGAGATGTTATACATAATAATTTGACAAAAAATAATATGCTATGCTCGAATTTCGACTAGCCAGTACTTAAATACCCTCTGTAAAATATCTACAATAAATGGATGTACAGACGAAAGAGTTAAATACAGTATTCAGGTAGGTATGTTCATTACAAGTACCTATATATAATAAATATCCACCGCCTAGAATTCATCGCGATGCCACAATATGAACAACGGCCTTCTTCTCGGTCCCTTTTATAACATTAATAGTTAGTAGAAAATCTTTTTTACATTATGGGAAGCCTAATACTGTAGCAGTTATTTTTAACTTAAGGTGATTTTTATTATATTAATTTTTGGGACAAACAGAAATAAAAACAAAAATATAGAAAAAAGACACAAAAAATTAATAAATAAATAAATAATATGCTGTATGTTTGAAACATATGCTATATTTTATTAAATTACTCGCGTGTAACAGCTAGTAATTAATATAATAATTTCACCAAAATCTCGTATTATCCCCTCCCCTCCCCCTTTTTTTTACTATATACTTACTACAGGATTAGATTATATAGATATACTTACACTACATGATTTGAGTATGATTAACACCACAAAAAGCCTAGTATGCCCTATACAATAATTTTAATTAATCAATGGCTAATTAAATACGTATAAATTTTAAGGGCCTCATCGCGTGACACACTAACACACAACACACACAGAGACACACGTCAGCCGTCAACAATATCATTGACATTGAAGTGTATCTTCAAAATAATCAGATATTAAAATTCAAGGCGCACTACAGGGCAAAGGGCCGACTAGTGGAATCTTCTATGACGTAACGCGTAAATAAGGAAGCGAACGCGGCCAACGTTATTTACACACACATTTAATTAAAACGCGTTTACGCGCTTTTTAACATCCAATAAAATAAAAATAAACATTCAATTCAATATTTTATTGCGGAAAATATTAACACACTATTGCTATTTTCTATTTGTAACTTCACTTCAAATCGTTAAGCTATAACGTGATTTTATTACGACACTAGCTGCTGCCCGCGACTACGCCCGCGTAACTTTGTAAATTATATACTAAAACCTTCCTCGAGAACCACTCTATCCATTGGTGAAAACAGCATGAAAATCGGCGCAGTAGTTTTTGAGTTTATCGCGAACAGACATACAGACAGACGCGGTGGAAGACTGTTTTATAGTATGTAAGGAAAGAATGGTCAAACGTAAGCCGTCCACTGCTGGACATACGCCGCCTTTATTGGGTCGTCAATCCGCCCTATGGTACTCGTACTGTGTTCTGCCCATCGGCATCGTCACTAATCCGCTGGGAAAGGGAAAGGGGAAATTGAAAGCGAGCGAAGGACGTTTTCGGCACACAGTTGCACACATTGCAAACAGGCACAACTACGTAAACCGCTACTGCTGGCTTAGGGTCAGCGCGGACCGACGGAGTGGCGGCGAAGAGACTAATTAATGAGCTATCATTTGAAAATCGACTTTAGTTTCTTTAGTTGAAGCTTCACCGAGCGCCGCTCGACCGCGCTTGCCGACGCGAGAGTATTTTTTTTTATTATACCGCTTTCAATCACATACTGAAGTAACTAAAGTCGATTTTCAAATGATAGCTCATTAGTCTCTTCTCCGCCACTCCGTCGGTCCGCGCTGACCCTTACTCTACGACGACTGCTGAGTAAGCGGTTTACATAAGGCTCTTATTGCTTTCCTTAGATACGGTTGAGCTTTCCTACAATTGCCATAGTTTTAGCGCTATTTGTAATCAGTGGTCAAAAATGTTAGTTTTGAGGCACTGAGGAATTTCTAAAGATTTCTCGGAGTGTCCCAACCGTTGTTATTTTAACTTTCTTATTACATAGTACACATGGTCTGTATATCTTGGCAGATCCTCCTAAATCACGCAACGGACTTTGATGCGTTTTTCACTGATGGAAAGATCGATGAGCGAGGAAAATTTTTTGCAACTATGTCTCTGAAACCACCCAACGGATTTTTTACTAGGTTTTCACTTATGGAAAGAGGGATGAACGAGGAAGGTTTGCTTATATGAAAAATAGTATCTCGGGCGAGGCCGGCAGGGGGTCGCTGTAGTTGTTGATAAATTGCTAAGCGTAAAAATGGATAAACTTTCTTCTGAAAAATTGACTTTCTCTGCTGTCGGTACCAAAGACGCCGCTGCTTGCAATTTGCCATCAACAGATAGCTTACAACGTGACCGCATAATGTACACGCAAGTAGTTCTCATATCTACACTGATAAACTAATTGCATATTAGAGAAATAGGGTCGCGTGTGAAATTACGCCAAGGCCACACACTATCTTTTGGCGGGGCAGAGGTCAATCGATGTATTGTGTATATTATAATATTTAAAAAATATATATTAAAAGTACATCTGTTCTCACAGAATCACGTCTTTCCTTTTTTTGTTTTAAAAAAATTTTTTATAGAAAATTGTTATTTATAATTATTGGCTGTGAGTTTTATGTTATATTTTTAAATTTTAATTGTTTGCATAAAACAGCTGTAATTTGAATGAAAATAAATTATTTAAAAACAACACAAAAGCCTGCATTAATTATACTTAAAATAATAGTTATAATAAAAAATTCTTTGTTGGCAACAGGACCAAATTTATTTATATTTTTAACTGTCACCAGAATATCAAAGAGCAGATTCTCGTTTAAAATTAACATTTTAAAAACAAAAACAAACAAAATTGTTTCAGGTTAGTGCTATTGATCCCACAAACACTCAGTCAGCCAAATTTTTCCTAGCCCAGCAAGTTCAACACTCAAGCTTGAGTTCATTCGAGTTCAATTGATTACTGATACCAATTTTTTTTTTACTTTGGATTTTTCATTATTTATTTTGGTGGTTGGACTTACTTAGTTGCTAATTATAAAATAAAAATATGTGTTCTAATTGTAAAACGTGTCTGTTGGTTTCCTAATAAAATAAATTTATGAGCCAATCGACGCCAATAATATAAGCATAACGTGAACATGTAACAGCAATGTAATATAAACATAAAATGTATGAGCCAATACTCTTGAAGAGCCAAATATCGCATTATGTCCAAACACGGAGACAACATTCATTTCACATAATTATATAAATGAAAGTTATTTTAAAATTTTAAATGTAAATTTAAATAAACTATGCCTGCAGCTTATATTAGTGCAAACTGTTTAGATGTTATAAATATATTGATAAATTCCATTTAAATTTAAAATGGAAAGTTGCACTAATCATTAAAATTTTAAAAAAAATTCTTGAATATTTTTTACGCAATTAATAGTACACAGTCATTGTGTTTCATCTGCCTGGTTGTCACCCATTTTTTTCGAGGAGAGAAAAATCTTAACTAATATTATAAATGAGAAAATGATTTTGTTTGTTATGTTTTCACGCCTTATTAACTACTCAACAGATCATCGTGAAATTTTGCATATATACGACGTTAGGCATATATAATAATAATAATAAATTCTTTATTCGGGTTACTTGGACCCAAAGTGTTAGTAGACATCTTACAAAACCTATAGTTAGTATACATAAAATTTTTACACAAACACAGACTTAACTTTAATTAATTTATTTTATTAGAACCTAAGACTTGCCTCTCTCCACATGCATCATCAAGCAATGGTTCATGTAAAGAGAGTCAAGCCTACCCGCTATCATCGCCAAGACGCGATTGGGGCTGGCTCTCACCCTGCAGAGCAGAGACGCGCACCGCTTGCGTATGATGGTGAGAAAACAATCTACTCTTGCCTCCGCGAACATTCCCGATGCACTGCAGAATCGAGGCAGCCCCAACAACGCCCGGAACGCGTTATTGTATTGAATCCGCAGAGCGCTGTATGATTTTTGCGTATATCTTGCCCACAGAGAACAAGTATAAAATGATGTACAGTATGCTCTAAACAAAGTAATTTTTGCCTCCTGTGAACACCGAGAAAACCTTCGGGCAAGCATATTCGCTCTCACAGACAACGCTCTGCGTTCTCTTTCAATGTCTGCATCGTCCCTGAGGTCGGCAGTCAGCATGTGCCCCAAGTATTTAAATTGCTCAACTCTCCTGAGGGGAATCCCCGCTAAGGTTACTACAGGAACAATTTCTGGAAACCTACCGCCGGCCCCAAAAACCATGCATTCACTTTTACGAGGATTATATCTAAGACCATGATCGTCCGCATAAGATTCACAAACCTCCAAAAGTTGTCGAATACCACCAATAGAGGCGCTAGCATATATGAAAGGAAAGAGGGCTCCTTTCATCCCGATAAAGTACTGTTTAGGAGGAAAAATTATACTAATAAAAATTCAACGCCTGACAGTTAACCAAACTAATTATATTATATTTGTGGATTTTAGTGATTAAGATTTAAGATCCAAAAGAAGGACGTGTCTCTTATCAGACTAGCCAATATTCCGTATATTAATCCTAGTTTTTAATCAACTATATTTTTTTCCAAAATTCCAACAGAAAGCGTTTTTTTGTTAATAAAAATAACATAAATTTCATACGTTGAAAGTTGTTATGGCAACCGTGGAATGATGCTGACTTAGCCACAGCGAAGCGTATAGCTGGGTTCAGCTAATATATTATAGACTAGCTGGTGCCCGCGACTTCGTCCGCATTGCAAAAGAAAAAAAGTAGCCTATCCTGTGTCCTGTACGTCTAAATGTTTATTTACCAAGTTTCATAAAAATCAGTTAATTCGTTTAAGAGTTATGGAGAAAAAAATACATACAGAAAAAAATTCTAAAAATTGACAATTTAGTTTCAGTATCATGTATAGAGCCTATAAACTCGATATCTCTGAAAACAAAGTAACTTACTCCATGACCAACCCTTACAGATTTATTATTAGTATTGATTGATTATTTCTGTCTAATACACAACGTCTATCAATTGATCCAGGAAATTGTTGGTGAATTTGGCGCAAATCATTTGGCAAGCGTTGTTTCATGGGTTGTTAAATCCCTTTTAATATGGCATCCGAAAGCCTCCGAACATTAAACAGTAAGACCAGTCGTGTTTTTATTGTTGCCAGTAAACAGCAAATATGGCGCAGTCTCTAGAAATTACTAACAATGGGCTTTATTTCTATTTCGGCCTAGGCACGAACATCACTCATCAAAGTGTGAACTGGATTCGAGTGTTCCGCGTTGGCTGGAAGCCAGTGCACCACAAAGGGACACGCATAAAGGAGCGACGCTGGAAGTTATGACAGGCGATTCTAAACAGACAATTTAGTTAGACGTTTTCAAAACTTACTATAGTCTGTTTCGACTGCGTAGTTAACAAACGAGTACCAAAAATTTTCATTGCATTGCTATTGGTCAATAAAATCCGTTAATCCAATAAGAACGCGCCTAAGGTGTAGGTCCCGCCCCCAACAATGCCTTAGGCGCGTTCTTATTGGATAAACGGATTTTATGGACCAATAGCGAAATTTTTGGTACTCGTTTTTAAAAAAAAAAAACAGTATAATACGCAAACTAACATTTTATTTATTACAAAGCAAAATTAGAAGCTGCCTTTTTAATTAATCAATCAATACGGCCGTGTCTGTACATAAATATTTTTACAAAAATAATAATAATAATACATGTAGTACCTGTTATGTTACCTAGGTTTAAAATTATCTTTTAGAATTTTTGTCTGTTTGTGCATCAGTGCTAATCTCAGAAATGGCTTAAATAATTTGAATTCCCTTTTCATTGAAATATTGTCGCAAAGCTTCCAGTGGTATTTCGTGTTTGTTTCATTCCAATTGGTTTTCAAATAAAAAAAGTTGGGAATTCGAAGGTAGAGCGTTTTTTTTTTTTTTTTTTTCAATAAACTAGACCGACGCGACACCTGAGTTAAATTGGATGACTAAATATGCATAAAACATTTTTTTAAATACATAGTAAAATATATTAGAAATAGACGTAGGTAATTGTTCCGGAGACTACCCTCCGAATTGACCCAACGTTTATGCGCAGAAACAACACATCATAGAAGACCACCGTGAAATAACAGCACGTCTGCTGATGCGTATCGGTGCGTGAACAGTAGACGCCAAAGCTCATTGGCGTGACGTCATCTTCTGCTTTAATCCTACATATTAGGCATATTATATACTAGCTGTTGCCCGCGACTTCGTCCGCGTTCAAAATGTTATATAGCCTTAAAGCATTTCTCGATAAATGGACTATCCAATACAAAAATAATTTTGAAATTCAAACCAGTAGTTCCTGAGATTAATGCGTTCAACCAAACAAACTCTTCAGGTTTATAATATTAGTTAGTACGAGTATTAGTATAGATATAGATTATGTATATTCTGCCCCGTCAATTTATGTTTTTATATCCGTTATATTATATTACGAACTATAAAGAAACTACTTGCCGTACTTTCTTAATATAGCTTACCTGAGGACATTGTTAAGGAGGAATGGAAATAGTCATTTCAATCCAAATGTCAATAAAATAAATATAACTAGTTATAAGGCATTTGATTTAACCTGTAGCAAAGCAAAAATCTAAATATGAAAAGAATAATTTTCACTTTATTAATAAACCAACCTTTAAGATTTCACTAATCTTTATTCACTAATGAAACCAATAATTAAATAATTATTAGAATCAGTTCCAGCCCTACTGAGCCTTCGTGACAGACACAAAGTATTAATAAATATCTCCACAGATTCCATACAGAACAATCTACTTCCACAGTTCCAACTAATGTTTGTATTATGGATACTAGACAGTTAATATACTATACACATTATTTTTTTTTAATACATAGGTACATATTATAAATACAAACACCCATGACTCAGGTACATACAAAGGTAAATGTTACACATAAACATTTACCCCTGACGGGATTCGAACCCCCTACCGTTTGGTTAACAGCTAGGGTTACTTAGCCACTAGACCAAACGTGTCGTCCCATATTATTAGAATCAGTCCCAGCCCTACTGAGTCTTCGTAAAAGACACGAAATACGTCGACTTCTCAGTATATACTCACCTTAATCCTGAGTCTCTGATCAATGCAGTCTTTCAAAGCCGACAGTGGGCCAGCGATGGTTTCAATTCGAGTTATCACATTTCTGACCGCCTTCCTCTTTGTCTCCACCATGATTCCGCTTGATCCGGGAACTGAACAAATACAAAACAATATATACGCTTCCTCTCTCCTAATCCCTAAGTTGCATACCCAACAGGGTCCATAACATTGGTCTTTATTTTTATAACATCTTTGTACATTATGGTTTCGCAATAAATAATTGAATTGAAAAAAAAAAAACATGTTATAATAACATTATGCATGTATTTTATAATGTCCTGGTATCTTGGCTAGTCTAGTCTTTGATTCGACTCTTACTTCCATACTAATACTATAAAGATTTGTATTTTTGTATGTTTCAAAATGATACTCAAAAACTACTGGGCCGATTTTAAAAATTCTTTCACTTATATAAAAAAAGATATATTATCAGCGGGTAAAATGGGCTATATTTTATAAAGTTATGCGGACAAAGTTGCGTGCAACAGCTTGTATAATAATAAATTGTGAAAGATTTGTTTGTGGGGTTGAATGTTTGCTACACTTTGCATTAACAGTTATAGACACGACGATCATAAGATAAACATAGGTTAAAATTTACAAGATAAATGTGGTTTAAAAGAATTTAGCAAAGAAACAGACAATTATGGGCACCCACTTTATTTTATAATAAAAGATATTAAAGGAATAGAAAATAATAGAATTAAAAAAAATTAGATATTTTTTTAAATTTCTAAATCTAGAGCTTTTTCCCAGGAGATAGCCCGCGTATTCCTATAAATTATATTCTACCACAGTCCACAGTCGTGCTGGAACCAATTTATGAATTGAAAACATTTCATAGAACAGTTTCGGAGATCAGCGTGAAAACATCTTGTGTGACATTTCATTTTTGTATAAATTTATTTCTTTTTTCTTACTAAATTACAAAAAGTGATCATAATCACTATTATTTTAGAGGAATCCAGAGCCAATTAAAAGCATGTAAAGCCAATTAAAAATGTTGTTACTTGTAATCTAATAAAGGGAGCATTAGACGACGTCGTAGTAGGTGTTCGTTAAAAATAGCAAACGCGACTTAGAACGGAGCCGAGTACCAGGGAGGCATAGGCATAGAGGCGTGCTCGCATGCGGTTGCGAATTACTTTCACTCGACTATCCCCGGGCGCTGACCGCGCGCCGGGGTCGTCGAACCGCCATCTTGCCATTCAGAAAAGCGCGCCATGTTTACACAGATGCGCGCCGAAACGCGTTCCGTTGCGTCACTTCCGTTTACGTTCCGTTTTACGCTTGTTACGCATTAGGAACACCGCGTGCACTCTTATTTTTTAATTCTTCACACTGACTCATCATATTAATCATATCCAGTTTCAACTGTAACCTATTGACATTATAGAATTTAACCGCAGGTTCTATATTAGAAAATTCTATAATTGATATAACGTACGCTTTAAGCACGTGGATTAATCTTAAAAGGCTAGAGATACTGTTAAGAACTTTTAACTTTGAAACAAGTTTTTCTGTTCTTTGTCATTACATTACAACAGACAAATTTCAACTGTTATAAAATGTCAATGAATTATAATTTAGTGTGAGGCTTTGTTTTAATTATGTTGGTCTAGACATAACAATAGTTATCATAGAAATATATAATTAAATAATTTCTGCAACATTTTCATTCAGCGCATTGCGTTTTTTCTTTCAATTCGAGCCACGTTTTAAAAGAAATACAAAATCGTGCGACCGGGAACGGAGATTTTTAAGATATATATTTTCTTGAGCGAATCTCTGGATACGGTGTCAACGACCGAGGGTCCAGGGTGCGAAAGAGATGGCACGCATACCACTCATGTGGAAAGAAGTTATGCAACAAACGTATACGAGAAAGTCTAGCAAACCGTGCCGGCATTCTGTATCTAGATGACGCGATAAATCACCGACTCATGCCTACTACTATAAACGTACGGAATTTATTTACGATAGAGCTTTCTTACAAAGATGATCATTGATTTATGCGCTATTAATGTGCGTATAAATCGCCATCTTTAACACTATCACAGATAGAGGAGATATCGCTTATATCACACGGCTCTTTGTACACCTCCACTAACTCACCGTTATCGTAAAAAAAACTATTCGCATTATTAAGTACATGAAGCACATGTTGTTTCAGTGAACTAAATCTTTAGTTTTTTTATTTAACCTTAAAACGTTTAAAAAATCTACAATTTCTAACAAAATATTCCAAAATTTTAATTATATTAATTATTAAAATTAATTAATTAGTTTAACAATTACTGCATAAAATTTTTAAATTTTAGTTTTTCTTCTATAGAAAATATTTTAAAAATGAAGCTATGTTAAGAATGCCACTAAATTAGAATTTTTTAAAATTACACAAAAATAAAAAATATATTATTTAAAAGCCTCCTTTATGGTGGTTTTTTATACATTTACGTCAAACTATCTTGAAATAATAAAACAACGTTTATAATTTTATGACAACAATATACAATAAATACTATGTCTACAGGTGTTGTATGATATTACGTTCTATAATTATATTATCTTTTATACTTAATTCAATGTAATATGAAAGTAAGTAAATAAATATTCGATGATGAGTATAAATTGTTACGTAAGTATACTATATATATATATATATACACTTAAATAATAAATGTTCTTTGTTTATCACTCTTAACATTGGTGAGAACCGTATCAAAATCCGTTTATAAAAAACTTTATTTTATAATAATATAATTGAAATTATGTTTAATTTATGCCAAAGTAAAATAAAATATAAAGCAAGATAAAGATTTAATTTTTTTTTTTGGACATTGTTAAAATCTTCTTATATGGACAATAACTTAGTGATGTGCCTTTTTGGAAATATTAGATTAGAAATGTTATTACAAACGCATTCTTAATTATAGTTACGTGTATAATACCTACAGTGAGAATAAGGAATAAATTAAGGGCATAAAGGCCTAACTAAACTAATTAGTCTTTATGTGACATTCATTTGCGACTTTCGCAAAACTTAATCTCCGATTGCTTATTATAATGGCAGCATTTCTATAATAATTTAGATCGGTCTTGTCGCGTTCGTATAGTAATAATCGTACAGGTTTAGTATTCCTATTGTAACTCGCCGACACAATCGGTGAAAACCGTAAAAGTTAGATGGCGCTCTTGCGCAGTGTTCTCTCATTATCTTGCACACAGACATAACCAGTTTAAATTGGGTTAGCTATTGCCAAAGAGACGAATAATAGCCGACCACAAACAAGGAGTTTAGTGGCCAGCTGCGCGCTCTCAAACGGTCACTTTCCCGCGCCATTTTTGCCAAATTGGCGGGAAAATTATTGCTACAATTCCGTATGACTAAACAGTCTATCTATACAAACATAATCAATAATGGACCAAATACACGGTCAGTCCATCGCGTCAAACTAACTGGCGTGAAGCCAATTTTCAAAATTTGATCGTGAATAGTAAAAACTGAAGGTTTGATGTCAAAAACTGTATGTAAAATTCGCGCCGATGCCTCATGTCATTTTGTCGTCACGCCAAACGCTTGATCGTATATTTGGTCCATAACAAGAAAAATTATAAGTGACCATAATACTAATCAAAAATCAAAATCATTTTGCTTCATTGCTGAAGGCAGTCTCCTTTGTTACCATTTCCTGTCCTCAGCTTTCCTTAGAGCAGTTGTAGCTGTGAAGCCTGTAGGACATCAACCTGACATCAGCTAAGAGATCGACCATAAGACCAAAATTTCCTTTATGAGGTTTTAAATAAGGGAAATAGGTAAAAAGACTCTGGCATCGAAATACAACAGCACACAATATATACCGTTATTTCCGATCTTTTAGTTAGTTTACTTACCGCCTGGTAAACTATACCTATAAAATCGTCAGTCAGGACAAAACTACTAACTTTAGAAAGCTGAAATAACTATGGAACATAGGTTTATTTTATAACGCAAGCATCCATTAAGAAAGGTTTTTTTAAATATTTGTATATTTCCACTCCGTACGCGGGTAATATATGAGTAGTATATGTATGTATATGAGTTTAAAACGCTATATGGCGTGTCCTTCAACTCCTAAAATAGTGTAATAGTTAGTATATGAATACTTTGTCGATTCTTTTAGTAAGGAGTGAGTAGACGATTCCGCACCCTTGTATGCTTATACGATAACATTGGAACTTTAAAGGCTTCTTTCATTAGTGCCCTACTTTCAAATGATCGTATTACATGCGGACGATATATTTTATATTTATTTGTTTAAAAAATCTATTAAAAAGTCAACCGATACACAACCGATCTACACTTTCTTGCGGATCTAGGGATGGTAACCCTACATGACCAGGATAAAATGTCCGGATTATTAAGAATTCTGTATTTTTCTATTTAGTTCAAACTTTGACTCGAAAATAAAACAGTATCTAAGTTATCTAAGGTACCTAAGTTATCTAAGTTCAAGTCTGTATTATTATAATGAACCTATATTTTATTTTATAAAACATTATTAATTATCATCAATCATCAATACTAATAATAAATATGTAAGGGTTGGTCATGGAGTAAGTTACTTTGTTTTCAGAGATATCGTGTTTATAGTCTTTATCAATTAAATCTTTGGGCTCTATACATGATACTGAAACTATATTGACCATTTTTAGAATTTTTTTCTGTATGTATGTATGTTCCTCCATAACTCTTAAACGAATTAACCGATTTTCATGAGACTTGGTAGATAAACATTTAGATGTACAGGACACAGGATAGGCTACTTTTTTCTTTTTCAACGCGGACGAAGTCGCGGGCACCAGCCAGTGAGATATATTTTTTAAAGAAAACGAGGCGTTGAAAGCTTCGTGGAATTATATAAATTGGTTAGTGTCAGGTGTTAACAAGGTAAATAGATTTAAAAAAAAAAAAGTAATAGCGACCAAGGCCGCCGGACGGGGCAACGGGTCACGGGCACTGTGCTATGCAAATGAGCCGACTCCATTGTTGATATGAGACATCCATGAATCCTCGTTCTCATCGGTCACCCGAGACTTGTCAAGTACGAATAAATATCAATTTCTCATTTATACAAAAATAAAGTGTATTTGATGTCATTTAGAGCAGCTTACAGTATAGGGAAGCTAAATTCATAACTCTAACTTGTCTAAATCCGTTTATTTGAAGAGTATTCTAAATTATAATATTATGTAAAATAGTTTATACTAATATTATTAAGAGAGGAGATTGGTATGAATAAACTCAAAAAATTATTTCACCTATAGAAAGCTACATTATCAGCGAGTAACATAGGCAACATTATTTTATAAAGTTACGCGGGCGAAGTCGCGTGCGACAGCTAGTGTTATATAATTAATCATAATATGTATAGAATAAATTATATACATTTCCTAGTCATTATAATTTAATATTATATAATTGTATATTAAATTGTATATTGTCACCGTTAAAGTTACCGCTAAAGTTAACTTTGACGGTAACAATAACCAAGCCTACGGTGCAACCCACCCTAAAAGTATTTATTTTATGTTATTTTATTGATCTGTGGAAGAACTCTCTCATGCTATATTTTTCTCGACGAATACTTAAACGCTCGTTAAAAAATAAGACAAAACAATTTGATGTACTGGTTTCGCTCCTAGTTACCATTTTATTTCCCTTATAATTTATTTAAGTATGGGAAATAAATCAATAATATTCTTTTTAACCTTTCTTCTCTATTCTATATGTTCATTTACATTTTATTCTACATCCAAAACAATTAATTTAAATAATCGCTATAATAAAATTATTTATAGCTGGGAATAACGTTCTTTTTTATTTTATTTTTGAACTAGCTTGTGCCCGTAAAACATATTTATCGCTGTGACGACGATGGCGCCGCCATTGTTGACGACATTGACGCCGAATTTATTGTATAACATTTTCCAGGATAGAATATGTTAGTTCACGTAACAAACTATATGTGTGCCAAATTTCATCCAAATCCGTTCAGCCATTTTTGCGTGAAAGAGCAACAAATCCATCCCTACAAACTTTCGCATTTCATTTTATAATATCAGTAGGATGACTGATTTTATTTAGGAGATATGAAGATTGTTTAAAAATTACTCCAACTTGCCTGAAGTAATCCCGGGATTTAGTATATAGTTAATATGTCCTTCAGGAATAGGAGTACCATTAAAATGGTGAAAGAATTTAAAAAGAATGCGAGATATTGACCACCATATTGAAATAAACTTATAAAATCTGCTCTCCCTCTCTACATCTTATATAAATAAAAATGAATCACTAAATGGATTGCTAAGCGCAAAACTCGAGAACGGCTGGACCGATTTGGCTGATTTCTTTTTTGTTATGTTTGATGAAGTCTGAGGAAGGTCTGAGGAGGAGGAGGAGGAAGGTAAAAAGTACGAGGAAAAGTTAAAAATAAGAATATTCTTTTTCCATACAAACCACTCTCTCTGTCCCCAGCTAACAAACATTTGACGTCAATCAAAACAAAACCTACGTGTCACCTAGCAACCGTTGTTTGATAACTTTTTTACTGTCATTAGAAAATACAAATCTATAACAGAAACTGTCAAATTTTGCATTCATTAAGTTCATAAAGTCCTAAATTAATTAAGTTTATCTAAAAGTTAACACGACATTTATTGACTGTTAGACGGTACGAAGTTCGCCTGATCAGCTAGTTAATAATATAGATTGAAGATTAATTAATTATCTATTAAATATTGTGATTTTAATAACAAAAAAGATGCAAGTAGATAGTTGGACTCAGTCATCCTAGGGTGATTGAAAATATCGGAAGCCTACAAGTGTCTGCTTGGGTGGGCACGCGTAGGATATCCTGCGGGGTGGCAGCCCCCGGGTGGAGGGGGGTGGTCAGGGTTCGACGTCCGGCGCTGACACAGAGCCGCGTGCGTTGAACGCACGGCCTAGACTGACCTCGCGTGCGTGACCTAACCGTGCTCTTGTCGCTCACTACACTAGACTAGGATTGATTTGTTCGCAAATCATAACTCCTTAGCATAAATGGTTTGCTAGTGAGACAACACTTTCGTTTTCGTAAATCGTGTATGCTCTCAAAAAAAAAACATTAAAAATGTCTCTGAAGCTGTAAATTACATAAAAATAAATGCAATAAAAAATTACTATTTCACTAAACATTATTGATACTAATTGCTAGTAACTGTGTCTTTATACACCATTAGACATTTTGTTAATATTGGCAGCATGACTCCATAGCAGATTCACACGTCTATGTATTTGCTAAGTAAATATAATAGTATATTAAGCTAGTAATTAAATTATGTCTTAGTTAATAGATTAATATTGTATGTAAAACATACAAACTAATTTAGTATTTGTACACTCCTTTGTGATGTTACACTAGGATTGAGTATGTGTGCATGATTTTTTTTAAACTAATAGGTACTATGTAGAACAAATTATTTAAATTGTGGAATTTATTAAATAAATAAATATATGTTACTGAACTTCAAATACTGGAAACTTTGATAATGATGAGTATGTGTAAAAAAAAAAATTTTAACAATAATAAAATTATAATGGCAATTTATATGGGTTCTTAACAATATTATAAGGGTTAAAATTTCCAAAGTTGACACTGCCGCTTTTGAAAGCACTCATCCAATGAGTTACTCAAAAAAAACTTAACTACAATAGTTAATTAGAGATGTTCAAATATTTAAAGGTTTTTTATAGCGAGCTACTTTAAGGTACTAATTGAACTATCTTTATAATTAGATCAACCTCAAATATTTGTTATTGCTTAATAAAATGATGAAATATATAAATATTTATCATAGAAATTAAATTATAGTCATGCACACAACACCAACAAAGTAAAAAAATTGGTTGCGGTAATATCTTTACCCTTATTCGCAGATCTAGAAACTTATTTTATTTTATTTGGGAAAACAAACAATACTTATAAAACTAAACCATTAACTTAACAATATGATATTATGACTTATTGTTATAACTTAACAATATTATGATCCATATTCGTGTCTGTAGCTGCAGATCTACATTACATAAGGATCTGGCGCAAAACTAATTTAATTATAATTACCAAGTATTATAATTGTCTTGCCTATTGCCTCTAAATATGCTATTTCTCTTTTTTATTGAATATGTCATAAAAATTGGAAGGTTTGGACACTATCAAAATCCTGGGAAACGAGACAACCCGCGATCAAAGTCCCAGGACATTGAGGCTTCGAGGGTATCAGTGTGTTCACAGTAAATAAACTGATACTATTATTGTAACACTGAGTCAAACGTGTGATTTTTTCTTTTTTTTTAAGTGTAAAGTTCTAGACAGGTTGACAGTACAGTGGTTGCAAGTATACCTTCAACTTTAATAGGATAAGGACGAGCACTGGGATCCTAGTGAGGATGTGAGGGATCACTCACTCGCATAAGATTTTATAAGGCGGCATAATAAATAACAATTTGTCAGTAACAAACTAATGTTAAGTAAAATAACAAACTACCAGTTAAAAGGTTATACTTTCTTATGTGAGCTAACGACTCCTAGACTCAATTGAGTCAAATATACAGGATAGGCCCTTATTTATGATGTAAATTAAAACCAAGACGGTGTAATTTCTTACAAAAAATAATGAAAACATAACCTAAAAACTTACCAATAAACTTCTCAAAACGACGCTTGTTTTTCTCTTCTAATTCTTTTTCCACTTGCAGTTTTGCCTGAATCTTATCCATTTCTCTTTTTTCCACCAGGTTCTTATGGCCAACTGGTATAACTTGTTTTTGTTTTTGAGCGAATTCGTACTGTTGGAGATTCTCATATAAAGGCGCATTTGGTACCGGAATAACAGTCTTGTCCGAGTACAATGCTTTTATTGGATTAAAGTTGGAACCACAGGCACTAACTTCTGATTCTGAAGTTGACGAATTTGATTTATTATCGTCAGACATTATTATTTTTATTTATATTTCTAATCAAAACAAAAACAAATACATTCCTCCACACAAATCTCGTGCGATTGATTGCCGTCATGCCGTGTCGTCGCTGACAAATGACAACAGCCGTCATTGTCAATGTCAATGTCAAGTAATGAAACCATAGATAACTTTCCGTTTCACGTTACAATTACATTGTTTTTAAGTGTTATGTTAATCATTTAATTTAATGTAACATAAATATTAAAATCAGAATGTTAGACACGTTAGACATTATGCAATTGCTATATAAAACGATGTAATAATTTTAACGTTATGATTTAAACATTAAATAGGTATATTTATGTATATTATTTTAAATTACAGTCTTGTAATAAAAACTTTTAAATTGCTCTGCATGAAAATATTGCAGTAATAATTGCAACAAAACTATTTTTTATGCGTGTTTTTATCAACATTTTAGTCATTCATCGTATTCTCGTGATAGAATGTTGAAGGTTCTTCCTGAAATAATATATTATAATTGTAGATATTTAATTACAGTTCATAATAATTTGAAATAACTTTGAATCCTAGGCATAAGTTCACAGTTCGTATCTATATTTAAATTCGATAAAAAGCCTATAAATAAAATATAATATGTATAGAGTTTTGCTAATGGTTATGTTAAAGTGCCTATACTGCCTATAGATAGGTATAATTATTAGCATAGGTAGTACAGAAACAACGCAAGGTCTGAGTAGCAATATAAAATAGGAAGTAAAGATTCAAGGTCTGTGAGATCGTTAGTCTATTAATCTTTCATTAGTCTTATGTTTACTGGAAAATTTATTGTTTTGTTGCACTTTGCGCAAAATTTAGATTTACCTAATATTAAATACGTTGAAGTATCTACATATTATGGGTTCTTACATTGCTGTTTTATGATTATCGGTTAAAAGGAGTTTAGGTATACAAAGAGCAACCAACCACTTACAAATAAGTAACATTACCTATTCACTTGAACGGTATAAGCAAGTCTTGTCGATCTATTAGTTACATAATGTCGATCTAATCGTGCGTACATGCGCAATGGCATTTATAAATCGTCATGGCAACCGTATAAATGTTCACTTATTTCACTTTTCAATCGTGTCTACTACTATCTAATAAAACTGTTTAAAAAAGCTCAATAACGGTAACACTAGTATATTAAGTAATTTGTCAAAGCACGCATCGAATTTACCTTTAAAATAAATGCAATACATTTGTAAATATATTCCAATAAATATGATATTTTCTTTATTTAATTCTCAGAATACTGAACCATTCAGAAGGAGCTATAAATTCAGCGTCTCTTATAAAATTGACGCCACAGAAACTTTTCTTATTTCGAGTAGTTTATTTGATTACTGCCGAAGTAGAACTACTCCACTTCTATAGTAATGGCAGTTAATCCATATTGTAAAACTGTGGTAATGGTTTATTATTCTTATTTAATTATTGTTTTGCTTTCTATGACTTAGGTATATCAATAGGCATGTTTTTTTTAATATTATCAATATTTATTTAAGTTGTAGGTGTATGTTTTATTTCTTTTATTTAAACAACACACTATAGAGTTATTGAATGCGATTTCGTTAAATATTTTTTATTTTACATGAATTGTAATAATTCGTGATTAAAATTATTATATGAGGTGATAAAAAATGTTTGAAAAACTTTGATTTATGTGTGTACTCGTATGTAATTGCAATGAATTTACACGACACGCAACAAAGAAAGCGCAACTGGCACTAGGAAGCGTTTAGAAAATAAAAGTCATTTTCTTTTTGCGTTTTAATAACAGTGAAAGACTACGAGCCGCGCTTGGCATTGTTCGCTTTTTCAACACTCTGCTGCTTCTTCCGTGCATTGTCACTTTTTCGCCACATCATACTACTTAATTATGAAATTATCATCATTATTAATTATACATATATTGTTTTACTTGTGATTTAAGACAATGAAAGTTACGAGACTAGAAATTCATGACATCACAAGTGTAATGAAATTGAAAGACCTGCTCCTAAATGTTCTAAGAAGCAATTTATTTGGTAGTCAATTAAAACGGTTTGAATATTTAGAAAAATGTAAATCATAAACGAATATTTTACTTTTAAAATTCAGATATTATGTACTTGGATTGCTCACTAGCGCCATTTAATTTTTATCTTTCATTGTAACAACACTAAAAAGGTGGCGCTGCTGCAGCAAAAGTACTAACAATGACATAAATACTTTTGTAACATAAGCCCTACAAATATTCGTTTTTCTACTCAATTTACAATGTTATTCATGAATCCCACTGTTGGGCACGTTGTTTAGAACTGTTGAGAATCTTTGGGCTGTATGTATACCACCATTAACATTTACGCCCCTATAGGTAGCTTAATATGTTTTCGAAAAATAACGGTCTTTTCGCTACTTTCGTAATGTAGTTTTCTTTTACTGTAAAAAATTATCTAGTCTGGTCAGATCATGTCAATTATACAAAGGGATGTAAAAAAAATAATTAAAGATGCCTCTCAATACAGAACTTAATGTTGGAGTTTTCTAATTAGGATTTCAAGATGAACACTATTAAAAGCTTTTGACGAATCAGTCGTAAATCGTTTGTTAATAGTCGAGTAGACTAATATAATGTGGTATTTTTAAAAATATTAAATATCTTTACACATTCTACACAGCACCATCTAGTAAGCACAGTAAGCAACTACTGATTATATTACATAGATTACTACAGACAGTTGATACATTACATAGATTACTTTTTTTTAATACATACATACTCGTATTATAAATATAAAACATTCATGGCTCATATACAAAGGTAAAATGTTAACACTAAACATTTGCCCCTAGCGGGATTCGAGCCCGCGGCCTTTTGGTTAACAGATAGGTTTACCAGCCACTAGACCAAAATATTTGAGTATGTTTTTAAATAGAGTACTCTGAGTACTCGTATACTAATGAAAAATGTATTTGGTTTCAGTGTGTGGCGTGTACGCTAGAGGAGAGCGTCGCGCTGCATCTATGGTGTTTCGACGCAGATTCGACATACATCGGGACGTCGCCAGGTGATCTCGGAGCACTGCAGCTTTTTCAAAGCTCTGCCAGTCATACCTACAGTTTCCATATACTTTGAACCCAGCCGGTTTCGATATATTATATCAATATAACTCTATCGGCGCCAAAAATAAACTTTTCCTTTATAAATTTGAGTTATAATATAATTTTGAGTTATAATCAGTTGGTTTATATAGATGTTATAATCAGTTTACCTACCACAATAGTTTTGAGCTTAGTTTATTATGCAAGAGACATGCTACATATTATGCAACTAAAGATCTACCTAAACTTAGTGCATACTAGCATCTCTGCTCTCATAATTTTGTTAAATTTAAATTTTACGGTGTAAAAATCGAATTAATTTAAATTTTATCACTTGGCAAAGTATTATACAAAACGTATCCCATTCGTCAAATGATTTTATAGTTTTCGCGTTAATTAAGTAACAAATTACAACAGAAAGTTATTTTTAACTCGTAAATATAGTTAACATAGAGTTTCATATCCTAACTAAAATTAATTTAGAAGTGATTTTTTTAAACGAAAAATAAATGCTTATCTGGAGATATTAAAAAGACTAAATAAAAAATAATTTTACCGAATAGGAGTATAAAGACGTCGACTTTGTAACCTGTACCTTACAGGTAAAGTAAGAAATTAATTCTTGCTTACCCCAACATACTTATATGTCATACATATTTATTTAATACATATATCTATATGTTTAGATACGCACTTAATTTCAAATTTATTATCACTTAAGTATATTGCCGTAACTAACAAGGGTTTGCAGTTTTTTAACATAAAATTTAACTTAAGCATTCTTGACAAACACAGCTTGCTTAAATGGTAAAGCTAATGACAATTTAGTGGCAGCTTCAGCAGTGGAAATTTGAAGAATTTTTTTATGATTTATTTTAATAATTTAAGTAACTATTTTAAAACAGATTTTGAATCACGCCGAAGCTACCACGAAACCTTAATTTTAAAGACGTGAAAGCCTACGATCCATGTCTTCACAGGTCGCTGCTGAAAAGGTGCGGAGTGCGGGGAGTGAGGTAACCTGGCCACAGGACGAAGGAAGAATCGCCCAGAAATCCAAAAGCCAACAAAATCGAAACCGTCTCGCCAACATGTGTTCTGCCGTAACTGAGTACCTAAACGTAGTGTAAAAAGCATATCCCACATCGAAATTGAATAATGTACGCTCCGTCCAAGACGCTGCCAAATATATTGAACGAATTTACTAGTTTAGAAACAGTTGACTATTTATAATAAAATATTGTGTTTGTTCGCGTGTGTGTGTTCGCGTGTGAAGTGTGTTTCGTGTAGGACGCCATCTGGCGACGGGTAGCCGGAGCAACGTGGCGGGGTCGCGTGCGCCGCCCGGGCCGGCGCTGGCGATGCCATTTATTGAAGACGAATGGTGGTCTGCGGAGAATGAAGGCAGAATGGTCGACCTTTCCAATTGCTTTCAGGTAAATCATATTTTTAAAAGTAATCACTTATTAGTAACGAAATGTGACTCACGGCAGGAGTGGTCAAAAGTTCAAACTCGCTTAGCGAGCTGTGAAGCTTCTTTGGTGGATAGGATCAGAAATTCGTCGTAGAATCAAGGTTATGAAATAGCCGAGAGAATTGGCAAGCTGAAGTGACATCTGCCCCAGAACGGATAAATCGATGGGGGTGGATGAGTTCTCGAATAGAGGATAGAGGTCTAATTTTAACTTGAGATGCCCTGGACAGACTACTTGAAGGGCATCGCGGAAAGTAGATGGATGCGAAGGGCAAAGGACCGTGTTGGTGGCGAGATCTGACAGAGGCCTATATCCAACACAGGCTGATGATGATGAGGATGAACTGTTTTTATGCGATACGTGACTATAAGTAGAAAAGACAACGGATCATATATACCACAGAGATAACGGGGCAAGAGAGTAAGACGGATATCATTAGATTAGATGGGGTGTCGTCTAAGGAGCTAGGGAAAATCAAATGGATCACAATGGCACCAAAAGAGTGAAAGTGGAGAATTCAGTGTAAGAGACCAAATGTGAATACGAAATTTAAAACAAATAGCACAAGTGCTGTTCTTATGAATTGAAACGAATAGAAGACGGGTTATTAAATTTTTGACTTCGCAAGCAGTTTGTTCTAACACTCGGAACTAATATATATTACATAAGCATATAAAATTTGATTTTTCCAATTTTAATCCAATTGTACACGATAATTTAAAAAATAATAATATTTGGTTGGACTATTTTTTTTTTTTTCAAAAGAAACTAAGTGGGTACTGAATAACTGCAATATATTACTGCTGTATGAAGTGTTAGGGCAAACTGCATTTAGCAGTAGGTAAAATTTGATAGTCAACACAAACAAATAAATGTTAACCATATTTCTTTAACTTAAAATGCCGTAGAAAATACAAGATTTACAAAGATAATGCACATGTTTTCAGGACGCGGTAGTAGCGGGTGGTCAGGCTGCTGCTCAGCTGCAACAGATGGCGACGTCGTTAGGCGAACTGTCACAGACGGAGTTATCCAACATCGTCGGAGGCCTCACTCTGGAGCCGGACGCCTCGGAGGCGGCCGATCCCGACGACATTCTCAAGCAACTCGGGGAAACTGCTTTCGACAACTTCGACACTTTTTTCACTGACCTGACCAACGCCACTGCGTCTTCAGCGCCACCTATCGAGATTAAGGTAAAACTACAACTTAACAAGCAAAATACATATTCTCGTATGAACAGGCTGATGGTTCACTTGATGGTAGGTGGCTACTGTCGCGTATAAAACAAGCAAGGCCACAGTTGCTGCAAATATTTTATAATTAAAACCAAAAGTGCACTAAATACCGCTTAATTAAGTAGTCCATCTATATCGTAAGTATCTATAAGTAATTTATGTTACTAATAAACATAAATTACTTTTAAGCCTAATGGGAGTTTCTTTATTATTTTAATTATATGATATATTTGGACATTAAAAATAAAATATAATTTTTGTTTTTCAGCAAGAGGAGAATAACAACGTAACATCGCCAGCGTCGAGCAGCCAACTGCAAAACTCTTACTACTCGCCCAACAATCAGTTAGTACTGCAAAACAATGGGCAGCAGAGATTGCAACAACTGCTCAGATCCGGCACCAACGCCATAAACAATGCCGTCACAAACAACATTAACAATGGACGCTATAATATAGCATCTGCGAATCCCTTACTCGCTGAGAAATTGGCAGCGACGACTAGTGGTATCAAGCAGGAGCCCATGAGCACAGACTACAATGGGACGAACATGAACTATGGAAGTGCATCGCCTATGCAACGGGTGCCATCGGGAAAGCCGCAGGTGCATGATGCGGGCGGAGGTAAAGGTAAGTTCGAAATTTAAAATATCTGTAAACAGCGCCATCTGGCGTCGAGTAGTTAAAGTAGTAGAAGCGTTTGTGATGCGATGCTTGAGTTAATGCAGCAGTTAATGTACAGATGGCGCTGAAGTTTACGTCATTTTGAAAGAGATGTCACTAGTAATCGAATTAAATTGTGGTTGCAATGTTACTATGCGCTCGTCTAATGCAGTTTTCTCCTCGTAATCGCAAACCACTTTCAATTTCCGCTCGAGGAAGTGTCTGAGATTTTCCTTTCGCGTTTGCCCGCTTTTACTTCGTCTATCAACGTTGAGAAAGTTATATCTAATCATATTTTTTATCGAACTAAGTATCTAGAAATCGACCATTTTTATTACTGGATTGGATTGGATTTAATTATTATCTATCGTATGCACATCATTCACGTACGATACTCTAAAATAGCTTACCGCTATATTGAAAATTTTATTAATAATTAAAAGCCTACACTCACTATTTTCACGCCAGTTTTTAGTAAACATAATATTATAATACATACTAGCTGGCGCCCGCGACTTCTTCCGCGTTGAAAATGCAAAAGTAGCCTATCCTGTGTCCCGTACATCTAAGTGTTTATCTACCAAGTTTCATGAAAATCAGTTAATTCGTTTAAGAGTTATGGAGTAACATACATACATAGAGAAAAAAAATCTAAAAATGATCAATTTAGTTTCAGTATAATGTATAGAGCCTATAAACACGATATCTCTGAAAACAAAGTAACTTACTCCATGACCAACCCTTACAGATTTATTATTAGTATTGATTGTGTGTGACATATATTCATCGAAGTAATATATCTTTGCTAACATATTATTATGATCAATAAACACGACATTTAGAAAAAGAAGGAATACGAAAAGAAAATCTTTATAAGTAGATGTTTTGCTATTGCTTGTATTGTTTTGTAAACATCAAACAATAACAATAATTTAAAAAGAAAAATTTCGCGTGTAAGATATGAAATTATCTCTTTATATAACACTAGTTAGTGCCCGCGACTTCGTCCGAGCTTAAAAATAAATTAAGTATATAACGCCTGACATTATACCTGGAATATTTTGTCTATGTTCATTCTGAAAAATTTTAACTTTTGGTGAAAGATTTTTCAATTCAATTCAATTATTTATTGCGAAACCATAATGTACAAAGATGTTAATAAAAATAAAAAATATTTTTTTTTAAATTTGACGAGTAGTTTCGAAGATTAAACACACATACATGATACAATCTACCTCTTTATAATATTAGTATAGAATAGATGAATCACGACATCCGCGCCCCCACGCGACCGGAAACGAAAGCTTCATCGCCCGACTGCAATCTGCTTTCGCCCGTACACATCTATGGTCTTATAATAACTATAATAGTGAATCTATAATTTTATTGGATACATTTATGATTAAATTTATATTCATGTTCGCTTGAAGATTTTAGTGGTATAATAGTATCGATAGATCATAACATCTATATTTAGACCTAATATATGGGCTTAACAATTTTCATATAACTATAACTACTATCGACCCGGCTTCGCCCGGACTTTTATATTATATAAAAATCGGTCTTAACAATCTCGAGTTTTTAAAGCGTACACAAACCAAATTAACATTTTTATATGTGTAAAAAAAAGATAATCATTTTCAAATTGGAAATCACTTAGGAAGCTTTCGAAATGTCAGATGTCAAATACAAATTGACAGTTTTAGTGATGTATAGGATACACCCCAATATAACACTGTCCCAAACATACGTCCCAAGTGGCTCTATTTGAAAACGGAATACTTACTAATATTATAAATGTGAATGTGAGTTCGTTTGTTTGTTACGCTTTCACGCAAAAACTACTGAACCTATCACCATGAAATTTTGCATACACGTTGTCTGGGACACCAGAAAGGACATAGGGTTACTTTTCATCGTTCAACGCGGACGAAGTCGCGGACACCAGCTAGTTATCTATATATGCATGTTGAAAGTTTATTTAATACTAGTCGGTGCTCGCGACTTCGTCGACGTTGAAAAAGAAAATATATGAGTAATAACGCCCAATACGCCATTAATGTAAAATAATAATGTAAAATATTGTCATAAGTATAATGTAAAATCCTTTGTAGTTACTACTAAAAACATATGGGCTAATAGTCTGAAATAAACGTTTATTATTATTATTATTAATATCGTTATCGCTGTGGCGACGGTGGCGCCGCCACGCGACAGTAGCGCCCAATTCTTTATATTTGTGTATGCAAAATTTGATGATTATCGGTTGAGTACCTAGTTAAGGCGTGAAAAGGTAACAGACAGACAGAGTTACTTTCACATTTATAATATTAGTATGGATATTATTGAATTCAATTTGAAATGAGTATTAGACCATAAAATTTAATTTAAGGTTAATAATTAATACGCATCGACATGGTTGGTTATCTTATCAACATTTCTTTCCGTAAAAATTAAACGTCAATCTTTGTGTGTTCTATAAACGTGTGTCGTCCATGTGTCGTCTGACTAATTCGACCGTAACCTAATAAAAATATAGGGCACTATTACAAAGAGTATAGTTCTTTGAATCAACGACACTGAATGTACTAAACTGTCGTGAATTTTCCTGTTAGGCTTTTACGTAGTATTCAAATAACAAACCTTCCTCATTTGTCGCTCTTTCCATTAGCGAAAACCGTATCAACATAATTTGAGTGGTTTAGAAGAAGTTAGCCAAACAACAGACCGAAGCGGAGAGCGACCTTATGTAATAATAACTACTGTTGCACGCGACTTCGCCCGCGAAACTTTATAAAACATAGCCTATTTTACTCGCTGATAATGTAGCTTTCTATAGGTGAAAGAATTCAAAATCAGTCCAGTAGTTTTTGAGTTTATTCATTACAAACATACAAAAATATATTCCATTTATTGGGTGATAAGAGAACTTTTATATTGCTTACTATGCTTCGGGTTATGCCAATAAGATAAAAATTATGATATTAATAATATGCTTATGAAGATTTTTTGTTGACAAAAATCCTTAACACTTAAAAAGTTGTTTAATTTTTGCCGCCCATTAAATTGTGCTCCTTGGGGAACTATCCAGAGCTTTTGCGGTGTCGTTCAAAGTAGACGCGAGTGTTTATTTTTTAATGATTGCAAAAAGCTGAGTATCAGGAAATGGAAACATTTGTTTTTACCAAAACATAATAAAAAAGTAATTTTTTTTATGAACTAATAAATACATATAAAAATGTAATAATAGGCGATTTCATATTTCAATTTCAACTATGGATATTATTATTGGATATTTTAATTTTTCGTATAAACAAAAAACTTACATTGTAACACTAGCACCGAATTGACTAACACCAGGTCTTTTTTTATATTTCGTATAATTTATATTCGTCAACTTTATAGATTCTTAGTTACTATGCTTAAGCTGTGAAAGGATATTTTTCAGTTGAAGAGCATACAGGACTTTAGTAATATATTTTAGAATGCAAATAATGGCTGCTTAGTAGACGAATACTAAAAGTAATCTTTAGTTAAAAGTAATTGGGTTAATATTTCTTTGACACAAATGTATTTATTTGATATTTGTAATAATATATAGTTTAGTAACCTATTGAAAATTAATTTAAACATTTTTAGTATGTATTATGTGAATAAGTGATTTCTAAGCTGTTACCATCCTATATATATAAAAATTACGTGTCACATGTTTGTCGCCTATGGACCCCTAAACCACTGAACCGAATTTGATAAAACTTCATAACAATGTGTAATTTGGTCCAAATTAAAAGATAGAATAGTTTTTATTTTGAAACCGGGCGAAGCCGAGAGCGTGTAGCTAGTATCTCATAAAAATTTGAAATTAATGACAGTGCACATGTCCTTTCCGTCACGTACAACCTCCCATAAAACACCTTCACTATCTTTTAAGGGTTAAGTTGACATTTAATAAGCACTTATAATTTTATTGCAAAATTTAACATATCACGAATGCATTTAGCAAATTGTCGTACGCCACTATCAATGTCCTTTCTGACACTTCTGGTCCCTTTTCTCGGTACTTTGCAACAAAGGAATGAATTTTTTTTAATTAAAAAATCTTTCGACATTTTAATATCTCTCAAATTGTATAGACTTTTTAGATTTGTACAGATTGCAACTACGTGTTATTCTACATAAAACTTTGTTATGCTAATTTTCAAAGAATTGTGCATTGATTTAAAAATGTCCAGACCAAAAATAGGCCACAGTACATAACCGTTCCTCCTTCTAAACCACCTAACAGATCTTGATTCAATTTTCACTAATTCCATAAAATAAATAAATGTACTACTTTTTTACATAGGCATAATTTTTATTAATATTAATTCTATTTATATGTAAAACTAAGTCATATATGATGCTACTTTCCTCTATGCTGGTATCCAAGCATGCTGGCTGCATTACCTCGTTATATGTACTACTTGTTTATAGATGTGTAACATTTTTTGTGAGAAATAATCAATCAAAACACGGGTAGAAACGAAATATGATGATGGCCAGTCAATATCATAGTCAATTAGTATGAAATAAACATAGTAGGTATTCCTTGCATATTTCCTCGTAATAAAATATGACGCGAATTTTATACTATGTCAAGGTAACAATCTGTGTCAAGGCTTTTTCTTATACAGCGAACGGTGACTTGCAGGACAATTTTATTAGATGAATCAAAATCAGACAGACGCATTTATATTTTCCGATGTCTCTAGTCTCTTTCTGACCATTAAGTGTTTTAGACAAGAAAAAAAATATCTTGTGACTTGCGATTACGAATCATTGTTGAGTTTTATTAAAAACTAGCCATTTCACGCGATTTCACCCGTGTAAAATTATAAAATTAGTAGCTTATGGTACTCACGGATAATGTAGGTACTCGTAGTTTTCTATAGGCGAAATAATTTTCAAAATGGGCCCAGTACTTAGTTCTTGACTTTATTCATTACAAACAAAAAATACAAATATTTTATCTTTATTATATATTTATTAAAAACTAGCGAACTAGCGAAGATAGAGAGAGAGAGAGAGATAAACAACATTATAAATGATCAAATAATGAATTTACATGGCGCGAATAAGTTTTTTTGGGAAGTTAAAAATAGCTTAAAATGTTTGTCGATGAAGTGATCAAAGTGCGCTTTGACAAAATAAACTTTGGTGTCTATACTGGCGACCAACGAGGAGGATTTTTACTTTTTGTATACTAAGTATATAATTTGAAAAAAAAAAAATCCGTGGAAAGCCGCGGCAGGGCCGCTAGTATAATATGAAATAAAAAAATTGACAGTTTCTCCACTCAATTCTTCTAAACTCTACGGATTTTGACACAGTTTTCACTAATAGACAGAGTAAATGCAAAAAAAATTACACAGTAATTAAAAATTACTGGGATTTGCTCGCTAGTCTAAGATAGAGGGGACTGTTAGTTTGGTTTCACTCTTTTTGATAAAATAGTATCAAATAGACATCACAAATGACATGATAAAAAATACTGCAAGTCAGACTTCTCCTAATACAGGTAGTAATTTAAAAGACTCAGTCAATTAAGACTTTAATATTAACTTAAAGTCCAGACTCTTGTATAATTTCTACCCGTGATCAATAAATAATAATAAACTATTACCTAAAGTTTCGATTGAATTTTTAAGGCTCGTAAAGAGTTCAAGCTATGACCTTTAGAACATGGCCAGAGAACAGTAAGTACGCATTTTTGGGGTAAATGCATCCGCAATCCGTGCACGCAAATGCACCGACGCGAACGCGCGTCACAACAGCTACGGCGCGGTAGTGTGCGCGCGCGCAACCATGACCTCGTTTCGTACATGTTTTCACTGCGCGAGTGGCGCGAGCGCAACACCGCGCTTCTATGTGTGCGTCACATGTGCTTGTGTTTACGTTACGTCATACGAGATGGAGCGTGCGCTTTGAAATGCGTGCGGAACCGCAAAGAAACGTGCTCTACTTCATAAATTAATATTATATTCCCATATGACAAGATCACGTCATATCGATAATTTACAGGACTAATATGTAGATAACACGTGCTCTGATAAACCCTTAATTAACAACAGTTTAAAAGATATATAAGATTATGTTAGAGTAACAAGTTTCTCACAAATCTATTCAACCGTTTATGCATTTTTATGGATATCTGTCTGTCCGAATTTACAATTATTTCTGCGAAACTACAGAATAAAATTTATGCAGTTTTCGTTGCAATTTAGTTAATTAGTTTTGAAGGTTACCTACCTAAGCTTGCTTACTTAGAGAAATGATTTAGTTACTTCATCACATATATGCATATATATATCCTAAAATCCTTAGTCTTAAGAAATGTAGTAGCGGACGATACATTTCACTTCCTCCAGTTTATTCGTTTCTACATAATATTTCAATACACTTAAGTATTTTTTCCAAAATTTTTTTTAAAAATATCTTGTTTTTCATATAGAGTAGAGCATATTCCATTGCGGTTGAGTTACGCAAGAGGCAGTGTACACATCCGTGCCCGCGTTCGTCGCCTTGAGAGCCGTTACCAGACCACTTCGCAGCATCACTATCACATTTAGGGCATTCTCACACACTACCTTGCAAACCTAATCAACTGCTAAAATCTTTCCATATTTATACACTTTAAACAATTATTGTGACATATTTCTACTTGTGAAGCAAACATTGAATAATAAATTTTAAAAATAGCACTCTTAAGTGACTCAGGTAATTTATAAACAATAAAAAAATGTTTATGACAATGTTGACACTGCGCAGATACACGTATAAGGACAAAAGACTCTAAAAAACAGTCTACATATTTGAAAAGATATGCCCAAATTTTACAATTGGTGTTTGTTAAATATTCTTACGGAATTATTTTTTCGTCTTCTCGAGAATAAAATTATCGTTCTTAATCTAATTAAGTAAAATAAAATAGTATTGTTACGACCGAACATTCTAGAAGCGTTTGTTTATCATAAACAAACAGCGTGTTGTTGTTTATCATGAGACCTGGGCGTATGGAAATTTCCATACGTAGAAGGAAGCTCTCCTGTCTCAGAGAAAACTGTTCCTTATGTTCGCGACATAAGGTTCACATTCCCTTAAGCCAGAAAGTTGTTTACGATGTTTGTTTTTTATGACTTGTTTACTTGTGTACGAGCTTGTTTACCTTAAAGTTTCTAGTGTTTTCCAAAAACATCGCGGCTGACTGCACGTGTATAAATACGGGTGCCATCGCTCGAGTGGGACAGTTCTGCGACAACAAGCGATACGGAAACAACTCTTGGGAGCTTTTGCGAAGATATTTGCGACAGTGCATTGTTGACACATAGAGTGAATTATTTACGACTTTTGGCAAGTTTTACGGTTTAATTGGAAAAGCTCTGATATTTTGGAAGTCATCTTGGTCTGCGTAATAAATCGTGTTCTTACAACCCTAAACGGCATTTTAACTCACCCCGCACGTAACAACTGGTGTCAGAAGCGGGATGCCGTTAATGCCACGGGACGAAGGAACTCGTACTCCACGGACCAGGAGGCAAGTGGAGATGGATGCTGCGAGACAACGAGCACATGAGGAGCCGGAGGAAGGCACCGATGCTGATTTGCTTCCTACGGCAGTACCTACATCGAGCCCGTCGATGGACCTCGCTGCGCTGCTAGCTGCTGTACAGAGCATACAGGCTAGTCAAGAAGCCGCTCGCCGGGAACAGGAAGCTGCTGTGCAGAGCATACAAGCCAGTCAGGAAGCCGCTCGCCGTGAACAGGAAGCTGCTGTACAGAGCATACAAGCCAGTCAGGAAGCCGCTCGCCGTGAACAGGAAGCCGCTCGCCGTGAACAGGAAGCCGCTCGCCGTGAACAGGAATCTGCTAGCCAAATGCTGCTTTCGAAATTGGACACAAGCCTTGAAGTCATCTGCGATAAAGTTAAAAAGGTAGAGTCCGAAGTTAAAGGGGTCTCAGTGAAAGTCGAAGGCCTGGAAGAGAGACTCGACCAAACCGACACTCGCCACCAGGCGCTCGCCGAGAAAGTGCAGAAGTTGGTGACGAGGGAGGCAGTCTTCACTGCGCCGGTACCTACACAAGGTAGGCTGGACTTGCCACGGTTTGATGGCACATCTTCTTGGACAGCCTATAAGTACCAGTTCGAAACCCTCTCTAACTGCAGCGGCTGGACTGATGATCAAGCATTCATGGCGTTGACTCTTGCCTTAAGAGGAGACGCCCAACTGATTCTGGAGCGACTCCCTACGGAAGGAAGGTCTCTGCAAGCCCTATTGGAAGCCCTAGAGACACGGTATGGTGACAGGCATTTGGAGCACGTGTATAGGGCTCAACTACGAAATCGCATGCAGAGGCCCACGGAAACACTCCAGCAGTGGGCTGACGAAATCGAGAAATTAGTTCATCGCGCCTATATATCAACACCGAATGCAGTGGAAATAATTCTGCTCCAAGCCTTTGTGGACGGGATAAGGGATGGCGAAGTTCGCGCAGCGGTGCGATTGGGTCACCATCAGACCCTGAATAGTGCACTGGCACATGCTCTAGAAGTGGAAGCTGTGCGGCGTGACACAAGGCCATTCAAGGTCAGGGAGCTGGTAGCCGAGGAGCGAAAGCCTCGCTATGGTCCGATCTGCTATGGCTGCGGTGAAAGAGGCCACATAAGGCTGGACTGCCTAAGGAAGAAAAGAAAGGGGGTCTCAGAGATGGAGACCCAAGTTGACGAACGACAGTGGCGTGCCACAAGGCCATCCAAGGTCAGGGAGCTGGTAGTCGAGGGGCGGAAGCCTCGCTATGGTCCGACCTGCTATGACTGCAGTGAAAAAGGCCACATAAGGATAGACTGCCCAAAGAAGGAAAGAAAGAGTTTCTCTGAGATGGGGACCCAAGTTGACGAAGAGCAGTTAAAACTAAGCGTCGCCAGGGCCGAGGGGCAGGCACCGGCTGGGAGAAAGATAGCCCCTGCTATTACTGTCAGACAAGGTTCTAACGGAAAAGGTCATGGTAATACTGACGCTCTATCGAGAAGACTATGTCCTGAAAACTGTAAACACTGCAGGAAACAAGAGTCTCAGGAATCAGTAAAAATTATCCGTACCCAAGGATTAGACGATGACTGGTCTGGAGAAAATATGAGGAAGGCGCAAGAGGAAGATGACGACCTGCGATTGATCTTAGATTGGATAAAAAAAGGAGTGAAACCTGAGTGGGCGGATGTATCAGCTTCCAGTCCTGTTACAAAAAGCTATTGGGCTCAATGGGATAGTTTGACCCTGGAAGGCGGAATCTTGTGCAGGAAATGGGAGTCTAATACCGGACATCAGGTGACTGTACAGGTTGTAGTCCCTCGAAGTAAGGTACCTCCTCTACTACGTCATATCCATGATGGGGTGTCTGGTGGTCATCTTGGAGTGAAGAAAACCCTTTTGAAAGTGCGACAGCGGTTCTACTGGGTCCATTGCCGGGAAGACGTAGAAGATTGGTGTCGTAAATGCAACGCATGCGCTTCAGTCAAGGGACCACAGACAAGAAGTAGGGGAAAACTGAAGCTCTACAATGTAGGAGCACCATGGGAACGTATCGCTATAGACGTGGCCGGACCATTTCCTGAAACTGAGGATGGGAACAAATACATCGTTGTAGTGCAAGACTATTTCAGCAAATGGCCGGAAGTGTTTGCGACCCCTAACCAAGAAGCTAAAACTGTTGCCAAGAAGCTAGTTCAGGATGTAATCTGTCGGTATGGCGTACCTCTGGAAATACACTCCGATCAGGGGAGAAATTTCGAATCAGCCCTATTTCAAGAAATGTGCAACCTTCTCGGTATACATAAGACCCGTACGACACCAGCTCATCCTCAGTCTGACGGAATGGTCGAAAGGTTTAACCAAACATTGGAAAATAATTTGGCTAAAGTAGTCGACTCACATCAGAGAGACTGGGACCAGTACATTCCTCTTTTCTTGCTGTCTTATCGCTCCGCTGTACATGATAGTACTAGTTTTACCCCTGCCAGAGTGAATTTTGGACGAGAAATAAGACTACCAGTCGATGCAATAACAGGGTCTCCGCCGAATAGCCCAAGACTTGTGACGGATTATGTCAGCGATCTTCGAGAACAGCTGGATGAAGTGCATAAGCTAGTTCGCGAGTGCAGTCTCAAGACTGGTGAAAAAATGAAAACCCGTTATGATAGGAGATCAAACATCAACGGTTTTGAAGAGGGAACTCTCGTATGGCTTCATAATCCCTTCAGGAAAAAGGGCAAAAGCCCAAAGTTGCAAGCACGATGGGAAGGACCTTACAATGTGGTTACAAAAATCAACGACGTCACCTATCGAATCAAAAAGGGGCAAAGAGGAAAACCGAAGGTCGTACACATTGACCGTTTGACAAAGTATCACGGCACGAATGATGATCGGGACGATCATAACTAAGAGGGGGGTAATGTTACGACCGAACATTCTAGAAGCGTTTGTTTATCATAAACAAACAGCGTGTTGTTGTTTATCATGAGACCTGGGCGTATGGAAATTTCCATACGTAGAAGGAAGCTCTCCTGTCTCAGAGAAAACTGTTCCTTATGTTCGCGACATAAGGTTCACATTCCCTTAAGCCAGAAAGTTGTTTACGATGTTTGTTTTTTATGACTTGTTTACTTGTGTACGAGCTTGTTTACCTTAAAGTTTCTAGTGTTTTCCAAAAACATCGCGGCTGACTGCACGTGTATAAATACGGGTGCCATCGCTCGAGTGGGACAGTTCTGCGACAACAAGCGATACGGAAACAACTCTTGGGAGCTTTTGCGAAGATATTTGCGACAGTGCATTGTTGACACATAGAGTGAATTATTTACGACTTTTGGCAAGTTTTACGGTTTAATTGGAAAAGCTCTGATATTTTGGAAGTCATCTTGGTCTGCGTAATAAATCGTGTTCTTACAACCCTAAACGGCATTTTAACTCACCCCGCACGTAACAGTATATTCGTAAAAATAATTTTGAGAATATTAATTTTTAACTATATGACTTTGTTTTAATTTTTTTTTTAATATTCTTAAAAGTCATACCTACACTTAATTAACTATTTTCTAATGAATATTTGAAGTTAAATAACATTGTTTTAATCGAAAAGATTTCTTACCTCTACGTATAATTCATCATATTTTCATTTTCTGTTACCTCTACTAATTTTTTAAATTTTATCATTGTACGAGTATAAATAAAGATTTGTTCGTTACTTAGGATTTTTGATAACTGTCATTTTTTAAACCAAATGTTAATAAATGAATGCATAAATGTAGAGCAGTCAAGAAAGTTTTTCTTGACTCGGTTTAGTATGAAAATTTTCATTAAAATTTGCTTTGTTAGATTCGCAGCTGAGACAAGCAAATTACGCAAAAGATGTGCCAAATGCCATTGATCTGAACTATAGATGCGGCGTAGCAAGCAGAAAGCCCCGAAATCTTTGGTAGTATTAAAATCATACTAGCACTAGCGAGCGACAGTGCGAATTCGTCCACTTCTCTCTCTTTCTCTCTCGTGTGGACAATCTCGAGTGGACGAATTGTACTACTACCATTATTTACGGGCTACGCCGTGTCTATACTCCCAAATATACTTATAAAGTCTTTGCCAAATGCAGGCAATGAACAAGAAGAGAAACCTCGTAAGTTGCGCTGCGCCTGAGTTGTTGGAACGCGAGCGGAAACGGGCCACATAAAAACATATTACCTTAATTAAAAACATTTATATCGGATGCTGTACACTCAGAGCACTAAATATTCCTTAAAATCTCGTTCTTACGCTTCGTATATAAATTAAAACCTATTATTTTAGTGATTTACTAGAGTAATGACGTAGATACGTTATAATATTTAGGGCAATGCTGCGAATATAAATACTAAATATGCCTATGTTCAGATTTATTTGACGAGCCCAATTAGTGGCAGGCACACTGTGCCTTTCGCAGTAGTAAAGGTGGGTAATTCCATGGTAACTCGTGTTACATTTTTACTTCCCTATTGAAACTAACAAAGCTAGCATATATACCATATTTATAATTATATCAAGAAATTTCGTTGTTATAAAGCATAAAATGTGGGTCTCGTTTTATTTTGAATTTTCTAGGTTTAGTTTTTTTTTAGTTTCAATAAAAATTGTTGGTAACTCACGTTACCTTTGGTAACATTAGCTTTTAGGCTAATATGTACCCAATAAAAATTTTGTTCCGTTTAAATTAAATAAAAATATTAAAAACCAAATCCGTTTTTATTAAATGTCTTACATATGAGATCATTAGCAAAATTAATGGTTTTAGAAACACGCATTTTTTTAGAGAATTAAATAATGGTCACTCATGTTACACGGATTTACCCTTATGTGCCAAATTGTTGGAAGTGAAGTTGGAATTTAGTCACGCCGGTTGAGGGGGTATGCCCGGTCGGTCCATATTGTTCTTGGGTCAGAGTAGCAATCCCACTTCACTCTCGGATATTTCTGAACCACGACTTTCTCTTTCGCCCAGCGCGTCTCTTCCCTTCCACTTTACCCATCATAATCAATTGGAGCAGACATCTATTAGCATTGGAGCAGATATCTAAAGGACTGATTTTGAAAATTCTTGATATGTAGTGATTGTTAAAAGAAATTGCAGTCTGTTACTCCTTTCAATTTCTAATAAGGATTTTTGTACAATAATATTTTTTAGAATACGTTTTATTACTAATTACTACAAAATATCTTAATTATTCCCATAAAACATGAATATCAGGTTACCTGCTTTATTAACTATATCTCTGTTATAAATCTAAACGCAGCAAAAATATATGTATTGTTCAATTGTTCTTCGAGTTGGAGTTCGAGTTTTATCTTTCGGACTATAAGTTTTATTTTATTTATTTACTAGCTGGTGCCTGCGACTTCGACCGTGTTGAAAAAGAAAAAGTAGCCTATCCTGTGTCCTGTACGTCTAAATGTTTATCTACCGAGTTTCAAGAAAATCAGTTAATTCGTTTAAGAGTTATGGAGGAACATAACATAATTACAAATAATTTACCAATTTTAAGGCTAATAATATAATACATGTAAAATAACACTAAAAACTACTAAGGTTTAATCTGTGTTATCAATTGTAATTATTAGTAAAATCTAACTATTAATTAAAATTTAAAAAATATTGCTGTAACTTAAATTTAATATTATTAATCGTTATATTGTTATATATAAACATACAAGTAGTAGTACTAAAACAACACTTCTGGTTAACTGTACTTTTGATTCTACACTACACTTAGTTACAACTCCTTGAAACCGTGCGACAACCTTATGCGTGTCAATGACAAAACCACACACTCACACACTCCAATCGTATGCACATAATACATATATAGAATACATAGATCACATACATAATATACTACTGTATGTCTAAGTGGAACACATCCTGCACTGGTAGGTAGATAAGATCGGTTATGCAACCGTTTATAGACTAACATTTTGTTCTGCCTGCACGGATTTACACTTATTTGAATTAAGGGTCCCTTACGGCAATCGAGGGTTGGGAATGTAAGAGAATTATATAGAAAACGATGCTCCACAACCTTGAAAAAAATCACGCAGCTAGCCAATGAATGTTACTTTTTGCTGAAACATTCGGATTTAAGATAATGCTTATGGAGAAGTGTAAAAAAAAAATCAGAAAATCACTAAAAACGTGTAAATCGCACTCCCGTATTGTTACAACTGAGTCGTAAGTATCAAGAATTATTAAATGAATTTTATCAAATAATAAAGTTAAAACTATAAAAAAGTTGGTGCAATCTTCATTTCTTAATAAATGTATTCCTATTTTGTGTAAAAAAATCACAAACTTGCCCAATTTTTTCGCTCAAAATCTTTATACAAATTACTATGAAGGCTATTTCTATGAAATTACGCTCGGTCCACAGTTCTATCGGGTTCAGTTGGCCACGAGCCTCCGAAGTGAGAGCACGTCGCTTTGCGCCGCATTGACAGTTCGCGATCGAACCGTGTATTTACACAAAATTATAGCCCAAGAGCTCACGACGGCCATGCCTACCTATCCCACAAAACTTTACAAGTTGTAAACAAAATAATGTACCACAACAATCCTTACTTACTAATATTATAAATGTGAATGTGAGTTGTTTGTTTGTTTGTTTGTTACGCTTTCACGCAAAAACTACTGTACCGATCACCATGAAATTTTGCATACACGTTATCTGGGACACCAGAATGGACATAGAGTACCTTTCATCCAGAAAAAAGGACCTAAATAATTGGGCCCCACTGTCGCATGGCGGCGCCACCGCCGTCACAGCGATATTGACATTACATGACATGACTTGACTGACATGTCTGACATGACTGACGTGACTGACGTGACTGACGTGACTCGCCGGACTCATGTTCGCCTGAAGCTCGTTCGATACCACACAGGATGTGGTTAAACCGCTCTCTCTCCCTAGAGAAGAGCCCCAATTAGGAGCAGCATATATGCTGCTCCTAATTGGGGCTCTTCTCGGATCGGATCGGATCGGGATAAAATGATCGGATTATAATCCGATCATTTTAAAATTGCTTACCTACTCCTGACGCTCCTGACGCTACCAATTAAAGATCCGGACGGGACACATCCTTCCCCTGAAGAGACCGAATCTCTAGGCGCCGAGGATAGGGTTGCTTGCGGTCTTGGTTACAAGTAGTAATCGATTCCTTGACCCCTCCTCCCCCTCCCCCAACCATTAGTTTTTGATTTATATTCCATTCAACTCCCCACGAAACCTTCCCCCTCCCCCCCCCTCCATTCCCCTTTTCTTCCTCTATTTCAAAGGGTCATATCTCCAAAACTACCGAAGATAGGTATACCATCCAATACATCATTGGATAGGGCTTAATCAGTAGCTCAGTTTGGCCCCGACAGATTTCTTCCCTCCAATACAAAAATCTCGAAAGAAACCCCGAAAAACCTCCAAAAATAACATAATTCACTGCTCAGAGAAAAACTGGTGATCAAAATCCATAGTGCGTGAGCTCTTTAGATAGGTCTCGAGGTTCTAAACATTTTGGCCCCTACACTTTTCTCTACTCCCATACAAAAATCCCGTTAAAATTACCAAAAACCCAAACCACAAAGAGCAACTCTCCTGAGGCTCACGGTAGCCTAAACCTAGCCTAAACCTCACGGTAGCCTTCAGCACACCTCTCTTTTCGACCCATTCTGCGACGCCATCAATTGCGTCGGACATGTCTGACTAACATGACGGACATGACTGACATGACATGACTGAATCTGAGTAAAATCCGTTTACATGAAAGATTTATGCGTTCTGAGTACGTCCTAGTTTGCCTTATTAATTATTCTTCTTCACTATCGCTCCCACTAGAACTAAACATTTCGTCACACAAAGTATTCTCGTTGAATACAATAATTCGTATTGCAATGATACTGTCGGGTATTACTTACGCGATAAGTTTCTCGTGTGAGTGTGCGAGTTGAAGAAGGGTAGGTTTGCAATGTTTAATACATAAATTATTAAAAGCCTCGCAACTCATTCAAACGTATAGCGTATTACCTACTACGCGATAAGTCAAATTCGTAAAGGGCCGATTGAAGTGTAGGTAGGTAATAATTTATTATTCGGTTTTCTAGGAGTCAGATTTTTTGACATAATCATCATGGTAAAATCTATTCTGATTTATACAAACTCATGCTCAGGATCATATATTTGACTCCACTTTGATATAAAATAAATAAAGTTGCTTACAAACGTTTTTAGTACAATATATTATTTTAGTAATTGGGAATAACAATATTGTGTAACTAAAATAATAAAATATTTTGAGTAAGTACAATTTATACACTAATAATACATTTGACATAACAATTTTTATATTTGGTAACAAAATAACAACTGTAATAAGTGTCCGGCAATGGATGACGTGATTTCTAGTTATCCCGAAGAAAATATAAAAAAAATGAGCTTTATACTTAAAAAAAAAAAAATTATAGTTCTTTAATTTACTACCTGTTACCTGCTCAAGTAGTCACACACAACCCAAACTCTATAATCGCTGGTCGTTCATACCTGTGTTGGGGACATGCACAGAGAAACTTTCAACTTTTATAAAATAACGAAGGTCTGGCCGTCGTAGGCTCTTGCTCTATCATACGTACATGTGTGCGTGTGCGATGCGCGCGCCTCGATCGTTGTGAGAGTAGCGCTAAATACCTAAACTTCGCGCGGCGCGGCTCCGAAACCGGGCCTTAAGGCGACCTAGTATACCTAAGAGAAACATAAAAAATAAGGTCAGCTGATAATTTCTGGGCAAAAATTAAAAATAAACTTCGGTTAAGCACGTTCAGAGGTTCTCAATATACATCACATAGTATAAAACAAAGTTGCTTCCGTCTGTCTGTCTCTATGTATGCTTATATCTTTAAAACTACGCAACAGATTTTGATGCGGTTTTTTTTTTAATAGATAGAGTGATTCAAGAGGAAAGTTTTAGTATATAATTTTCATCGCGGGCGAAGTCGCGGGCACTAGCCATCTACTAAAAATAAAGATACAACCCCTGAAAATTTTATTACAGCAAAGATGTCAGCCGTTATATTGCTTTACACATTTAGTCAGGCGCTACACGTGCCTTACTTTTAACGCGGGCGAAGTCGCAGGCACCAGCTAGTAAAGAAATTAAAAACAAATTCAACTTCATCATCAACATTATCAGCCCAAAAGCCTTCACAAAACTTCGCTTTGGTTTCTTTTTTAACATAGGATATGAGTTACCCGTTTTTTTTCCGAATAAAGAAATAATCTATACTAGACTAATATTATAAAGAGGAAAGATTTGATTGTTTGTTTGTTTGTTTGCATTGAATTTCCGAAACTACAGGACCGATTTTAAAAATTCTTTCACCTAGAAAGCTATCAGCGATCTTATCAGCGAGTAACATAGGCTATCAATCAATCAATACTAATAATAAATCTGTAAGTGTAGGTATTGTATGTATATATGTATCCTCCATAACTCTTAAACGAATCAACTGATTTTCATGAAACTTTGTAGATAAATATTTAGACTTACGGGACACAGGATAGGCTACTTTTTCAACGCAGACGAAGTCGCGGGCACCAGCTAGTAATTTTATAAAAAGCATGTGTTGTTTGTTCGAGACAAAACGAACAAAGGATTTGGAAGTAGATACTGGTGACAGAATAACCCACCGGGTAGGTGTGACTGTGTAAATCAATTATCATCTGCATTGAATATAGACCGTTTTGCAAGCTGCATTAAAAAACTAGGACAACATCAATTTTAATGGCTTAAAAAGCAATTTCAAATGGACGCCATGTTTCATGGCGATTTGAATGTTAAAACGCAAAATACCTCACGACTAACGGTCAGTACAATTGAATACTTAATCATAATTTATTATTTACCTACATATAATTGTGTGAGTATGCAGTATCTAATTATCTAAACTAATATTATAAAGAGGAAAGACTTGATTGTTTGCATTGAATACGCTCCGAAAGTACTGGACCGATTCGAAAAATTCTTTCACTGTTGGGAAGAGCTATATTATCAGCGAGAAACATAGGCTTTTTTTTATAGTTACTCGGACGAAGTCGGATGTTAGTTAATTATAGTTTTAAAAGGCGTTTCAATGATTTTTTGTAGACTTAGGTATCTATATTAATATTGAAAGTAACTTGAACTTATACTGGCAACTCTATTTCCCGAAGTAATTACTTTGTTTTGGAGTTTTTGAATATAGAAAGATAATTTTGAAATTGTTTTTCAAAAGTGTAGCAATATGTGTACATTGTTCCAACATTGTAATGCATTTTATACTCAGTACATTTTGTCAGATGGTCTGACAGCGATGACCATCAAGACGTCACTTGTTGCGGCAATCGCCTGTATAGGCTAATCGTATTTTTTTTTTCTAGACTTCCTCTTGCTTACGATCTCGAGGATACTTTCTCAGTAGAAGCGTAATAATGGAACGTGCTGCATTATTACGTTATTAACTGGAGTTCTGATTATCTGATTCAGTTATTCGATTTTCACGTGACCACACTCGACCTTCATTAATAAAAAGGTTAAAACACACCTTCTTTCAACGTCAAGAGTGAATATTTCAGTGGTTTAGGAATTGAATGTTATTTCTGATTATTATTTTAAGATAAATTGATATTGTTATTTTATCAAATACGATACACACACTTCGCGCATATATGCATTTTTTTCTACAAAACACACAAAGTTACAGCAGACGCTAATTTGAAACCAGGTCAGGAATTTCTACATATATATTTTTTTCTTTTAATTTATCTTCTTTTCTAATATTAAATAAAAGAAAAACTATTGTCTAGAATAATAAAAGTAAATCTAAACACACTCTTAAATAACACTTGTTAATTTTTTATTCAATATATTGATTTATTATTAATGAAATTTATGCGTCTGACATTTGCACATAATTATCAACCAAAATGATTTTTGGCTTCCGTCGATAAATCACAGTTTAGACGAACATACTCTCAGGTACGGTCCCATTGCAAGCGGAAAGTCAAAACACTCAGAAAAACTGTATCTTAGAAGTATGGCGTTTTCTTAAAAATATGCATTTAATCTTTTTTAGGGATTTTTTGAAAATATGCATGTCTAAAAGTTATTTCTAGCAAAAACATATTTAAATACTATCTAAAGAAATAACTGCTAGCAGTAACGCCTTATCCTGCTTGTCGATAAATCAAGTTGTTTTGACAAATACGATACTTTTGTTCTTGAATTTACACTTTAAATAAGGGTGGGTTTGGGTATAGAATGGTATACATGAAGAAAATAAATTAAATGTACTATGTACTAGATAAATTAAATTCACTTGGAAAGTAGGTACGAGTACCAATAGTCGGCCGACAATTTTGATTTATTTCTGGTCTGTCCTGTAATCTATTCAAAAACTTTCAAAAACTACAAGTAATGTGTTGATTAGTTACTTTTAAATATAATTTTCTGTTTTATTGAATTATGCACTCGGTTTACTGCATCATTCGATAGCCGATTTTTTTTTAATTATTTTCTATTTAAAATTTGGGACGTTTACCGTACAAACCAAGGTATATATCAGCTCCATTATCCCCGGTTACCGGTGACCTTAAATGACAGTTTGGCCTACTTGACGTTGGTGAAAGAGGCGCTGATACTAGTAAATTACTACTATAATACATTAGGACAAATCGCTGCTTAAATACTAAAGGGCCATAAAACAAAAAAATCCAAAAATGTTTTTATTGCAGAAATACAATCACAATCCTTCATATTGTATGATGCAAAAAGACTTATGGTTGTTTTATTCCATATTTAGTATATTTTGATCATTTTTTATATATTCAAAAGTAACTTATATGCTTATATCTCTTTTAGTATTCAGTTTATTATAAAAGTACTTAAAACATTTAATGCTACTTAAAAATACGCTTCTTACGATGTATAATATGCATATATTTGATATATATTTAATAAGAAAAAAATAGACAAAAAATAATTTAATTTTTTTCAATTAATGTAAAAAGTGTAATTTTGATTTGTGGCCCTTTAGTTTTTAAGCAGCGAAATGAGAAAAATAAATGAGTGTTAAAATTTCAAACTTAGGCTGTTTTTAATATCAAAACTATGTTATGATGACTATGACTATGTTTCAATAAAAAATCAAAATAAAAACTGAAAAGAAATTTGGGGACACAACATTAAAAAAAAGCTATTCTGAAATATTTTATTTTAGTATATTTAATCTGCATACATTTGTAGTGTTTTTAAAATAAATACAAACATCTTCGATATTTTAAACGAATAAAAGGGAGAGAATGGGACACCTTTTTTGCTGTTTTTGTTTTTTTTTCGAACGGCGCCAACCATTTCTTTTATTATGACAAATCATTAATAACAAAATCCAATGAGTCGTTTAGAACACGTCATTAAAATTGAACTCAACCTTACAACATCACCAGTTAAAAGGCTCTCAGAAACTGTTATATTTTTTTGTCGAAAACAAAATGGAATGGAAGAAAAAGCAAATTTGAAAAAGGTGTTCCGATATAAAATAAAAAACGCAAATATATCACAATCACGTAAAGAAACACGGGAAATTAAAAGAGATTAATATGTCCAGTGTAACAATATGTAAAGAAACTGTTACCTACTTGTAGGTACATATTTTGCACAGACCAACTGTGTTACAGTTGGAAATATATTATTGCGATGCAGTTAGTCTACATGGAATACGCTAGCTTTAATATATATATTAAAGGAAAATTATCTAGATCTGCCAATAGGAATAATTTTTAATATCGCCTAAGTACGTAACATTATTTAGGTCTTAAAACAAACGAACATTTTATTCAGCCTGTCTGTAATATATTAAATGACGTCGATAAGGGTATAATTTCAAGGTCGAATAATGTGTGACGCTTTAGTGTAACAATCAAGTGACGCTTCTTGTAACGCTTCCGCGCCAATTTTTTATGAAATTTTTTGTGTGTATTCGGTAGGTCTGAGAATAGGTTGTTAACAATTTTTTATAATCCAAAAAAAAATTTTGTTTTGATAAAACAACGTTTGCGGGGTCAACTAGTAAGGAAATAAAAATGATGAGGCATAACTTTATCTGTCACATTATTAGCGTAGCATTGTTTAGCGCCTACTGCAGCTGTGCGCATGCGCAGCCATTTTTTGCTTCAGAGACAAAGTTCGTCACAATCTATTAGTTTAGCTACTCCACACGCCCATGGGTGTCAAAAACACACACCCTGAATTTCACGCTAACGAATTATTGGAATCGCAAACTACTTTTTTTGTAACCACTCATTTAGTTGCTATATTTTGTATAATTAAAAGGTTTTTTTTTTCTTTTCAGGTAAGAAACAACACAGTTTAGCTCACAGACAGTAGGTAAGTACGTGAAAAAAGCGATAAGTTTATCGTTAATTATAAATTTAATAAGATTCTAATTCTAATTTTTTTTTAATTTAACTATCAAACATCTTATTTTTTTATAAACTAGATAAAATAAAATTTACTTAAACATTTTCCTTTTACTCAGAACTCGTCAGAATATTCAGAATAGCCTATTTGAAAAATTTAATTTTATAATTTCTGAGTTCAATTATTATTTATATAAATTGAAAAAAAAAAATCGTTATATTTTTTTACGTTTAGTCGAAATACGTTAGATTTTGTGTGGTAACAGGAAAAAAGATATAAAGGTCCACATAAGAGCAGACTAGTTCGCGCCCGCGCATTTACCGCGTCGCACGCGCAGCCATGACACACATTGCAGCGATACGTAACTCGCCAAGTGCAATGTTGTGTGACCCGGCGTATATGCAAACATATTTGCTATACGATTTATATCTATTTCAATACATTTATACTTATTAAAATTATTATTTAGTAGCTGCGCCCGCCACTTCGCCCGTTGATCCTCACATTGACTGACATCTTTCATATAATTTGTTATCTACTGTTCATATAATTTGTTATTTAACTTCCGTTGGAGTTTATTTAAACTAAACTAAAATTCAGCTGTCGTATTTCTTTTCTTTTTTTTTTTTTTTCAAAAAAAATTATTGAAACTAAGTGTATTTTTAGGACTGCTCCCCTCCTTCGTGTCGAAACGGCGAAGCTCTGTAGCTACATCATCAAACTGAATCTGTCTTGATCAGTAAACTACACAAAATAACCAGATCTATCTAGTAATTCTCTGTATTAACTTGTTTGAAACATTCATCGCCCTGTAAACCGAAAACATACCCAGTAAAACATTACGGAAGTATTATAGTTTCAGAAATTACTTCGAAAATATTTACTTTTTTTTAATATTAATCAATCTCAATGATCTCAAAGAGTCTTTCCAGATTATTATTTCAATTTAAACTTTGAATGTACTAGTATTAAAGACACTGAAAACTGTAAAACTGATAGCTGAATGGCTAAAACTAAAAATGTGTAGTGTTCGCTTTGGTTAAATAAAATTGTAATGATGTAATATGAAACACACATGGGTTAGGTGCGCGCGCGCAGCGACTCAGCATCCTGTCCTAGTTCGCTCAGAGGTGAACCGGTCCTAGATCCACGGAGCTTTTGCATCCATGGTAGTTACAACTACGATCAGAAAAAATGTATAGGCAAAATGTATAGGTCTTTTTTATGAATTCATTGAGCAGCTTTATAGATGTAATGACTTTAAAATACAAATATCGCTTTTAAAGCAAAAATTCAATATATTTGTTGACCTTAGATTTAATTTTATTAAAGTTAAAATAAATTATAATATGACTACATTTTGTTCGTTTTGTGTCTTGAACAAACAACAATGCTTTTTATAAAATTACTAGCTGGTGCCTGCGACTTCGACCGTGTTGAAAAAGAAAAAGTAGCCTATCCTGTGTCCCGTACGTCTAAATGTTTATGTACCAAGTTTCATGAAAATCAGTTAATTCGTTTAATAGTTATGGAGGAACATACATACTTACATACATACATACATACAGAAAAAAATTCTGAAAATCGTCAATTTAGTTCCAGTATCATGTATAGAGCCTATAAAGACGATATCTCTGAAAACAAAGTAACTTACTCCATGACCACCCCTTACAGATTTATTATTAGTATTGATAAAGAGAGAGGATTTGTGTGTTCATTGATCAGTTAAGCATCAAAATCTATCAAAACAAATTGTATAATAAACTGGATTTTTAAAAATTACACACCTCCATCTTATGATGTGTTCGCTTAAAATTTTACTAATACTTATTTTATTATTAAAAACAAAATTTATATATTTGCTTTTTTTACATGAACTGTTTGTATTTTTTTTTTTCTGAATAAAGTTATTTCAAAATAAGAGTATTGAAAACTCATGTGTTTTCATAAATAATAAATTATTAACTAATTTAATATTTAATTATAGTTGTTTTTGATTTCTGAAAACTGAAACGTGTGTCGACTATTTACTTAGAAGAAAAAAATCACAGATTTCGTGCCTCACACGACTATCGAGCATATTGGAAGTGAACCTACGGAATTCGAAAAAATATGTTGTTCTGACTTGTTGACTTCTTTCAAAAAGGTTAAGCTATAGGGCAAACCCTTAACCCGATCGTCTTAATTTTAGGCTCAAATTGTAGCTAACTAAATTGTCCAGAGGAATTTTTCTCAAATTTTTGATATCACTACGTTTTCAAAATATCGAGCGCCAAAATCAAAAATGCGGAAAAAAATTGATTTCTTTTTCACTATTTCGGCCATAATTTTTTTCTTTTTTGACTTTTTCGAAAAATTATTTTTGCACCTTACAGCTCCCGTGAATACGTGTCTTTTGAGCCCTTTTTGAATATTATATCTTCACAACTCTCCGAGATATAAGGGGATCGCACTTTTTCGTGAAAGTGTACTATACTGAAGCGAACGAAGACATTTCCAATGTCAAAAATATATATTTTCAATTTTCATAGAATATTTTCTCACTATATAGCCAGACCACGTGTCTATAAATTTGTGTGCGCTTCATAATATAAATTGCAACACCTTATATGCAAATTTCCACATATGGGAGTAGAAGGCTGAACTGTCCTGCTTAGCTTGCTTTCCAGTTAAGTGACACAGTGCTTGAGCGTGCGAATCAAGTGCGGCGAACGCATACGTGCGGTAACACCCCAAGGTCTTTGCCGGAGCTATTTCGTAACACGCAGACAGACATACAGAATTACAGATAAACAACTCTCGAACGAACCGAACGATACAACACACTGTTGCATAAACACTATAAAGTCACATATCCTACGAGTAATTATTTATAATTAAGAACACTTTCGTAACTAAAATTTAATTTAAATACTTAAAAGTACTTAAAAAAAACTGCAAGGGTTCGGTAAAGTACAACTAAACACCCGCAGAAATAGCTTAAGCGAGTTTACATGAATCAAGGCTTTTTTTCATATGAAAACAGATTTAAGAGCATTATAATTTTTTAAACTTTTAAATAAATAGATACTAAATTGCCCACACGAAATAAAATACACTTGAAATTTTCAATTATTTTATTAAAACTTAAATAAAAATGTAATCTGTAAAGCTTACTTGATAATTATATTTGTTCGAAAATTTGGAAGCTGATTTTTTTTTAAATAATAAAGAGGCTCTCTTAACTTTCAACATTAAAAACAAATACAAATCACTTTTAGCCTTATATTTCATACAAGCTGGCGCCCGCGACTTCGTCCGCGTTGAAAAAAAAAGTAGCCTATCCTGTGTCCTGTACGTCTAAACGTTTATCTACCAAGTTTCACGAAAATCAGTTAATTCGTTTAAGAGTTATGGAGGAACATACATACATACAATACATACACTTACATATTTATTATTAGTATATTGAATTTTTATTTTTTTCAATTTTTATTTTTATTTTTATTCATTTATATTCAAACATTTACGAGACATTAGGTCCAAAAGTTATATACCTATATTTACATAAGGTATATTGAATTGATTAATAGAAAAAAAAACAAATAAAATTTAAAAATATTCAACCAAATAACCAAATAATGGTAACCACACAAAAGTTAGTGTCACGCTTATTAGTTGACAAGTTTCGTCGCCTGGAAAAGGACGTTCTTAAATTGTAAGCAAGGCCATCTCTCTATATTTGCTCTCTGATCTCTAAAGATTACCATCAAGAACAGAGTTAAATAATTAATTCGTGGCTACAAAGCTACTTTAAAAATTTCAATACAAAATATGTAGCAAAAAATCTGAAATATTGTTATAATGAATCTTGATCGGCTCTGTATGGCCTTCTTTTGCTCATAAGATTGTACCTATTGTAATTGCATAAGTGCTACCAAACAACAGGATAAGTGGTAATTAAACTTTTTGGGATAAAAATAAATTTGCTTACGCTTAAGAGGGTTTATGAATTAGAATCACGCTGGAGTTAAAATTTATGATTTTTTTAGTAGTTTCAGATGTTTAGTTTGCAGATAAGATGTTAACGTCATATTATTTGTAGTTTTTTTAATCTAGTACATGGCTGAAAAATATTTTAAAATTAATTCTCATAATAACAGCTTTTAAACATCCGTTTTTCAAACTAGCGGTCGACGGCCTACGCAGCTAAATATACAAAATATTAAAAAAAATATGAAACAATGTTTGAGAACATAAATTACTTCACATACTAGGTCGAAGAAAAAACAGAAATATCTCAAATTTGATCCTAAAATAAGACGTTTAATACCACGAAAAATTACTAAAAATGACACTTTTGATTATAATGAAAATTTACAGAAATCGTATATTTTTTACAAGTATTATCTAATAAATGATATGAATTTTTGGAAAATCAATATTTTTATAAGTTTTTCACATATTATTTAACTAATATCTCACTTCTGCGTAGACCGTCGACCGCTAGTTTTGAAAAAGGGCTGCTTAAAAACTGTTCTAATGAGAAACATATCCCAATATTTTAAAATATTTTGCAGGCATTATCTAGATTTTAAAACTACAAATAATATGACGTTAATATCTTATCTGCAAACTAAACACATCATGGCATTATGATCCGCCGGGAATCGTAAATTTTCACTCCAACGTGATTCTAACTCTGTAAGGGCCTTAAGCACATAACTAGAAAACGGCTGGTTCAAGTCATTTTATTATTTTTTAAACGAATATACGTTGAGGTCCACAAAAGTTCTAATGAAATGAAGGAAAATTAGAAAATTAGAAGCCAGGTGCGGACCGTTAATTAATGCGAAAGTGACTATGTCTGTCAGTATGTTAAATATGTTATTACAGCCACTGATCATGTTAAAACATTGTAATTATAGAGGAAAAGAAGCTAGAATATCGTACATTTAAAATGTCTTATAATAAATCGAAGTTAGCTCGAATATCTTATCACAGGTATAGTAAATATGATAACTAATTCAAAAATAGATATGAAAATAAGTCATTGAAATCAGATTGCACAACTGAAAAAGTGGGTAGATGGCAACAATAATGGGAAGGAAGGAAACACTGCATTCAGCGCCACTACAGCTAAGGCCATAGGATCAGCGACCGAACGAGGCCGTGTCATGTAAATGTGGCTCTCAAGGCGCTCGCCCTAGTTACGGATAGCACAGTCGCGCTTTTTCCACTCCATTAGACTCTAAGCGGTACCACTTAAAGCTCATTTTGCTTCGAACCAACCGCGAAAGACTGTGCACTCTCGCATTGCACTAGTGCAACCGCGTTGAACTCTATTCATAAGCAATAGAGTGTATTTTAGAATGATTGAACGGTAAACGCTAGGTATTTCGTTGAGAGCAATAGGACGGATCGAGACGGTGACATGAACGCGATCCTTTTAACTATAATCGCTGCATTGTAGAAAAAATTGCCAACGAACTGCATTTGATTAGTCTTTAAGGTTAATACTGTCGGTTTTTATACTAATACAATCGCTAAACACTTTTTCATCTACCTCGATTATAAATTATACCTAAATCAATTTAATGACATACTAATCCGCTTTTTAACAATTTTTTTTAATTTTTTTTAAATAAATTATATTATACGCAAACCATCCATGTTCATCATTCTTTACATTAGTGTAAACCGTATCAAAATAGGTTTCGAAGAAGAAGAAGAAACGAACAGAGGCGGACATCTATTTTTACTAATTACATACACAAACCTTCCTCGCTAATCCCTTTTTCCATTGGTGAAAACCGTATCAAAATCCGTTGGATGGTTTAGAAGAAGTTAGCGGAGAAACAGACAGACGTTAGCAGCGACTTTAACTTATAAATTTTCCTTTGAAAACTCATTTATCCGGACATTCTTGAGAAATTCTGTTGTTTTTGTTCTGAGAATATAAAGTTTAAGATCAAAGATAAACAAAATTATAGGATCTTAAGTTTTGCCTAAATCTGGGCTTAACTAATCATTCTCATCTCTTCGAAGTCTTTCATCTTTGTCTGAATCAGATATTCAGATTCACTGTTTATACGAACACTAAATTTTTCACTTTGTCATGATTATAGTTCTTAGCTTAGACAAACGAGATAAAAAACTTCTTTCAAAAAAAAATGTGTCTAGAAGTTTTTTAAACTGACCATACTCCCTGACCCCAATAATGGTAACCCTAAGACTGCCTGTTTATTATTTTAATTATTATAATGTTATTGATTGACAAGTTCTTAAAACATATACGTTTTGGCACGTCTACGCTTTTCCTTTTTGTAACGTCCGGCATGAATGAATTATTGTCAATGAGTGGGCCTTGTAATTCTTATTTCAATATATTTATCCTGTTGGTTACGACTCGTATATGAATGGAACAAACTTACTGTAAATTTGTATCCAATATTCATTCGTATTTAAGAATGAACTGCGTAATAGAAGGGCACTTTGCGTTCAACTCATATCCGTAGTTTTAGAACTACGGATATGAGTCTTATATTACGGATATGAAATAAGGATTGTCTTAGGACAATCCTTGGTCGGGCGAATCCATTTTACAAGAGTTAACTTGGCTTGTATTTCGGCGTTAAAGTGGTCAAAGTAAGAGAACCTTCTATCTTCTGACTTCTATGTAAAAATAGGTTAATATTGAAAATATTTGCTCAATATGAGATGGATTTGCTCTTGGCCAGCGTTCAGCCGATGGTGTAGCTAAGACGAGGCCTATGATGGAGCGAGCTCACCCACTCTAAAATCTACTACTCTAAAACTACTCTAAAGCCTTTGTACAAACTACCAATACACACTACCGGTCCACATCTAAAATGTTTTATTAATTTCTAACGCATTTCCATAAAAATTTTTTTTTTTTATAAAAAAAGTATAATTAAGAACTTCATAACATAGGTACCAGAGGAAATATCTATTGTGAAAGAATTTAAATCAATCTGTGCATTGAAAACAATTATGAATTTACAGTATTAAAGTCTTTATCTAGGTCACCAAGTTAGCCATTATGTCTAAACCTGTAATCAGAAGTTACATGGGTAAAATTAATTACAACAGCATAAAATGGAACCACCGGTTCCCCTTTCCCTAGTTGTCCTCGCCCGGAGCTCTTCCACGAATACGAAGGTTTCGTCTCGTCGTCATAGCAACCAGACAGACAGCCTAGGACCCGTTGCTAACTCCTATTTGTGTGGTACAATTTTACGTTATAAGAATTATTTATTATATTTTATACTCATAATAATTATGTAAACACAAAAGTAAGTTCTGTATTCTATAATTAACTTCTTTATATCTAAAAACCGATATAGTGTCGTTCATTGTCAAAGTGGTGTAACTCCCTATTTTTAAAAAACATCTTTTCTTGCCTAATGGTATCACATTTAGTCATATCTCTCAATATAAAAGTGAAGTAACTCCAATAGTTGCATTAAAATTCCATAGATGAAAACAATGAAAGAATGCTTATATTTTTTTTCCTACACTATAATTCTCAAAAAGCTCGTTATTCTAAAATTCAGTTACAAGGAGAAATTCACTTTTAAAATGAACGACATATGTGACAGTAGGTACTCTTAAAATCAAGATGCAGTACCTGGCACATACACGCAAAATTGCCAGTCTATGTGTGTTTTATAATATATACTTCGGAGAGTGTGTTCAGGAGCTACATGAGCTCATACCGCCTTCCCCTTTCTTTCATCGGAAATACAGCCTCCTCATCCTGGTTACCATCCTCATCTGGTCGAAATCCCTCTTTTTCGGACCAAGCGCTTTAAAATGCGCACTGCCAAGGTTTAGAACTCCCTTCCGGCGTCTGTATTTCCGAGCCCATATAACCCAAATCTTTGCTGGTGTTGGCCAAGAGCAAACCCATCTCTAATAAAAAAAATGTTTTCCATGGACTCCAAAACCTTGATTGGTTAAACTGTTTCCTGAAATTTTGCATACACGTTGACAGAGAAGAGACGTTGACAGCTAGAGAAGAGCCGTAGTAACTTACATTATACCAAATCTAGTACCAAATAAATAAATTAATATTTCATTAGAATTAATTTAAGATTTCAAGTTGTATTTGAAACTTACAGTTTCAATAAAATAATTATTAAAAATATTCAAATTCTGTCACATTTTTTCAATTTTTTTTTACAACATTCTATAATTTTGTATTACTTTAAAAATTGCAAATTTGTAATTTTTGTCTAAAATTTTCCTCATATCATTTCTGAAAATTTGACTCTAAATCTCAATTAAAAAATTCTTTTTGTGTAAATTTCAGTTCTTATTCTAAATTCAATAGAAGCTTATTTTTACTAACTGACCCAGCAGATATTGTGCTTACATATCGGGTTTATTGTGAATGTAATCACACAAATAAAAAATCAACTAAATTGCTACAGGTTTCAAAAACAGAAGAATTGTATAATATATTACATAAAGATAAATAGAAGATATAATGTGTTATTGTTGTTTGTATTTTAGACCACACATCAATTAAATATTTATTCTGTAGAGCCTGATAGAAATATCAAACGGAAAATGTGTTCTAGTAAATATACTTTCGTTACATTTTGCTTTATCTTTTACATGGCCCAATTCTTGGAATTGTTATTTGTTGAATACTTATATAATAAATGTCGTGATAATCTCTGGAATTAGCAATGGATTTTATTTATTTTTACATTTGGTAACCCAGCCCAATTGTTGAAGAAGATTATGGGTCAGCCATCATTACGTTACAATCAAAGCGTTGTCATAGCGATACTTTGAGTGGTCACCGAGTTCGACCGTCCGACGATAACCGAGCAGTACCGAGAGAGATATCACAATTTAATGATAAAGACAGAGAAATTTGTATTTTTAATTGTATACCTACCTATTAAAATTAAATCCTATTAAGTACCTGTGGTGTGGTAAGAATTAATAAAATTCTAGTTTAGAAATTCGTTTAAGAGGCCACTTTCCAACTCGAGCGGCGTACCAATTCCATACTACGTAATTCCATGATTACTCATTAGGTATTGGTCGTAGTAATACATGAAAACATATGACTTTTCTGAGACATAATATGAAGGTTTACATCGAAACAAAAAACTGAAATTTATTTTATGTCTAGTATAATTAATTTCTAAAATGTGCAGAATTTGTCACATTTTCTCTGGTTGAGATCTCGTAATTTTTGACTGAAGGCCAATAATGTTTTCCAATGAAAACATCCTAGCTATAGTGTACATTAAAAATTGGGATGTCAATAGTTACTATCTATAAAGGTTTTTCTAAAATATTGGAATTGCTGGCGTATGTTTCGCTAGTTGAATAAGTGCGCGAATGTGTTGCTTCGCATTCTGTCTTAGGTTATTAGCATTATAGTAAGTTGAGACAACAAATTCTCCCAAATACCTATTACTGAGTTCCCACGCTCGTCCAGCGCCACCTTAATACCTCTATGTAACGGACTGTACATTATATTAGCGGGCGAGTTGTCTATAAAAATTAAAGGTAAAAAAAATGACAATTCGCCCGTCGGGCGGGCGGGCGAGCGAGTTGTTCATTAACTCATTTCTTTTAAATAAAATTACAGGTAAAACTTAGGGGCACGTCTAATAAGAAGTGTGTTTTTATTTTAGTATATATAATAAGTGCACTTCGAAACGAGTTTTCTTATGGCATCTGATGGTAAAACAACTAATAATAAGTGGTCTACCTCTGAGCATTTTTCCACCCCACTTATTTTATAAAACGTACTTGACGACAATATTTTACTGTACAGTCACGAACAAAATGCATATCGTTGAGAACCGATCTGAGGGTAAGTTCGTGCGCTACGATGTAGGGTAAACGACTTTGTACTGCTATTTAGGGTAAACGATATTATACTCGTATGTAACATATTAAAATAATTTATAATATTAAAAAAATCGTAATAGTTCACCAAACCAATTTAGATACGGTTTTTACTTAAATGTAAAGGGCTATAAATGAAGAAGTATAATTTGCAAAAAAAAATTGTATCCTTCTATAACAGGCTGAAATGAATAAATAAAGGGCTAACGCAAGCTAATTGATGAACTTAAAAATCTTCATATGTGTACATAAAGATTTCACAAAAATTTCCCAATTACCAACTACCCTAGAAAAGGGGTTTTAATCTCACCGCTTAGGTAGAAACCTCAGCCATCATGTCTGAGGTTTCTACCCACTACAAAGGAAATTAGCTTCAAGGAATAAAGTAATATTAAATGATCATATTTCGGAGTCTATCTTCCTCTGTTTCTTTTATTATTATTATTTTCCACATACTAGAACTAGAAGTTCAGAAGTATAGATTTATATTACAAAGAGAGAAGATTTGTATGTTTGTAATGAATAAACTCAAAAACTTATGGTCTAATTTTAAAAATTAAAATTTCGTGTCACATGTTTTAATTTTTTGAAAAAACTTCGTAACTTTGTGTACTTTGGTCTAACTTAAAATATAGGATAGTTTTTATTTTGAACCCGGGCGAAGCCGGGAGCATGTAGCTAGTAGGCATTTTATAAAAGTACGAGGACTAAGTCGCGTGTTCTATATTTTAAAAAAAAACTTGTCAGTAAACCACGTATAGAACAATAAAATAGAACTAACTATTAATAACCAAATTCTGTTGCTACCTAATTAAAAATAAACACAAAATCCATCTTATATTGATATTAAATAAAAATCAATCGCTAAATATGTTGCTAAGCGCAATACTCGTGAACGGCTGTACCAATTACACTATTTTTTTTTTTTTTTTCAAATATTCGTAGAAGTCTGAGGAAGGTTTAAGAGGTAAATTGGAAACATTACTCGTTCCCTGAATTTTTTTGTATAAATTACATATCCAGATGCCACAGTCCATTGATTTAACAAAAAGACGTCTATTTAGTCAACTATTAATTAAATACAAAACAAATATTATTGAATATTAAAACATTTTATTTAATAATATCAAAATACACAACGCATGTAAGTACGTGGTAAGAATATTGGAGTAGGTACATAGGTCACTGAAACTGGACATGGCTTCCATTTTCGTAAAAATTAAATAAAATAAAAATATTTATTCAACAGATATATATGTTCACACATTTAATACAATTTATTTCAAACGCAAATTAAACCGATAATCCGAACTAGATTCAATACAACTACCATAATTTCCGTAATATTCAAACATTCAGATTTTTTTAATATTTTTCAAAAGGCAATATTAATCAATTGATTGTAATCTTATTTATGTACTTTATTCATATTTTAATAAAATAATCTTCAAATCAATTAAAGAAAGTTATTTTCATGGTGGTATTTTATAAGATGTTAAGGTCGCCAAAATGGCTACTACTAAAATCTGTTTTTAAATTCTATCTATTAAATTGGTGGTTGGCTTCAAGTACATACATATTATAGATACAAACATCCATGACTCAGGTAAAAAGGTAAAATTTTAACACATAAATATTTGCCTCAAGCGGGATCCGAACCCGCGACCGTTTGGTTAACAGCTAGGGTTACTAACCACTAAACCAAACGTGTCGTCAAAGCATTAATATACTTAGACTAAGGGCCTCTTTCACAAACTACATGTAAAGTGTTGATTAGTTACTTTTAGAAATCATTTTCTGTTATATTGAATCATGCACTTGGTTTACTGCATCATTCGATAGCCGATTTTTTTAAATTATTTTCTATTTAATGTTTGGGACGTTTACCGTACAAACAAAGGTGTATCAGCTCCATTTACCCCGGTTACCGGTGACTTTAAATGACAGTTTGGCCTACTTGACGTTTGTGAAAGAGGCGCTAAGACGGTTTGTACGTCACATAATAATCCACGCGATATTTCTAGATCTGTGACTATGTTACGCAACGTTTACTCTGCTGAACTTCCTTCACCGCGATTTTCCTCAGAGTGAAAAAACTGCAAGTGTATAGGGACGGCGATGTCGCGTGCCGCATTGACCCACTTGTGCGGGTTCGTTACCCGACTGAGGTCGCTCAGATAATAACTACTCACGCTTGTTAGACTTCTATATGAATCTCTTTATCTGATAAATTCTCATATGTCATCATGCCTAATGTGACAATTGTGTACAAGTGCTTGCCCACTTAGAAATCTAGCAAATTATCTAATTCGTACCAATGGAACCTCGTTAATATTGTAAAATTAAATTATTTTTAAAAATTATTACAAAATCCCTTACAGAATACCATCGTGAAATAACAGCATATGTGCTGTTGTGTTTCGGTAAGTGAGTAACGGATGCCAGAACAGAATTTGGTACATAGATAGTTTATTACCTAGATTTACATATAGGATCCTTTTTTCCTAGAAAAATGTTAGGTTCCTATAGCATTTTCAAAAACGATCTAACAAAGCGTACGAAGTCACGGGTACAGCAAGTTATTCTATGAAATTTCAATACTACTCGTATATATTTCTTTCGATATTACTGACTTTCTTTGTCGCATAACTTAAGCAAAATAATAAAAAAAGATTTTAAATCAAATTTCATAATAAGCAAAATAATAAAAAAATTTAAGATTTACGCGATTAATTGACACACAAATTATGGTCATTAATTAAAAATGACTCATTGAGTAATATTCAAAACTCATATTAACATTCAAAACAAGAACTAACTGTGAAAAACTTCCATCTAAATCTAATGTTCCCTTTGCACTTGATAAAGTAACAATAATCCAAACAACAAGTCAAAATAGTTTAAGAAAAATAAGTACCTATACAATCTCTAGAAATCGAGTACAAAGAAGCCCTCTTCCTTTTGACTTTAATGAAGTGAGAAGTGGGAGACTGAGATTGGGAGGCGAATTTGGGCGGTGTTTGTACCGAAGTGTTCGAAGGGCGGCCGTAGAACTCGTCTGGAGGGCAAACTAAATTACATTTTTTATACTTACCTATGTTTTGTAACCCAACAAATATTTCTACTTGATTTATTCACTCTATTTCTTGAGCTGAATCTCTATTCTTGAATAGACGGCACATTTGGTCTAGCTAGCGGCAAGTAACAAACGGTTTCGGGTTCGAATCCCGCTAGGGGTGTCTTAACAGTTACCTTTGTACCTGAGTCATGGATGTTAGTACGAGTATCTATGTAGTATATATGAACTGTCTGGTATCCACAAACAAGCATCTAAATGTGGAACTAGATGGTGCTGTGTGGAATGTGTGAAGATATATATAAAGATTATTATTCCTATTATTGTATAAGGGACCGCAGCGCACTGTCGATGCTACCGAGCACTGTCAAGTAGACTACCTGTGCATAAAAAAATAATCATTAACATTATCATAAAAAATAAGACAAAGATCTAGCCAAATATGATATCATTTGAAGTAATTACTTACAAAAAGTCTATTCTAATAATTTAACGAAGCATGTCTGCCGCCATTTATTTTTAAAGTAGGTATTTTTCCAATTTTTCAAAAAATCTTTAAGACTGAGGTAGGTAATGAACATGAAACAAACACTGACCCAATACGTTTTGACAAGAAAGCCGTGGGCGGTGGAGAATGTACAGAAAATATTCCATGAGGGCGCCCTACATACTGTCGTCAGACATTTTAAATTTATCATATCTGTACGCAATAGCGACGTGCCGTGACTTCGTCTATCAATACTAATAATAAATCTGTAAGGGTCGGTCATGGAGTAATTTACTTTGTTTTTAGAGTTATCGTGTTTATAGGCTCTATACATGATACTGAAACTAAATTGACCATTTTTAGAAATTTTTCTTTATGTATGTATGTATGTATGTATGTATGTATGTATGTATGTATGTATGTATGTATGTATGTATGTATGTATGTATGTATGTATGTATGTATGTATGTATGTATGTATGTATGTATGTATGTATGTATGTATGTATGTATGTATGTATGTATGTATGTATGTATGTATGTATGTATGTATGTATGTATGTATGTATGTATGTATGTATGTATGTATGTATGTATGTATGTATGTATGTATGTATGTATGTTCAACTAAAGAAACATACGCCAGCAATTCCAATATTTTAGAAAAACCTTTATAGATAGTAACTATTGACATCCCAATTTTTAATGTACACTATAGCTAGGATGTTTTCATTGGAAAACATTATTGGCTTTCAGTCAAAAATTACGAGATCTCAACCAGAGAAAATGTGACAAATTCTGCACATTTTAGAAATTAATTATACTAGATATAAAATAAATTTCAGTTTTTTGTTTCGATGTAAACCTTCATATTATGTCTCAGAAAAGTCATATGTTTTCATGTATTACTACGACCAATACCTAATGAGTAATCATGGAATTACGTAGTATGGAATTGGTACGCCGCTCGAGTTGGAAAGTGGCCTCTTAAACCATAATACTAATAGAGGCCTAAGTAAATTAAATCATTCGATCTCTTATCTTATAGAAATGGAAAAAAACTCCCAATCCACTTAGTTATATTATATTATATCAAATTTAATATGACGATACTTGACGATCATACATAAAACTGGTAGTTATGAACTTAATATTGGCAATGAGATCAAAAGAAAAAAATGTGTTTGACGTTTTCCAATATCGTAAATGCTTGTCGAACCTACCTCACAGCGGCGGTAGTCAGGGCGGCCGGGCCACTGACTGTCTGAAGGTCGCATCCCGCCCTTGAAGGGTGACAGTGCGTAGGGCAGGTTAGGGCTCCGGCCACACACCCCCCGGGATAACTACAATTTTTAAAAAATATATTTTATGGATATATACGTAAAAACATATTTTTTTTTTTTTTTTTTTTTTTTGTTCCTCTCTTTTATCTGCCATCAGTCCTTGACTATAATCAGATGTGTTATCCGGTCATTACACAGTGTGAGTGCCCTCTCCATCAAGAAGACTACCCGTTTGCTTTACACCAGCTACTCTCTTTTGTGCAGCTCCATTATGTCAAATCTTTTAAGGCGTTTGTGATAGCCTTGATCAATAAGTTGCGCCGCCAGTTCGTTTGGGTGTCTGGACAGTCGCTTCCTGTACTCCACTGCTGTCATTCGGATCTCCTCCTTGACAGTGTTCATGTTGAGGTGTTGGTGTATTTCAGAGTTTGTGATGTACCAATGAGCACCACTTATGGCTCTAAGTATAGAATTTTGCATTCGCTGGAGCATGGAGATGTTTGTGTTGCTGGCAGTACCCCACAGCTGTATGCCATACGTCCACACTGGTTTTAAGACTGATTTATATATTAGCAACTTGTTATCAGTAGACAGCTTGCTATTTCGACCCAGTAGCCAATACAAGAACTTATAGCGGATGTTCAGCTCTTCTCTCTTTGTTTTTATATGCTTTTGCCAGGTTAGACGGCGATCAAGGTGCATGCCAAGATACCTTACGCTATCGTTTTGAGGTAAAATTGTATTTTCTAACTGTACGGGTGGGCAATCATCTTTTCTCAATGTGAAGGTCACATGAACTGACTTAGTTGCGTTGGCTTTGATTTTCCATGTGTGAAGCCACTTATTAATCTCATTCAGTCCTCTCTGCAAGGTGCCAGATGCAAGCACTGGATCCTCATTACAGGCAAGAATCACGGTATCATCTGCGTAAGTGGCAGTAGTTAAACCAGATATTTCAGGGAGATCTGCGGTGTATATCGTATACAGTATAGGACCCAAAATGGACCCCTGTGGAACCCCTGCTAAGATATTATGTGGGCTAGACATCGCACTGTCCTCCACGACCACAAAGATCCTATCCGTGAGGTAAGAGCTCATTAGCAAATGAAAGCTATGTGGCATGCATCCTTTCATCTTGCAGATGAGGCCATCATGCCATACCCTGTCAAAAGCTTGTTGGATGTCAATAAATGCAGATGAACAATACTCCTTACGTTCCAATGCTGTTCTAATAGTTTCATAGACTCTGTGTACTTGTTCAATTGTGGAGTGCTGCTTTCGAAATCCAAACTGGTGGTCAGGTATTACATTATTTTCGGTCAGTAGAGGAATTATTCGGTGTAGTAATAGCCTTTCCAGGAGCTTCGACAGAATAGGCAGCAGGCTGATAGGACGATATGATGTTACCACATCTGCCGGTTTGCCCGCTTTATGGATCATCGTTATTTTTGAAACTTTCCAGAGTCTTGGAAAGTATTGTATTCTTAGAATTCCATTAAAGAGAGCTGTTATAAATACCAAAGCTTTCCGTGGCAACTCTTTCAGAACTTCCTTAGTAATAAGATCAAAGCCTGGTGCCTTTTTATCCTTTAAAGACCGAATCGTTCTAGCAACCTCTCGCACAGACACTGGCCCAGGTGGAACTGACATCTGGTATGGTTGACTCAGTGATTCCCTCACTTTATGCTCTATCTCACCTCCAACGTTGATCTGATTGGGTATAAATACCTTTTCAAGATGAGCAGCAAAGGTATCAACTCTTTCTTGGGTTGTTCTTGCCCATGTATTATTATTTTTTCTTATTGCTTGTTTAGCTACCTGAGGCCTATCATAAGCTTTCGTGAACTTCCAAAGAGAGTAATTTGTTGCAGGTGTAGGAGTTAGAGATTTAAGCTTAGATTGTAAGGTGTCATTGTGCCAGTCTCTGAGAAGTCTTTTTAAATCCTTGATGGCTTTGTTCAATGCTTTTTTATCTGCACTATGCCTGCTTTGATGCCAGACTCTGCGGAGCCGTCGTTTCTCCAGTATCATTTGTTTGACTTCTCGTGGGTAATTTGATGGATGCCGAGATGGTTCGGCTGGTGGTGTGTTATTCCAACAGCATTCCTGAATCAGATTCGTGATATACTTTGTCATGTCTTCAATGTCATCCGGATTTTTAATTTTAATTTTCAAGTCAATATTTGCGTCAAGTTGTTGTCTGAATGAGTCCCAGTCAGTTCGTGAATTGTACAGCGTCTCTACAGTCTCTTTCTCTATCACCATTGTACTCATTGTCAATATTACCAGAGTATGGTCAGAGCAACCATCCTGGCATGACTCTGCCTTAAAATATTGTCTAGACAATCCTTTGACAACAAAAAAATCAATAAGATCTGGCATTTTTTGAGGATCCGAAGGCCATATAGTTGGTTGACCTGTTGATATAGAAGTTAGATTGTTTGTGTCAATGCTCAATTTCAGTTTTCTACCTCTCGTAGTCGTAAGTCTGGACCCCCAGCTGGTGTGTTTAGCATTCCAGTCGCCACCGGATACAAATCTTTTCCCAAGCAATCTAAAGTAATTATTATATTGTTGTTCATTAATTCCATATTTAGGTGGACAATATATTGCTGAAATGTTAAAGCAGCCGGCTCTGTCCTCAACCCCAACAACAGTGGCTTGAAGGTAGTTTTCTCTGACTTCAGGCAATAGGTGGTGTTTAATAGATTCTCGGATAATTATTGCTGTTCCTCCGTGACCAGTTCCATCAGGATGTCGTGTGATGTAGGTATTATATCCTTTGAATTTGATGTTGATATTGGAGCTAGTGCAGTGAGCTTCAGATACAAGCATAACATCAAGTTTATGCTCTTTGATCATTATTTCGACTTCATGTTTATTGGGTGCTAGGCCATTTGTGTTCAGAGTTCCTATTTTAAGTGTAGCTATTTGGATAGTTTTTCTATGAGTACTGTCATTATTTTCATGAGTGTGCTCATTTGTTGTAATATTATATCAAATTTTTCCGATTGTTTTATAATTAGATTTTCTATCATTTTCATTGTCGATTCATTACTATCTATGTCATTCTTGTTGTTAGTGTTTGTTTTTGTGGCGTCGGCATACGATTTGTCTTTTAGAATTTCGTTGTAGCTTTCTTTTCGCATCAGGTTCAGATCCCTGTTATTTGGGATTTGTGTGTTGGTTTCTTTATTATAATTGTATGTAGGTTTTTTAAGTTGTTGTTGTTTTGATTTTCGTGTTAATATTTCCAGGTATATTTGGCATCCCTTATAGTTGGCCGGATGTGCGCCATGGCATAAAGCACATTGAGCTGGTGTATTACGGTCCTTTTTTGGACATTTTGAAGTTTGGTGAGATTCTGCGCACTTAACGCATCGATAAGGTCGCATGCAATAATTCTTTGTATGCCCATATTGCTGGCACCTCTGGCACTGAGCGATGGTTCTTTTCTTTTTAGGGTCTTCTATAACAACAGCTTGGTGGTATATATATTTGATGTCTTTGATTAACTTATTTTTAGGATCCGGGATAAAGTTTACAAAGAAGGTAGAAGTTGGTATTTTATCCGGTCCATATTTGGCGTTTATAATTTCGCCTTGAACTTTATTTCCCGTTTTTTCTAGTTCTTCTTTTATTGCATAAGTCGGGGTTGTATGATGCAGGTTCTTTATCACTACTCTAAAGCACCTTTCATCTTTTTTGTTAAAAGTGTGTCCAATAAGCCCTGTTTCTCTTACAACATGTATAATTTTTTTATATGCTTCAGTATTAGAGCTTATTATCCTTAGTTGATTTTTATTAACAATTTTATATGTAAATTGGTTTTGGTCACAGGCTGTTTCCAGTAGTTCAGTCAGTTTGTTTACGTCCTCTATCCCGTATAAAACAATAGGTGGTGGTTTACTTGGTCTTTTCACACTGTGCCCTGTATCATCCTCAGATTGATCGATAGGTAAATTGCTGTATCTGTTACTAGTTGATATATCTTTAGGAGGACTTGGTGATAGTCTTTTTCTCTTAGAATTATGTATTCCAGGTACCCTTTGCCAAGATACATTTCTAGTTTGTGTTGGCTTATCATTCGGTCTCTCTTGTTGCTTAGTCTCAGTGATGTGCTTATCAATGTCCATGTCCATTGCGGGAGTCGGTTGAGTTGAGTCCTTCACTTCTTTGTTGATATTGCTTCCCAGAGAAAAACTTCTTGGACGTGTTTCGAAGAAATTAGTGGGAAATGCTTGTTGGATAAACCTTTTGTTGTGGTTGCTGGTACTTCGACTGCTCTTACTTTCAGTCCCTCCTTCTGTCGGCAAAATTGTGCCCCCCCCAGAATACGTGGGGCAGCCTGAGTGTTGCTCAGGGAAGGATTCTCCGGCTTGGCCGGTACCTTCCTGGGGTAGTCTTTGTTTCAATCTTGCTTCCATTTTTAGTTATCTCCTATCCTGATACTCTAGACCTTTTTGGGGTTATTTGGACCCCAAGGCTCGCTAAAGCCTCTTCCTACCAGTTGCCCGGGAGGGTTTGTGGTTATACCGCCACTGCTCGGTCGCCATTGCCTCGTCTGTTATCTAGCAGGGGATACCACGGCTGCCGGTTTCGGCCACCGTCGCCTAGGGCGCGTGCAGGTGAGGTTGACGATTGGGTCGGTTTAGATGTTGGTACCGTTCCCCCCTTACCCCCCAAATGTAAAAACATATAGAATTAGAAAAGTATTAGGAAAATGCACAATTTAAATAAATTTGATATAAATTATCCTAACAATAAAATAACTAAAAAAAATTGTGTTTTATGGTTATTAAATGAAAAATTTCATTTTCGAAAAAAAATATTAATTTTTGGTTAAAAAAATAAAACTTGTATTTTGTACAGTGATAGGTCTATTTTCCTTTGAAATTTCAATAATAATAATAATAATAATAATAATAAGTTTATTTCAGACACTTGTCCATATTAGTGTTAGTAATACAAGAAAAACTTAAAAAACTATGTTAGTAATAATATTTACAGACTGAGAGTGTGGTTTGTGCCCACATCTTTCTTAAATGACAGTTCACACACATAGGTATAGTATTCAGGAGGCTGTTAGAGCTGCCCCTCGTCCGCTCCATCAATGAGGCAATCCTCTTCCTCACTATAGCTTGGAAACTGTCCGTCCTAGCATTTGTGAACATTTCCGATGCGCTACAGTGTCGCGGCAGCCCCAACAGCGCCCTGAATCCATTGTTGTACTGCACCCTAAGAGCACTGTATGCCTTCTGCGAGTAGTCGACCCACAGACCGCATGTGTACAGAGATTGGCAGTATGCTTTAAATAATGTAATTTTCACCTGTTCTGCACAACGCGCGAATCTGCGAGCCAACATGTTGCATCTGACAGCCAATGCTCTTCGCTCCCTTTCAATGTCCTCATTATCACTTAGAGACTCCGTGACCCAGTGCCCTAGGTATTTAAATTTAGAAACTAGTTTCAGTGGAGCGCCTCTCAATGTAACCGGGGGAACAGTACTATAACTTTTGTTCCCTGCCTTAAAAACTAGCAACTCGCTTTTAGTTGCATTATACCTAAGGCCATGGGCCTCAGCATATCTTTCACAAATAGAGAGCAGTTTTCTTAGAGCGCTGATTGAGGGACTCAGCAGCACCATATCGTCCGCATAACTTATATTATTAACAAAGGTTCCATGTACGGAGCAGCCAATCTTGGCTCTGCTGAGCTCCTCAATCAGTTTGTTTATGTACAGGTTGAATAGACCAGGCGAGGTCAGTCCCCCTTGCCTCACCCCACATTGCAGCCTATACATGCCCGAGAGTGAACCAGCCCATCTCACGTAATTGGTTTGGTTATTATACCAATATTTAAAAACATTTATTAAGTCTCCAGGAAAATCTGTCTCACCTGACAGCTTGTCAAACAGTTTCTCATAAGATACCAGGTCAAATGCCTTCGACAGGTCCAGAAAGCAGGCATAGACAGGTGTTTTTCTTTTCGTGTAGTACCGGACGGTATGCTTGAGACAGAGTATTGCTGTTTCCGTAGACAGCCCCATTCTAAAACCAAACTGGGCGTCGTGCAAGTTAAGGTGTTTTGTAAGATACCTGTTAAGCAGACCGTCCAGCACTTTTGCTATTATAGTGGCTAGCGAGATGGGTCTGTAGTTGTCAACACTGGAGATATCCCCCTTACCATTCTTTAAAATTGGGACCACTAAAGTTTTCATTAAGCCGTCAGGTAAATAACAATGACCTATACAAGAAGAATAAAACATGGCAAGAACGCCAGGCAAGTGAGAACCAGCATAACGCAAATGCTCTATGCTGAGCGAGTCATGACCCGGAGACTTACCACGAGTCATGCGACTAATAACTGATGTCACCTCCTTGGCTTTAATTATAGTATGCGGTAACTCTGTTAAAACATTTCCATAAGTAGAAGGCGCCGATACCGGTTCAATCGAAGGGTCAGTCTTAAAACTATCTTTGAAAAGTTCAGCAATCTGGGCCGGCCCACTCACCCCCTCCACACTCAGAGGAATGCCCGACCTGTGGCCCAGTCTGTTAGTCTCCGTCCAAAATTTTTTAAAATTTTTGGAGCAGTGATAAGAAGCAATCATATCCATTTTAATCTGGTCCCTATTGTTTTGGCACCACTTAAGTTTAGATTTAAATAATTTTCTACTTTCATACATAATTATGTAACAATAATTATTGCTCTCTTTAATATCTATTCATCGCTCACATTGATATAATTTATCAGTACGAACTTAAAAACTATTAGAAAATTTATTGTTTATTCTATTGTCTGTTTTATTGTTTTTGTATTATGTTTGTGTCTTTGTGTTGAGTAAATAAAAAAATTTCTTTCTTTCTTTTTTCTTTATAAAATTTAAAAATACATTGGAAATTATTATTAAAACTTATATTTTGTTTAGAATCCATTGAACATTTTATTGGCTTGCCGGCGCCGCCAATGTCACCTCTTACTTTACCTGTACAAAAGGTATGGTGCAAGTTACAAGAGATCAACGTATTTATCTATCTTAATAAGATCATAGCCTGCAAACTATCAAAAATTAAATAACTTATTTAATTAAAGATTTTATTGTATACATACTAGCTGGTGGCCGCGACTTCCTCTGTATTGAAAAATAAAAAATATAATACTAAACGCATTCGTCTTTATAGCTGAGACGACGGTGGTGCCACCATGACGACAGTGGCGCCCAATTTTGAATATTTTTAGACCATCCCTCGAGAACCTATTATTTTTTTAAGGATAAATCCAGGTAATAGACTATTAGAGTGCCAAATTTTCACTCAAATCCGTTCAGTAATTATACGTGAAAGAGTAACATACATACTTTTAAAATATTAGTACTATAACTCACTATAATTAGCTTAGCACTTGCATGATTTCAAGAAGTTTTTCTTACTGTCACTTAAGTCACAATCTTTCAAAAGCTTGTGTTAAGTCTTAGGTTTTTGTGGTTTTCATGGTTACAATACAATACAAAGACACAGAGTCCAATTCTTTAGAAAGAGACAATTTTTTTTTATAGATAACATAATAAATTATAATGAGTGTAGCATTTTGGGAATTTTCTTTATTCCTTAGATTGATAAAAGTTATTACCACTACTTATAATTAGATTAATGCATAAAAAATTTATAAATATTGTAACACAAAATCTTAGCGATTATGTTAAGGTGAATATCCCGCTAAGGAAGGGCGCGCCACCCGCCCTTGCAACGACTGGCCGCAGACAGAGTTCACCGCCCAAACACAGACTCTCATTTCGTTATTACAATCAACGTCGATTTGTATTAAAATAATATTTCAATTTTCATGCCATTTTGAGTTTTTGAATAAAAATCATTTGTCAAAAAGAATAAATTGGATAATTTTGAATATGTGTTCGTTGTGTTTCGGTGATTGATTAACATATTCGGTCAGAGCTAGGATTACTATCATCCGTCCGGATTATACGTTGTCCGGCTCTTTAATTTGTCCGGTTTTTTTTAATTAGATGGAATATGAGTAATAAAACTACACATTAAGTAATATAAAATACTATGGCCGTCAGAGAACTAGCAGCACCTGTGGCGTTGCTTGTGTAATAGGCATCTTTAGCTGTCTAAAATGAAATGATCAAAATTAAAAACATGGTGGTGAGTTAATATCGCATGAAATAATATGAAAAGTTTATTACCGCACTTGTTAAAGTTTCACACATACAAGTATGAATGAAATGTCATCTACACAGACAGTGTCGTTGCGAAGCAGACGCGGTCGACGCCCGCCCTAGGAAGGACGCGCCGCCCGCCCTTGCGAAGCCATCCACCAAGCCTAACCGAAACATCTCTAACAGCTGGGGTTCATCTTACGTCAAATAGATTTGATTAAATGTTATATATTTAATAAATGAAACAAAATTGTGCCCTTTTTATAATTCATAAGAATCTTAAAAAAAAAACATATATATATTTAATGGATTAAATAAATAATTTTTATTTGCTTAAACGAATAGTTTTAGGGCCTCTTTCACAAACTACATCTAAAGTGTTGTTAGTTACTTTTAGAAATCATTTTCTGTTATATTGAATTATGCACTCGGTTTACTGCATCATTCGATAGCCGATTTTTTTAAATTATTTTCTATTTAATGTTTGGGACGTTTACCGTACAAACAAAGGTATATCAGCTCCATTATCCCCAGTTACCGGTAACTTTAAATGACAGTTTGGCCAAATTTGTAAATTAATTTTAAGTTAAAAAAATATGTACTGAATTTATAACCGTTACTTATTAGTAAAATTACTGGTACGAGTATTTTTATGTAAAGGTTGTCAGGCGGACTGACGGTCCACTTGGTGGTAGATGTAACCATTTACCACCACTTAAAATGCAATACAAGCCTTAGTAGGATAGGGAAATACTCGTAGACTCACTCAGACAGAACAGCACATGGTGTTCTTTAAGTGTGATAACTATACATTACATCATAATAGCCATTACATCCTTAACCTATTATATCATAATAGCTACGAGACGTATTTGTACAGCGACCCCCGAAAATTTTGGGGTATACTTTTATCGTCTATATCTGATTGAGGTTGCACGAAGGGCGATGTCGACAAACGCCTTAGGAAGGACGGGCTGCCTGCCCTTGACCCTGGTGCCCGGGCTTCCAGTAATCCGAATTATTTAGTAACGGTTATCGGCTATTTTCTTGTATTTAAACTCTATATATTTGAGGTGTTTAAGGTAAATGAAAATTTAGATTTCAGTACCATTCCTTTATTATCACACAAGTGACCCGCCCCCGGGTGGGTCTTGTCATATGAAATTTCCTCGGACTTGAATTAGTTTAATTAAAAATATATATCGGAATTAGTCCAGCCTGTTTCGATTTCTGCGCGTAGCAACACATTTAGGAATTTATTTTTAATTATATAATTATGTAGATTCCTTATTCGTAATTTCGTCTGTGTAAACTGATACATCATAATACCTTATGCAGATATTGTCTTGTAATGTCTTGGAGAGAAGGCCTTGCCTTTCTTACACTGGTTTCAAGGAATGAAGGACGTTTTTGCACTCTATGCAATCCAGCTCGAAGGACTATGTAACGTTTTGCACTCTATTGGCCTCATGATAATATTCAATTTTGGTTCAGCTTACTATGTAACGAACTGTGCTGAGGGCTTCCATGCAAAAGAAGATCCGTGACGAAGAAGAAGACACGTCAAGCTTGACTAAATTGATACTGATTTGCGTGCCGCCTTTAATAATAAAATTAATAGATTATAATGGGGCTAATATAAACGTGCTGATATTTGTGTTGCGCAAGGCAGCGGGGACCCGGTGACCTTGGTCTTGACCGACCTTGACTCGGCGACATGTAGGTCGCAGCGTCCCGACTGAAGCTTCTACAGGGGTAGAATACACTCTGGACTAAGTGTCAAGAGGAAGCGATAATAGAGCAGCAGAATAATAAAACATACAGCTATATCCTGTATGTTTCAATATTTACATTTGAACCTTGTCCCGGGGCTTCAATACCAGCGGAATTCCAGCCAGTAAATTTACAGTCAAATTTGACAGGACATAGGCATTTTTATTGAGGGCCACCACACTCGGTTGACAGACAGCCGCTCTCTTGAAGCCATCACTCCAGCGAGCAGGTATTAGATAGTTTCCACTACAAGACTCGTCTAGCATGACAGATATGTCCCGCTCCTTCCAGCAAAATATGTGATACTAAAATAATCCGCTCAGTAGCATTATGTACAAAAGTCATAATGAACAAAACGCAAAATGTACAAAACTCAAAACGAACACAACAAGCAAAAGAAAATCCGTTGGATGGATGGATGGACGGCGAGTCTAATTTGGACTTTTTTTTCAAATACTCTTTGAAGTCCTAGTAAAGTCCTTATGAAGAGAAAAATGAAACCACGGGGCACGACTATTATCATATATTATGTTTAACAGATTTTAGAGTTAATTTAGTTTGATATAGTTTGAAAAATATATTATTTCGATGGATATAGTGTAATAAAGTTGCAGTAATATAATAATAAAACACCGGCACGACATCACTATTACCTGTAAATAGCCATTGGTATTTGTTTAATTGGACGGGTAAAGAAAGAAAGAAAAAAGGAAGAAAGAAGAAAGAAGGGTACTTCCTCCTGTCACTGTGCAATGTCCCTTAACAATTAGACGGAGACGACACCACTCGTCACCTTTAAACTTTATCGCTCGTCTTGAGTAAGTACAAATTGAAAATGACATGTCTTCTTCAAAATTATTTATTTATATTACTTCTTCATACAATTTACGCATTTATGAAAGTGTCGTTATTTATAAATACCTAAATTGGAATTATGAAACACGACACGTTATACAGGAAAGAAATAACAAAAAAAATCTGGGTTTAAAGTTTCTATTTAAATGAATTTTTTTTCCCGCAATTATACCTTGTCCTGAATTAACTGGTAGTTAAATTGGTAATATCTTGATTACTGGTAACGAACAAGTATCCTGCTACACATCAAACACTTGTGTTCTGAAAATTGACAAAATTGACAAAAGACGCGAATGTAACCGCGTGCTGAATCTAGTATGCAAATTCAAATTACAGCAAACACTTTTTAAGTTTGCCTGATAGAACTAGAAGATAACTAATTGCTTTATCTACAATTAAACATATGAAACGTTTGGCTGCTGAGAGTACCGAGGACCGAATAAACATTACCATGCTTACCTAGATGAGATGGGCACCGTGGCTCGACCTGTTGAATAACACGTGTACAAGAATGGTAAGAAATGCCATATTTAAGGAGAAAAAGGGACTCGATATATTCCCTAAGGGCTGTACAGAGTGTATAAAGTGCTCCATAGTAGTATAAAACTACTATTATATAGTAGTAGGTATAAAACCAAGTCGCTATTATTATATTTTCTAATTTATCGTATTTTAAGAAAGTCGGTTCAGAAATAAATTATGAACTGCATTCTCTTGTCTTTGTATACTTACTCATATATAATATAGATATTTATTAAATGTTTCTAGTACTTCTTCAGGAATGTTTCTGTGTATAATATAATATATTTCAAACAACTTTATAGACGGGCCACATAATGAGCACACTTTGGTTTATTATACCCCAGTCCACAGACACTCCCAATTTTACAGACGCTATTACGTCCCGTCATATTGCTTCAGAATCATGTAATATTAAGTTTGCGCCCTCAATATCCCCTTGTGCGGAGGCTGCATTTTGTTTTGTCGAAACAAAATTAATAGACGTAATTTTATATTAAAATGAATATTTTGGCTGTAAGTATTTATAAACCTATACTGTAGCCATCGAAATAATATACTAATATTATAAAATTATATAATATTATAAATCAATCAATACTAATATTATAAAATAAATGCGAAAATTTGTGAGGTCGAATGTAATTTTTTATGTTAAAGTCAACAGACAGGTCAACTTGATGGTAAGTGGCTACCGTCGCCTATAACACAAGCTTAGTTCTAAAATGTGCATTGATTTACACCGTGATACCGTAACAGTTGAGTTTACTAAGAATCTTAAGGAAATGTTTTCGATAAATAGCAATATGTAGTTTGAAAACAGATGATGCATTCGACACATTAAAACTGTAAAAAACTGTAAAACTGTAAAATGAATCTGTAAAAATAATGGTTAATTTATGGTAACTGAACACTAAGGTTTTTATAATTTTTCACATAAAATATTAAAACACGTCCGTACGTTTAAATATTTTATATTTAAGTTGAATGATACGTCGACCCCTGAAACCCCAGTCACCTTGCACCCGGCTGAATATTTTCATCCCCAAGTTGGCTCGTAGAGGACACCTCTACGCCGCTACGCCGTAGCGGGTCTACGACCGCCCGGACGAACCACGTTCGTCGACCGCCATGACCGCTTTATTCGCTAATTCTGCTTTACCTGCATTTTAATATTTGTTGTATATTATGTCTGCAAGTATATAGTATCTTCTTGCTATTAAATCACATTGATTAAGGCAGCAGTATACTTGAATCTAGCCTCTTAAAATCGTGGTTACAGACCACGATAACTCATGAAAAATATCTCATAATAATATTATGACTTAAAAACAAATTATTTTTAGATAAATTTTTAAATCAGTAAGATGATTTCAAATTAACTACAAAAACATCAAAATATTATTATGAATTTGCATATAATATATTCACGTTCAGAAAAAATATGCATACAAAATCTCGTGTAGTAAAATTGTGTTATTTGTTGAATAATTTTAACTTTTATTGTTTTTTTTTTCAAAATAGTCTTTTCTAGAAAACAACCTGAGAGAAAAAACTATCAGATTTTCAATATGAAAGATCTCTGAAGTATTAAAGCATTGATTAAGTATATTCGATCAAGTTGATGAAGTGAAAATAATAAGGAACGTCTGTGGAGCCTCCAAAATACCCCCTTCACTCCTCCCCCACAAATGCACCCCACGGTCGCAGAGGACTCTGGTGCATTGAACCAAAACCAAGGGCGGTTGCATACTAACTCCCAGATTTATACGACTACTGTGTACCCATTGTGATACTGATTGCCTTAGATTGTGTGTGTGCCTTTATATGTGTGCGTTCGATAATGCGTCGCACCAATATTTGAACACAAATGGTTTTAGACGAAATTACACGTAATGTGAACACAGTAACGAGAACGCTTATTTTTATTTTTTATTTTTATTCATTTTTAAATGTTACATACATTTTTTCATGAAAAGAAGAAAACATTTAGTTTTCACTTTAACTTTATAACAACTTCATAACATTAGGTAGTAGCTACGAGTATGTTTTTAACCAAATTATTTGTGTATAATTTAAAAATTAACATGATTCATTCTGTCAGTTATAAACTGTCTGTCTGTTCATAACACTGTGGGAGCTGTCTCTGAATAAATAAAACATAGTCAGAGCATATTTATCTTAGGATTGTCGTCGAAGCGCTGTATGTACCTACCCCTATAAAATACATTCAATCTAACCCCGCCAAAATTTTGTATTCTCTTTTTATTTATTTATTATATTGTTGATTTACTTGTCTGATAAATTTATTCGATGATAATTTTAACTTCTGACGCTTTACACTGTTCATGTATTAACTCATTTAATTTGCCTCCGGTACTTTACAATCTAATTTCGAATGACTACTATATCTTTTAATAAAAGTCAAAATATTTCTTTATTAATTTTACGACTTCGTTGTCTTTTCGAAAACTATAACAAAGTTATATAAAGTTAACATATTATATTTACCTTAAATAATATTTTATGTAACTTTGTTGCATAACACGTCCACACAAAAAACAACACTGTACGCATTAATATAACATGTCAATATATAACAATGTTTTCCAACATGGTCACGTGTTGAGTACACGTGACGACGTGACTCACAAACAAATCAATACTAATAATAAATCTGTAAGGGTTGGTCATGGAGTAAGTTACTTTGTTTTCAGTGATGTCTTGTTTATAGGCTCTATACATGGTACTGAAACTAAATTGACGATTTTTGAAAAATAATTCTGTATGTATGTATGTATGTATGTATGTATGTATGTGTGTATTTATGTTCCTCCATAACTCTTAAACGAATCAACTGCTTTTCATGAAACTTGGTAGATAAATATTTAGACGTACAGGACACAGGATAGGCTACTTTTTTCGTTTTCAACGCGGACGAAGTCGCGGGCACCAGCTAGTCTTATTTAACTTTGTTTTAATAATACATATCGTCCACATATATAAAATATTCTGTAGAAGTATAACAACGTATATAACATTTAATAAAATATAACATATTTTATTACATAGTCTAGACTCACCTTTAGTCTTAATAATAATTATTAAGACTTTTTTTGAAAAACCTTGTATGTGTTTAAAAAACGAATAAATTATAATTATGATAGTCGTCATAAATATGTAATATAAATTATGATTTTTTTTTTATAAAGGTCAACAGACAGGCTGACAGTCCACTTGTTGGTACTCTGCCATCTCTTATTCACTCACCGAAACACAAGAGCACACATGCTGTTATTTCACGGTGGTCAGTAAGAGTGGTGATTACTGCTGCCAATGGGCTGCCCAGATGACTGCGATACGCAGTGTATTGTACCACTACCACCGCAACTACTACGTATTTACCGTATTTAATTAAATAAAAATATATTAAAATATTATATTTTAACCAAGTAAATACTAATCTAAATAAAACCTTTAAGCTAGCTTTTATTACCGAAGCGACGGTTGTCCCCCAGGGAGTAGTTTACCAGGAATACATTTCCACGTGAGACAACGTCTTTGCTAAAGAAATAACGAGCGTAAAGAATGCCTCTTTAGAACAAATAATGAATTTACAACTGAACTTTAATCTTTTCTTACACAACACATTGAAATAATAAAAAAAAGCATTGATAAAGATTTTATTCACCGATGCACGCACACCAAAGGAATTGTACCAAGAGTTACACACACATGCGTACCTTGACGCACACAAGAGCAGTCGTCTAGACAACTGGTTAAAATGCGCTGTTCCGGGGACTCGACATTCGTCAGTAGGATAGGTCACGGACATTGCCATCCCTTTTTCTCGCACGAGAGCATCCCGCTCTCTCGATACAGAGATGTATGCATTTGAATTCCGACTGTATTACATCTACATTTAGAATTCATTGCTTCGATATCACAGACAGGTATAAATTTCGCTTTCAAACCTAACGCTGTCACTTGGAAACAGAACGCTGTAAGTGCTGTAGGTGACTGCAAAATTTCTACCTTATTGTGAAAATGCAAGCTTCATTTTAGCTTGTGGATATACGGAATCCTTCCAGGACCTAGCGATTGCTGGGATCGTCCTTGATTCGCCAGGACGAATTAGTCTCGTATATAATAATTCACACAAGGTTGCGTCGTCAATGCCCAGTTTCCGACCAGACCCGACATCTATAACTATATCTATACATATTATAAAATCAGTCGCTGTCCACCTCAATCTGTTTCTCCTCTAACTTCTTCGTCTAATCCCAACAGATTATGATACGGTTTTCACTCATGGATAGGGCGATAAACGAGGAAGGTACGTGTATTTAATTTGCACAGAAGAAAAAATGGCCTAGTGGTAAACCGGAGTGTGGGTAAAAAATATATTAATTTGAGCTTACATAAACATCAAACATCAAATTTACTTTTAAAAAGAAGTTGCCTCAAGCTAACACATAAACAATTGTCCCTAGCGGGATTCGAACCCGCTATAACCAAAACACATTGTAACTTTTAGGTTTAAAAAATGTAGGTATCTATCATCGATAAGTAGTAAAAGTCTACGATTAGATTACTTAGGTGTTTTACGTTGGTTTTAATTATCAAAATAATGTCATAAAAACAAAAAAAAAACAATGTCATACTTATTATGTTTTGGTACCTACTATTCTTTCACAATAAATTTACTTTAAAAAGTACAATTTTTTTTTTAAATTGATATAATGATGTCTGTTTCTCAGTTAACTTCTAAACTAAACCATCCAACGGATTTTGTTACGGTTTTCACCAATGGAAAGAGAGATAAACGAGGGAAGTTTGTGTATTACATAAAATTTGCAAAAAAAAATGCAAACTTGCGAAGTCGGTAACAGGTTGCTACCTAGTAATATTGGTAGCTTTTTTTTACCTTAATGAAAGTGATGATTTCTTTTGATTTATTATATTACATTAATGAAATTAAATTAACTTTTAGATATAAGTAAATGAATATATTCATTTTACTAATACGAACTTATAATGAGATTAAGATTTGTATGTGACACCTATACGTGATTAAAAAAATATTCATAAAATTATAATCTATACTAATATATAAAACTGAAGAGTTTGTTTATTTAGTTGTACGCGCTAATCTCAGGAACTTATTATTTTCAGATTATTATTTTAAATTAAATAATAAATCATGGGAAAAATTAATCGAGCTTTTTGTATCAAGTGCAAAACACACAGAAGTTAAGTACAAATTTTAATGTTATGGATCTTGAGACCTCTAAGCTCAGTTTACATCAGATGTGTGAAACTAATACAGTGAATGAAAAATACAAATAATACCCCTCGTCTCGCCTCGCTCTCTTGTGGGTGAGATTCAGTAAAAATATTGTGGGGTTGCAATACCACCCCATTCAATGTGAATCTATTTGCAGTTTTCGCCCACTTCGTGCTGCTCTCAAAATAAAACTCTTATATATTAAAAAATCTTATAATATATTTCTTATTTTAACAACAGCTGATGAAAGTATTTTTTTATTAAGAAAATACATAGTTACATCTTTCTAAGAAATGATTTTTCATATACGTATTTGTTTTATTTATTTATTTATTTATTATATATGAAAAGTAATCTTAATAAATTTTTATGTAATACAAGTTTGCTGAATATTCCTTAAATATTTGCCACCCCAAAGGGTGCAAATAAATTAAATGTTATTATTATTATAAAAAATATATTGGTTTTTATTACTGAATCCTAAAAGCTCGGTAAGCACCGTCATGCAATTTGAATTTGAAATAATTTATAAAAATTTTGTGAATGCAATCTTTGAATAGAATTTGTTTTTTTTTTATATGTATATGAAAAGTCTTGCACAATATAACCTTTATATACATGTATATAACGTTCATAAAAAGCTTCCTAGACGCCCGCCCACCGCCCGCCCTAGCAGTCTGAAGGTCGTAGAGGGTAGGGCGTTCACCCCCATTTGTTGCACACAAGCGCAAACCTTCAGGCTACAGTGTACAAAGGCTTTACGTGTAATACGACTTACACTTGTGTTGGTGATTTCATGTAAAACACGGCGTGCTGTAGTGTGAGTTTGGGTTTGAGTGTGTGAAACTTTTTTAGGTATTATTAATAGGCATTCGTCGTATAGACCCTTTGTTGTTTATTTAACCATATGAAAAGCTCTCTATCAGGTTATTGAGGCTCGATAAATGTAGCGGTAAAAATTGTTTACCGACCCATTTTATTTTAAATAACATTTTTTTACAAAAACATTTCGCTTAATCCTCTTATGTTAATACTAATAACATATCGCAATCCATTTTTTAATTATTTCCTGAATGCTACCATGGTCTGCAGCGCACTTGCGGCACCTGTGGTTTTTCTTGTTAAAGGCGACGGTAGCCACCTACCATCAAGTGGACCGATTAACATTAAAAATAAATTATTTCTACACAAATAAAATTATACCGTTAGGTTCGATCTACGAGTAACTTATCAATACTAATAATAAATCTGTAAGGGTTGGTCATGGAGTAAGTTACTTTGTTTTCAGGGATATCGTATTTATAGGCTCTATACACGATACTGAAACTAAATTGACAATTTTTAGATTTTTTTTTCTGTATGTATGTATGTATGTGTGTTCCTCCATAACTCTTAAACGAATTAACTGATTTTCATGAAACTTGGTAGATAATTCAGACGTACGGGACACAGGATAGGCTACTTTTTTTCTTTTTTAACGCGGACGAAGTCGCGGGCGCCAGCTAGTATAATAAATCAAGAATAACTTTTTTCTTTTTTTTATGCAAAGGTGCAGTCAGGTTGACAGTCCATTTGATAATGAATACCGTTGCCTTAGAGTATACATAAGCAAGCTATGTTTATGTATGCTATGCTCGCTTATGTAACTCTAAGACCATCCTAATACAATGCCACAGATGTTGCAAATATCGTGCAACCTTTGCAAGATCAAAAAAAGGGATTAAGTTGGAGAAATCAAAGATAAAAGATCAGAATCAAAGATAAGGGACGGGATAGGGAAACGAACACTGGCATCCCTCGCTTACTAACCGAAACACAACAGCAAATGTGCTGTTCATTCACTTTGGTCTTTTGTAACTGTGGGTTTCTGCGCTAGACTATTCTCAGATCCTATGAATATAAACAAAAAATGTCATAAAAATCGGTCAAGCCGATTTCGGAGGTTTTTGGTTACAAACACTGTGATACGAGAATTTTATATATATAAATAAAAGACCTGTAAAAACTTACCATTATAATTGATCTACATGTTTTTTGTAGCAAAATCTCTAAATAGCCTCGAGGTCTGTTGAAAATCCCGGGTAAAGTTTTTGAAATTACATCCCTAAGTATTAGGTATAATACTAGTAACCACAGTTGGTATAGTAAAATGTTAGCTTTAAATTCCAATGAATAATTTAAAGGGAGCTTGTTTATGCTGTGAATACAGCTGTCTAGACTTTAGACATAGGCCTTTGAAACAGTCTAAAGGAAAACGTTTTATAACAAAAGCCTCAAAGGGAAATGGTAAAATGTAGGTCGACTCGAATTTATTCCAAATGAATTAGTAGGTATACAATGTATTATTATTTATACGTCGAATTTATTTTACTTATTAGCATATTATAAAGTAACTGGTGCCCGCGACTTCGTTCGCGTTGAAAAAGAAAATATATGAGTAGCAACCAATGCAAACGGGAGCGTTGCGTATTTACGAAACGATAGAAAATAAAGCCCGGTGATTGGTTGTTGTAATGCCCACATAAAATTTTGACCTTCATTGGGCTTCATTTTCTATCGTTTCATAAATACGCAACGCTACCGTTGAGCCCTAGCCAAGAGCAAACCAATTCAAACGGGAGCGTTGCGTATTTACGAAACGATAGAAAATAAAGCCCGATGATTGGTTGTTGTAACCCCCCACGCTACAGTAGCGCCCAATTCTTTACATTTTTAGTTAGACGATCACTCGCGAACAGTACTTATTTCTGGGTGAACAATACCCTATGTCCTTTCTTGTATCTCTGACAACGTGTATGCAAAATTTCATGATTAGTTAAGGCGTGAAAAGGTAGCAGACATAGACAGACAGAGTTACTTTCGCATTTATAATATAAGTATGGTTTATACATATTAAAGTAAATATTTGATTGAACTTCAAACTTCCTTGTGAGATGTTGTTTAATAACATTCTTTTAATTTAATTCTGACTAATGTCAGAAAAAACTAATAAACTTCAAAATGATACGAACCGATTTTTTGTAAGGGCTAAATTACTATTTTTCCTAAAAAAAAAATGTTTTGTGTCCTAATTTCTAAGAAAATTCCTGCTTACTTGTTTAATTCGATATACTTACACAGATTTTCTTAAAACTTTTCCACTTGTTGTTTTGGATTGACCTTGAAACATTTATATTTTATTCAATATTAAATTATTTTTGTGTCTTTACAGGTAAGTTACTATAAGTTGCGTTAGTAGGTGTATTATGTAATGTAAGTATGCATTAATTAAGTTAACGGTCTTAGTTAGCATGAATGTACAGTCGACTCCATATTTAGAATAGTTATTTGTTTATTTTGAAATTTTAAAAAAAGAAACAACAAAATTCTAGACATTTTAAACGCAGTTTTCTTTACGATGTAAGAAAATTAAATTAAATTTTCAATACAACGCAGTTAGCAAATTAATGCAAAATCAAATTTGAACTGAATCATGATCTGAGCTGGAACTTTACAAAACGTGGAATTATTAAAAATAATACTAAAGATCGTAACAAAAACTAAAGGTACCATCTTTAATTCATCTCCTTTAGGTAAAATTTAAAGAATACTAGCGACTCGCCACCGGCTTCGCGCGCCTGCATTTTTTCTGTAAATTTTATACTTACACAAATCTTTCCCGTTTAGTGCTCTTTCTAAATCGGTGAAAACCGAATCGAAATCCCACGTTTTAATCTGTCGTATGCAAAGTTTCGTCAAATTAATTTCTTTTACTTACTTAATTGAGTAATTAATGCATTTAAATAAATCTTGCTAGCATTCGCCCGTGACTTTTTACGCGTATAAATTATATCCAACATTACTCTAAAGTTTCATCAAATTCTGTTGAGTAGTTTTTACTTGAAAGAGTAAACATGTTTTCGCGTTTATACCATTACTTACTAATTTTATAAATTCTAGCCTATTTTAAAATAATTGTATGTACTTTGATATATTAACCATATTATATACTGTATAGTCTTACGAATATCCATAGTTCAATAGTTTCTATGGGAATAAGTAACAAACATAACCTCAAAAACATTCCCATTTATAATATCAGAAATACGTTAGACAGGGCTTGAACATTAGAGTAGCGTGAGTAGTTTCAGATTACTCTGTAATTACTTGTAATAAACAAATTGCTATTAGAAATTTATATTATAAGAGCTTCTTGTTAAAAATAAATATCTTCACACATTCCGCAACAGCACCATCTAGTTGCATACTAAGCAACTAACTAAGCTTAAAAAAAGATTACTTTTTTTAAGAACATACATATTATAAATACAAAACATCCATGAACAAAAGTAAAATTTTAACAAATAAATATTTGCCCCAAGCGGGATTCGAACCCGCGACCGTTTGGTTAACAGCTAGCGTTACCAGCCACTAGACCAAACGTGTCGTTTCCATTTATATTAATTTTTCGTGTGCTATTATTTATCTCCGGTCTAGTTGTACTGTCCCATAGCGAGGCGATGGTTGCAGTAGCGAACCGTGGGAACGCAGTCGCAAGGCCAATGATGCACTTTCAAATCGCTAGCACACATCTCAATTACGGTTCATCCAATTTTATCCAAACATAGGAATATAAGCCGACATTTTATGCCCATGTGACATCTTAAGAAAAATTTAGTCTCTTTATAATTTTACTAGCGGTTGCACGCGATTTCGTTTGCGTAACTGTATAAAATATATCCTATGTTGCTCGCTGATAATCTAGCTTTCTGTAGGTGAAAGAATTTTCAAAATCGGTCCATTAGTTTTTGAGTTACAAACATACAAATCTTCTGTCTTTATCATTCTTACTAATATTATAATGTGAATGTGAGTTTGTTTGTTACTCTTTCACGCAAAAACTACTGAACTACTATCACCATGAAATTTTGCATACACGTTGTCTGGGACACCAGAAAGGACATAGGGTACCTTTCATCCAGAACGCGGACGAAGTCGCGGGCACCCTAGTATTAGTATAGATATATTTATTTTCTTTTGTGTAATCAGTAACTGCTTTTTTCAAGTAAAATTTTACAATCTATTTTATTGTTAACTAGCTGGTGCCCGCGACTTCGTCCGCTTTGAAAAAGAAAAAAAGTAGCCCATCCTGTGTCCTGTACGTCTAATACCAAGTTTCATGAAAATCAGTTAATTCGTTTAAGAGTTATTGAGGAACATACATACATACATACCTACATATAATACCTACACTTACAGATTTATTATTAGTATTGATTGATGATGATGATTGATTTTGTTTTTACGCAGCCAAAAGAAGTGTTATCACGTGAATTCAATAAATTGAATCCCGCTTTCCAATAGGAAAAGCAAACGCCATAAAATTTATAGCACACACTCCTCCATTGAGAGACTTTCGTTTGGGTCGTCTATGTGTGTGTGGTGCCATGTGCATTACTGTCTGTCCGTGTGTGCGTGCAGTAGGAAGAAAGTGCATTCTAACTGCACGGACGGCTAGGCGAGGGAAACTTGACATTCAATTGCGCAACGCACAATGGAGTTCCAATCTTCAGATAGATCTGATAATATATGCATTTTAATAATGCTTCTTTTAACATTTAACTAATTAGACTACCTTTTAATCTAGGTTTCGTTCGTTTTAAAATATAACCTACATATGTCCTGATGACTTAAACAAGTTAGGTATTTCTTAAAAAAATCACCCTGTCTGTTTCTTCGCTAACTTTTTCACAACGGATTTCACTAACTGAAAGAGCGACATACGAGGAAGGTTTTTGTAGGTATATAATATATTAATTTACAGAAAAAATTGCTTCCATGCAAAGACGGGGACGGATCGCAAATATAAAATATGTATATAATATAAAGTTAAATTTTAAAAAAGGCGTTTAAACTTGTTACTTTTGGTGAAAATTAATGTCTCAAATAATGCTACACTGATAAAATGGATTGTACTGAAGAATTAAGGCCCAAAAACTCTGTAAGGTGTTGTGTGTACTCGTTACTCGTTACCATCAATGAATCTTTAGTCACTCTCCCGAACATTACATAAAAAGGAATAATATTAGTATGAATAACATTGACTAATTAATTAATATTCTGCCCTAAATACCAATTTAAATGGAACAAGTACGTGTATAGCAATTGTGCAAGTATTGAACACAAAGCAAGAAATCTTTATTGTGTTCAAAACACCTAAATACCAATGTATAGAGTTATACATATGTGTTAAAGTTTTTATTCTGGTTATATTTATGTAAATAGGTGATATTAATAATAAGCCATCAAGAGAACCATTGGCGTCCCTGTATGTTTTTCATAAAATAAAACTTTTGTAAAACTTCTATTTCAATCTACAAATTAGACAAATATGTCCAAAAACCAATTAAGAATACTTGATTTTATTTCACGGTGGTCTAGAAGGCTTATGAGTTACGGACGGTACGATATATCGGACATAGTGAATCTCATGTGTACCTACATATCGGTTCTCCTGGCGTTGGTTACACTTGCACTAGTAAACTTGAAATTTGTTCTCGTTCGCTGCTCACTAAATAGTATTTCCTTTTTGCACATGGCCAGTTATTTTTTTAGTTCTAAAAAATTTTTTTTAATGTTTGGCAATAAAGCATAAATAAAAACGTGTTAGTGTAACCTAAATACTTATAGGATCTCTTAAAATTAGGTTTTAAAAAATAATAATTTCACACTGAAAGAAGTACGCCAAAGGCGTATTATCAAAGGTATAAAGAGAAAGATAATTAGGTATTTATATCTAGGTTGGTCTAGAGTCTAGACTTCTTAACCTTGAAACGGGGACTAATATCCGAGCTCAAACGTCCCGACAATCCAAAAATAAAATTAGTTATTCATTAAAATAGTTAAGTGAAATCTGAATAGGTATTAGAAATTTGGTTGATAAAATTTTATTTATAAAACATATTCAATGTTAGAAAATATTAATTAGTTTTAACCCAAACAAAACTAGGTTGGAATAGGGCGACTTAAATTATTTGAAAATTATAAAGATTCGTCATCATCGTGGTCAGTCATAGGGCGTCCAATGCTGGACATAGGCTTCTTCCATAATTCTCCAGTAGACCCGGTGAAAAGTGGCCTAGATCTAGCGTTGATCCAGGTCTCTGTTTATCCTGAGCGTTGGAAGACTACGCTGCTCTTGCCAGTCCGTGATCTCTCGTAAACCCTCCGTACTAAGTGTCCTTTCGACTTATCCGGACAATCCCCCGAGTTATGTCCGATATGTCCCGATACGATCTCGCAGTTACCCTGAGCATAGCCATTTCCATAGCACGTTGGTCGATGTAGAGCTTACTTATGAGGTCCATAGTCCATAATGAGTCCGAAATAGTGCTGGCTGAAAATAAGCGCTGCAGGTTCTTGTTTAGCATCTCAGCACCATGCCGAGTTTTATATTCATTTATGTCTTGGGGTTTTTGTATTAGGTTTGTGTATTTGTGTTGCGTGAATAACATTTTTTCTTTCTTTTATAGTTAGAAAACAAGTTTCAGCGCCATATGTCATCACTGGTAAGACACTATGTTGTTTGATGTTTTAAGATACTGAAGAATTTTGGACAGTCTCGGAGATTCTCATTTCTTACTATGCGAAACATAGAAGGCCGTACTTGATTGAAAGCCTTAGGAGAGGCCTACATCCAGCAGTGGAGAGACACAGGCTAATGATAATGAAGATTTTACCATCATCGGAAGAATCATCTATCATTATTAAAATCAGAAGCCAATCTTACCATAGGACTTCATCCTACTGAGCTACCATAACACTGTGGTGGCTTTGTTCCCAACGAAGGCGACGTAACCTTCACAAAGTTAAGCTTGTTTTAAGGGTGAAACCGCCCTAAGGAACCCCAAACGAGGCAAAACCGTGTAGCCCTTAGAACATCGGTTCATTAATATTATACAAGCCACCTACTCATCTGTAGATTTCGGTGAATACCTAATGTACTTTACTCGTAAATTCACGCGCTAAGCGTCTATCCAGGGATTACCGTCGCGGCCTGTTGCCTATTACTCGACAGTCGACACACTTTTTTTTCATATTTTTACAATATTTTCATTTTGACTTTATTTTTCCTTTTCGCACAAACCGAAAGATGGATTAATTGAATTTATTTTACTTTCCGTGAATTAAATTTATTTTTTATTTTAGGTAGGTATACAGTATTTCTATGTATCAATACAAATGCTAAATGTAATACGAAGGTCAAAACTTGAGAATGAATGAGAATCTTTTTTAAATATTCATTGAACGTTCTTATGAAGAGAAAAAATGAGTTTACACGAAAAATTTCTTCAGTTCAAATTTCCTAAATGTTAATTCAACTAAGGTCAGTTAGGTAGGTTAATAATCAAAATTGGAGCTAGATTTATAAACATTTGTAATACATATAGAAAATTAAAACAATACCAAAATTTTATACTTTTTTTTAAATATTTGCATATAATATAGATAACTAAATAAATAAATATCGAAATATTAAGCGAAAAACGAAATCTTTACTCTTCCGATTTTATTAGAATATAATTTCCCAATGACTAAAAAATTAAGAAAAAAATATTAATTAGGTATTTAGGTATATCAAACTAATGAACGTACTTCATTAGTTTGATATAATAATTCGCAGTATAAGATCGCAGTTTCCCTCTGTTCGCACGGCTTGCGTTTTTCTCGACAGAACAATGTCATAATTGCGCCGGTTTCCACTTTCAATTTCACTGATGGACTGCCCGAGCAAAAACTCCAACCATACAACACGGTAACGTCAGGAAAATATTCACAATTATATCTAAGTCACTATTCCTATTCGCATTTTTGACCAAAACTTTGTTACATCTCATACAAATACAGAAATATATTATAAATATAGCTATATGCTATCTATAATGCATAATATATAGGAATTAATTTCAAACCGGAAGTTCCTTTTTGACGATTTTCATGCAAGCAATAATTATATCAAAAATTTTTCGTGAAAATAAAAGATTTAATGACAAATTTGAAGTTTGCTTTTTTTCTGTAAATTGTATGTTGAGTAAATGTATAAATTAAAAAATTAAAAATTAACTTATTAAGAGTGTACCAGAGAGAAAACACCATGAAGGGATAAAATAATCTATCTCGATCCTTCTACTGAGAAAAAACCACACAATACATTTACACGTTTAAGTAAATCTTTTAAGTATAACTTTTTCAATGTACATACATTCTGATTTGTGTTCTATACATGTACTTTGTACATTATTCTATTTAAATAAACAGATTTAAAAACTAAAAAAATCTATTTTATATTCTCTATGTACACATATTTTTTATCACTACATATAAAACAAAGTCGCTTCCCGCTGTCTGTCTGTCCCTATGTGTGCTTAGATCTTTAAAACTACGCGACGGATCTTGATGCGGTTTTTTAAAATAGATAGAATGATTCAAGAGGAAGGTTTTAGTATATAATTTTCAACGCGGGCGAAGTCCAGCTATCTACTAAAAATAAAAATACAACTCCTGAAAATTTTATAACAGCAAAGATGTCAGCCTTTATATTGCTTTACACATTTAGTCAGGCGCTACACATGCCTTACTTTTAACGCGGGCGAAGTCGCGTCACCAGCTAGTTATACATATAATGTAACTATAGCGACCCGCCCACGGTTTCGCACGAATGCAATTTATTCTGCAAAGTATAATACACTTTGTGAAAACAGTTACGAATGTTGGTTAGTTGAAGAAGTTACTTAGTGGAGAAACTTGACAGAGGCGGACAATCACTTTATCGAAGATTACGAACATACAAACAAGCAAACAAACTTTACTTCTTATAATATTAGTATATATGTTTATAGATATATACTTACAGATAGATAGTTTTCAGAAATCTATTTTATAGTTTATATACATGGAAATACTACAATGGAATTTGCGTCACAAATGCCAAAGCGGCACATAAAAAGAACGCCTTTGACAAAATCATGGCGGACTCTTGCCTTCACGCGTCAATGGTAAAAGGTAGTAACGATCATCTTCTACTATTTTATTTTAAACTCTAATGGGTTGACATAAAGTCACATTTTCTTTAAATTACGTACTTTTATTATGTTTGTTTTGTTTTAAATGACAGTTCATGCTCTATGTCACTTTTAAATGTTCCATAAAATTCGTAGTGTTTTGTATGGCACGCGTGTTCCATGTTGTAGTAGTTTGATGATTACATATCTATTTTTTTTAAATCACTTTTCCTACATATAACGTCACAGTACTTAGTATGCTTTTAACATTTCAAGGGTACTTCAACTTACTTTAAATATGGAAGAGAGTATGTTGAATGTTGTGCATTGTTTCGCTGACGGTACATCAGTAACCCGTTTGTTTACAGTTTTCACTATCTATATTTTTCTCGCGAGTGAAAATTCCACCCGCCACATAGAACACCGTTTGCGGAGAGCGTGTTGGCTACTTTTTTCTTCGCTTGCCAGTACCGTTTGCATTCGCGATCGGTGGCTCCGGCACACGCTAACTATTGTTTTAACTCGACTGGAAGATCTTAACACATTTGGTTTAGTTTCTTTAAGCCGCTTGGCTTTAAGGCAGTCAGGCAAAAGGCAGTAAGGCAAGGCACTAACTTCTATGAGTTGCTATCAAAATATTACGTTACTTCAGTCGACAATCTATACTAATCACTACATATTATAAAACAGTCGTTCGCCACGCGCGACTGTTCGCGATTAACTCAAAAAGTACTGCACAGATTTTCATGCTGTTTTCACCAATGGATAGAGTGATTCTCGAGGAAGGTTTTAGTATATAATTTACAAAGCTACGCGGGTGAAGCCGCGGGCAGCAGTATTATTATAAAAAGAGAGAATATTTGTATTTTTGTATGTATGTAATGAATAAACTCAAAAACTACTCAACCGATTTTAAAAGTTCTTTCAACTATAGAAATCCACATTATTAGAGAGTAACATAGGATGTATTTTATAAAAAGAATACGCAGGCGAAATCGCTTGCAACAGGTAGTAAAAAATATTTCCATACAATTATTTTTAGTTCTCTATGGTGAGTAAATCCTATCCCAGTAAACTAGCTGCGTCCCGCGGTTACACTTTCTATGATTTAAACATACATTATGTATTTATTCTTATATTAATCTTGTATTGAGTGCTGTGTTTCAATAAAATAAAAATGAAAAAAATATTTCAATAAAATGTATATAATATATGCCTTCACTTTCTCTCTATATTTTTCCCAGTATTTTTTATCGTTTATATATTTGTACAGTTGTAGAGTTAAGGAGTGCAAATCATCAATAAAATTGATCGTAGGTACTCTCTTGCGCTGATAACACAGTAGGTATGCGAGAGGTTAGCAAATATTTTCGAGTAGTGTCTGCTAAACAACCTTGGTTACAACAAATACTGTGTTCGAGTAGGTACTCTCTGTGTGTTTACTTGTTACTGATAAACGTCATACTCTTTTTAAAAGAATTTTTATATATAAAAAAGTACTGCGAAGACGTCACAGATTGAATTGACTACTTGACTACCATTCGCTTCGTTTTCACACGAGTGCTAAGCTGCTAACTAAGTTCTACATTAATATCTGTGACTCGCGGTCACACCTGTCGTTCAATCAACTTTAACGTCAGTTATTAAATAACATATTAGCATATAAAGTACATATTTGCTGTTGAATTTTAAGACCAAAAATGTTTGTAGAGAACAGGGTGACACGCCTCTATAATTTTTAACTACAATTAGCACAAAAATCCGTTGCATTTACAGAAAAATCAAAAAAGCAAATAGACGCGACAAGTGACTCTAACCAGCGCCAAACCCCAATAAAATTAAGGGTACGAAGTATACTTACTGTTGCCTAGTTTAAAAATTTATAAGTTTATAGATTTTGTTAAATAAGTGTATATATATTTTAAATGTGGTTTCCAAGTCGTAACAGCTTATGAAACAAGTAAAACTAAAAATGTGAAAAGAACAAATAAAAAATTCATAACCTAGCCTAACAACTTTACAGTTGGCCGGATAGATGCTAAAAATACTGCAGAAATTTAAAAAAAAAAACGAAACATAGACAACCAGTCTTCCTGTGCTAATCGATGCCAATTACGACTAATGTATAGTGTGTGTGTGCGTTTGTGTGTGCGTGCGAGCGGTGCGCGGGCGCAGCGACAACTTGTAGCCTTGAATCCGTACAACGACTGCACTTGCATCTCGACGTGCGTTCGGATATGTACACCAAAACATTTTTTTATAAAAGGCGGCACATGAGCTGAACGTGCACTTGATGATAGGAGGCTATAATTACGTGATAGGTATATGTAAGATAAGATAAATCTCTAATAAGATGAAGAGTAATGGTAAAACTAAGGGGGGATAGGAAAATGATCAAATTCATTTGAAACGCTAAAAATAGTTTTGTATTTTTATTTTTATTTTGTAGCACAATTGAACGTTATTAAATTACAAAATTAATTTTTAAAAGATGATCAATACAATACATAAGGTGCAACGGCATAAAGTCGCTACTTTTTTCAAACAAACTCATAGTTTAGTACTATTTAAAAAGATGTCATTCTTATTAGACTAAATACGAGTAATTTTATAAGTGAAATTAAGCTCTTATTGGAAAAAATGTTAATTCTCAATGTTGAGTATGTTATCCGAACGCAACCAATCTGCAACACCTCTATTCCTATTGGCCACGCATCTCGGTTCGCGGAGTGCAGCCGCTCTCTTTGCACGCGCGCACTCACATATCTCTGTCTCGCTCGCGTGTGCAGGCGCAGGAAGAGCGGAAAGATTGATGATCTAACTAAGCGAATCGATCGACTACTCACTTGGTATGCTTTTTAGCTCATTATTTTAGACGCACTTCGTTTCGCAATCACAAACTTCAATGATTTCTCAAAAAAATTAAGTAAAATCTATACTGCTTACCTTCATATCTTCTTATGGATTTGTGCGAGTAGTCCATTAACTCGGTAAATCACATCGATTACAGACCGAGAAATCTATACCAAGGAAAATATAATTGTATAATACATACTATTAATGTATTCGTCTATATATTTACTAGCTGGTGCCCGCGACTTCGTCCGCGTTGAACGATGAAAGGTACCCTATGTCCTTTCTGGTGTCCCAGACAACGTGTATGCAAAATTTCATGGTGATAGGTTCAGTAGTTTTTGCGTGAAAGCGTAACAAACAAACGTACATTCACATTTATAATATTAGTAAGGATAGGATAGGATTATTAGTATATTTATAAATTACCCATTATTACTATATTTATTTACCTATAATCTATATTATCATGGCATCGATAGATAGTTCTGTTAGGCAAATATTTGTTAACAAACTTATTTTTCCTACTTGATTTGCAAATGTCGTAATTACGTATTGAAAAACCAATTTTATTGTAATAAATTTTTACTTATAGCACTCATTAATAATGTAGCTTTCCGTTAGCGAAAAAAAAATTCTAAATAGAAACTTTGCAAGCTTACAAACTTTGCTTCTTTATAATATTAAGTGTATATTAAACTCGTAAGAACATTAGTTATTATGCCTACTTGATACATTTTTTTAAAACAATACATTTTATCACTTAATGTTTTATCATTGTTTTAATAACTAATATATTTATTAACAACTAACACTTTAAAAATGATAAGAAATTCTAAGAAAGATATTCTATTATAGGCTCTCACTTATCTATTAATACTATTATATAAAGTTGAAGAGTGTGTCTGTTTGTTTGGTTGAACGCATTAATCAGGAAGTACAGGTTCGAATTGAAAAATTCTTTTTGAACGCTGACGAACTTTTTGAACCTACAACTACCAATATATACAATTTTCTTTCGTTTATATATTTTTTAACATCGGTAACTTATTAGATGGGGTTTAATCTGCATCACATTATTATTGTTGCTAAATAAAGCCAATGTGAAGACAATGATTTTATGACAACAGTTTTTTTAGCGAAAAATCTACTTTTTAGAACAAATCATAATTATGTCAAATCAAAAGCACATTTTAGATAATTTATTTTTGGCAGTGAATTTGAATTTGTCAAAAAATATCGTATCAGATAGATTCCTTTGTGATTAAATTGTTTAAGAAATAATAACTAATAATGAGTCTGAAAGGACTAATTTCATTCATTTAATTAACGTCATAATTTCTATTTTTTTAATTATTATTGTATGCTTAGCTTATATGGCATATCCGGTAAGACAAGGGTATAAGTTACAAATTTTTTTTAAAATGAGTTAAACTTAAAATATATGCAGAAATATCTTAAAAACATTATTAAATAAAAAAATATTTACAAGACTATGGGGCTTATTTGATGAAGAATTGTTTAAAAGCAATATAAGCAGAAGAATACGATACTGAATGCAAAAAAATTAACTTTAAAAGGCTCTCCTGTAAAATTACAAAAAGTGCAGTTATGCCCTTGTCTTGCCGAAGGTGCGATGTTGTCTCTTCTATTATCTATGTACTCATATAGATACATATAGTTATTCCATGTGACATTTATTGAGACTTTGACTTAGTTATTTTGTTATTATATTACTTATAAATTTATTGACAAATTTGCTATGAACACATTAAATGGACATAGCATAGTGCATATTGCATGCATAACATGTACTTACAAGTAAATTGAACGCCAAATGAAATAATTATATGCTAAATTATAATGCGGAGAAAATAGTGAGAAAACATTCATAGAATATGTTTCAACATTCAAAATCTTTCCTGTACCTAATATCGAAGTTATTGCTTATAAAATATCGCCTTTTTTGGAGTTTAGGTACTCCTTGAGAATCGATTTTGCGCCATCTACACAACATTATTTAAAAAAAGGATAATATTTAAATTTTATAATCGTTAAGGAGTATACTCCAGTCGTGTGTCGGAGCTGACACACACAATTTTTTTTTCTACCAAACTTAGTTAAGTTTGAAGATAGTTCAGAGAATAAGTTGATCAGTGTTATGAGGGTTCGATGGCCGACCGATCGCGATATGATACGACCCCTTGTGATAAAGATAAGAAATGTCACGGCTGTGCCACTGCGCAACTGTTTCATCCGTCTTACAATATTCATAATAAACTCAGGAACTTAGAATCACAGTAACATCAAAGTGCGGTTGAGAAACTTAAACTTAGGCCATGTGGTAGCCACGTCAGTGATTTCGATTTTTAACATTTCACTTTAGACTATAGGCAATTCGCATGAACTGTCAAAGGACAGTTAATGCGAATGACGGACTCAAACTGAATAAAGCGTTTAAATATTAAAATAATTTCCACTCTATGTATTTTATTGCCAAGACATACTAAATACTATCAATTTATTCAGATTATTCGTCTGAAGTTGACATTAAACATTTTGATTAAAAAAAAATCTCCTTGCAATAGGGTGGGTGCACAAAGTCAATATCTTATCTTATGTGAAACCATAAAATTCAACATACTAATTCAAACATAACTATTCGTTCATTATTTCATTCATTTTCCATTAATTTGTTCAATGTATACCTACTCTGTTTTTATTCTACGTTTTCTGGCAACAAGATGAGAACAACAAACATGACGAAGACTTATCGTAGCCCAATTATAAACGAATTAATTCCTACGAAGAATGGTTGGTTGAATCTACGAAGAATCTTAAAATGGCAGAAGTAGACACAATAAATAATAAATATTAATAAGGCCTAACTAAACAATAATAATTGGTAGACTTAATAATTGGTAATTTCAACCAACATCAAGTCTTTTGTATCAAAATATTGTCATATGCCATAATTTACTTAGTATCAGAATTTCGGAAAAAAATAGAAATTTCTTGAAAAATATAACCTTACAAAACAAAAACCTCAAGGAAACCGTTTAACCCAATAAGTACGTTTTGTCTGTAATTTCCTCATTATAAATGATCTAACTAAAGCCATCGATATTACTACATATTTTAAATTTTTAAAAATCTCAATTTTTTTAAAAAACAAATGAAAAATCATATTCTATTTGCTAATATAAACTAAAATTATATTATATTTAATTTGCTACCTATAAATATTGTACACAGATCAATTTGGACTATCTGGACGAGAAGGTTGGATATCTTATGTCAGCTGAGGGTTTTTTTAGACTTACTTTACTTTCCTTTTCCTGGCGAAGTTGTTTTTCACTGTTAAAATATTATTTCTATATCAAGAGAACAGGAATTGGGGCATTGTATTGTATCCTTGTTAGTTGAATATAAATGAATGTCAAGAAAATATTTGAACATAATGATTTCCTTGTAAATCAGAAAGTCTTTCTCGAAAATCATTTGAATTTGCTACATCCATACCTACACTGGTATCACTAATACCAGTCAATATAATATATAATATAACTATAAATTATGATATAACCATATAAGTCAAATATAGGTACTCGTAAAACTGAATATTAAAAAGGAACACATACCTAGATTTTTTTTTCATATGAAATAAATAACAAATTTTATTTTCTAAGCATTGACTTTTTTTAAAAAAATATATTTTGTATATCTTTAAAATTACTTCAGATTATTTTCATTATAATTTTAGTGATATTGCTTATCTCTGTGGTCATGTAATTTTCCATCATATCACTCATTTACATAAAACCAATACAAAATTATAATTGTTTTCTTTATGTATTAGGTTGTCAATATTGTTACTTGTTGGTCTGTGGTTACCTTCGCCAACGCCCGGGATGCCCGAGTAAAAAAATTTACTCGGGCATCCCTTACTCACTGAAACACAACAGCACACGTGCTGTTATTACACGGTTGTCCTTTGTAAGGCGGTGGTTACTGCGTACTGCGCAAAATATGACTGCAAAACTCAGTGTGCCCTTGTCACTACTTGTCAGATCCAGACCAGAGAGAACTTTGAAAAGTTTAGTTTTAAAAAATTCGAGACAGAGTGCTTTTTAAAACATTCGACCAATGGGCTCGTCAAATTAGTGAGATTTTTCTATTTTCTTGCGAAATTTGTCATAAGTAACGGAAATCTAACAATCAAATATGTATGTTTTTCTTTTAATAATATCTCTGTCATTGTCATGGCTATAATATATAATATTATGTTATACTTCTTTACACAAATAATATATTCCCAGGTCTAGAGCAGTGGCTTCTACGTCCTAGTTTTAGGCCTAATGTTCAGCATAATGCGTCTGTAAACTGTTAATGTTGATTATACAAGTAATATATATATTTATATCTTATTTTCAGATAATTTCCAAACAGTTAAAACATTAAAAGAATATATGTAAGTATATTATAATTAATTATTATAATATTTCAATGCACTTGTCTTCGAAAAACGATCATTTCGTAAAATCGGTTTCGAAAACACATTTTATCTAAAGAAAAAATAGTCATTCACATACAAATTAGTGTAATAATCGACAAAATATACAAACAATATGGATGACATTGGTCCTACATTCATAGAGCCCTATCTATTGTGATGACCGGCGAAACAAGACACTACGCCCAGAGGGGCACTCCCCCGCCACGTTCCAGCTTCGTACAGAGTCGTCGGGGCGCGGTAGGCCATATTATGCTGGACCTGTGTCACTGTGTCACGTGGTCGGCGCGCGCGCAACTTTATTTGTAAAGTCGGTCAATGCCCCGAGCATTAGATAAAAAAATATACAATTGTTTACGCGTTTATTACGCAAATCATAGATACGGATACTATTTCGCGTTCCGGTATTACATGATAAAGTAAAAATAATACATATCTCTGCGTAGGTATGTTAGTGCTTAGTGTTTTTAGACTCGTTACTATGCAACGATTAGTTATTTTATGAAAAAACTTGAAAAAAAAATTATGCACTTAAATTATGTATCAACATTAAAGATTTTGATTTGATTTATTGATACGCAATAAATATATAATGAATGACTCGTGTTCTATGCCGTAATATTTGTGTGATAACTACATTTTAATATACGAGTGTTACATATTAAAAAAGGTATTGAATACTGGGTTCCACCTGGACTGGCGTCAGTGAAAACCCGTTAGGTAACTTGGGAAAATTAAGGAAAGTGGAAAAAGCTTTGCGCACACATAGACAAATACACACACAGCTACGTAAGCGAACTACAGGCGCAGCGTCGCGTCGCTGTGTGCAGTGACGCACACTAGCGCCGAGCTACGAAAACGAAAGTGGCCGAGCGCAGGCGAAGTTTGCCGAGGCGAGCTCACGAAGTCAGTGGAACTCATCGTCGAACGAAACTGGGACATCAGTCGGCAATTGGACGCGATCGCCGGCGGACGTGGCGACCGGTTACAACACACACGATATTACGCTGCATGACATAACTAGAAACTGTGGGCTTGTGATTATGGTGTTTGTGTAATAAGTAAATATGATGGCTGTGGAGGCGCGACCGGCTAGTGCCGACCCGGAGTCCCATCGGTCTCCCGCGGTGGACCGCAGAGCGCTCAGTGCCGATACAGAGCCCCGCACCCTGGCCGCCAGGAAGGCGTATCCCGAGGAGACCCTGTCGCCTAAGCCTTCTCCGGTCGAAGCCGATGAGGATGTGCCTCTGGACTTGACTGTGCATAGTCGCAAAGAAATTACTGTTCGCGATTTCGCTCGCCATTCTTTCGTGGATCCAACGGACTATATGAGAGCAGAAGTGATCTTGAGGCAGTCTCGGGAGTACTTGGCTGCCGCTGCCGGAAGAGACTCCGGCACCGAATCGGACGACTCAGCCGGAAGACTAAGCCCCGGCGAAGATGCCATATCCGGGAAAGCTTACAAGAAATCACTCATGAAAAGATACAGTAAGTTTATTTTTTATGTAGGAAAACTATGGATTTTTTTTTCTGTAAGTAGATAGGTAAATATAAAAAGGAAATTTCGAGCTACGACACCGGCGTAGCGGTCGCTACGATTGTTCTACGAGAATTTTTTATAGCGTTTTAACAGTTCGGTTTTTTATGTATTATATTTTGACAATAATGTCCGTTGCATTTGATCTTCCGCCCAAACTGACCTACCACAACACTGCTATTGGGCGGGCGGGTGCTTAGAAAAGTTTGCCAGTCACAACTTAAGTAATTATTTTTACTTCATTCTTATTTGATTAGTGCAATTTGAACGGAACTTACCTATTATGAATGCTATTTACAAAAATGCCTTTTTATTCGACTTCAGTTTCTTAAATTGTAAAATTACGAAAAATATTTTTATGAAAATTTATTATTGTTTATTTTATTTATATAATCTTACGCGCCTAATGATTTATTAATGATTTGGGGTTAGACTCAAAAATTATTAAATTTTTATTTAGTAACTAATTTTATTACTGATGGAGCAATTTATCTCTATCTAACTAACAGATGAATAATTAAAAACTACTTAGATTTTTGGGTTTTTGTATGTAACGTGCAAATTATTTATGTATTAGACTAAAATTCTTTAATTTTCTAAAATAAATATTAATATAATAATAAGATTAATATAATAATATTAATATAAAATATTAATATAATATATTATATTAATAAGAATTAATTCCTATACTATTTATTTTATATAAATTTGTCATATTTTTACATCTGTAAGTAATTTTTAATGGTATCTAATATACAATGTCCAATTTTTGTACTTACAGAATTCTAGAAAAAAATTTGTGAATTCTCTTTGAACAATAGTAAACAACCGTTGCGAATTTCTAAAGGCGTAATAAATAAACGCAAGACCAGACTGATTGTCAGCAGTATCGACAATGCACTATTGTCTCAGAGAAAAATGTAAAGTTAAAACAAAATTATATTACACATTTCAAATTACAAATGATCAGAAATATTAGACAAAATTATAATAAACACGAAAGAAGCTAAACAAACTGAACATAGTACCTACTTCTCGTCTTATAATAATGTCTATATTTTTCTTGTCTGTGAATACTATACTATGTAGGTATAATATGCACATACTAAACAAAAGCTTATGATGCGAAACGACCATTTTTTTTTTAAGATTATTATTTACATAACACTATAGTATATATAACATATACTATATAGTTTTTAACATAATTATTTTTCAAATGAAAACACAATAAAAAGCAATGACTATAAAAAGCGTCTTATTTAAAACTATGAAATATTCTATTTTTACATTTTTTGCGACTCTTCATGTTTCTTTTAACAAATTATAATAGTGTCTTAAAAATACGTCTCACTTTTGTAAATAATATTTAATAACATTTAATACAAAATTAAGTTATTAATGTTAGATATAATTCACAAAAAACCCATTCCATTCCCCAGTTTCCTATACCTTCCTACTCCCTTATTCTACCTTTATGGTTCCACTATGGTCGGCAGCGCATTTGTATCAACTATGGAAGTGGACTTTACATTCAAAAAATCAACATAAAATGACAAATTAAAGAAAATTGACAAAATTGACTCTGGTCTGGATTTGAAAAGTAGTGGTCTGGATTTGGGCAGCCCGTCTGGCGGCAGTAACCACCCCCTTACAGAATACCACCGTGAAATAACAGCATTTACGTGCTGTTGTGTTTCGGTGAGTGAGTAAGAGTTGCCAGAGCCCTAATACCCCATCCCTTCCTTATCCCTTATCCTTAATCCTATGGTTTACAGCGCACTTATAGCACTTATGGCGTTGCTTGTGTTATAGGCGACGGTAGCCACCTACCATCAAGTGGACCGTCAGCCTCTCTGTCGACCTTAACATAAAAAAATAATAAAAAAAATAACCCACTCACATTAATATTATGTTCCTTGTTTATAAATACTATTAATAATAATAAAATTGTAACTGCACATGCACACGTAGTACTACTGGGCGGTGTGAGTACAAAACAAACGTATGAAAAAAAAATCCATCCTCACAGCAATAAATGTAATCCATTACAATGAACTGCATCGACATACATACAGTTCGTTGGCATATCACGGAAAATATACCTATATAATAAAATATGTAGTTTTTCAAACGCGTGTCGAATATTTGAAAAAAATAATTAACTCAAACATAACTCAGACTGCATTACACACACTGCATTTCATACTGCATTTCACAATCTTAAATTTAGGCAGCCCGTCTAGAGTCTAGCTGCTGTAACCAAAACCGGTAAAGAAAACCACCATGAAATAACAGCATGTGTGCTGTTGTGTTCCGTTGAGGAAGTGGCAAAAGCCAGAGCCTTTACTATCCCCGATTCTTTATACTACTAAAGGTTAGTCATCTACTGACAAGTATCAAGTGAAATGTCTGCTTGTCTGTCAACCTTTACATAAATAAGAATATAGGTAGTTTAAAGTTTCTTTATAGCTTAATTTCAAGCTTAAACTATTATAAATTTCAAGACTCGATATCTTTTTTAGACGGAATGCTCAAACGACATTTTGCTTTTATTAGATAAGGATAATGTTTAAATAATTGCAATTCGCAAATCAATATTATTATAAGAATAGTCAGCGGAAAGGCACGAATGGCACCATCATCGGTTTGGATTCTCAGTATCGCGGGTTCGACGCCCGACTCACTTCCGAGTTTGGTCACGATTGAGACGATATGTTTCATATCTCCTATTACCTAAGCCCTCTTCGCTCAATATGGCTCTAAACCGTATTGAGCGTCTACAAGTTTGATACAATAATTATTTCATATAATTATGAACCTTATTCACAACGTTGCTGCCCAGTTGATTAGTATAATCTTCATACGATTTTCTTTTTTATAATAACAATGACATACAGGCATACATCTCGTATGATTCCATAGTTACACGCTCGTACATCATACCATAGTAAGGTCGCCCTTAAATTACCTAGAAGAGTCTCGATAAATGTTAATTTTAAGAAAAATCACACCCAATTTTTGAGCCCCAATGTTTTTTCAGTAGAAATTTGGGTTAAAAATTAAAGATATCGCTATTGATTTTACCAGATTTTTTTTCTGAAACAGTTCGACACAGATTGATAGACAGATGTACAAACATATCGCATTGGTAGAAGTATTGCAAAAGAAATAATTCTATTCTAAAATCTTTCGTAACAATTTGTTTAACAGTTTATAGTAGACTCGTATATGCATACTAAGAAAAGACAGATTTAACTAGTTCTTATTAGAGATTAAGCGCTGGAATAAATAACCGAAAGTATTTCTGATAAAAGTCCTCCTAGAAAAATCGTCTTTGAATTTAACCGATCAAGTCAAAACTTACATGGCGAGTTCGGTACACATATAAGAAAAATATAAGGAATCATCAAAGACATGATAGGTCTTTGAGGTAGACTTAGCAAGATGTAAGGTCACGTTTAAAGCAGTGAAATACACTTAAAAGTATTACAATTAACTTACTGTAAGTAAATAACTGTAACTGTAAGTAAGTAGCTACTTACAGTGACTGTTTACTTTATTTCCCAGCCACTGTTAGGACACAAGCCTGTCCTCGTCATCATCTCAGTCGTAGAAACGTCCTACGACTGAGACAAAAGGCCTCCCCCATAAATTTCTAATACGCTCTTTTTTTTTTTTTTAAATATATAATGTGTCACTAGAACTTTCCCATGGTACTCAAAAGATGTACAGAAAACAATAGCGAGTGGTAAGCAGCTGCTAAATGTCGATTATCAAACCATTACAAATGCCGGAGAAATGCATCTTTCCGACCTCCAATCCGCACACAGCACTTTCAAATGCAGTAAGTAAATTCTTAACTCGAGTTTAATTCTTTTAATTCGAAATCTCTTTTTTTAAATTATTTGTTTCTAAACTAGTTTTATTTGTAAGTCTTTTCGACTCTTTCAACTTAGTTCAGAGTAAGTTATTAAATATTTTATTGTGTGGTTAGGCGATGACATATTTTACGAGGTTTGTCATATTTTTCTAATATGACCATTATCAGTGTACTTGTACAGTGTACTTGTCAAATTACTTTATGACTAGCTTTTTTAAAAAAAATCTATTGCTTAGTCCAAATTATCATTGTATAAAATGTTAGATATCAAAATTGATTCTACGGTTTAGGCATTAAATCGTTACAGACAGGGGGAATTCGCGTTTTAAATATTAGTGTCATCAATAATGTTATAAATCGCACACTAGTTAACATAAATTGAAATTACATATTTTAAATATTTAATGGAGTTAAACTACCCCAGTTGTGTGGTACTGTGGAGTTGCAACTAACGCATGATACCTGTGATGCGCCGGCGCAGGTCGGAAGTGAAAGGTGCATAAAAAATAAACATTCGTACAACGATCTGAGGATTACGCCGGATGCCAATACGTGATCGGCTTCGAATCATATTTTTTTTAACATTATTTAAGAAATTAATATTCCCATTACAGATATCAACATTTTGTCTAATTTTACAGAAGCACGCATTTGTTGTTGTTAATTATTATTATCGGCAAAAAACATATACTTGCCACTATTGATTTGAACAAAAAACATTAAAATATTGCAATGTGTTGCCATTTACACGGTTTTTTTTTATAATTTACCATTATAACAAAATAAATGTACATAATATACTTTATTAAATTAAAAATAAAATTTACAATCATTACTTTAATTTTAAGATTAAAGAAAAATTGAGTTATTACTTAACAAAAATGATGTGTGTGTTTCTGATTTTGTGTATTTTTGTGAGTGACTGAGTCTTCATGCCAACATCGAAGTATCGCTAAACGGCTAATAGCTAATTGGTTTTCCCCATTTATTTTTTATTTGGAACCCGGATATTATTTTAAGAGGTCGTTGCCTCGCTAATTATTTACATAAATTATTACGAAAGCCAATAAGTAGTTATACCGTAGACAAGACGAAAATTCTTCGTCATAGTTAGAAGCCTTACTTAATTCAAAATCAAAACATTGACCATAGAGCTACCTGTTCGAAGAAATTTAAACGAAACAAAAAAATAACAATTTTGAATTACATTAATTCTCTATTTGCTTTGATTTAGTAATAAATAACGTTTATCTGCATTCAAATTTGAACTTTAAAATTATATGCCATTAAACTCCGAATTATTCATCTTTAGTTTCCGCTTTCGACATATCGTCGTACATAAATAATGGATAAAGTAAAGGGTAAAAAAAGGGTTGCTCCTTTTTTCAATAGCTTCCTGCAAACTGTCCATCTCTGTCACTCGCAAGAGCTGCAACAAGGTCAGACAAGGATAGCATAACGCCGGCATAGACCATGTTCGACTGAATTTTTTAAATATGCACTTTTGGTATTCAAATGACGTTGACGCATCCGTTTTTAGAATAACGAAAATAAATAAACGCATCGTCGACAGAAATAAAAAAAAACAAAACTGTCTATTGGTAAACTATAAACAGTTTTACAACTTCCTTACAAAAGTTTAACATATTTTTTTTATTTGTTTAACAACTTGGTTACTATAGGCTGAATAGTTGAATGTCTTTGCCAATAAACTACAAATTAGAGGTTTCAACATGTCAATTCCTTGTTGATACGTTATAATTCAGTATTTTTGAGCAAACATGAAGTTTCGTAATCGATTTATTATCTTATAGACACAAGTTTATCGTGTTATCAGTCGGAGTGAAATGTGGTCGCTAGTGCGTTGATCCTTATTTCGGCCGCATGTAAGCGCCGGCGCGCACTTTTTGTCCGACCTTCAACCGCGTCGCAAGGCTGTATTTGTTTCACAATAAACAAACAGACAAGTGACCTATCCACCGTTACTTTGGGGCCCCCACATATGACACAATACTTGTATCAACTCATGTTTGCTACCTTAATTTTTTGTATATTCTATTTATATACTTACTTGTTTATTTTTAGCAGTATATTTAAAATATATTATATTTTTAGTATAATATTTATATGTAGGCTAAACAATGAAAATTATAAATGAAAATATACTCGTGTTTTAATGATATTTTTCTTTATTGAGACATGTGAACTGATTACGATCTGAGCGGAAAAATATGAAGTTAATAGGGTCATGTTGACTTGGTAAAAACTGGCGGTTTCCGTAACCGTATACCGTTCACCTTGTCGGGGTTCATCTGTCATAGAAAAAACTTAACCCAATTTCAAAAAGTTCACCGAAAAAAAGCCTACCTGCCTCCTGTACACCCTTATTATGTTAAAAAACTGTTAACTGTAAAATGGTTTTTTAAACTCACCCAGTTTTTGCGATGTTTTTGCGCTCTCGAGGTGTTTTATTGCAAAATTTATGAGTGCATTCCTTGTTACGCAACGGTACTATGGTTTTTTTACTGCAAATAACATGTTTGCCGAATTTATTCGGTGAAATGCGACAATTGTTTGTAGCAAACATTGCGTACATACTTTTGAAAGCCACTTTAAGTCTCTCTCTTTTTGAAAAAAAAATCGTTAAGCAAGCAAACAATAAGCACTAACAAATTGTTTAATGTTAAAACGTTTGCGTCAGCGAAAAAAAAAGGCAATTATGACTCGGAATTTCGCACAATATTTCCTGGACACTTTTCAAAAGGCGTCCGCCTTTTCGCGCGGATCCGAAATGTACTTTAACTGGACCTGTCTAGAGTTTAAATTGTATTGTTAATTAAGATAACGACGTTAGGTATCGTCCGTCCGTCTGTACGTGATGTCACCGGGCTGTTCGCTTCCGGTCCGCGATAAAATAAAAATGTCTACTATACAGTAGACATTTTATTAATAAATATACAATGTTTTTGTCTAAAAATAACAGACTCATTGACGTATTATTAACGTAACAAGATAACATAGTTATGTGCTTTACTTCCTATTTAATATAATCTTTCAAAAACAGCACAATATAAAAGATAATAAGGGATACGTGTACTTAATATTAAACAGACATATTTTTGGGCCTAGTACAATACTATAAGACATCCTTTAAATATAATAATAACATTGTTCTTATGAATTATATAGGTTACAGCGATGTCGAACAATAATTGTCAAACTAATTAGGTCTGTCACTTGACAATAAATTTGTCAATAAGTTTTATTTGTTGCTGAAGTTATAGGTGCTATAAAAACATTCTCCATATTGACTTACCATTACAGAAAAATAAATATTCGCTAATATTGTTAATTGATAAATTATTATTTAAGGTCAAGTTCTTTTATTGATAAGAAGTCATCCATGGGCACAGTGGGCACTTTCGACAAACACTATTAGATTATTTTTGAAGTCATCTATATAAAAAGTGTTCTTGTATTTAATTTTTTTACAGTTGAATGATTGTATATTTTAAAAACAATGCTCAATATATTATGTTTTGTTGCCATTTCATATATGACATGGGAAAATTAGGTAGTATTATTTTGTTATCAAATCAATTAATAATAATAGCAATATGCAAAAATGTGTGTGTGTTTGTAGGTATAGTATTTATACATAGGCGTGTCATTTTAGAAAATTATAAATACCAACTACATAAAACATTAAGTTTTCTTTTAGCGCCATCTGTCGACGATTTTCAGTGAAATCGTTCACCGAAAGGAAGTTAGTATGGGAGCAGTGGTGGCGTTTTGCAATTGCACTGTGGGCGTTTCAAGGCTTCGGCTATAATACTCGTCGCACATTCAATATTGCGTAACTAGGATGTTGGGTAAGCGCGTGCTGTTTGGTGCCGTTCGGTGGTGTGTTGTAAAAACGCCGCCGGCCAACAAGACGTCCACACACGCCCAACTCTTAACACCGACTGCGTAACAAGTAGTAACAACTATTTCAAATTTCGAACGAATTCGCATGCAAATCACTGCGAATGTGGGTTTTTTATATTTTCGCGAATTTCTGTGCCACTATGTTAACCACTGTTGTATATTGCTAATGTCTCGATGTTTAATAGCTTTGTTTTTGACGTGACGTGAAATATAACGTCACGTCAGACAGTGCTTCCATGTTGGAAGGAAATTGAGAAAAGTGATGATACAATTAGATGCTACAGCTACATGTCCTATCTATCATCTACATCCACAAATTAATTACACCACTCGATAGCTAAGGATCAAAGAAATTTTTTTTGGTATTTATGGTATATTCGAATTCATTGGATATAGATGTTAATACGCTCAAAGAAAATATTACTCATAACGTACACAACACAGCCACGTCCAATTTCGTCTTGTGAGACTTCTTTTTTTTTTGTAAAATCAAACAGAATAAGTAAGTAAATTACGAAATAAACATCTGATGAATTTATATTGATGCTATTAAATCATGTCTAGATGATTTCCTGTTATGGCGAAGCGATCATGTGATGCAACGTCCGTCCCCAGATTGAGGTGTAAATAATATTAATTGCTGGTCTAAATGTTAAGTTTATAGTTAATTTGTTGAGGCGGATGCGGTGGGGTGCAACGTGTGCCGCAATGTGTAAGGAGGAAATCGTTTGTCGATTATACACACTTACTAAAGTGTGTTGCGTATCTTTTCCTTATGCATACTTTTTAGACTTTGCGAAGAAATATGCTTACTAAATAATATTTCAATAAAATAAAATGCAATCAATATAGATTTATTTCAATAAATCTTCATTTAAAAATTTTTTATCATTTCTGTCAGCAACATAACTGGTTACACTACAGAAGGCTTGTGGTAAGGTAGTTTTTGTGCACCATTTGGTAAGTTTTAATTATCTATAGTATCCTATACCTTGGTCTTTAAAAGAAGTGCCTATTTATTTTATGTAACCTAGAAGTAGGAACAAGTTGATCTTAATTTCTTAAACTGTCTTTTTAATTAGTCATTATTCTTATTAACGTAACTATTATACATTATTTTTATCTGGAGCTGCTTAGAAATAAATTTATTTTGATAATAAAAAATGTAGGCAATGTTTGATCAAGTAATTTCGATAGTTAAATATTTATATGATTGAAAACTTTCGTTATATTTTTAGTCTAAGTATAAATTTCAATTCACACAATCGAATAATAACGAAAACGACAAACAACCGACGGCAATAAACGGTTACGAAACAGATAACCGTGTCAATGTCAGCAAAAATCTCGAAGCGAATTAGTATAGAGGCGTGGAGAGGCGATTAAACGAAAGAACCGGTAAATGCTAACCGGAAACCGTAAAATACCGACATTTCCCGCGCGCATGCGCCGCCAGCGAACGAGCCGACAAACAAACAAACAAACACAACATAGGATATGCGATACAAACATCCACACGCGCTCATTGTCTTCAATAAACCATAACAAACGACGAGATGAGATTGTTAATTACAATAGCGATCAGATTTTCTCTTACAAATTTGTAGCCTTCGTCGGGCAAAAGACAACCTTTAAAGAAACCTAATGTCACAAAATAATCTCAAAAAAAAACTAAAAATAAATGTGTGGTGACTTGCAAAACATAAATTAAAAATTTATAATATAGTAAATTTGTAGTAAATAAACAAATTTAATAATTCATTATTTATTAGTTGACATAAATATTTTACTTACAGAGTAAAATGAAGTTTATAGAGTACTGACAAAACTGCATTTGAAATGTCATAGTCAAGCACACACTATTATTATTTTTGGTTTTGTTTCAATAACTTTATTAAGTATTGACATTAACAACAATCAGGAAAAGTACACATAACAAGTACCTATTTAGCATTTTAATAACAAACAATTTACCTGTCAAGAAATTAGTAAAAATGACGTTAGGAAAAACACGAGGAAGAAGCTACGAACAATTAAATCCTTGATCCGAACATTGAAGTATACCTACTCGTACAACATACTTTTGATCACGGAAGCACTGATTCATAACGATAAACTAATGACAAACAGAACGTCATACAACAAGGAAAAAAATCACACAAAGAATGTAGTTCAAATCAAAGCTAATGAAACTATATTGGCCTTATAAGAATTTATTAATACCTAATAATACCCATCTCTATCTTTAATTCGAAAACAAACTCTATCACTTATGTGTCAGTAATTTTGTGCACTTATTTCTTCTAAACTAAACACTAAATTCTGATGCAGGTATACTTTTACTATAGCTTAAAGAATTCCAGAGCTTCATAAGTGTAATACGTTCTTATAAAATTTATAAATACGAGAAAAAAACGTTATGGTTTTGTAATGAAGTTGTCAGAAGTCATTATTTGAATAATGACATTAATAGTTATTTTTCGTCAATGTGTGTGATTTGTTAAATGATCATGTCATTAAGTGTTATCTAGGAACTCAAAAAAAATCAAATCAAATGTTAATTCATAAACATTACATATTGTTTTTATTGTATAAATAAAAACAAAATTGTATGAATTTATGAAAAAAAATCTACTAAAAATAGAACTAAAGTAATAAAACTATAAATAGAAATAGCCTTTGATATTATTAATAGTTTATATTCTTACTGGAGTGTTTGTTTTATATTTGTTTTAGAATATAAAAATTCTTTTTTTTTTGTTTTTACAATTTTCCGTCTATTTTGACGCATTAAGAAGATAAATATTCTAAGTAACTCTCTTTGTCTCTAGAAAATCCTAATTTTTCATACCAATAATTGCAAGAGTTTCGTACGAGGCAAGGATACGAAACCGGTTATTACGTATGGCAACACCGAAACGAGAGGAATAATCACTCATGCGTGTTGCGCAACGTAACGTGTGCGTTTGCGTTTATTTACAAGGTACACAAACAGGAAAATTTGGCTCAAACCCCACCACCTGAATATTGTTTTAACTTTTACAGTAACGCGAGGACGTGTTTTGAATTCTCAAACGAATGTAACGGTTTCATTTGTTTTAGTCAAATTTGACAAATCTCAATAATATTATAAATTGTTACTTTTGTTCTATAGTTAAACGGGGCTCAAATCTAGCAATAACTTCTGTGTACTCATTTCCAAAGAGCTTCCGTCTTACTCTGTCCGCCCACCTGCGATAGGTCGATCGAGCCAACATTTCCGGTTTTTACCGGTTTACGAATATAATCGCTTATGGGTCATTTTATGTAACAATTTACGTTAAAAATTTTCTTTTAATATAATCACAATTTTAACAATATAATTAAACAATCCAAACGCTTAATTGAATCTGATTTAAAGTGGGTATTAACTAGTCTACAAGATTAAATCTAAAACCGGTTTCTAAAATAATAACAACACTCATTTGATTATGTCACAGAGCAAGTATTTGGAATAAGCACAAGTTGATACTAGTTTTGCGCGCATTTCAATGTAAAGTTCACAATTCGAAGGCAAAATTGAAAAGTACGCCCAACGATATTCTATAACTGCAATTATCTAACTATATAGGTATAGATTAGGCCGTTACTTTGATTTCCTCATACTTTTTTTTAAAATCACATAATTTGCAATGAATTTTCTTAAAATATTCATTAGCATCATTATTGCAATGTAGACTTATAACGCAGATGACATTATAACGCAGATTTCATTACAATAGTTTCCCTACTCATTAAAATTCAAGCTCATAGACATTAAATTGAGGACTGAGCACTGAAACCTACCGATATTCGACCTGCGTCTATCGTGACGACAGCAGAACCATCTATACCTACTGGTATTTTTTATTACTGGTTCCTGAAACCTACCGATATTCGACCTATACAATGGCATTATTTTCTTAAGGAAAATGTCTGCCGGCAGCCTGGCAGTCCACTTGATATTAGGTAAGTGTGACGCCATTAGTGCCATAGTAGGATAAAGGTTAAAAATTTAGAAGGGGATAGGGAAACGGCTCACCGAAACTCAATTTTATTTATTTCACTAATATTTTGTAAAGAAGTGGTAACAGACGAAGACGGCTGCGCAATTTATGTGCGAAACGCGTGGTGCACTAAATTCCAGAGATTTCTAGTGACCGCTTGTTTATTGAGATAATAGCGCTCGCACAATGCACATAGATTGTGTGTTTAGTGAACTGTTGCCTAGACTATGTTTACTATCGTAGTGCGCGCGGGAGGGGAGGCGAGTGCAGGCGGGAGGGGAGTCGCTCGCCTACAATCGGGTCAAGGGAGCTGCGATGCACCGTTCACGTGAAATCTCACTTTCGCGCGCTGCACCACCAAACATGGCGGCTCGATAGTGATGCGAATTCGTTCTCGATGACACAGTTTTCCGGTTTTTTCCGTAAAAAAAAAATCGATCTCACAATTAATTAGGTCACCGTTGGATTAATGTTCTCGTGTGTTGCAACATTCAACGCGACTAGGTGCGGATTGAAAACAACAAATAAACTGAGTAGATATGTGTCAAATATCCTTGGCACTATTTCGTATTTCCTCGGTTAAGTGTACCCACACTTTTGTAATTGAGATTGTAAACTTATCTCGCTGTTAACGACATCTTATCAATGGACACCTCGAATTAATGCAATACTCACTCGATCGGGCTCGATAAAAAATTTATTATGACGTGACCGCGTTTTTAAATTGATATTATTTTAGACTTCCTTACGCCGAACGTAATTTGTGAGCTAGATATCTGAGCTAGTCCAGATTGATGGACTGTCATCACAGGTCTTCAATTCTAGGGTTTCCGATTATAGAACTTAATTTCGTATGCTTTAGTATCCGAGTTAGCCAAGAAATCTAAATAAGTAAATATATTTTAGTACATTCTTAATAATTCGTGTGATTTAATTTTGTCTTTCTATGAGCGATTTGTTACTTATTAAGTGGAATTAATTAAGTCCTTATGTCGTCTAAGAAAATTGTAAACGCAATAATTTAAAGCTTAAATAATATCATGACGTTTATAAATTATAATTTAATATTGTTTGATTGATTCATTAGTAACTGTAAAATTTATTCCACCTACACTCATTGTAAATAATAAATGAACATTTGCGATGCTTCCTAATTTTGAATTTTAAACCGGCATAGTCACGGCATAATAATTATATTTTGATTGTCTCCAAGTAGACTTCTACCGGCTAATTGACAGATGAAATATTATAACGTGATCTTAGTCAAGTGAGAGACACGCCGCCCGCGACCAGGAAGTGTGACTTCCTCATAAAAAAGCCACAGAGCAAAGAATAGACTAGACAAAAATGATAGAACAAATCATAAATAAGTTGTTTACGAAAAAGTGAGGCCGTGAGTTGAATTAACGCTGAACCGAGGTTGCACGTACACAAGCAGTTGTTTCCTCGCGACCAAGGTTGGGGCCGAAAGCGACCCAAAAACCGATCGTAACCAGGTTTTAGGACATGACTAATAGACAATGAGTTACGACAGAATACGTCTCGATTGTTGCATCGACCAGTTCACCAAACTCTATATTGTCATCGATACTTTTTGAAATTTTAATTGGGTCAATTTTACTCACACACGCCTTTTTGGTAATGCAGTATATGTATGATTTATTGGGCCAAGGAGAGACGGCTGTATAAATCTAGTTCTTAAACAAACTGATGACATAAATGATGCTGTGATTTAGATTTCTAAATTTACGCTCGGGTTTCTTTCAAGACATTATTATTAGGTATATCATATTAGTCATATAAAGTTGCAATTGAGACACTTTTTATCTAATTACACTTTTAACTTAATCTAAATATTTGCATATTCAAAAGTTTCGGAAGGATCTTTTTGTATGTTTTAAAATGTTGAACAGTAATATCAATTTTAGTATTTACCCTTTAAAAAATTAAAGAAACTTCATTCTGGACTATATCCTTTCTTCTTGACATTAAAAATACCTATAGTTTATTTTTCATTATAGCCTCTCCTATAGTAAAACTTTTCGCCGTTTTATTAAAATAGTGTAGTGTTTCGTATAAACAGGGTTACCTTACATTTATAACATCAGTGTTAGGTATATTTATACATAGCAACAAGATACAATGGCGAGTGCACGCGCATCCCGCCCTTCTCGTCTCTCTGACCTACATACTAATACGATCACTCGTCATACGCTCACACAGACAGTTTTACTATTACATTTTATATGTATGTATTTCATTACCAATGTTTCCCAAATTTTCCTTAAATTGAGCACAAAGAAGTGACGCTGCGCCGAATAAATATAATCTTTGCCGGTCTTTCAACGGATGAGTCACAGCGAATAGAGCCATTGCGTAAATCCCTCCAAATACGGCTCGCATTTGCATATATTGTAGTCCGTCATTTCTTTTTATTTATATATCTGATCAATATTTGTCTTATATATAGTAGTTGTATATATATTTAAAGAAATGTAGTGCCACTATTCTGCCACTGGTTCTGTATATTACATATTTTGCGTGGAATGCTGTAAAGTAAATATTATGATGGAGTTTTACCAATAATTTTTTAAAACAACTAAAATCCTTCTAATCTGTAGTATTTACTAATCTAACCGGATAATTGGAAAATTTTGTGGGATGCCTATGTCCAGCAGTGGACATCCTGCGGCTGAGATGATGATGATGATGATGAAGAATCTGTAGTATTTAGCAGTAAAGCCCCCACATTCCCCTCACATCCCATAGCAAAGAGATTTGATGTTTGTAACATTATAGAGTAGATGTCTTACAAAATCCCATTGTAAAATAACATGCTGTTGTGTTTCGGTGTACAAGAGTTTCGGTGTAAATAAAGGCCCGTGTCTCCTCTGATTTTTATCATATACTATCCCTGTCCTGTGTCCCGTAGCCTATCCTGTGTCCCGTACGTCTAAATGTTTATATACCAAGTTTCATGAAAATCAGTTAATTCGTTTAAGAATTATAGAGGAACATACATACATACACATACATACATACATACATACATACATACATACATACATACATACATACATACATACATACATACATACATACATTCATACATACATACATACATACATACATACATACATACATACATACATACATACATACATACATACATACATACATACATACATACATACATACATACATACATACATACATCTGAAAGCAAAGTAAATTACTCCATTCTGAAAACAAAGTAAATTACTCCATGACCGACCCTTACAGATTTATTATTAGTATTGATGATCAAATATAGGACAGTCTAGCCATTGCGCTGTTCTATTGCTAGTGGCGTCTATAAAAACGGCAAATGTCTAATAAGGCATGTGCCAATGGAGGTGCAGCGTGCAGTCGGTTATTAAAGTCCGCAAGATAAACGTGTTATCAACGTAATCGCAACGGTTTCCATTTCGCAGCGCGACTTTCTTTCGTTTCCCGCGCGCGGCCACTTTCCCCGCGCTTTTCCGACGCCATCTTGAATCAGCTCCCTCCAACCGTCGACGGCGAAACAATCTTTTTTTGTGCCTCGTCTATTTCTGTTATTGTAATAATAATAAAAAATATTGCTCACATATACTTAATACATTTAAATATTTATTACGATTAATAAAAAAAATGATTTTTCAATAGAAAACAACAAATTATTATACATTATTTTAAAGTCAGTGTTTCAGTATGTCAGTAAGTGAACATCGTAGAACAGTAACACTTGAGTTTTAATTTTTTTCTTTTCTGATTCTGATAGATTGGCAATTTATTAAAGACTAACAGTGTTCCGAGGTTTCACCCGTCGTTTATTTATAAATTGCCAAAGACGTGCACATGTCAGCTCTTTATGACATTATGCATCAAGAATGGGTCTATTAAATGCAAAAAGAATTTTAAATGCGACTAGTAGTTCCAGAGATTAGCGCATTCAACCACACACAAACTCTTCGTGGTTTGTGAAGAGCTCTTCGAAAGCTATTCCCATTTTTACATGAATGCAATGTCAAGGCTTATACGGAGTTTTTTTTTAAATAAACTCTTCATAATGTACCAACATTAATTAAAACCGTCAAGGCATATTTAATGAGTCATTGTATTAAACAAATAATTATTGTAGTCTCTTGATACAGATGCAACCGTGGGTCGTCGATGGGACAAATGTGTCACATTGTATAGAATTTCATGAGGATATTTTTTAAAAAAAGCTATAACTTAAATATTTTGAAATTATTAGTAGTCGCGTTTGCTTACTAAACTTCTATACTTATAAAATTGTTTGCCCTGATTGATTGTCAACGCACAGACAAAGCTACTAAGTCTTAAAAGCTGAAATTCGGAACGTTTATTTTTATAATATAAGAAAAGGGATTTTTGAAAATTTCAACTCCGTGTGAAGACTAAATTATCGCAATTAAAAATGTACATTTTTAAAATAGTGCAGCGAAACATACTAAGAACAGTTTGTAATGTTAATGTCATAAAATAAGATTTTGACGTGTCTATTTCGGTCTCGCGGAAACTTCATCGAGGGAATGTGTGTGTGTGTGTGCTTTTTTTATTATTTTTACGATGAGTGACGTGCGCCCGCGCATTTTGGGTGGCGATAAACAATTTAAAGAGAGCTCGTTTTCTGACTACTTCTTTTTTTAGTTGAAACACATACAGGGAAAGTATAAAAGACTTTATTTTATTAAAAATCGACAAACAGGCTGATGACAGACCACTTTGATGGAAAGCGGTACCATCGCCTGTCAAAACAAGCAACACCATAGGTGTTACTCTATACTAATCTATACTAATATATATAATATCTACTAAGCTGAAGTGTGTTTGTTTGGTTGGTTGAACGCGTTCTCAAGAACTACTGGTTCGAATTGAAAAATTATTTTTGTGTTGGATAGTCTATTTATCGAGAAAAACTTTAGGCTATATAACATTTTGAACGCGGACGAAGTCGCGAGCAACAGCTAGTAAATAATATAAGGATTAGGAGGGGAGGGGGTAAACCTTATTATTCTGTAAGCGTATGGTTATGCCACAAGACGGGCTGAAAATAAAATTGTATCACTGAAAAAAATTAATTTGCTCTGCCACGACTAAAACTAGTGTAAATCAAGTAGTCAAGTTTATGTTTAACATTCAAAAAGATGACATTATAACCTTTAGTTTAAAGGAACGACTCATATTGTAAAAATTTAACAGATTTACCTATATATAAGTATTTAGTACCTCTCAAATCCAACGGGCGTTTCCACGAGTCTACAAATTCACCCAAGATAAATCCCAATTTTAATCAATTTAATTTTAATTTTAACAACAAATTTTAATGCGATTTAAAGGGGGAAGGTTTTTATATATAATTAGCTACTGCCTGCGACTTCGCCGGCTTAACTTTGTAAATTATATACTAAAACTTTCCTGGAGAACCACTCTATCCATTGGTGCAAACAGCGTGAAAATCAGTGCAGTAATTTTTGAGTTTATCGCGAACAGACAGACACAGACGCGGCGAAGGACTTTGTTTTATAATATGTAGTGATTTGCAGAAAAAAATCCTGCGGGACGGCCTGCTATTATATAAAATAAAATTATAAGTTCAACAATTTACATTTATAAATATTTATAACTTAAAGTATTGTGAAGAGAAAAATCAACAATATTACGACAGTAACTCTTATTTAATCTGAGACAATATTGACATATTATTTACTTTGATTGAATAAAAATACGCACATACAAAAACAGGTGTATTAACCAAATATACTTGACCCCTATAATTGACCGATATTCAAAGAGATGAGAGCTCCTCCAATGTTGATGTTGATCATTGGATCGGTTTGAAATAGCTGTCGTTTCCCGGATGCGGAGCTCTCGCGTCAGACACCTCTGAACAGAGTCTAGAGATTTGCCGAATCTTGATTACATCAAAAACCGCTCTTATCACTATCCCAGTAAAGTTTATTTCACATTGTTCCGTTACAATATATCTGTTTCATTTTGTCCGATAGTTAATCACATTCTTTCCAACATTATAACAATGCTCACATATTTATCGTTAATGATAGATAATAATGAATCAAGGAAGTTTATGTCTGAGATTTGCTTGGTTTACTATAGATTGACTTCGAATAAATTAGTCATCAAATACCAGTGCATTTCTCAGTACCTATCTACTTTTAGAATTATAATGAAAGTGAAGTTTGTTTGAACGCGCATATTTACAAAAATGGCAGTCGGATTTAAAATATATTTTTTTTGGATTTAATAGCAAAATTCTCAAGGAAGGTTATAGATTAATTTAAAATTACCCTACGACCCTTAGAAGCCTACAAATAAAGAAAAAAAAGAAAGAACGCTAAGTAAAATGCCCGCCCCACAAAGCTAACATCAGAAATTGGCAAATCAATAAGAATTAAAAAAACTCAAAAAATTGAACCAATATAATAAATTTATAGTTTTTATAAACTGATTCAATATTAGGTAGTAAGTATTCTGTGGTCACCCTTATCTTCCTCATATAGAACTGGAGCTGGACTGAGTATTACATCATCGCGACGCGACTGGTTTATTCAATGCGCCGATTATTTAGCACCGGCCATTAGTTGCTTCAACGTTCAATCGAAAATTATTAATAACTAGCTGGCGCCCGCGACTTCGTCCGCGTTGAAAAAGAAAAAGTAGCCTATCTTGTGTCCCGTACGTCTAAATGTTTATATACCAAGTTTCATGAAAATCAGTTGATTCGTTTAAGAGTTATAGAGGAACATACATACTTACATAAATACATACATACATACAGAAAAAAATTCTAAAAATGGTCAATTTAGTTTCAGTATCATGTATAGAGCCTATAAACACGATATCTCTGAAAACAAAGTAACTTACTCCATGACCAACCCTTACAGATTTATTATTAGTATTGACTAGCTGGCGCCCGCGACTTCGTCCGCGTTGAAAAAGAAAAAGTAGCCTATCTTGTGTCCCGTACGTCTAAATGTTTATATACCAAGTTTCATGGAAATCAGTTAATTCGTTTAAGAGTTATAGAGGAACATACATACATACATACATACAGAAAAAAATTCTAAAAATCGTCAATTTAGTTTCAGTATCATGTATAGAGCCTATAAACACGATATCTCTGAAAACAAAGTAAATTATTCCATGAGCAACCCTTACAGATTTATTATTAGTATTGATGATAATGGTACAGAAACTTATTTCATAAGTGTACCTATTTCTGTTTATTGTTTATTAACATAAACTTATGCAGAAATAAGTGTCTTTTTATGTAAAAGTAGGCAGACAAGCTGAAGATCCATTTGATAGCACAGTGAACGCTAAGTACATAGCATTGTTATATTATTCTAAGGATATGAATTAGACTTGGACGATTTTAAATCGAAAATTAACGTTGAATAAAATATTTTCGAAATGTGTTGAAATCAGCGAACAATCTGAGATTAACGCGTTCAATCAAACAAACTCTTCAGCTTTATAATCATAGAATAGATTAAGTATTACTACCGTTCCGTTAGTTTATAACATTACTCGTAGTATAGATGAAAATCAGTTTCACAGATTTAACAGATCTACTTATTCAAATATTGAAGATAATTATCTTGTTAACATTTTCGTTTTAAGTATTAAATAACACTTTTCCAAGTAAGTTATTCAGAAATGATAAGAAAGCTTCTTAGAATGATATTATGTATCCCTTTCGTTCTAATAAATAGCGGATATAAATGATCTCTAGTTAGAGAAATCTTTAAGCTAATCGGTTGCAAATCAATATTGCTTATTATAAATTGAATGTCTGTATGTATGGTCGCGATGATCTCAAAAACTTTTGAACTTTTGACGCAACTCAAAAACTAATCAACGAGGAAGGCTTGTGTTTTGTATATAATCCGTGCGAACCCGCGGGCTGGCTGCTTGTATTCAATTAATGAATAAAAATATCATTTATTTCCTAAGATCAAGAAGCAGGTGAAATATATAGTATCACATATTTGTAACAAAATCACTGTTTCCTTTTATGAACGCGATTGTTTTGAAAATTGTGACATTTGAAAAGTATTGCAGCAAATGTCAACTAAATCTCACAGATTGACGCGTAAATTCACTTTATTGAGCCTTCTCATCCGTAACGTCAGACAAATTTACATCTTAACGCACAATAAAAGTGTAACGTTAATCCACAAAAATGGTAACTCGAAATCATTTCAAATGAAAATCCAAAAGCACACGTATCAACTCGCGTTACAAAAATACGCCATATTTCCACGTGTCTCCTTCGAGTGACATGTCTTTGTGTTGAAACAATTCAAAAATAAAACTCTCCACTCAAATTATAATTAGGTATATTTTATTTTTTTTTTCATGCAGAAAACTGCAGCCAAAATACTGACGCCTTTCTGCACCTACTGAGTATCTCCGCTAATTTACCTATATATGTACCTAAGTTAATTAACATCGTTTGGGAAATTAATCATAACAAGCGCTCTTTTGAGAGAAAACCCACTTAGAAATACAAGTTCTTTTATTGCAACATTAACTAAAGTTTTAACTTTATGTTTTAGACGTTATGTTTTAACCTAATTTATTGTTACCGTCACAAATCGAGTATCATATTATCATATATAACTTTTCTTTTAATAAGTGTTCCTTATTGGATCTAGGTATTTTTTTAAAATTTCTTTTGATTCCATCGATGTCTTGGGATCTCATGGAAATCACAAATATTCTCTCTTTTCAGTTGGTTTCCAATAATGTAATACAATATTTTTTTACATAGATTATAAATTTAAAAAAAAAATTTAAAAAAGCAAGTTTCATCACGTACAAAATGTTGGCAACTATGAAAAAATTTTGTATTTTTCTCTATGGAAATATTAAGACTAAATTTTCAAAATTACATTTCTATTACATACATGTACGAGTATGTGAGTGTGTTGGACGTTTGGCGTGAACTACTCGTCTGATTGCTAAACATTCTCAGACAGTTCGTGCATTTCATCTGCAAAGTTAATAAAGTGCGAACCCCCTCTGAAACATACGGCACCAGCAAAACACAAAGCCACGGGTTATTGCACTGTTCTAAACCAACACGCCATATTTTACTAGCATGTATTTTGCTGGCTAAAATAATAGAGTTGCACCAAGGAACAGGGGTACTAAAAAAGGGGGGGCTGTGGGGGTGGGAACCGCGTGCATTCACCTGCCATTAACCACCCGCCACCCCTTACAGCAGTAGGGGGGCACGCCCAGTGTAACTTATGCAACTTAGTTAATATTTCAACATAGCAGGAAAGTAAAAGCAGTTAGGACTTGGATTAGCATTACCTTATACATTATTTTAAATTAGAAAAAGAAACTATGATGAATTCAAATTATGAAATCAGTGGATTTATCAATCAATACTAATAATAAATCTGTAAGGGTTGGTCATGGAGTAATTTACTTTGTTTTCAGAGATATCGTGTTTATAGGCTCTATACATGATACTGAAACTAAATTGACGATTTTTAGAATTTTTTTCTGTATGTATGTATGTATGTACCTCCATAACTCTTAAACGAATTAATTGATTTTCATGAAACTTGGTAGATAGACGTACGGGACACAAGATCTTTTTCTTTTTCAACGCGGACAAAGTCGCAGGCGCCAGCTAGTGCTTAACTAAAGTTTTTGCCCGCGCTACCAAACTTCACAGGAACACCCGCTTTGTTCAGCGGTCTTGGAGTCTATACATACGTGGACATACAAACACACATCGCCTCTTATATATTAATATTTAATTTTACAGTTAAAATAGTTTTCTCAATGAATGTATGCCATAAAACAGAAAGGGTTTTTTTTTGGAAATTTATTTCAGTGGTAAATTCTGCTACTATGAAACGGAAGAGATAATATATTATATTATGTCACGTAAACTGGCTGCCATCACGTTAAATTAAACACAAAACAACCACAACTACGTGACACGTTTCACAATAAATCTCTCTGCGTTATATACTTACATGAATTTATACAACATATTTTATTTAAATAATATATAAAGATATATTATATTATCCGTGTAAAACACAATTTTGATGATTCTTACACACTTATTAAACTGATAATCCTTATTTTAAAAACTAAAACTATTCATTTGAAAATGAAAATATCAAAAAATTATGCGTAGATACACATCAAAATTTATAACGGAAGCATTGCGGAAGTCATGCTGTGTATCGATTGCCCTGAATTTCAATATGTATTGATTATCTAGTCTAGCCTACTAAGGAAAGTCTAGCTCTTTCTACTTTACGCAGTTGAGGTTGAATATACACAAATATATACATAAAAAATTATTCAATCATAAAATCCATTAGATCAGTCTTAATTTGATTCATTTTCATTTTTATTTAATTTATTCTCTACATAAAATTCACTTAATTAAAAGAAATATAGGACAACAAACGAAACCACAAGATAATAACTATTTAATAGAAAAAGTTGTCGCCGCGAATGACCGCGAAGAAATCTTGTTTATAAAAATAACAACCGCAAACACATAAACAGTGAAATAATTACGTCAGCCTCGTTTAAAACCATTTAAGTATACCTATTATTAAAAACAAGTATTATTGAATAGTCCAAAGATGGCCTATTTAGTGTTTCTGGTCGCCGTAGGATCCAGGCTGCGTTGTCCTACTGGAAAATTATGGGGAAGGCCTCTATGTTCAACAGTTGACATCCTACGGCTCAGACGATGATGGTGTTTAACGAACAGTTATTCTTTATTTATTTTTAAATCTCTTATAAAGAAGTGAGCAAGATAATTTGTATTTATTTAAAAAGCTGACTCAAACTAAATGAATATGCTGATACAGAAACGCTATTGGAATAGAAAAGAACGGTTCAACAACCCCTAAACGCCATACAGTTTGCATTCACCGCCTTCCTAGATTCCGCTGAATAATGCAAGCCTGCATCCGGACTGCATCCGCTTATCGCCGCTTTATACGGAGCCGTTTCATAGATGCAACTTCGTATAACTGACGGAGCTTATCTAAGAATCCACTTTGCACTTTCCTCGACCCCTTTTTTTGTAATGCATCCAATATGCATGTCGTGTTTCTTGAAATTATTTGCATTTACAACAGCAGCTTGTGTTGAATTACAATAATATCTTATCCAAACTTAAAAAACTACAGTATTTGACTGCGAAGGTTTATCTCTGCACAGGATACGAGAGAAAGTAACGAAATGAAAAGTATTTAGCTTCAAAAATGAACGTACAAATTTTATTTGTGGAGTAATATGAAACGGGGACCACGTTAACAAAACCCTCCCTTATTACACCAACATCCGAACCCTAACGCCTCTGTAGCAGCGAAAGCGGCGAACATGCAATGGCCATCAAAGAGAACGGTCGCGTGTTCAGCGCCAGCTCGGAAACACGAAACGACATTTGCATAAGGTCTCGTGATGGTCGGCTGCTATCAGAAAACATTTGCTTCCACACATGTGCCCCGCGCCGTAAAGAGTTCACTTTCCGTCTAGACACTTCGACCTGAAAAACGAAATGGAAAGCTTTCCTCCGTCCTGTTCTCTGCGTTAAACATGCGCAGTGAAAAGTTAAGGGTAGAAGGAGACAACAGGTGGGTTCCCTGAATAATTTAGGGGGTTGCGGGTGGTTCCAAGGTCGGCGTACGGAAACGTCTGGCTCTCGTGTACCGACATTAAACGGCTGTGTTATCTTGCGGTAGTCCTAACTCGAATCACTTTTAATCATCCCTAATTCCATCATTACCATAAATTCAGCTTCCTAACGGCCCGCACCGTCGAGAGATGCCTTCAAGACGTTCGGTAGTTTTCATATGCAAATAACTTGTGTCAGTCTAGTACATAACTATTCAACAACAAAGGGTTCACTCAGACAGAATGGATATATCAAGGAGGTATAATTCAACAATTTACCGTCTGAGCAAGTCTCCGCCCACGCTCCCGTCGTCGGCAACACACAGATCCCTCGGGATATGTGTTTTATAACTTCAACCTGAAGGAAATTTTGATACATGATACTTGTGAGAGTTTTGTCTTTGTATTCCGAGACTTCAAGCCTTTGATGCTTGACTTCGGTCGACGAGTGCGGAGACTTTCGGCCTGAACAATTCCGAAACACTAATTAACACGCGTTATTGCTGCGACCTGTTTAGAAACGTCGTCGGCTTAACTGAATAATGAATTACACTTTGTGTTGACGTGTTCTTAAATCTACTTTGCATGTATTTTAGATTTAACTTGTTCCTGTGTCTCTGAAATTATCTGAAAACTAAATAAGCTACACCCAAGTCGAATTCATCATCATCTTCTTTAATACAACATTTAATCTTAATCAACCTTAATACAACATCGACCCGCACTCCCTAATATTGCCACTTCAACTTAAAAATCCACCGAGTTATGTCGATGACTTTCTTTCCTATACGAATCTAATCATTCCTGAGATGATCTTGCAGAGTAAGTTCGAGCATAGCTCCATAGCTCTCCAAAGCTCGTTCAGCTTTCTTATAGGCCCATAGTTTTAAGGACCACGTTTCAGCGTCATAGTCATCACTGATAATGAATCAATTTTATAGGACCAAAATTGAATTCCAGGATCATAGTTTTTGATCAAAGAAAAAGAAAAAAGTTGAGCAACTATTTTAACATGATTTTATTTTTGTTTTAGTGGATGGCGAACCTACGGGACTGTCATTAGGAGCGCGCGGTTCCCTTGGGAGAGCGTTGTTGCATGGACTACTTGCGCCTGCTCCTGTAGCCAGGCATCACCTATACACGGCTCCTAACAACACTGGTAAGTCACGTCAATAAGAAGAAGAGAAAAACAAAGAGACCCTATTACCTTATTGTTTACGAGCTTAAAGATAAATAGAATATGTTGGGGCCTGGAAAAATACCGCGTGAATTAATCGCCAAGAAAACAAAATAACTGTGTGTGATATTAGAAAAAATCTAGTTGTAATCAGATGATATATATGAAATGTACTAACCAACTCGTGTATGTATACATCTATTTGTAGCGGAAATGAGATGGAATATATACATATATGTACAGTCTCTGTGTAATGGCGTCTTTGGTAGGTACGTATACGTACATATACCTATTTGTAGCAATATCTCGGCGAGCTAAACGAGGGTTCGCTTCAGACTCTTGTAATTTCCGCTGAAGACTAACAATCAAGGATAGCACGGATCATATTACATAGTTTTTTTTATTTATTTTAATATAAATTTCACTTTTGAATTTATTTCTCTCTCGGCATCATCATCAAAGTCATAGATTTTAATAAATACATACCTATAACTTATTTATTTGGACATACCTAATAGTAATGAATTAGTTAAATTAAATACAAAATTATTAATGGATGAAACAATTTATAAAGGAAACAATGAAAAATAATTATCTGATTAATTATCATTGAACACGTGGAAAGACATCAAAGTGGAAATCCAGAGCAGTTCGATTTCTTTAAGAAAATCCTATGAATAAAATTTACTTTCTATTACTTACGCTCGTGCTAACATCGAGTCTAACTCCAGGCTACCCAAACCTTAGGGAAACATTGTACTTACACTCAGACATATAGGGATCAAATGTTACTTAAGTATATATTTAAGACTAGCTGGTTCCCGCGACTTCGTCGGCGTTGAAAAAGAAAAAAGTAGCCTATCCTGTGTCCTGTATGTCTAAATTAAATCTACCAAGTTTCTTGAAAATCAGTTAATTCGTTTAAGAGTTATGGAGGAACATACATACATACTCGTACAATACCTACACTCACAGATTTATTATTAGTATTGATGATAAGTATGTACAGTACACAGCCTTGCGACATCACCTGAAAACTCATACGGTACAAAGTAGAGGTACTTGTTGCTATGCTCTCCCTGACTAATGTTAGATTTCTTTAAAAAATCTCTGTTAGACACGTGAGGGAAAGATACGTTTCACAATATATTATCGATGTCCCAGTTCGAAGCTGTATCAATAGATAGATTTTTGTTATACGTAGGTATACTCTTCTGTGCGTGTGTATGTCACTGAACTTCTCAAATAAAATGGCTGGACCATGAAATGTGTCTGTGTATTTATGTAGGTTTAAATTCAAAATTTGACCCCGTTAGATGGCTCTGTGGTCACTTTTTCAGGTTTTGAATTATTGAATAAACGTGAAAATTATGTCAAAAACAATAAGAAGTCATTTTGAAAAAAAATAAAAAAAATATTTGCCATGTTGTTTGCCTACAAAATTCACAGTAAATTATATAAAATTGCAAAAACGAATAAGTAAAGAGAATAGATACGCAGATAGATGAAAGGTATCTCAACAAAGTTGACGCAACAGAGGTCACATGAAATTGGGGGAAATGAAAAATTCATAAAGAACAAAGAGGAAGTGTCGACGCGAGAATCGATAACGGCGTCAGCTGATCAGTCCGCCCAGTGGTTCCAATGTCACGACCGCCCGCCCCCGGCCGCCCGTCGAGCCGCCCGCCCTACGGCCGCACTGCGTGTTACCCACGCACACACACCCGCGCACGCACCCGCCTCTCGTTTCCACGCACACCCACACTAGCAACCCTTATCAACACGCCGCTCAGGATGTTACGCAATGCGTAATGGTGTGAGAATGTAATTTATAACAGTGTTTGGGTCCTAGGGTTTGAATATTTCCGGCTTCGGTACGAAATGGAGATCGATCGCGCCTACTTACCAACTAATGCCACTATGTACCTGGAATACACTATTCAATTATTGTTTACAATCGTCCAAACAAACATACTTCCGCCATACTTCCGCACTAATTATTAAAAATTTGCTATCAATGCTATCAACTTGATTAATGAATATTAGCACAGACTACTTTTTAATCTCGTAAAAAAGTACTCTACAAAAAATACTAAATTTAAATTCATGAATTGTCGGTTTAAGATTAGTTTGTGTATTTAATATAATATATTATAATACCTTTTTACAAAAACTTAGCAACTGTCAACCTATTACTAATGTTATATGATGAACAATTTAATTAACTATTTTGGTAGTATTTATTGAAAATAAATCGACCCTATACGCGAGGCAAACGTGTCAGCTGTGGCTTCTTTTATTTAAATAAACTATTAATCTATTTCTAAAATTATGACAAAGAAACAATTTCGTCGTTGCGAACTTTCACTGGCTGTCAACCCTTCTGTGACAAATGTCAATGTCAGCCGCGCAGATGTCCCTTTCGGTTCGGGTCCATTTCACGCGAAATGTGCAATTTCATCCCTTTTATTAAGTATTTGTACATACACGGGCGCGGGTGGATTGTGCAAATAATGAAATTCACTTATAAATACATTCCGTGAGGGGTTATAATTTAATAAATGTCCACAGTCCAGTCATTGCGTCATTGAACGCACCACTCTCTCACGAATCACCTTTATTACTTACATAATTTATTAACGCCATATTGAATATTTATTAGACACCACAAAACTAATATTGCACAGTATTAATTTTATTATATTTTACTAAATTTACAACCTAGATGTATAAAGCCTTAGACCAATATTGAATTATATTATGATACCTTTTTTTAGAGAACAGGAAGGAAGCATAAAAAAAAACCTGAGTAATTTTAAAAAGAAAACAGCAAGAACTTTGCTTAATATTAGATAAAAGATTACTTTATCTTATCACAGTGATAGGAAATATGATTTTTTTTTATGTAAATAATAACGCGACAATAATGCACCGTGTTCAACAAATGTAATTTTTATTGACAATTTATGCATAAACCATATAAAAACATATCGCTTCTTAAATCGAAAAAAAAATAATTTTTGTCTATTTTTTTTCTTATTAGATATATATCAAATATATGCATATTATACATCGTTCGAAGCGTATTTTTAAGTAGCATTAAATGTTTTAAGTACTTTTATAATAAACTGAATACTAGAAGAAAACTTTTGAATATATAAAAAATGATCAAAATATACTAAATATGCAATAAAACAACCATAAGTATTTTTGAACATACAATATAAAGGATTGTGATTGTATTTTTGCAATAAAAACATTTTTGGATATGTGTTTGTTCTAGACTCGTACAATTATGTGCATGCGTCAAACGTTCCCATAGTAATATTGATGATTATACATATAATACATATAATGACCTAGAAACGAGAACGCAAGGTGTCCGCGGCTGGGATATGTTGACGAAAATAAAACGTATTGTGCAAAAACCTCTCGGCGCTACAAAGGGATTAACCCTTACAATGGCGGCCCCGGAGCAAACATTCGACGTCCTAAACTAACAAAGCCACAGATGCATCCATCCACCCACACATTGCGCGATCGGACACATTTCAAAAACCAAGCAAAAATGGGTTATTGCACCTTGCGCTGTGCAATTGGCGCGTCATCGATCACAATAGCCCGCTAATGTCGCCGCGTCTCGCTCCGGCGTATAGCCGCGTCCCTCTCTCCTGAATGGGCTCTGAAATTGTATTCACGCGTGGGTGCGCAAACGCAACTCATTGTTAGACACAAACCAGTACTCTATCTCGACATACTGAATTCAATTCGGACCAATTATAATCTCTACCGGTTGATATGTATCGGACAATTTTCGACACAGGAGATTGCGTCAGTTGAGTGGCGTACGAATATATGATACGACGCGGTTACATAACAAGTTTATCGTTTCACCAACGGCACATCTAAATCATTACAATGTCCTTCTAAGTCGCAATTAACATCTAAAAGGAGATAAGTGACAAAGGAATCGATGGAAAGGGTTCATCAAAAGATGCTGCTTGGATTCGCACGTTTTAAGGTCGAGAGGGACGGGTCAAAGAATATTTTTATATTTTAAACTTCTTAAAAATTAAATAATCTAAATTTTGGGAAAATTCTTACAATGGCCATTCTTACGAAGCACTACTTATTTCTAATCAGAACTCTTTTCTTTTCAATTTGATTTTAATAGATTTATTGCCATTAATTAATGAAAGTTCAAAAAAAATAATTAATTGAACTGTAACATTTTATTTTGATAAATTTTCTATTAAATAAATCTGATAGAATTTTTTGGTTACATAACATAATATTATAAAAAATCCTCATTAGCAATACTCTGGATTGTAGATATTAATATGTTTTCTCCAAATTAAAATACACATGTCAAACGCAGGTCTAACGCTAGGAGTCCCAGGTGTTAAAGAGGTCGTTACAGGACATAATTCAAGTGCTCGGCGACTTGTCAGCCGAGTTTACATAGAGCTTTATGTACACGCGAAATACCGCACAAGCACAATCATATTGATATGCAAAAAATTATGGGACGCAACTTCTAAGATTATGGTCTAACGCCATCGTCACACAAAAGATATGGACAGCGGTCACTATATAAAGATGGTCCGATTAAGGAAGGGTCCGGTCCACCTTTGTTCCTCATTGTGATATTTTACTAATGGGACCGCATTCCTCCTCGACCGGTAGACCTGATTTGGGACCCTCGACATGTCAAAAAAAGCCGGAGCGTTCATTATTTATACTTAATTTATTATTATTTTGATACGAGAGATGAAAGGGTTGCCACAATGGTTCCGCGTTTGAGCCCCGAGTCGCCTTTGGTCACTGCTTACCGGTCACCGCTCGTCATCAAGCGAACATAAACAACACTTTTTTCAAAAGCATTGCACAGCTGTCTGTTTCAGTTGTTAAATAAATGTTTAGGTTTTTCTAAATAAATTAGGCACACATTTAAATAGGTGCCATAAAAATAGCTAAAAAAATTTGACGTCCTATAAGTCTTAATACTCGTAATATAAAAAAAAACGTGTCACGCACGATGTTGTAAAATTAAGTATTTTTTATTTAAAAAACTAGCTGGCGCCCGCGATTTCGTCCGCGTTGAAAAAGAAAAAAGTAGCCTATCATGTTTCCCGTACGTTTATCTACCAAGTTTCATGAAAATCAGTTGATTCGTTTAAGAGTTATGGACGAACATATACATACATACAATACACGTGTGTCAGTTGACACGCACAATTTTTTTTATAGTAATTTTAGTATATTTCTGGAATGGATAACTTGTAAGTATGTGAGCCTAGGATCGAAGTAGCGTATTGTGACGAGGTATCTCGATTTAAATAGTAGGGTGCAAGGGTCGATTCCAATTCCCATAGCGCATTGTCCGGCCGCGAAGGGTTAACAATGCCAACAAAGGGGTGTGGACAGCGCATTACAGCTCGCACCGGTCAAATGGTCACTTTAATAGCAGACATAGTTTCAATGAATAAGGAAATGCACGATCGCCATTCATTCTTGCCTAGCTGTTGTCCTGTTGGGCTACTCTTCGCTATATTATTTAAATAGGATAAAACCGTTACTCGTCAAAGCTTTTTTTATAATAGGGGCTACACATGAGAAAGTTTTTTTTATGTTCAAAGACGCTCAAAGGAGTGATATCTTGCACAAAATCAAAGACAATTCTGACAATATTTTATTTATATTTGAAATACACGCAAAAGTTATATTACAGTGTAGGTAAAAATTATAACTCTGTGATATGGATACGCTTTAGGAATATCCTAAAACGTATCCATGTCACAGATAGGGTAATCTTTATAAATAAAAATATATTGTTAAATATGGTACTAACGCTTCGAGAACCACTTCGGCTATTTTTTTTTCATTATTCGTTGAAATTCGAGGAAAGTTCTGTTGAAAAGAAAAATTGGAAAAATTGCCCGGAAAATTGTATCCGTTCGAAGTTAGGTCGCTATCGCTAGTCCATAGAATAGTCCAATAGAATAAACGAATAAGGTAAAAAATATAATTAGCAAGGTCTGTAAGTTTTCTGTAAAGGCAGTAACCGGCCCCTTACAGAAGACCAACGCGAAATAATAGCATGTGTGCGGTTGTGTTTCAGTGATTAGTAATGGATGCCAGGGCCCATATTACTTGCCTATCTCCCCCTAATCCCATATGGTATTAAGGTCAGCAGCGTCAAAGAAAACTAGATATTATATTAATCTTTTTTTTTTTTTTCACAATTCAAATTTAACTTCTCAAATGTTTAGTATTCTGATTACCAAATATGTACATTAAATTATGTTAACCTCTCATTACATTACAAAGCACAATGTTTAATAGAAAAAAAATGCAACCCCATTTCAACTTTTGGCTTTTTTGAGACAAGTAATAAATAATTTGCATAATTATTGTAATTTTTAGCATAACAATTGCATTAATGTTGACCGAGCTACATGTTCCCGTGCGACAACGACAGGTTGGACGCGGTCGCAAGTGCATCTAATCATGTTCGCCGTTTCTAACGGTCAATCCCACCATCTCACCATTGTCCTCGTTGACCGTTGCAACAGAATCCTTTTGTAATCCCACTTGCATCTTCGCATCCCCATGCATGCAAATGTGCAACTAACACCACCGACAGTTGCATTAATTTTTTTTAATATGTTATAATTTATTGCAATACGTTTTTATTCATAAAAAAATACACATTCGTTTACATAAAATTTCTATTCTTATATTAATTCTTATATCAGTTTGTACCGGTTTTCGTTAGTAATTGTAAAATAATGTTGACGAGGATGTTTTTGTGAAAAACTTACATCTAATAAATGATTTATTATTATTATTATGGAAAAATCTATTATGTCCCAGCATGTATGTGTATGCAAATTTGTGATGTTTTGTTCGATATAATTTCCACAATTCTCTGATGTTTTATCTCTGATAAATAAACGCCATAAAATTATAATTATAACTACATATATCTATAATTGTACCTACCTGTAGGTATTATGGAAACCACAATATGAGAGCCAACTCTGACTGGTCGATTAACGTCTTTATAGAGTCGTCAAACATTAAAAATAATGCTAATTTATTTATTTTTCAAAACGGTTATTTACCGACCATAAATCGAATCAATGGTCAAACCACAATGGCCAACGAAAACAAGGATGGACAAAGAGACATATATTTTTAAGTTAACTAACCACAACAGCTATATACTACGAATCAGTACTAATGTATTGGTCACTAGAGGTTTGCACGCGACTTCATACGCCTAGTATTTTAGTACTTATTCGGTTTTTTGTAAACTCATTGAAATGAAACCAACATCAATGATAATACTTACACTTACAGATTTATTATTAGTATTGATAGCCTATGTTACTCGCTGACAATATAGATTCCCAACTGTGAAAGAATTTTTCAAATCTTTCCTCTTTATAATATTAGTACATACATATATGTACAGACATACACCGCTCGTTTACAATTTGATTATATGTATGGATGATTTTGACGACACGTTTGGTCTAGTGGCTAGTAACCCTAGCTGTTAACCAAACGGTCGCGGGTTCGAATCCCGCTAGGGGCAAATGTTTTATGTGAACATTTTACCTTTGTACCTGAGTCATGGATGTTTTGTATTTATAATATGTATGTATTTACAAAAAAAAGTAATATATGTATTATATCAACTGTCTGGTATCCATAATACAAGCATTACTTGCTTACTTTGGAACTAGATGGTGCTGTGTGGAATGTGTGAAGATATTTATTTATTTATTTTATATTTATTTATTTCGACAGGTTCCCTCCCGCCGTCCCCGGCAGACAGCGGCGTGTCAGATGTGGAGTCGTCCTCATCGGGAGCTGGATCCGCTGAGGAGTTGAAGGCACGACTACAGCCCCCGCCCCCCACACCCTTCCACCCGCCCTTCCTACCCTTCTACCCACCTCAAATCGCCAACTCACTGCAACACCATGCGCCGGCGCACCCTCGACCACCCGGTAAGTACTTATGTATGTATCTATTTTAGACATTTTATATCCTAGAGAATAAACGCTCAACTACTGCTAAACAGCGAACTTATTGGCACCTAGTTCTAGTGTTGTACCTATATAAAAATATATATTACTATTCTTGCTCTATTTCCAATTGTACAATGCATATTAAACATAATATTTTTACACAGATCAAAGCCGCGAACATGCAAACAAAACAATTTTTTAATATATATGGCAGTGACATTTAATTGCCACATTTTTCAGCAACTACGTCGTAAAATGAAGATTTTACGAAGATTTTTATACTTAGGTCTTTGCGAGATTTTTCCGTCATTCACACCTAACCAAATATGTGTCACACAACAGCAAAGTTATTTGTTTCTCATACATTTTGAACACCTTACTACTTAGGATTTTTTATTAAATAAAATCTTTTTTTTTTTTCATTTTCAAAGTAATTGATTTTTTTATAATTCTCTTGAATCTCCAAAAATCTAACCCTTTTTACTTACCGAATTCATAAAATTTAAGTTCACAACGTCGACTAATTTATAACAAGTAAACAAGTATTTAATATTCTAGACAGTTTAAAAATATGCAAATATTTAAAACAGAATAAATAGTATTGTAGAACAAAAATTCAAAAATGTTACCATTGGCAGATCTGTAGGTGACCGAGCGAACGGCCGGAAGTCATTCGGAAGGTCACCTTACTACGCTTTACTCGTATTAGGGTGAAACGAATCATACATTTCAAATAAGTTATAAATCTCCACTACAAAAACACTTTTAAATATCTTTTCAGCGTAAATGACAAATGGACGCAACGCTTAGTGTGTTTATCTACTTCCGGGGGCGTTTAGTGCACCCTGGCCACCGGCCAATTGGCCTTCTTTACGGTTTTCATCAACTGTTACATGCAACGACATTATCCGGATACTTGCAAATATACGATGCTTGCATCTGTTACAATTCGTTTCAAAACAAAATTCTCATTCTAATTTAGTTTAAAAAAAAAACGAAAATAACCGTCTGTGTTTTCGATTTGGTTGGTGCCTAAGAATTCTGTGTATAATTCCGAAAACAAAACAACGATGAATAACGTCCGACGAGTGAAATAAACGAGAATGTTTCCAATAATGAAACGGAAACAATAGAATAAGAATGTAGTAATGTACAATTACATCAAGCGTTCGTGGGTGGAGAGTGTTAAAATGAGGTCGGCAACAATAACAACTATTAGGGAACCCGATAGAGGCTGAAACACAGTCGCAATAGGCAAAGCTTAAAAGATGCGAAGTTCGTTTCGGTGCAATGAGAATAAAAAAGAGGTCCGCATAAACCAGTTGGCATGGCGTCGTCGTATGAGCGCGTATCGTTGGCGCATCGCTCCCGTCTCAGCTATTTGACATTGTGCAAGGTCAGTGCTCCTAATATAAAGATGCAAAAAACCGTGGAACTTGCAAGTGTATGCGCGCCGCGTCCACAACGCCGCCGCGATCCTTGATGCATGCGAAACAACCACTTTCGATTGCAAAGCGACCACAACACATTTCAAACAGATATAGCCCTATTATAACAAAACATAACATAACATGTCTCTAGGACATTTGTCCTAGAGACAGTACTCATATACTTATACACAACACAAATGTGGTAACTTTCGTCATCATTTCAGTAAAAAGTAAGGTGGCATGAGTGAAAAAATCTGTAAAAAGAGCCTTTGCCATCGAGACAGTACTTAAGTATAACAGAAAATACTTTTAAAAAGAAGGCATTAAGAAAAAAAAATACTAAATCTAGTATATAAAGAAAGAAGGCATAAAAAAATATACACATGTGATGGTAACTTGTGATCATTTTTGTAAAAAGAAATAAAGGCATGGCTTTGCCATTAAGATTTTGACAAATATTTGTGTAAAAAGAATGAGGTATCGGTAAGCTTTTTGTTCTTCTTGTTAGGTAATAAAGAAAACCGTATTTTTCTGTTTTATCTTGATTGATTTATAGATTGCCAACTACCGTTAAAAGTCTTAAGAGAAATGACATTGACAAAACAAACTAGATACATGTGTAATTGTATAAATAACACTAACACGGTGACCGTACAGTAAAAAACAAATCACGACAACACACCGGCAGTATCACGATATTTTCAATGCCGTTGTCATGTTTCGTAATAAAATAAGTTTTACTGCATTCTAAACTGCATACGAGTGTGAGCTAAATGCAATTCGTTCGAGCTACGAGGAAGAATACCAAATAATTAACTGCGCAATCGAACTGCCATCAAAAACATGAATAGGTACTAATATAATATGGAAAAATATACATTACTTTAACTCGTAGTGTCATACGGTAATTTCCTCGTATGATAAATGTTCAGCGCCAGACAAAACAAGACGATAGAGGAAATGGAAGGGAAAAATACAAAAAAATATCAAGTAATGTGTAATAGGTAACATACGTCGTTTCATTAATACCTTATTATTAAAAACAATTGAGTCAGAGCCGATAGAGAGACATGAATGAAAACGCATGTCAACAGGCAATTCTAACTACAATATGATTCAATTGGTAAAAGAACTAAAACTTTATATTCTGAAAGCGGTAGTCGGTAGGTGCGTTGTGTTGTGAGACGTGTATTGCCGTAACACAGCACACACGAAATTTCGGTGTTGCAAACGCATTGGGCAACAACAACTCCGGTACCGACACCGGCGGGCCATTGTGAGTCGTGGCGAAACGCAAGCGACCTTCCTACTGGGATTGGGCAGTCGAAACCTGTATCATGTACCGCAGCCTCACCACCAGTTACAACCAAACGGCTTGGCTCAATTAACCGACTACATACCACTCTCTGATTGCCACACATCATCGGTCACCACAATTATGCGCTCAAAAAAGAAATAGGCGTTTATCTGAAAACATGTTATGAATTCGTATCGGTGTGGCATCTGACTAATTAAAAAGCAGAAGGTCTAAGTTTTTGTGTGCGTAAGAATATTGATGGTTTCGTCAGACAGTGGGAACGAATTGGCGTTCGAGAGTTTAAGGAAAACTGTGTAACATTTGAAAAGGGAATGACAGAGTAAACGAAATGAAAATGACCGCTGCGTCTATTCTGCAGCGTTGCATCGCGATTCGCGATACGGTGCGGCGCTGTGTGCCATTCTAATGTCGGTTGCGTTAGTGTGCGTGTGCGCAGGAGTGTGCGGCGAGGTGATCGGCCCGTTTCAAGGGCAGTGCAGTGCTAGCGCTCGCCTCTTATTAATAGTTGGTGACTATTTTCGCTACACCGACCGCCGGGAGACCGGAACGTTATTATTGACATTCGTACACTTCCAAAACAAATTCCACACCTTACATCATACCCGCCGCGGACCCATCGCAGTGGCCGGAGGCCGCACGTATCGCTTGCAGCGCGTTTTCCTCTTTAGTAACCGAGTTATCGTCATCATCATCTCAGTAGTAGAACTTTGACTGCTGGACTTAGGTCTTTCTCATAATTACTCAGTAAATCTAGTCAGAAGCAGCCTGGATTCAATGTCCGCAGCCCTTTTTAGAACAGTCCGTCTTGTGTAACCTGCCCATTGCCACTTCAACTCACTAATCGCGCTCTCAAATTAGCGCGAGACTATTTTAAAACTCCTTTGTTGATAGTGGAACCCATTATTCTTGCTGAAACATTGCTACGAACTCAATATTAATGTAGTTGGATCACACTTACTCAGAGTTGCCAACGCGAATGTGATAAGAAATTGTTACCTGCTTTCCGATCCATGCGGTAACGGTTTCGTTTCAATGAGCACCGACATCCATAGATTGCAAACACTGAGTTAGTTCTTTGTTCCACTGGTGGCGGCGACACGAAGGATGACCGTACAAGGAAGACGCATCGAACGCCATCTGTCGTACGAAACACACTTGCGCAATTCGGCGACCCAGTTGCGCACCGCGGCCGCGGCCGCTGCCAAACACGCCTCGACTCCTCTACAATTACATATTTCGGTGTCGCAACGACGCGGTCGCATCCGAGTTGAACGGCCCACGACCTTGAGCGTTGTTGCGCCAGCGCAGCGTACGCGCCGCCGAAAGCGAAAGGATCGCACGCCGCGCGGCCCATCGCACTTTAACCTATCCTATCCCATCCGCTACTTCCTATTTACCTAAAAGCGTACGTGACCCACTACCCGTATGTCACTGGCGAAAACCACATGGATGATTACGGCTCTACGACGGTGATTCACGGCGGCCACACTTTATCCGACAACATTTACTCGTGCGTCACCTTCGCGCGTTCTGTTTCACGCTGGCTTCCTGCGCCCGCGCGGTTTCGCAACCCATCACCGCGAGACCGCGCCGTTGCGCAAACGAGACGCCATCTTCCCGCTTCCGAAATATACCGAAGTATCTGAATATTATTATCGTTAGACGTGACCCAATTTCTTTTAGCGGAATCACACCGCTCCACTTATCCGGAAACCTCATACGAGTGTTAGTTTTAACGATAGGTATAAAAGGGGTCCAGGCGTCCCACATACGCGCCGCTGGTTTCCTGCCCGTTTAAAATTATCCGCAGGCGATTCGAGCGGCAACACGCGCGCCCTTCACGCCGAACGGCCACCCCTGCCGCCCCGACACCTTAAATAGACCACGGGCGACAGATAGCTCCATAACCGGGTCGATTTGCCAATTGCATGCGTGCATCGGTCGCCGGCGACTAGCTATCCTTGTGTGCACGCGTCTCGGATCTAACCGGGTCAGTGTTAGGCCGCATAGCGCTGCATAAATAGCTACGCGCCCGCCTCCCGCTTCTGCACTCGGACCCTCCCGAATAGTGGAATCGTTTCGCAACCTGTTTACGGTGCGTGCCGTGGTCCGGTGCCAAACCGACAGATTCCACAGAAACGGCTGTTGCAAAAGCGTACTATCTCAGCGCCGCGGAGGACCGTGGGAAAATTGAGCCATTTATTTTAGAAGGCAACTAGCTCCCAATTGTCAAGTGTGCGCTAGACTCGCTGACAAAGACTGTCGATAATTGGGTGAAAAACAGCCGTTCCGGCCTGATTGCGACGGAGTCAGGGCCGGATTGTGCAACGTGTTATGTTGGAAATCATTGCGGGCCTTGACCGGCGTCGCGGACGCCCCTCAACCCGCTTTTTTACTGGCCACGTCTTTGTCGACTGTTATGCTGACAATAGCGCGTCCGCGGATTGGTTAATTAACGGCTTGGCCTCGCCAGATATTCCGTGGCCGAACGGAGCAGCGAAATAGAAACTAGTCTAGATTACGAATTGTACTTTATTATATTGACCTCCCAAAGTAAATTAACCTAAAGTAAATACATTTTTTGTATAAGGCATTTGATTGAGACACAATGTAAACCTTTAAAAATGGGACAGTGTATACATGTCTTGGTAAAGTGGCTAATAGTAACAGTGTAAATAATGCGGTAATAAAACTTCAAAGATTTTAATAAGAGGTTGGCGTGGTCTATCCGCGTATTGAGGTCGTCATACGGATGCACGGGAACGGAAACCGATTTTAGAGATGAACGGAAGACGAAAATATTCGCACGGCACGCAATCTGTTCGCGTTTTTAATACAACTAACAAAAAACACCAGTCTTACTAATTATTAAAAGGATAAGTATCTATGTAAAACTGGCATATAACTCGGACTATAAGTTTGCTAAAAAGATCAAAAAAAGATGTAATGCTGATATAATAAAAGCAACCCTTAACCTTCTTATTTCTAAACCCTTTTTTTGAATAATAAATTATAGCGACAATGCGACATTTTAAAACTTTTTTAATTTTCCTTTAGGAAGCAAATGATTATTTCGTTTCGGTCATTCAAGTGTAAAAGGACGTATGGACAGAATGTCACAATTGACACGTTTACATGTAAACTTGAAAGCAACAACAATTAATGATCTATGCACTTATGTTTTCAATGAATTTGCATTCTTTTTTCAAAGTTAATTAATTCAGTTCACTGGCATTTCGTGTGACGATCGCTAAATTACTACTATTAGTACAATACTTACCTACTAGGATTGACGTAAACTATATTTCAAATATTTAGTTCACATAATGAAGTATTGTAATTGTTTTTAATAATCAGTAGGTACCAAATTATAAATCTCTTCACAAGGCAAAATAATTTCTTCTTAAAATAACTTTAATTTTTGTGTCCACCTAGAACCAATACAATAATATGTCAAATAAGAATGTCATTGTAAAGAACAAAAAAAAAACTAATCTAAAGCTCTAAAGTTTTCATATTTGTATGTGCTTTAAAAACTGTAGTAAAAAGTTCTTTATTCAAAGCCTATTACTCGTACTGGTGTACTGCATCAAACGAAAGGGAAAACACTTTCACTGAGAGTTCATGAAAGAGACAGACTAAATAAGTGCACAGACTTGACGTCACGTAATTTACCTACACAATTTATTGTTATTAATAATGGTTCTTTTAAAATATGATTATTTTCTTATTAAAAACTTTAAAAATACGATGAATATAGAATATAAAAAACCAAAACACAGAGAAGATTATTATTTTTCACACTAATGCTTTCATTGTTCTATGTTGAAGTGGGTGGTAGTGGCCAGTGTTTTAATTAGTACTACTCTGTACCTATTGTGTTAACTAAAAATAAGGGGATAAGGTTGAGTTAAGATGAAATTTCATGGTGCATTAATATTTTACTGCTGTACATTAGCAATGAAAGTTCACAATTGGGAAGCCGATAGGTAAGCAGTAGGCACAGTAGGCATCGACTAAGTTGAGTCAGTACCGGGAAGGAAGTCGTTGTCGTGATTAACTGCCATACGATGCATTCATTATTTCTTCCTTTTGAAAAGAACTTTTTTCATATTATTCTATCTAAAACGCACTTAATTAGTTTTCTAGATACGTACGTAGCGGCGAAATTGCAAATGTCTAGATGTCTACCTACAACCCTTCAATGGGCATTACAATATACAAACACAATAGAGTGATTGATCCGATCCAAGATGGCGGGCGTCCTGTTGCAAGGAAGTGTAGGAATTCGCAAGCCGCGCTTAGAGGAGGAACGCGGGGGAGGGAATCGGGGGAGGGGGGGGGGGGTGCGGGCGAGGGGAGCGCGGGTGACCTTCGCGCGTTGATGCAATGTCGCCGTGTCATTGACCACGCAGCGCCGCGCGCAAACAGTTGCAGCTAAACTCCCGCTCCCCCGCCCCCCTCCCTCGTCGCCCGCCCTTGCGCGTCCTCCCCCCGCAACTTCTATCGCCGACACCACCCAACCCGCTAGTGCTCCGCTGCATACACTTTACCGGTTTTACAAAATGATCATCCTCGTTTAGGAGCGCTAATGAAGCTTACTCGACTTGAATAATATCACCCGTTCCAACAACATCATAGGCGCAACAGCTCATCAGGCAGAACATTCTGCTATTGCCACAGCGAACGCAACTTCCAGTTCCGGGTTTTACTTATATATTTCGCGTGTTGATTAATAGGTGCGATAATTTCTTGCGTATCCGAGAAGATATTATGGTGGACAATAATCCGAAACCTGTGCCCACCTGTAGGACATTAGGTACATATGTAATGTGTATTACATTTATATAAAAGCTGACACAACAACAGTACCATTCATTCGCTCCGGAGGTCATCCTCCACAGAACACATCGACTCCGTAATGTGACCGTAAACGAATGTTACGACACTACATAAAGTCAACAGCCTAATCGATAATGTGTACTCCGTGTACCTACAATAAAATAAAAAATCCGATGAATAGTAGCGCGAAATATCGAAACAAAAAGATGTTTTCTTAGTTGCATATGTTTACGTAAGCGGGGTGTACGAACTGAGAGCTAAATCACCTTGGTGCCGTCCCAAACTATACTGTTGAGGTCGAATCGGCAATTAAGTGTGTACCTATATAGTCGTCGATAACCGACAATCAAGATGACTTTCGAGTAGTGTACTGCTGCCGCGAGTGTTGTTACACAAACAGACGTAAACGGGAATGTCAAATGCGCGCGTTATCGACTCTGAACCTGACCTCGCCCAACACTAATATCAGTAATTCGGCCATTTTGCATTTGTAGCGTTTCAATACGCAGCCTAAACAAACATTGCGGACATTTAGCTGGTGGAGACGAAGAGTGATGCCGATACGATAACTGCATCCGGCCAACTACGAGTATTTGCACAGTATAATTATCTACCTATTCGAATATTTATATTGCGACGATAAACTTTCGTGAGGTTATCCGAAATGTACGAAAATATATAAAACAACTTTCAATAACTAAACATACATTATTTTTATTAATTTTCAATACATATTTTAAACGATATTGAAAAAAAACTGTATTAAAGCTTGTTGGAAACGATGAATGAGATAATTAAACACTTCCTACTTACGTAGATAACGGATTGACGCTACGGCGGACACTGATGTTGAGTTTTGAAAACGAAAAATATGTGTACATATATAGTAAGTATATACACCTACCTGTTGTGCAAGCAATGTTGCCATGGCGTTGAAAATTGCTACATATTTAAAGAATTATTAAAATACTACAAGAATAATTTATTATAAAGATAAATAAATGAGACAATCATTTTTAAGCAGAGAGGACAGATCACGGAAAAACCAGTTCTAAAAAATAGGTTAGGTTTTAGCTTATAAATTCCACTATATATAACTGTTCCTATATCCTAAACTCTCCCCTATTTCTGTACATCAAGTCTATAATGTCCTTAACCAAAACCTCCTGCCAGGACTAAATATCCTGGCAGAATACTAGTCCTAGATAAACTAGATAATGAATGGAATTAATTTTTTTCATATTTTTCATTTTTTTTTATAGGTATCGTTTTTAGATACAGGACACAATTATTCATTCTAAGTTTTAATAATATGTAATATTTTCATTTATATGTTCATCTATGGTACTAGTACAATACTAAGATATTGGCGTGATGACGTCGTCGCACGCTCAACCCAGTTGCACAAACAAATATATTGTCGCTGTTTATATGCCATAAGCATATGTGCACACGAATGGCTGCTGTTTCGAAATCCGCCGGCTAGGTGTGTGTGTACCTAACCTTAGTACACATATTGTACTCTGTTGATACTTCGCATATTCTAAGATACTGTTGACATAAAAATTGTCTGGCCTGTGTGCGTCGCATATATTATCATGCACAACTCAGATAATAAAGGAGACGGGATAAAAAAGACTATGACGACGATAAGAGAATTAGCTTTGGCATCGCTTACTTTGCACACCAAAACACCATAAATGTGATTCAAGCAAGATGATCTTCCCAAACAAAAATATATGGTTCTGCAATGGTGTTGGGAGCCGTTCGTCTCGAGTACAAAATGAGGTCGCTCGCGACGGAAACAATTTACAAATACCTACGCCAATGACATCACAGATTGCAGGTACCCGACCAATTACTGTACGTTACGTAAGGCAAAGTAGTCAACTTGAAAACCGGTCTGCGCTCAGATACCTACTACTACCACTTGAGACTAAATTCACAAGCCCCAATAACAGAGTCCGATCGGTGCGGTTGACATTCGAATGCAAATTGTACCACGCGATGCATACGCATACCTTCCGAAGCAAAGCACGTATTGTAATCCCGAACCAATAACTACGGTGAAACAACTTGTTTGGAATTGAAATACTTAATTATTATCAAACAACTAACTAATTGCCAAACCAGTTGGTCGTGTGATTTGACAACTAGCTGACTGATATGACTTTCGATCCCAATCAGCACTCATTTCTCAGCCCTCCATCTATGTATGAAATACTATAGCTGGTGCTATAGTACAGCGACTTCTTCCGCGTTGAACGATGAAAGGTGCCCTATGTCCTTTCTGGTGTCCTAGACAACGTGTATGCAAAATTTCATGGTGATCGGTTCAGTAGTTTTTGCGTGAAAGAGTAACAAACATACCTACATCCATAGAGTTTCGCACAAAGATTTAAAATCTTTGCTTTCGCAATTATAATACGAGGGATAATCAAACAACGCATGGCAAACCAATTTCCGTGTCGCACTTCTCAATTTCTTTGAAAATAAATATATTCGAACAAGTTGGACAGCGAAAAAAAAAACTCCCAAGTCATAGGAGGCAAGCGTTGTGCGATATCCGCCCTCATAATATGACCTCATTTAGAATTTATCTGTTACGTAAGGTGCATTGGTGGCGGCGGCGCGGGCGCAGCGCTGACCTTACTTAACGTTATCATACTTCAGCGCAGTACCGCCACCACGGGCTCTTAATAACAATCAGACCATCAAAATATTGTTATTATTTATTATTATTCTCTATTTGTTTCCAAATTTTTATTTTTATTACATCAGTGCATCGTATAAAGTCCTCCCCTTTTCTCTGTCTGTATGTATGTATGCGCTAATCTCTTAAAGTTGTGAACGGATTTTATTTCTGATTGTATCGATGGAAAGAGGAAATTGTGAGGATAATTTATGTGTATAATTCATAATTTTGTTATTTATAGTTGTCGAGTTATCACTGTTTTTCTTTTCAAATTAGGCAAAGTAGCGTCGCCGGGTCAGCTAGTTACGTACCCATTTAAAAAAAAAAACAATAAAACACTTAAAACTATGTTTGCCCTTAATAACGTGGCAAAGCCAAAACTGCTCATCGGTATCAAGAAGTACCACCTTCTGTATCTTCTCTTGATCTGGCCTTTTAGCGAGAGCTTCTTGTTAGTTAGTCAAAGTTGGCACAATGGTTGTCGAATCGACATCCCACTTGGTAGTCGTAAGCCAAATCTATGTAGGTACTAGATCATCTAGTCCTTCTAAGCTTTCTCGAAGTTTAATGCGGTGCAATAATATCAACGAGCATCGTCTATTGGCGATGTCAGTCTTATTAGTGACAATAGTTCTGTCCGTGGTTATGTAGAGGTCCCAGTAGAGCGTTGCAATAACAATTTTCGAGAACAGACGTAGGTACTTTACTTACTTTAACTTAAAAAGATAAACAAAACCGGAAATAATGTCTGTGTCTCCAGGATGTGGCATGCCCGACATCATGTTCATACTTTCCTTCAAGTTACATTATTATTACAATTATTATTGGATCTGGACAAGCGACAGTTTATCTGCAGTGTATCTGTGTATCTACCGCCGAAACGCAACAGGCAATTTAAAGTCACCTCGGTGATAACTAAATAAAAATTATCTACTCCACCGCCTCTCGGCGGGCCTCTGCCCGGTTGAATAACAAATCTGTTATTACAAAACAAGATATGAGTTGCAAAAATTTTCCAATTCAAACCGCTCTTTCTAATTCGCGATGGATCGCCTGGGATGACATACATCGCTTCGTTTGACTGTAACGTATAAACTTTTCTGCTGCGTAACGGGCATGCGATGACTCGTAAATGCAAATGACTGATTAAGGCCGCGTTTACACAGTGCCACATTGTGTTGTACATTTGCGTCTTTTGGTAGACTTGTCGTGAGTTGTAACCGACCCCGAAGTTCGACATTTAATGCGGTAAAACAGTATCTTGGTTGTTGTGGGATGTCTGAAATTCAAATCATACAATCAAATAGGATATAACGCAAATACCTAGAACGTAATATTTTACTTGGTCTTGGTCCTGCAAAAAAAAAAAAGAATATCAATATTTTCTTTCTACCTTTACGTTTTTTTTTATTAGCTTCATAAGACAAATTTCAAATATATTGCCTCAAAAATATTTGTACATCAATTGTTTCTCTTACTCTTACCTACTACATCAGTGTAGTACGCCGAGTTGTCGCATCTTAGTGCTTCGGCGTAAACGCACCTTAAGGGATGCAGTGCACTTGTGTGCCCCTCGACGCACACATCGGTATGTGTGTGAAGGTCAACCGGCGGCGTCATTTCCTGGTCATTGCCTGCCGCCGCATCCGACGCGTCTGCGCGCGCACACATTGATGCACCGCACTGCATTTGCACTCTTAGAATTACGCACACCGCTTTCCGGTCGCACAGGAAAGGGTTCTTAGATGTTAATATTGTGGCCAACCAACACTCTATGGGAGGATGTTAGTTTGAATAAAAATATCGCGACAACAGCTTCTGCGCAGGAATAATAAGCACCTACTAGTCCTGACATCGACTAGTATGTGTCTTATCTCTTCCGCTTTTAAAAAAGCATTCCAACATTTGTTCCACCACATTTTTTGTATTGAAACTTTTACAAGTAGACGGTCAAAAGAATATAATTGAATTAATGTAACCAAACGGTTCGAAAAGTTGTTTCTACGGGGAAAAGACCGGAAACAGACCTCCTTATTAACTAGCTCTTTCAAATTCAGTGGGTATACTGATTTCTTTAAATATATTTTTGATCCACACCCCGAGATCCATTTTATATATACGAGTACCTCGCTTCTGTTATCTTATCTGAATATAGATTAAATGACTGCAGAAAATAATGACGAGAATTGCACAAACTAATAAACTTTTTGCAAGACAAATGCCTCGACGTACCTACAAAGGTATATTGTGGACACGCGATGGGAAAGTATCTGTAAGTGTTGCAAGAGGTTTGTGGGTAACCCATTTATTACGAGCGCTGGATGCGAACTCAACCGGTTCCTCCTCACGGCCCCTCCTCCCCCGCACACCTCTCCCTAAACGCAGTTCGCATACTTGCATCCGGGAAAAAACAATTCGTCTCCCTAATGCCTTCTCAAAAATACGTCGTATCGCTAAGCGGAACGGCTCATTTTCCAATGCCGGCAGCGGCCGGTGGTATTTTCTTTTCGCATCGAAGGGACTGTTAACTAGCCAAGCGAAGATGGCCCTCTAAACTAGGGGCAAGCGAACACGCCGACGTAACCTTGATCTTGCAAGTGTACAACCAGTAGGATGCGTTCAGCTCATGCGCTATAAATAGAGTTGCCAGTGCATAAATTGCACGTTTTTTATCCTATTTCCCACAGGCTCGCGAGGGATTTTTATGAAGGAATCGCCCGATGGAACAGTACATTAAATTGTTATTTTCTATAGAAGCTACCTCTCAACCGTTATAATGCGGGTTTATGTAACGCCTATTAAGTTATCTATTTTTCTTTGTATTTTGGGGAGATTTACGCTAAAGTAAAAGGACTAATTTATTAGCATTTATTTTCATAAACCAGGAAAAATATTCCTTATAGAAGCCAGGGGCGCATCGCTAAAATATAATTTTTCCAAAAACTTATGTGAGATTTTCAATTAGTTTAAATAGAATATTTAATGAGATTTTACTGGACACCTCTCATTACATTATTTTGATTACCTTATTTTACTCCCATTACCTTATTTTGAGCTAATGTAATAATTGTATGTAATTCGTATACGGTTATGGCATTGAGTTCGTTGAGGCCCCGGGTCGATTTGCAAAGGCATTGTTTCGCGGGTCATATAAGGTGTGATGACAGAAATTATGCAAGGACGACGTGACAAACAGACGGACACACGTGTCGGAGCTATGGCGGACGGGGTGAACGACCTGGCGATAAGTCGAGCGAAAATACATACGCATTAGATAATATTAGCCAGGAAATATTCACACCGCGCACGCGCAACACACAATAACATACATGCGATCATTGAAAATAGTCCGCGCGTCAACATCGACGCAATTAAACTCGATTTGAGAAATATACGAGTACTTCAGACTTCAGTTTCTCTATAGAAACTTAAGCAGGGGAAATTATAACATTAGCTACCTCCTAAAGGCACCACCACCAGAAGACCACCGTGAAATAACAGCATGTGTGCTGTTGTGTTTCGGTGAGTGAGTACCCTTACTCCATTCTGCCAGACCCCAATTCTGAACGTTATCTTTTATCATACCAAGGTGTGGCAGCAAGGTATGCAACACTGTGTTGCATACCTTGCTGGCGTTGCTTGATTAAAATTTGTTATATTTTATATTTTTTTAAATTTCATACTTAATATTTATAAATTTAAATGTGTATGTCTGCGGTAGTGTTTTTTAAACTAATGTTAGCTTTTTTTAAATATTTTAGCGAGCGCGGGAACGCGGTATTGAACTAGCGGTACTCCAATAGCTTTGCGATATTCGATTCCAATTTTAAAATTAGAAAATGTGGCCAGTAATGAGGTTTTGTTTTGGCGTGTGGGGAAAATGGTTCGGACGGCGGTGAGAGGGTGACCAGTTAGCAGTTAGAGGCATTGAGGTCAAGGCTCAGATATAAGAGTCAGTTGACGCAATCTAGTTCGCCTTTATCTGCGCTCATTGTCTTATCAAATAACAATGTTTTATTTTTAAAACGGACTCAAGTTTCCTCATGCCTGCTGTTAACAGCACATGATCGTTCAACCGCCGAATACATTGTGTTGTTTTAAATAATTTCAAACATGCTCTCTCATTGTCTCTTATTTTTTGTTTAAATTTGAGTACATTATATTTTGAAAAATGAAAATAACACATTGATTTTAACGTTTCATTTTTAGGTTTTAACTAGATAATAGTTAGATTATTTTTATTTTATTCATCAATTGTGTTCTAATGATCGCGCTCTTAAGAACATCCACGTTTTTTATTATTTCAACTCCTTTCCTCATCGATCCAGTGAAATTCAAATTCAAATTAACATATTCGTTTAGCGCAGTGACTAATAGAATAGTAACGATACAAAAAAAAATCATATGCATACGATACTGTCGCCAACGCCTCTGCATTGCACAATGAAAAAATACAATATTGCCACAATGAAATACGCGGACAAACATTGCAATTAATCATTGTTAACGTCAAGTAATTGAATTTTGATAAAGTATAATAAAAAATAAAAAAACAGAGTAATAACGTCGAGACACCCATCGCAATAAAGCTGCAAATACACTACACGCCTATTATTTTAATCTATAATTTCTTTTGTCGCCGGTCAAAGTTAATTAATGTGTTTTAATCGCTTTTATTGTTCAAGTATATTCGTACTTGCTACACTAGGTGCCAATTTTTTTTTTTTTCATTTGAAACCAATAATAATTTCTCTCTCTCTCTCTCTCTCATAGATACTAAAATTATATGTATGTAATATATATGTAAATTAAATTAAATAAAATATATATGTAAATTATATACATACTAAAACCTTCCTCGAGGACAACTCTATCCATTGGTGGTTACCGTAAGGACACAAGCAACACCAGGGAAGTAGATATACATACATATATTGTAGCACGTATTATTCAGATTTAGAAGAGAAAACTGGGGAATACAAAACCTTCAGTTTGATTTGATATTTGTATAGGTATAATCGTCCAAAACAACTCAACCATTATATTCTTCAAATATTTCGATCAGCACGTTTCCTCTTAAATATTGTTGATACAACGAGACACTATTCTTGTTAAATAAAAACACGGCTCCTAATAATGTTTTCAAAATATTGGCCGAGATTTTAACAATACGATTGTGCCTCGTCTATCAATTTAGTTCTCAGTGGCGAATCTCCTAAACCATTGACAATGATAAATTAATATACTATCGTATGTGTTTAGTAGTGGCCTGGCACACTGCATTTCGCAGTTATTTGGGTCACAATCACAATCTTGTGTTATATTTACGATAGCCACCTACCATCAAGTGGACCGTCAACCTGTCTGCCGATCTTGATATAAAAAACAAATGTCTTATTGAGCGTTTTTTTTTCTTTTCCAGTGGGAGGCGTGAGCGAAAGGGACGCGTACGGGTACGGGTACGGAACGGGCGGCGCGGGGCATCACTTCGCGGCGCCCGCACCACCTCCCCTGCCCCACGAAGACCTCTCCTACGTCTTCGACTTCGGCGACTACCAGCGCCACCATCACCACAACAAGCTCAAGCCCAAGAAGAGGCCGCGCACCGACGCCCCGCCCACGCCCGGCGTCAAACGCAAAAGCCGCGAGGGCTCCACCACCTACCTCTGGGAGTTCCTGCTCAAGCTGCTGCAGGACCGGGAGTACTGTCCGCGCTACATCAAGTGGACGAACCGCGAGAAGGGCGTCTTCAAACTGGTCGACTCGAAGGCGGTGTCGCGGTTGTGGGGTCTGCACAAGAACAAGCCGGACATGAACTACGAAACGATGGGCAGGGCTCTCCGGTATTACTACCAGCGCGGCATCCTCGCCAAAGTGGACGGGCAGCGGCTGGTGTACCAGTTCGTCGACGTCCCGAAGGATATCGTGGAGATAGATTGCTCGCTCGCGTAAACGAATCTCCAGTGTTGCCTGTGTGACGGTGCCAAGGGACGCTAAATCATACGTAACCAAGTTTCGTCTTTCGTCATTTCTTTTTCACTAATAACGCTACATTTGTCTACTTCCAAGTCATCATGCATTGTACGTTTCCTGAACGCTTCTAAATTACTCGTACTACGTAATATTGTGTAAAGTGGTCGCGGAAGTTTTTTTACTACTTAGAAGCGAACTAATATTTTTAACGCATTGTGAAAATTTTAATATTTATACAAAAAAATTGTGAAGATGAGACGAAATTGATTGCTCAAATGTTTATTATATATACCTACTTATATGATGTATTAGGGAATTAGTGACATTCTGAAAATGGAACAGTTGTCTGTTGTCTGTTGGTGCGAAGTGACTTTTTGTATAGGGATAATGTTGAAACGAATTTTGAGATGTTTGCATTATATAATACGTGTATATTGTTTCTATTACATATTACATATTTACACACTCCTAGATCGACTGTACGAAATCTGAACTTCCTACCTCAAAACTACGCAAAAAAATAATAATTCGTATACACATTTACAATTTATCGAAAAACACGACTTTTACAATATGCAATAAGATTGAAATATTATTATAGTCATTATTAAAAGTCTATTATTAAAGAAAGTATTTACGTAAAATGTTTATATAGTGACGAAAATAAATATCATAATATAGTATTTTTATCCTCAGATAATGAATATATATACTTTGGTGCTTTTTATGGCCATTTGTATATTTACAATTTGTTACCTCAGATAAAATAAGAACTAAAGATAGACCCCTGCGGACGGCAGAGTGAAGCCGGGAAAACTACGCTTCGCCTTATTAAAATATTTACTAGTAAAAATGCCGAATTGCGTAGTGAAATAGTGTAAAAACCAGTCTTCAAAAATAAAAAGCTGGATTTCACAAGTAAAGTTAACTTGGAAATCTATATTTACAATAAAAATGAATTATTATGGCAACACCGGCTTCACTATGTTGTCTGCAAAATTCTGTCTTTAGTTTAAATTTGGTCAGAGTTTGTTACAAAAGGAGCGACCTCAATTTACTGTTGATTCTATGCGCATATTATATTATAATATAAAATATAATATATATTATAGCCAATCTTTTCCTATGTTCCGCCATCTTTGTTTTCGTTCTTTTTTTTACCGTTTTAAACCGAATTTTGCAATGATATTGTCTAGTTTTAACAAATTTCCATTTGTACGTTCTAAATTCAAAACGCGTACTGATGAAACCTAACTGCCAATTTTCTGTTATGCATGAGTTTAAAGGGAAACTGATATAATATATAAGTTAAGGTATGATTTGTGAGTTATTTGTGTTTATTATTATTAATATTATAAAATATATAGTTGTTTAATACGTATAAGTGAGCTGTTTTAAATGAAAATCTTCTAGATAATTTCCTTTATTTAAATTAATTATATTAAGAATATTGGAAGGAGGGATTCGCGCGCATATTTACATCAAACATATCACGATATTAATTTTTTTTTTAAATAAGCGGTTAATTTTCTAATGCGAATCGAATGTTAAATTAAAAACTACATCAAATATGAGTACATGTTCTGTAATATTTTTACAATGGCGCGAATCCTCCATTTTTTGTTACCTGAATAAATATTATTATAATAATTAATTACGATTTGTGGTCCAATGTTAATGAATGAATCATAATACTTTAACTAGATAGTTTATAACAAACGATCGATTAAGATTTAGACTAGCTGTTGATGTTGATAGAACAACATGTAAATCAACAAAACGATGCGTGAAGAGAGAAATATAAATTGTGATGAATCAGTCCAATGTGTAGACTCAAAATTACAAGTTACATAGCAAAACTGTTAACTGTACCAAAATGGCAATATTTTTATATTCAAATAAATTATATTGGTAGATTTAAATGACATTTGAAATATGGGTACAACTACAATATAATGGATTCTTATTGCTCTGTGAGACGGCCACAGAGTAGAATAATGGGTGCTACGGCCAGCGAAGCGATCACAGTTCAAAAAAAATCCAACTAAACTACAGGTACTTATCGATAACAAATATTGTGAGATCTCAGTGTCCAGTGTCCAGAACCTTCTCGAACAAATCCAGTGACAGTATGTTGTATACACCTTCCGAATGAATACTATAATTTGGACACTATTTTCTTATGCTTTTGTAAATATAACGTTTAATTAACTTATTTATTTCTGTCTGTTTAAAGTGAAGTTTTTGTCTTTACTTAATAGGAAATTCTGTTCTATAGGTTATAAATTTTATTGTAATATATGATTATTGATTAATGAACTAGTTGTAACAATTAAATTAATGAATGGACCACGCGATGGAACGTTGATGCTCTCAGAATTTAAAAAAGCGGTCTGTGTTGTGGAAGGCAAAGGTAGGCCTCGTCACTGCGCCTAGTGACTGGGTGTATAACGCTAATCGAACCTGTGAGATATAGAGTTACCGGTTAGTAAGCACAATGTATGAGCAAACATTCAAAATGCTGCTCGAAATGTTTAAATAATTTTAGTCGAATTGATGTTGTTAAAAATAAAAGTTTCTAAAAAAATTATGTACTTAAAATTTTCAATGTAAATTTGTAACAGCACCACGAGAAAATTTATCGTTAATGATTATTTCAAACGAGCCTAGTCTTAGTATGATAAATTTATTTTTAAATTAATTATTGTCTGGCGCCATATTGGTATGGGGCGTTGCTGAGTTTTGACTCGGGTCGTTTATAAATTAAATAATGTCGCACAGCAAATTTGTAAATATTTTCAATATTACCCAACGCACACCCCCCCGAACCATAATTTGTACTACTCGTGCGTGGGCGCAACGAGTACTCGGTGTTGCTAGATAGGAAAAATATAAAAATGCGCGGATTCGCGGAAGCAATGAGAAGGTTAGTGAATTTGGTAGTAGGATAGGGAGCGAGGACGCACGGTGCGCGGCGTGACACTTTTTATCGTTATTGCTAAAATATTTTAATGTATCTTTATTGTTCGTTAATCAATTAATGTCCGTAAACAAAATACGTAATTTCATTCTAATATTCACTTTCATTTCGCGCCACCTGTCCGATTTTTTTAAGTTTCAGCTTCTCGTCGCTAGTTCTACGATTTTCCGTTACATATTATACGATATTATTTTTCAACAACAAAAAATCAACGTGTTCTGAGAGTTTGTGCGGTGCACAGTGATTTATGCGTTATGTTTGCTTCTAGTTTTACGCAATTAAAGTCCGTAATTTTTAATTATAATTGTAATTTTAGTTATGTTGCAAAATACTGTATTTTCTGCCCCCTTAGTTAAGTTCTTTTTCTATGTATAGTTAGTTATAAGTGTAAATCAGTTAGCACATAAATTTGATGCATGATGATAATGTTAATAAAATATCCACTATTAAATGTATGTTTTTCTTTTAATTTACAAACCTAAATGTTCCACATTGCTTGTAATATAATATTTTTTTTTGTTACGTAGGTAACTATGGATATAACCTTAGTACTTGATTCTATATCTATCATTACCTACTTTTCGACAACTACAATTGTAATATACTTACACTAGGTATTAGTATTACCTACTGTAGTCATAGATACAGACAATTTGGCGTTAATTAAATAACATACAATTTAAATATGTGCTAAGTACGGTATATTTTTTAATTAAACAAGAAAGGAAAATTCTACAGAGAATTCTGCAATTCTGCCTGCAATGCAGACAATAGATTTCATTCATATTGCCAACCCTAAAAGTTATGAAGAAATGTTCTTTTGAAGGACGATATTTCCTGACGCTAAAGAAAGCCCTCCTTCAGAATACAGTCTCTATCTCAAGATATTTTCCTGGTCGACAGTGCTACTGCCATCTTGTATGTTAGTTACCCTCCTCTACAATAGCAAGCGATTATATTTCAATTTAATAAAAAAATATAACATTGGTAAGTAAATGGATAAATATATTTCTATCTGAATTAGGAATATTTGTACTAGTAGGTACTTAGTCAGCGTACCTCCTCTATGTGTCGATGTTGGATTTAAACATTTGCGCCACGTAGGCTATTTAAATTTTGCCGCCACTACCGACCTTACTATGCGAAATGATGCCCCCACTGTGAGTGTCACAGAAATATATTCAGAGAGAAGAACGAAATCAGAGAAATAAAAGTTAAATAATATTATTTAGCCATTATTTGGTAAACTAATTGTAACAAACTAAACTATGATCATTGTGCTGTCTCAACAATGGACACAAAATAGAGTTATAAAAGCAAGAGATGACGCCGCTGTACCAAAAGAACTACGGCCATTTTTTATTAAGTAACCTTCTTTTAGACTAATTATTTTTTATATTTTTCCTCAAAATTGCTTGCATCAATAATTTCGATAAAACAATAAATATTTAATTGTTGTTAACTATTAAATATTTATTGTGTTAACTAAATAATATGTAATATTTATATTAATGAATGAAATGAACGTATCTTAATTTACCATAGACAAGCTGACGTGTTGTTGTCATGTCAACATATTTGACGTGTATACACAGCTGTCAAGAAAATCAAATTCCATTTTCTTCTAATAAGAATTATAATAAAATAATGAGTAGGAAAAAGTTGTGTTATAACCAGTAAATTTATATTGTTTTTATGTTTGTATAAAAGACATTAAAATATAGCCAAAATGGTTCTAATGACAATGATAGCTAGGGTTGTCGACGGCCTGCCTCTGGCTGCTACGATGCAGGAAGACGAGCAGGTACAACACTATAAAAGAATTCAAAACTCATCCCAAACTTCCCGTTTATTATGTGTTTTATAATTTTGATTTTATAATATGATTTGCTGTGGTGGTTCGCAGAGCGGCTACAATATTTTGGAGTATCAAAACCAGGCAAAAATGCTGTTTAGAAAACTAGGGCCTCAGTCGCCGCTACGATGTTCCATCGAAACAGGCCCTTTTTTGTTCCAGTGAGTTAAATGCTTGTTTTTCTTATTTTTGTGACATATAATTTTTCTTTTATTTCATCATTCAGTTTTTGTTACAATAGTTGATTTCATACTATATCAGCTGTGATGTTACTTAGACAAATAGCAACAAATTTTAATAATATTCTGAAACTAGCTTTTGATCGCTACTTCGTTATAAATTATAGCTTATATATTAATCTATTGCATAAACTATATTATTGCTATAAAATTTCATCAGTTTTGAATAAAAGTTTTGAACATTCATCTGATGTCACAAAATTGTACATATGATATTACTAGTGGGATTAATAGTGAGTCGTACATTTCAGTTATTTAATTGAAAATGAAATCTGCTATCTGGTGCTTTGTGAAAGAAACTACAGTAAAAAACTCGCGTTCAGTTACCTAGAAGAGATTGCACAAGAGTTTCATTTGCAGTACGGAAAAAGGGTTCGTATATCTACTTTATCAATATAATAATCCCCCAATATTTTCTAAAATTTATACATTTCAATCAAAGTTGGCAATGCTCGTGTTGAAAAGCGATATTAACTATCTACCATGAAGTGGATTGTCAGCCTGCCTGTCATTATTTTTTTAAAAAAAATCGAGTGCTTATGTATATGTTATCATTATATATAAGTATATATATGAAAATTTCCTGTCAAATGTTTGAGGCCAATGAACCAAAGTACTGAACCGATTTTGATAAAACTTCATAACTATCCTCAATTTGGTTCAACTTAAAATATAGGATAGTTTTTATTTTTCATTGTCAGGCTTGTATTATGGAGCCAACTTTGCAAAGTTGGCCCTGCCGGGATTCGAACTGAATTGAGACTGGGAACCGCTCGACTTGAGATGTGATGGTTTTGTTTGACATTGCGATGGACAGGTGAACACGGTGACGCGTCCATACACGTTCATAGAGTTCGACACGTGGATGCAGCGCACGCGCAGACAATACACGGAGGGGGGGGCGCGGGCGAGGCGCGCGGGGGCGGGGGCGGCGGCGCAGTTGGGCGGGCAGCTCAACGACGTGCAGCGCATCATGATGCAGAACATCGACGACGTGCTGCAGAGGGGCGCCGTCCTATCCGGTGAGTCCTATTGTCCTACCCGCTGGGACGTCTCAAATAAGGACTCTCTCAAGTAACATTTTCAAATTGCAGAGCTCGACACGAAAACACAGAACCTCTCGATGATGTCATCCAAGTACAGACAGGACGCGGCATACCTCAACACCAAGTCGTTGCTGGTCAAAGTGACAGCGGCGGCTGTCATAATCCTCGTCTTTGTCTTATACTTTTGGATACTTTAATGCCACGACGACTACGGTAATGAATGATAACGAAATTGTTATATACCCCCGTTATACTAAATTATTTTTTTGTATATTAATAACCGATACACTCCACACACGTTGTAATGTAGTTTTTGTAAATGCGACCTGACGTCACTTTTAACTCACCATTGGTCTAATTGCCTAATTTTGTAATTGTATATAACTTGGCCCGCAGAGGGTCTTGCTTTAAATGAGGCCGATGATGATGACAAACATATAGGTATAAAAACTGTTAACATTCCGAATAGTTATGTCCTTTCTATTCTCTTTAAAGAAATATATGTATATTGTTTTAAGAGAAAGCAAATTATAAGATCCTCCATATGAATATGAAAACATGCATACGGTTTTTTTTTTAAATAGTGACATCACAAATACTACATGCACAAACTGTAGGAAATTTTTAGTATTTTTGATAGGGGCAGGGATGACGAAGCCCATGGCGTTGCTTGTGTTAATAGGCGATGCTAGCCTACACCTATACCATCGAGTAGACCGTCAGCCTTTCTGATGACCCTCACAAAAAAAAGGGTTCTTGATCCCAAAGAAGTTGCAAAACACATCACAAAACTAGTAGTCCAATTTTAAGATCCCAAAGCTCAAGACTTTTGTCATTTTAGGAAAGATAAAAAATTTAAGGATTATTTTATTATTCTAACTAGCTGGCACCCGCGACTTCGTCCGCGTTAAAAAATAAAAAAGTAGCCTATCCTGTGTCCTGAAAATCATGAATACTGTGTCTAAGTTTCATGAAAATCAGTTAATTCGTTTAAGAGTTATGGAGGAACATACATACATACACTCACAGATTTATTATTAGTATTGATGATAAGAAAGTATGCATACTTCCTGGCTTGCGAATGCAAATACACAAATACGTTAGAGAAGAAAAGGTTTTTAGAGAATATTCCCGAAAAATAACCAACTTAAGGCACACTGGGTATAATGGGACACTATTAGTCAAATATTAGATTAATAATAAAACTCAAAATTTTAGCTTTCCTAAAATGACGTAGGTCTGGAGGCTCTGATATCTTACACTAGAGAGTTTCTCATTAAATCTACTTAATTTCTTACTCAAATATTAATCCTGTAAAAATAATGCCTTTTATAAATAAATAATAAACAAGAAGCTTTTCACAAAATAATCTTTAAAAAAGGGAAGTGTATCATAAAAGAACCATTCCACCACCTCTTCGTAATAGGGCCCACATTTGTAGTAAATAGAATATTTATGATTATATTTTTATAACTAAAGCAAGGCCACGGGCACAAGTCAAATGATGGCAAAAAAGTTTAACCTTTTTTTTATAAAATAAATAGCTGTTAACATGTATTTTTACTAATAGTGCAACAATTTGTAAAAAAAGGATCATAAAATATTTACATATTTACTTGATGTAAAGCTCAGATTTGTTTACATTTTTTGCGTTGTTTCCTTGGCTTTACTTTAGTTATATTTCATTTACCACATATCTGTATATTATGTCTCTCTTTGTTTTAATCCTGCTAATTTTGAATTTAATGTGTTTAGTTGGTAAAGGATATTGATTGCCAAAATAACTTTGTTTCTATTGCCAACATGTGTAGCTTTGATCATACATATTATTTAGGATACAGGTGTGGATTTGGGGATAGACTGTTGTATATTTTATCACTTATTGTTGATTAATATATTTTATTTTAAGATATTATTGTAATAAATATGGCTTTCTTTAAAAATTGTTTTTTATTTATTGTATAAAACATTTAAGTCTTTTTACGAGTACATGCAAAGGCTGGATCGTAAAAAACGTCCTCCAAATGACCGACAAAGTCTTCATCATCGTATATGTGGTTATGATAATTGTTGACGTCCAATGGTAAATGTATTTGTTCTATGCTATTGAGGATATTCTTTATTCTAATCGCCATATCAGTCTTTAATACCTGCAACATGAAATACATCATTTGTATTGATATGTATAAATAATTTGTGCAAATTGGACAGTCAGCAAAACGAGATTTATGGGAACTAAAATTATGGTCTGAAAATTTTATAGTTTGTTTAATGCAAACTGTACTGCCACGAGACTGAAAATGCCATGAAAAGAATATGCAGTAAGATAAAATAATTTTTATATTGTTGTGTGTAAAATGGTTAAATTCATACCAAAAAAAAACTTGTAATACAAAATTGTAATTCCGAAAAGAAATTTTTAAAAATTGTGTAAATCTATACCAATATATATAAAGCTGAAGCTTTGTTTGTTTGGTTGTAAGCACTAAACTCAGGAACTACAGGTTTGAATTGAAAAATTCGTTTTATGTTGGGTGGATAGTCCATTTATCGAGGAAGGTTATAGAGAACGCGGACGAAGTCGCGGGCACCAGCTAGTAAATAATAAAATAAAATATAGATAAAAATATGCATTTAAATAGATACATTTAAATTACCTCTAGAATTTTTATAAATAAAACCGGTTGACCCTTCCACTGTAATGTACCAAATATTTGTACTGTGGAAGGCATAGTTGTAGATTTCAATTTTGTATCTTTTAAATAAGCCAGGGAAACAGTTATCACTGGAGATTGAGAGGTCAACGGCAAATCCATCTGGAAAACAAACTTTTCGTCAATAAATCAATTACACTTCAAGAAATTTTGAATAATAATCAACAAATAATTACATCTGTTAGAGTGAAACGACCGTAAGAGCTTTGTAAGACTCCTATAGTTCTACAGTTTATAACCTTGTCCTTATATCGTTCGCACTTTTCAATTAATTTCTTGATACAGGAGTAAGTGTAAAAATTATTCTGTGGATAAAAAAGAAATATATAAGTACATATTTTAATTTAAAAAATGTACAGAAATTTCACTAGTTTCTAAGACTTACTCGTTTCGTTTGAGGAGTAAAAGGCATGTCACGATAGAACTTTTCTTTAACGTAAGACATTTTAGAAAACTTATCATCTACCGTTTTAATTATTTAACGCAACTTTAGTAAAATTTTAGTAACAGAAATAAATAGAGGTAATAACATTCATTACAATTCTTAAAACAATAACAGCAATAAAGCGCGGAGCCGGAGCGAAAAGTAATTAATTTTTAATTTGTTTTGATTATAACAAAATTCAAATTATAAACATAAACAAGGATTTGATTGACAGTGACACTACACTCCTCAGACTATATCTACACTTCTTACAGAGTAAAATCAACAACGACCACTACTGGTGGCTACAGACTATTGTGTCAAAACATAGGCTTTATGGCCTGTGGTAGTGTACCATAGCGTATTATTGTCAAAAATGTCAAATGTCATGTAATCATAATCAATTGGCTTATCAGTAAACATAACCTCTTATTTATTTACATTACAATTTACTCCTGTAAGTCCCGTAACAAAAGTAAATAAAATACGTAGTGAAGGTCAGTGCAGTCATACCTACTCATAATATTAACTTACTGATGCGATGGCTTCATTGCTTGTTGAGCTACGTCCAAACAGGCACCTTTTAGAACATGATTTTGAGGGATATAAATTAAATCTACAAAGTGTTCCGCAATATGTACACGAACTAACTAATCCGGTGGACCGGCTATACCCCAATGAGGTTCAGTATTCATTCGTACATGCTAAACTGTTTGCACTTCATAACCACTTGGTTCTCGATTACTGGAACTATTCGTTTAACTATTACTACATCGATATAAAGCAGCAGATTCGCTACATAACTTTCGAGAATATGAATCGCACGTTTCAAAACACAGTTGTTTATGATATTCCTGCTCACGTAGAAAGGAAATCTGGTCATTTTAATCTCTGCCTACTGTTTCCGTCGAGCACTTTGGCAGTGATCAGTGACGGCACAGGATATCTTCACATTGTAAACACAATGAACAGAAATGGAACCTACAGTAAAAATCACTGGCAAACATTATATTCAAACTTAATACTCGGTGAAGGAAAGTATTTCATACTAGTAGACTGTAGAATGCAAGAGAAGGATAGTACTGAAATACTGCACTGTCTTCTTCAGTCGGTTGAACAGAATGAAAAGCATTTTAATTCAATCCTGACCTGGGTTTCATTTGAAAATGACGGTCAGGGTTGGAAACAGGGTTTCACTAAACAAATACAAGGCAAAGGTGTAATACATTATGCAGCAATTGAAACAAGCTGCAATGCATTATATGTAGCATCAGATAATCCTTTTAAATTTACATCAGATTCTGTCAAAGAAATAGACGACACTCCTAAGGAAACTCCTAGGAAAATCATTTACACATGGCTTCAAACCTCAGAGGACGTAACGGTAACATTAAAACTGCAGCCAAATTTCAACAAAAAGTTGCTCAATGTCAGCGTAACACCATTAGCTGTTAAAGTGAGTTATGCAGGAAACAAATTCATTGATGGCAAATTAACACATAAAGTTGATAGCGAACTGACAACATGGAACGTTCAGGACGATGGTCAAGTAGATATTCTGTTGACTAAAGCTGAAAGTATGATTTGGGCGGATTTAATTGAAGGCGGGGACCTTAACGGTGAAAAGGTGATGGATGCCAGCTTAGTGGAAGAAGCTCACAGAAGACTGCAACACCTCTGCTCTGAAACCGAAGTTTCGGCGAACGAATCTGTACCGGGATTGTCTACGCAAGATTTAGAAGAATGTGATGCAGCTTCGGAGGAAGACACCGTGTTAGGTAAAGAATTTTTTTTAAATATTTTGAAGTTTATATTTTTAAAAATTATAAAAGAATCAAGTTATATAGTTGCATTGCATACTTATTTTTCATCTAAGTCTCTTAAATTGCAATCAATCATTGAAAGATTTTATTTATTAAAAGTTTTATTGAACAAGGTATAAGATACTTTTATTAAAAAGTTCCTTAATCAGTTTCCTGAGTTTTCATTATTTGTGGTTACAATTTTTTTTATTTATAGCTTTTTTTTTTCTTATTTTTCAGTACGCTTAGAAGCTTCAAATCATGAAACAACACACCGTATCCCATTAAGTGTACATCAACATTTATTCACATTAAAGCTGGAGATACAAGAAGCACCGGCTTTGGCTTTGAGGCACGACGTAGACGCCATCATATGGCAACCGTGTGCCCCCATAATAAGTACGGAACCTTGGCCCATGAAGCATCAAGGCACGCTCTCCGCATTTGGATATGTGCAATCGTCGAAGCAAAACCGAAAATTCGTCACATGTTCTCCAAATTTCCTATACAGTGTGGTCTGTGAGGGGTCCAAACATCTATTTATTTATAAAAATGTGGGCAACAAAGACTGCCAACTGAGAAAACGCACCGGCAACGTTATGAAGAATGTCAAAGTGGGACAGCAACACGTTGTAAACATTGACAAGTATGGAGAAGTCGTAGGAATCAATGCTACAAATGAATTTTTATTTATTTTAACTGAAAAATGTTTAGTTGCAATCGAAATCGATTGAATTTTATTTACTAACTAATCTAAAAATAAAAAAGAATTTAACATTAATTTGATTTTTATTAACAAAAATGTACATTTATTTGTATTAATTGTCACTGTTATCGCTCTCAACATTTTCCTCGGAAGAGTATCCCGTAGTGAATAATAAATTCTTTGGCCTCTTCTTTTTCTCCGCCTTTATTTCTTTCTCTATTTCTTTTTTCTTTTCAAAGGCAATCTTTTCCGACAACAGAGGTCTTTTTCGTTTTAAATGCAATTTTTCACCATTATCTGTTTTATGTAAATTGCCCTCTTCAGTGTTTCCGTTAGTTAATTTTTCCTCAATGCTGCTTGCATTTTCTTTGACCATTTTATTTTCTTCGTTATAATTAAACTCATCCTCTGCAAAAATTAGATTATAAGTATATTTAAATTGTAAGTAGAAAAAGAAAATGACAGCCATATACACTAAATAAATGGTCAGCCTGTCTGCCTATCTTATTAATTGAATATGACCCTAAAATAAGCTCTAAAGGCACTGCCCTATAAAAACAAACTTGTAAAGTTAGTCTGAGAAAAATCTATACTTATAATAATTTTTATTTATAAAGTATAATATTAGATACATTTATAATTATGATATTACCTGGTGTTATTACTTGTAAATTGAACGCGTGATCTTTGAGAAGCACAAACATAACAGGAAACTCCACAATGCACTTCCCTGACAAATTTTCAGCGAGTGTTTCCTCCGGATCCATTTCAAAATATTTTTTAGAAGAGCCTTTTATTTTTTCAGCTGAAAAAAAAAACATTTTAATTGCAAAGTGCAAGTTCTAGACTAAAAAGAAAAACTCCATTTGAAGATCAAGACAAAGCTCCACCTTAGCATTTGATGTGGCCAGGCCACTGGGCTTGGACCACAAAACACATATCTTATATTTCATTTATTTAAGTATAAAACTACTGCTGAATGTCTTAATAAGACAGATTGCAGTATAAGATGGAAAAAAAAAACATTACACTGATAAATATAAACCAATTGTTATTCTGTGATTGAATTTAAAGAAAGTAGGTATACAAACTTCACAGGTTTAAAAAAACCTATAATTTTGGAAGTTAGAACAAAAATGGTGTCCTAAATATGTAAATATTAGCTGGTGCCTGCGACTTCTTTGGAAAATAAAAAACACCTAAGAAAATAAAAGAGTGAAAAAAAGTACCCTAAATGCTAATCCAGACAATAAACTATATGTGTGCCAAATTTTGTCCAAATATCCATTGAACCATTTTTATGACGTAACAAACATCCATCCATCCTCACAAATTTCTGCATTTATAATATTAGGATATAAATTTTAAAGATAAATACTAACCTCTCAGCAAAATTTTAACACCGCTCAAACCCGCAGAACGATAGTAAGACAAAGATTTAGATCCCTCAAATGAAATATCTGGATTTAAATATTTATCAACTAATTCAGATAGTCTAGTGAACTCTGAACATTGCTCATCCACAAATTTCAATGGTTCCATTTCACCGTTGGGGAATATCCACTCGATACGCCAATTTATGATGTTAGTTTTGAAGTTGTATCTTGTTGTATTTATAGAATGCCTTGTGAAATTTTGTGCTAGGAACTGAAGCGGCGTTCCTCTTTTCCTGGCTGCCATCTTCAATTTATATAAGTGCTGTAAAGAAAATCAATAATTATATTTATCTAGTCAATGTGTATAAAGATTTGTGCTGTAATACAACGGTTAACATTTCGCTACTCACTACGGGCAAGTCCTTGTCAATTCTTGTGAATCTCTTCTTTTCATCCCTTTTAAGTCCATAAACAAATCTAGAACATTCCTCTAGTAACCTGTAATCGCTTAGCAGATCTGTATCCTTGAAATCCTTTACCCTTATGAATTTCGTACGATCCCTTATGCCATCACATTCTAACTCTTTCTTGTGTATGATCACACAATTTAAACAACATGTTTTGACTTCACATTTCGGACAGGTATAAATTGCTTTATTAGCCCCGCAAACCTCACAATCACCCAATCTGTAATAAAGAAAACAGTCAATCATAAAAAGTAATTAATTATTTGGGCAGCCCGTTGAGTGGCAGTAATGACCCTCTTACAGAAAACCACTGTGAAATAACAAGATGTGTGATTTTGTTTCTATAAGCGAGTATTATAATGCATAATATAAGCGATAATGCATTTATTATCTCCACACAATCACAAAACTTAATTGTTACATACATAATCAATGGTTATAACTGCATTAAGAGCCTGGTGCCCATGGTAGGTATTGAAAAATACCTGTTACAGGTCACCAATTCTCACTGCAGATTGCACAAAGTATAACCCACAAATAGCAAGAAAAATAAATATAATTTGTAGGACTAAATACAAAAGATAAATATCAAATACTAAAAGACTAACATAAGGGATGGCAGACCCTATTTCTCTATCTAACTCTTATTCTTAAAGGCGACGATGGCCACCTACCATCGAGTGTATAGTCACGTCAGCCTGTCTGTCGATCTTAACATAGAAAAAAATACATGCTAAAGAAACAATATTATTTTATTTCATGTTAAGTACTTACCTTGATTGACTATCGTCATGATCACTTTCACTGTCTGAAGAACTACAAGTAGACATTTCAATAGATTTTTTCGGTTCCTTGTTCAGTAAATTTAAAAGTCAACACAAAATGTTTACATTGAGTAGCACGTGGTATAATTTACAATTATTATTATAATTAATATGTACAAATCTCTACTAATTATAAGCAATTGTTTTTCATTCGTGATAGATATGTGATAATAAAGGATAATTTAACATCAAAGTTGTATAAAAATTGGGTTTTATAGTGTTTTGTTGGTTTTGTATCACATGAAATAAAAATAAATACAAGTATGAAGTACAGTGTTGCCAATAATAATACAAGTATGAAATGCAGACTATAATTTCATTTTAATGCCACAGAACACTATATACTTACACCACAAACAATGTAGTTAACTTTAATGTTAGACAAGAAAATTTTAATGTTAAGAAAATGTTAACACATAAGAAAAAGGAATGCAAACGAAATTGTGGACTTCAGTCATATGGGAAAACGTAGTCCATATGACTAAAGTCCACAATTTCACATGGAAAATAAAATCTGTGAAGCTTATGTACATTTCCTTTTTTCTCCATTGACCAATTTCCAATTTTGTTGTTATGGCTCCATCGTATTCTACGATGATTCTCCATGGACATTTTTAAAGTTTCCGATAAGAAGGGTAGAGACAAGGAGCGCCATCTTACATGGATGTTAAACTGAAAAAGTGGCAACTAAATGCGATAAATAGAGATGGCGCCAATGTGAACAGAGAGAGACGAGAGAGAGTTTGAGAGTATGGAATGAATGTAGCAGTAGTTCACGGAGTGAAGTGCGCCGAGTTGAATTTTGATTGAATTGTTTACTGTCACTCACCAGCGCCACCAATATATCGTCTTTCGACGGACACTTTTAATACTCAGAGATTGTCCTGCTTGTCTCTACCCTCCTTAGTGTCCGATCTCATTGAGTTACAACTGCTGTGACGTTGACAAGTCACTAATATGTCATGCTTTTTATCTGTCAGTAGTTAGCACAGAACACTAGATACTCACAAAAGTGTCACAAACAAAAAGAAAGTACCAAAGTACAAAAACAAAAACACAATCGGTCGGGATTTCGGGAAGTTCGGGAACTGTAATACTTTAATTTTTTTTCATTCTGATTGACTAGATTTTATTGAATTTTTATTTCTAAAGATATGGCTTTGACAGGTGAAGATTGGGATTTGTCGTGTTCTGACGAAGAGCTATCCAAATCCGGTATTTTTATTGGAAATAATTGGATGCCAGATCCGACTGAATTGGAAGAACTTTATAACAATATTGACAAAAATGGCACATTAAATCTTGAATGGAAATGCCCCGGTAGACGTCCCCCTTCGCCTGTACCAGTTAGTAAAGAAAATCAACCAGAAGTGCCCGTTTCCCCAATAAGGGAAGAGAAATCAGACTTCGACTTTATGATGGATGAAGTCAGTTCTTTACGTCTTCGAGTACGCAGAGACGGCGAAGACACTTTGCGGGGTTCAGCAAAAAAGAAAACTACGTCCTTTGATGGTATTTTATCGAATATGTATCGACATAAAAGGATAGAACAAATGGAGAAACAGGCCAGCAGTATGTCCCCAAACACACCGTCATCAAGTGCTAACTAAAGTTGGATTTTTATTTATAAGGAACTGGTGCTTTATTTATATACCTTCCTCGTTTATCCCCTTTCCGTAAGTGAACAAGTGAATAACAGTCAAATAAAACAAATAATCAAATCAGATATCATTTTTTTTATTTATAAATAAATACACAATTAAATAGGATTGGCTCTTAGATTGATAATGCTTGGTTTTCATTGAGCAGCGGAAACCTTTCACAAAGAAACACCTGTGCGTTTATTATTATGATTTAGTTTGGCATTATTTCTGGCTTATTTTATTATTGCGCTCTTATTGTAATATTAAAAAATTAGGGTAACAAATGCAAAAAATATTTTTGAAATCCAATTACCAGTTGCAGACATTAACACATTAAAACAAATTCTTCAACTTATGTATGTATGAGTACCATGATGATTTATTTGATAATTACTTAACTTTTTAAAAGTAACTATTGTACATATTTAATATGATGATAACTAATTGCAAATACAAATCAATAAAAAAATGTTACATTTATCTTGAAATTAATTGATTTTACCTGTGCAGTGGAAATACAAAATTAACATCTGTTTAAAAATGAGTGTTGCTATTAAAAGGAAAAATGGAACTACAAGGCCAAATGTGCCGATTTGGGTTTCAGCAAATGTTTATTTTCTTCTAACAATTCTGAACATCTCTTTATGTTTTCGACTATATGTTCCAACTGCCAATGTTTCCGAAGCAATGCTAAGTCGACTGTGAACTTTCCTTGCCTGATGCACTGGACACCGGTACAATGGGCCGATGTCTTTAATTGCACTCCCAGATCGTGGACTAAGGTCCATAAATAGTGGTCATATTCATTCACAGATTGTATTTCTGAAATGCAAAAACTCTTTTAATAAAACATTCATTTCACAAACAAACATTATTATTGGTCAAGAAAATCCTATTCACCTAGTGTAAAATTTGGTGCATCAAAATGGACACATTTGATACCATAAACGGCAGGCAGTTTACTGTTAGCCGGCCGGATGACCCCTTCAGAAGCCATTTCATATAATGTCTGTGATTCCATATGGAGGCCTGATAACCTGAAATACATTATTGCTAGCTTTAGTTTCCATTCATTACTAGCATTTCACCACAACTTCATCTTTGTATCTTTATAAATTATGCTTTTTGTTAAACTCATACTAAAGCAACTCAACTCCTAAAGTTTTATGTAAACGTCGGCTAGAAGGTTGACTATCCGCTTGATGGTACTTGATCACAGGTAGATAACTAACTAAGCCACAGGTGCTGCAAGTGCACTTTTAGGACCCCTCCTAATGCCTTTATGGCCTCCAAGGGAGGAGGTTGTATGTATATTGCAATGGGGCAATGTATATTGCAAGGAAACAAGTATATAATTATAACTAATTGACACAGGTTTTGTAGGGGATACCAAATGAATAGCTACAAACAATGCATATACCTAATGTGACTGCGGCATTGCTTGTGTTAAATAGGTGACGGTAGCCACCTACCATCATGTGGAGAGTCAGCCTTAACATTAAAAAAAGTTGTTTTAAAATTACAATGCCTAGCAGTTTAAAACTGAAATGTTAAAAGGTCCAGAAACATTTAAAGCTGTTAAAAAAAAAATGTAATCAATGCACAGTGAATAGTGATACTTACTCATACATAGTTTTTTGATGTGAAGCCTGCATATGTGCTACTATACCATCGATCCTGTCTCTTGTTACATGTGAATAATTTGATCTCTCCACTGTTTTGCCATTCCAGAAGTATGTATCTGTTGCCTTACCCAGTTGTCCATGTACTTTGAATGCTCTCGTTGGCCTCGCAACATTTATTTGATATGTTAATTTCGTTCCACCATTAATGCCCAGGACTGTAATAAGAATTACATTCGATTTCATATCATGTAATAATACAAAATTTAATGGTGCTTAAATTACTTACGTAGAACACCACTGCTGAACAACCCCAAGTGTGTAGCATAACTACAACGGAAATCTTCATTTATGTACCTAGGACCGCAAACCCGAGGGTCATCGGCATAGTTTGGAGTCAATTTCACGGTCATTTCTTTATTAGTTGCGCCTTCGATTTGTACCCTATTCTCCAAGGGTCGATCAGGTAAAGCATTCAAATCTAAAATTTCAATAAAATGTTATTAATAACCAATTGTGGTTAAAAGTAGCCATAAAATTTATAGTAATGCTAACCTCTACACAAGCTGGTTTTTATCCTGTGTTGAACTTGTTGTATAGAAACGCAAGCCGGTTTGTAGACACAAATTATTCCATTAAGGGAATTAAAAGCGGTAGCTGCTTCCCTAAACCTCACCATTTTTCAACATTGGACAAATATTATTGAATTATAAAATTAAAAATATCATACCAAACGAACGAATCAAAAACATTTATTTATACCTATTTATCTATGTATCTTATATTACATATGTGACACTGACAGTTGACAACTGACAGTAAATCACAGATATTGGTTCAAGTTACTTAGACAAGAACTAATCCCATGAGTTACCCATGAGGAAGGATTTTAGTTCGAAAAAATCCCATATATAAATTTGCATGCATATAATTTTGAACGATTTGAAGATTCGTAAAAAATTCAAAAAGCATGTTAGATGTTCTGTGTAAATGTTGATTGGACTGGGACAGAAGCGCCACGTTCTTGCATTTATTTGACATATGACATCGCTCGGGCACAGATTAATACAGACTTGCCTGGCTGGGCTGGGCAAGGCGAACGAATTTTGCTTGATCAAATTCAGTCAAAAAACTGAGCTGACTCAAGCGATTGATAACGATGGCCGTCTGAAGGTTGAAATAGGCAGTTCGAGTGTTGGTGTTTAGTTTAGTTAGTTAACATATCTTCCAAAAACAAGACTAATTCTTTTTGTGTGCTTTTGTGATCAATATAGTGTGATTGTTTATATCTTTGTGCTCTTCGAACGGGATAGTTAGATTTAGGATAAGTGCGACGTGACTAGTTCTGAAACTTGTTATTGGTAAGTGGACACATTCCGTGTATTTAAAACTTTTCTGTCTTAAAATCCTTACAGTGTTTACTCGCTCTCTAAGAGGCGAAGGTTTTTCATGAAGGCTCTCTAAGAGCCTTCGTGAAAATATATAAAATATGTCAAGTGGCGTTGCCATCCTGTCTGGCAGCTAACGACTTATTCAACATTATTAACGCCGTCGTCAACTGATCGTTTCATTTCACTGTAAAATAACTTTTTTCCCTTGCAATTTCATAATTTACAGTGAAGCTACAAATCTAGAGAATTTTTTAATGTTAATGCATTAAGGATCACATAGGTTTCAAATGTTTTTAAATCTGTAAAATTAATGAAATAGTAGTGGAAGGCCTTACAGTATTCTTTAATGATAAGCTGAGTAACCCATCTGGTGGCTGTGACATCCCCTCTAAGATATTTGTGTTGTGTTTCTGTGATATGACATGTTACTAAGTAACAAATAGACTACAAGCAAATTACAAAATAATTTCAAAAAACCATAGGTATTGCATCTGTACCATTTGTGAATTAAATATGTACCTAGGCTAGGTTAGACTTCTTGGCCATCTATGAAACTTGAAGAGAGGTAGCATCTAACATACCCCAGTACCTTTAGGTGTCTTCTTTTATGGTTTTTGACGCAGTCATATGCCCATTAAATTAGAAAAGCTATGCTAGAGTTAGAAACAGCTATGCCCCTTATCTGCACATGAAAATTGTGACATATTTCTTGCCATCTTTACAAAATTACCATTCATTAATTACATCCATCATTACCATTACGAACTGGAATCTACTTGGCTATCTCAAGTAAGAGCTGATACACTTGTAACCATGATCCTGAAAAATAACATTGTTAGTGTATCTTCCCTTCCCAAAGTTTTTCAGATATCTTAATAAAATATTTAACTAAATAATATTATTGAATCAAACATGTCACTTTTTAATAGAAAACATGACAGTTCCTAGTAGTAGAATGCAGTATTACTAACTTTTAAAAATAACACAAAGGTCTTCTTTCAGCAAAATATCCTATCTACGATATTTAAGGTACTTTTCCTTTATGTTGCATAGTCTTGGGACACCCTGTATATTATGTATTAAAAGGCTATAGTTGGCTTTCCATAGTGAATCGGCCCTTACATTAAATGGACTGGATATATTTTTTCGAATACGACTTGTATTGAAGCATATTAAATGCTGAGTATCAACATCCTAATTGTGAAAGTTTTTGACTTATGATTTTTTAACAATTATTTTTCAAATATTTATATTTCGGCATCTATTCAAGCGATTTGTTCCAAACTTTGAAATTATGTTCTTTATTTAGCTTTACATCACCACTAAAAAAACTAACATTGGTTATCATAGAAAGAAAAGAAAAAATATATAAATATAAAAAAGATTTTTTTTTTCGTGGTTGTGAAGTAGTGACACCATAATTTTTTTTTTCAAAATAGACCATACATTGGACTACTACTCGCCTAAATTTATATCAAAATTTTCAAGGCGGTACTTCCTATCAAAACTCAGCAATTTGTGTTGGCAGTTCTATATTCAGTTGGTTTTTCAATTCAATGAAGTATTCAGTCGGATGCTTAACTATATAGGATATGCAGGGTCCCATTAATTTGAACTATTATTTGAACATAGGATTTATATTGTAATAAGTCTATACTGATATTATAAAGAGAAAAGATTTGTTTGTTTGCATTAAATAGGCTCTGAAACTACTGGATTGATTTGAAAAATTCTTTCACTGTTGGGAAGCTATATTATTTTATAAAATAGTATAATAAGTAAGTAATGTTATTGCATTAAAATAATGCTGTAAATTTAGCAATCTTCTTACGAAATTTAGTTGAATATGTGTGTACACTACATATCTTTGATTCAGCCTTTACGTCATAAGGCAAGACATCCGTCTCTTATCAATTTGCAATGTTTAATTTTTTTTTTAAATGTGTCCTGTGCATACTCTACATAGAATTCATATTCAATTTATATTCATTTTATTTAACCAAAAATCCTTGAAATCCATGTGTAATGTAAAATTATTATTGAATAAATAACTAACTATAGTCCGAATCAAACTTAATGGTGGCTCTGAACATAGCTCAACATAGTGCACAGAATGCAATATTAGATATCCGCAGGGTGTATAGTTGACTATACTTGCGCACAACAGCGCTCGCAGCTAACTTCCGAGCACCATTAAGTTTGAATCAGACTATACTTAACTATATGAAGTCAAAGTCTTAGTGAAATTTATGACTTTTACCGTGTCGTTGTTGTATTTTGAAATTACATATTTTTTTCTTCACTTAATTTACTCCAACGTATTCAATAGACGTGTCATGGTTAAGGATAGGATAGGTAAACTAATAATAGTAGATTAGTAGACTAGTAAGTGAACTATTTCAATTTTTTTATAAATATTGTTTTTATATAAGTGGCCAGTTCCGGAAACATTTATGTGTGCCCTGTGTATGGGCAGCGTCCATTACTGCGCGCGCTGTAGCGAAACATGGGTCCAGCCAAAGATTTTAAAATCTTTGGGTCCAGCTAAAACATTACATAAGAAAAGAAAATACCCAAAAATAAGGAAATTGTTTTGAATGTCTTGAATCTAATTTCGTAGAGAGACACTCGAATCCTGTTAATTCCTCGGATTTCAGAAAATTTAAAAATAAATCACTTGCTGTAATATTCCTCAATAATATTCCAAGACATAGGTAACGTGAATTTTAAATCTGCCTGTAAGGTAATATTTGATTGGGTGTCGCGCTTTTTTTTATGAAATAAGAAACTACGATTGCTCATTGTACCTACTTTCGAAATGAACAGTTTGCGAAGGTCAAGCACGTTTAGGGAAAACGTCCCGTCCAAGGTCTTTGCCGGTGGCAAGGTCGCCTTGCTCCGATGGTTACTACCTCTGACCATTTAATAGACGCATTTCACATACTGATTAATCCGAACGTCATTGCCTATACTGTGTGGTTAAGACTATTAATATGCGGCGCCCGAAAATCGTTGAATCTTCAATTCAAAATCAGTCTCACAATTTCAAATGGGATTTTATTTTCATATTATATTAAAAACTAGACTCATGTCTCTTGCCTTGTCTATCGTATGCAAGCCAAACATGGATCTATAATACCTACACGAGCAGAAAAATTGAAACATGCCAGAAAGCCATGGAGAGAAGCATTCTCAATTTGAAATTAAAAGACAAGAAAAGACATAGCGAAATAAGAGAAAGGACAAAAGTTATTGATGCGTTAACTCACTGCAAGAAACTTAAGTGGAAATGGGCCGGTCACATTGCACGTCAGGACAAAGAGAAATGGACCAAAAAAATCACTGTATGGGCTGGCCCCCCCGGAAAAAGAAAGAGAGGACGCCCCATGGAAAGGTGGGAAGACGAGCTTAAAAAGCTTGTAGGTGGCGATTGGATTAGGATAGCCCAAGACAGGGAAATGTGGAGAGAGATGGAGGAGGCCTTTACTCGTCGAGAGGTCCTTAATAACTAGATTAAAAAAAAAAAAAAAAGATTATGTATATATTGTAGTAATTAAGGAAATTAAAGGCTTTTTATATTTTATATTTATATTATTATATTAAAAACTAGCTGCTGCCCTCGACTTCGCCCGCGTAACTTTGTAAATGACATACTAAAACCTTCCTCAAGAACCACTCTATCCATTGGTGAAAACAGCATAAAAATCGGTGCAGTAGTTTTTGAGTTTATCGCGAACAGACCGGCAGATGCGGCGGAGGACTTTGTTTTTATAATATGTAAGGATAACAAGTATTAAATTAATAATTAATGCACAATCGGTCCCGATTCCGAAAGCCGTTTCAATTGTTATAATATGGCCCCTTTACTTACGTGTTCAACTACTCCCTTGGGAACAGTAGCTTTTTTCCCCCTCTTCTGTAACCCTGACAACGTGTGTGCAAAATTATAACCAACAGATTGTTAACACACGTAACAAACAAACTCGGTTTCGTTTCTATAATATTAGTTAGGATTTGCTGGTGTTGCTTTTTTTCAATAATTTTTTTAATAACAAAATGCCTGTATTGTAAAATAAATAATGTCAATCTGCATTTTTGTCAGCAAAATAGTTTGCTTTGCTACCTTAGTCTATAGTATAGGTATTACATATAATAAAATCGTAAACGAGACGTGTCCTGTACATTATATTACAAACAAATAAGTTATACCGAATACTGAAATACCAAGCGCACCAAAACACAGCTACTACACAATGCGTGTATTCTTTTGATAAATTATATTATTTTAATTTAATTATAGATGATGTGCATCGTTCCATAACTTATTCCAGTTCCGTATAACTACATGACTTTTAAAAAAATGATCAAAAACTAAATATCGTAAGTATAACTAATTAAAATCTACAAAATACGTCTTTTACTTTTAATAAAATTATAATGTAACTTTACGACGATATCAGTATGATAGCATAGCAGTAGATATACAAAAGACAAGCAAATAACGGAATAGATAAAGGTGTAGTTTTAAATCAACACAATGTATGATATTATGACATCACCATTCGTCATCATTATAACAAGTGGACTCGCTTGCAAAATGTTTGCATTGTTGCAAAAATTGTTTGACTGCATCCTATACAGTTTCAGGTTGTATAGACATTGAGATATACACATATAGATCACATAGTTACAGTTTGCTCCGATTTATATAGACATATTTATTGTAACAGTAAAAAAAATACTTTTTGTTTTATATTATTAATAGTTACTGGCAAGTGGCAGAACTCGGCCGCCCGTAGCTGTTACCTAACATACCTATAAGTTACCCTTTATAACATCAGCTATCTGTCAGTGAAAGTCTCGTCAAAATCGGTCTAGCCGTTTCGGAGATAAGCCGGAACAAATAGTTAGACAATTTTTTTTTTTAAATTTTATTACAATATGATATAATACTTTGATATATTATTATTACATTTGATTTTTATTACATTTCGTAAAAAGCAGTTCTTTTGATATTACTTACAAACAGACACTCCAATTTTATTTTTATAAGTAGGAATAGATTAATTACTATGAATATTATTTTGGGTCTTAGTTTTTATTTTTTAGTCATTTTATTTACTCGTGTCATTTTATTTTTCTATTTTTATGACCAGTTAATTAATTAGATTCAAATTTAACGAAATATATTTTTTGATCACGAAATAGTAGGCATTGTTCAACAAGTATTCCGTATTCAATTTTTGTAGTTGGAAGTTTCAAAGTATTGAACATTCTATTAGATAGCTGAACATTTAAGATAAGTCTAGTGCTATAATACAAATAATGACAAGCAATTTAGCACTGGTACAGACGTGACACTGAAAAAAAAATAATTACAACTCGTTTGTCTATACCGCTAAAGTGTAGACTCTTTATTGTTCACTGCCTCGGGCCGTGTAAATCTTATTTTAATATTATAAATGCGAAAGTTTGTATGTCTAGATGTTTGTTTCTCAATAACGCAAAAACGGCTAAACGGATTCATTACCTGGATTAACATATATAACTATGGGATACTTTTTATCCTGGAAAAATAATAGGTTTCCGAGGGATCGTGTAAAAATATAAAAAAATTCGGCGCCACTGTCGGAGATCATGGTGCCTGCTGATGTCTGTGATGTGCAGCACAGTTAGTCCTAACTATTGGTGTTTATTCCCACTAGTTCAATTGGGAGTTCAATTGATTGAACTATTGGGGATTTTTAGTTTCAATAGTTCAATTACTTTAATTAATTGAACTATCGAATCTAAAAAGTCTCATAGTTCAATAATAATTGACATGTAAATTATTTTAATAGAGAAGTCGATAGTGTGAATATTGAACATAGTCATGTAGAATTGTAGATATTTCTCAGAATTCTCTTTAAACGTGTAATCGTGACTTGTAGAAGAGGTGGTCATCATCGTGCTTCCGCAGTAAGGCTGCAACTCAGACGTGTATTTTGCACTGATCATACATATTTTTTGCCGTAAGTTTTTATCGTTTTCCGAGTGCTCCGTCTCGGATGACTTCTGGTAGACGCGAATTTAATGTCCCTGCGCTTATAAATAAGGCCGAAATTGTAATAATAGTATATATTTTTTTTAAATCGCTAATAGCAGTCGCTGTAGTCATAAACTTTTTAATGGTCTCACTTTGACAGAAGTCGACGTGAAAACTGTTGCTCAATAATTTTTTTATCGGATGTCACTCGTTAATGAGGACAGGGTCGACTGCTGTTGTGTTATCAACACTCGACTCGGCTACTCCAATTTCATAAAATGTAGAGGGTGTCAAATGGTTCTTTAAGAAGTCTGAAAATATTTTCACTTAATTTTTCACAAGTTTTCAGTTAAGAGAATAACCACCTCTGAAGCTATCATATTCACAAGCAAGAAAATTGTCAGCATTGTCTAATTTTGTTTTGTTCAGAAACACGTACATAACTATATTATGCTATTACATTTATATAGGTAACAGTTTTGGGAGTTAGGGGTTCACTTAAAAGTTTACCTTGTCATCTGAGATATCTAAGAAAATACGTATGTCTGTAAGGTTTAAATGAGATAAATTATTATTCATTACTCGCATCGCATCACCCCTTTGAAAGTGAAAATGAGGGGAGACCGTGTTACCCCTGACAGGTGCTGAGTTGGCCCCCGACCAACACGGTCCAGGGTGGCAGATCCTAAAATCCCCTTCTGCATCTGGGACAGGAGGGAACTGCCACGGAACCCAACTCTACCTTGGATAACTACTGAGGCTGGTTGGGATCAACGCGTAGACGGATATTGTCGACTAACTCATAGTTTTATTATAAAAAAATATATATGGTCCTTTTATCTTGTGCTGTCGTAAATATTCGTTTTAATTGTCTATATATTGTTGCGAATTACGTGAACGTGTCTCATCGTCAATAGTGTCTTTGGACTCGCTTCGTGAACAAAAAGGCTACTCCACAAGAAATTGTCTGTGAATCGAATGTCAGTTAGTTGTTTAACCGTTTACCTTTTGTGTTTAATGTAACGCTGGTTGCTCGCTCCTATTTCGAAGGCGTTAAGGTCGATTTTAAAATAGTGTTTTCGTGTTATTGTTATTACGTGGATGGGCATCGATTCACGCGCCCGTCGTCGCACTACTGCTGTTGATTCGATTGTTTCAAACGACACTTGTGCAAACCGTCTGCAAAACTTCATTGTGTCGGTAATCGGAGTCCCGTCTCATTCTTCACCTTGTCAACAAATATAACATCAAGATATTGCATAAATGCTATAGTTATTGTAATTTCATTTTCATGCTTCGAGATAAAATTCTTACAAGAAAAAAGAAAGAGTGGTCTATTGGCAAACAATATTGTAACATTTTGGTAACATTGTATTATGCCATCATTGTAAAAATTCACAGTAACTAAATATTTTTTTCGTTTTATTTATTTCGTTATTCTTAAATTAAGTATTTTTCATACTGGCAGAGCACAATGCAAGCGATGGTAAGCACCCAACCCCCCTACTAAGACCAACGTGAAATAACAGCACGTATGCTGTTTTGTGTTCCGTTGAATGAAGTAAGAGATACGAGAGTCTACTTTCCTAATCCCTTATCCTTAATCCTACTTACATAAGTGCCCTGCTGACATCAGCAGGGCACTTGCAAAACCTGTGGCGTAGCCTGTGATTTAATTTTGTCATCAGCATCAAGTGAATTATCAGCCTGTCACGAACTTTACATAAAAAAAAAACGATTAAGATATTATTTTAATGACTCCAATAGTTATTGTCGAAGTTACAAACGAAAACAAGGAAATTTTACGGCGTCGTCGCCCAAGGCTCGTGGAACTGAAAATGTGAACCGGAAGTTGCCATGGTGGTGAACGACAGAATCGACAACGGCACGGCCTTGCCATTGTGCGTCGCAGACTCGGACGCGCCGGTCAAAGTCACTGCCAACCTCGTCATATTATAAATACACGTAATATGTTGTTTATAAATAAATAAGTTACGGTCGTATCACGTTATCTTAATTCGTATAACAGCAGGACAAATTGTGCGCTATTCCATTTGACGAATAGCTTGCCAACTTCTCTTCCGAGTCAAACGCCTCTAAATATCTCGGTAATGAAATAAAAAACAAGTTAGTTGGTTCTACAAAAAAACGCACATTTTCTATATGGAAAAAATATTTCAAAGTTCCATTTTAAGTGAGTGGTATACAGTAAAAAGTTAAACATGTCCGCCACTTGTTTTCGCCCTAACAGGGACATAGTAGTACCTACATAGTTAATTTTATGCTGACGGGTTAGGTAAACGCAAAGGCAAGTAAAGAAGTAAGTGTGCAACTTTTTTGAGCAAATTAGACTGAATATATAAAAATTAGCTCTTGCGTACTACTTGGTGGACTTCAGAATTCATAATTGACAAACGACCCGCCTCGGAGTTGAAATTTTCAAAAAATAAACCTATCTTCCAAATTTGAGTTTTCGGACTTAGTAGTTAGTCTAGAACTAGTAAACTTAGCGTGCACAGGAAAAAACATTTTATAAGTAGGAATAGATTAATTAATGGATAAAAGATACTCGTATTTAAAGACCTATGATGGTACTCCAGGGTATATGTCACTTAATATTAAACCTATATTTTCATACATACACGCCTAAAAGAGATTACATTTTTGTAGTAATAATACTTTTCATTCATTATGATTATTTAGATACTCGTATCTGAAAGATATAAAGATATCTGACAGTTTAGATCTTGAATGAAAGCACTTTTATAAAAATAAAATACATCTCCTAATCCTTCTCACAAACAAACAAATATTACCTAATACCTACTGTTTTTAATATTAATACCTGCTAAAGATATAAGATTAACAAAGTAGGTATAATTATACAATGTTCGTTTCGCGGTAGGTAAGTATAGGCAATAGGACTAATTACTCAATGTAATACCAGATGCAAGTTAAACAATACATAGGAAATCTCAACTTCATACTTAGTTTTAATTATTTCGACTTTTAAAGTAACCATTGTTATATTTGGTAACGTCAAGGTCTTACGTTCGTACGACTTTCATTACTCATACTAATTAATTATTTATACATCCTTATCCTCACATCTTCTGTCTGTCTGTCTGTCGCGTAAGAACAAATACGGATTTTGATGCGGTTTTCACAAATGAAAAGAGGAAGGTTTGTGTATATAATTAAAAAAAAGGAAATTCATCCGTGCGAAGCAATAATATTATACAATTTTATTTGTCAATCTTAGTACATAGTTATTATAGGTAAATGTGTTAGTTTATTATAAACATTCACTTTATAATGTGACCTAACTAACATAAATTTAAATGAAATTAAATCTATTTCTTTACAATATTCAAGTGATAAATTTTGCAATGCATTTATATTTTATTGATGAGAAATCTAACCATAGATGTATTGATGACTTTTAACCCTTTTAAAAGTCATCAATACGTCGTGTCTGTTTCATTCCAATCGGTTAACAAACAAAAAGTTACGCGCTATTCTAGAAACGCGAACGAAGTCGCGATAGGTACGCTAGTATTATTATAATAGTTATTCTGAGATCTTTGCCACAACTAGTTGTCAATATAACATTTATAGTTATCAGCTCTCGATTTAAATAGGGATAGATTTGAATACAACGTGTGTGTGATGTTAATTTATTGTTATTATTAGCTGTTTTCCATTTTCCTACTTCCGCATAGGAGGTTCTAAAGGCAGGCAGGTCTGTTGCCGCTCTTGACACAGTGAGGTAAGCGGACAGCGAACGCCCTTGAGACGAATGTGTCGACTTGACACCGACACTACATATGTACTTGAATTTTATTAACATTACGGAAACCCCGTTCCATTGGAGCTTTTCGGGAGACATGTTTGTGTGACCGTTTACCGTTGAGTGAGCGTAAACTCGTCTCCGTCGGTGTGGTCAGCGAGTTGTTGACCCCAACTTTTTTTTGCCACTATAATGAGTATATAGTCGTATATATGATTTTTTTATGCAACTACTGCAATAGGTACAATGATTATTTACTGGTTATTTTATATATTTATTTTCAAATTTCTAACAGATGTTTTCGTTTTCATTTAAAAAAAGTTTCGTGTCTATTCATTGTTATTTTTTTTTATTAATCTTACTTTGAAATTATGACGAATCGGTTTAAATCTGTCTTAGATTTTAAGAGTACAAATTTGGCTTTATTTTTTTTTAATTATATTGAATTTATCTGTCTGTCTGTTCGCGATAAACTCAAAAACTACTGCACCAATTTTCATTATGTTTTCACCAATGGATAGAGTGGTTCTCGAGGAAGGTTTTAGTATATAACTTACAAAGTTCCGTGGGCGAAGTCGCGTACAACAGCTAGTATAATATATTTTAGGTACCTTAAGATTTGGTCTCTTGATCGAAACGCACAACGCTGCGGTAGGCGTTATGCTGTTTCAGACACCTAATTGTATGGAATACGCGGGAAAACGTCTATGTGGAGTACTTCACCGCACTTGCCCCTCACCGCTAACGCATGCTCCGACGGAAAAACAGGCCACTCTAGACGTTTTCCATACAATTAGGTGTCCAACACCGCATAACGCTTACCGCAGCGTTGTGCGTTTTGATCAAGAGACCAAAGCTTAAGATTGCTATTCGCTCACTGCTTAAAATGTGACCATGGTTAGGTTAGCTGTAAAAAAGTTATTTGATGTCGAATGAATTCTTTCTTTCCAAAGATCTTTGGGTAAATGAAAAAGATGAACCGAGAAATGTCCAAACCAAAGATTGTAGTTCGATAGTGAGGCGGCCTTGTTGGCACTCAAATCGCGAATGGCGTGTCAATGAACTGGTAGTCGGTCTGGGCTAGACGCCTGCGTTACTTGCCTTGTGTACACGTGTAACGTACGGCTAGACTCGTCCCATTAGTAAAATCTCACGGCGAGGGACAAAGGTGGTCCGGACCGTCTTTATATACACTTTTTTTCACAAGGGGAATCCATCATGGATATACCCACCGGCCTGAGGACAGACCCGAGAGTTATGTGGGTCTTGTGTCCCGGGATCGGACAGGCATCGCCACTTTTTTTGGATATTTTGCTTACTTTGCTGTGTAGGTACTAATTATTGTAGCACTTAGCTTACAATTATGCATGATATATTATGCATTACGATGTATGTAGTTATTTAAAAGCCATCTCGGAAATCTAGTAACTATAGCATTCATATTATAGTTAGTTAAATATATTTTTTTCTACAAATGTCTACAGGATCTTAATTCATATATCAATCAATCAATCAATACTAATAATAAATCTGTAAGTTTAGGTATTGTATGTATGTATATTCCTTCATAACGTTCATTCTTAAACGAATTAACTGATTTTCATGAAACTTGGTAGATAAACATTTAGACGTACAGGACACAGGATAGGCTACTTTTTTCTTTTTCAACGCGGACGAAGTCGCGGACACCAGCTAGTTATATGATACATAATTAAGTAACAACGAAACCGGGGTCAGTTTGCTGCTAAGTAATTGTTAATAGAATATTTACTTCTTATATAAAATTTTGGATCTATGTACACAACACAGTTCTCGTGGTTATTAGGCAATTTAAGATTTAAATGGCATATAACCTGAGTTTGTAACAATCGTGTTTATAAAAAAAAATATTTAAGGAAATATAAATAATTATTTAGAAGATAATCATGCTTTGCCTCCGTCAGAAGTTTGCGTTGTGCAAAAGCGTAATCAAAATACTTTAGAAATAGAAATAATTTGTACCTATAACTACATATTAAATATTAGTAAAAAAGACATAACAACTAACTAATTGTTATATTATGTATTTTTCACATAAATACCTACTAACTGTTAACTGATAATACTTAAGTAATGATAAGTTATCATTGCAGGAAGAGTGTCGCCATTATCAGATGTAACATTAACAAAATTCGTTTATAATAATGAAAGTTTAATGTTACTATTATTAAATGCGCTATATACGAGTTGATTAGCTACCTTAATAAATGAAATAAAAATGGATTCTCTGTGTGCACTTAATTCAATGAAATTAATTTTTCCCAAAAACTTAATCTGTATATACCTACATAAAAGAAAGTCGTGTTAGTTACACCACTTATAACTCGAGAACGGCTGGACCCATTTTTATGATCTTTTGTTTTGTTTTGTTTGATTGTCTCCGTCCCGAATAGCAGGATAACCATGAAGATATCGAAAAAATTAACAAAAAAATAAAATAAAAACAATAAACTGAAAATTACTATATAGAAATAAATTGTACTGTCAAATCGATTGATCTCACGTTGTTGTGATGTGCGGGTGTTATTAATAAATATTGTTTAACAATGATTTTGGGGCGGTGCGAAGTTCGCCGGGTCAGTCAGTATTTTAATAAACAGAAATTAAAAACATTAGTTTTTAAGTAGAACCCGACACGTTGTCGGTTACAAAATCTTACGGCGTGACTAGAACCGAAATGCACAATTTCGCCACATTTTTACTCGAATTACGAACATTAATGAAGGAAACGCGTTGTATAAACAATAGTACTGAACCGAGGATGTTTTGTCTGTGTATCTGTTTTTTTTATCAATTAATGGTTACTTAACGTACGTTAGTTAGTACTAACCGGCGAATATATTAGCATGTTTTGTTCGAACACCTCTATACTTGAATGATATGTGGTTGCGGGTAAATTCTGTTGTTTTTATGAGTGATGAATTTGAAATAGCCTAGTTTTGTCGGCATCCCCTTTTCGGAATTATACCAGCAATGAATGTTTACTGTCTTTCGTCAAAACACTAGAAAATAAGGGTGCAGTAGTTAGTCCGAATTGCGTCGTCTCGCTCAGCGAGTAAACAAACTGTCGTGGTGATAAAGTGGAAGAAATTAGGTACATATATAAAGGTAGGTGTAAAGTAAAACAGCAAATAAAGACTTCGTGTTAATAGCCTCAAATTAATTAAATATAATACCTGTACACTCAATTCGTGGTGTATTTCTTTCTAAAATATGAAGTGTTTAAAGACACTAAATATGATGTATTGTAATATTGGATTATTATAAAAAATACCTTTTTTTAAATTCAGTACTTACTTACTAAAATAATAAGCTATTACACAACAAAGTTGTCCTAATAATATGTCACATGTTATGCCAAACGCGAGTTTCGACTCGAGCGAATTCATGCTCGATAATTTTGCCCTAAACGAAATCTTATTGATTTTTACACCGGCCGCGTATTTACTGTAAACATTTATCGAAACATGTAGGTACTAATAATAATTTGAATGGTTGTTGCGATGCGCCCCCGTCGGTCATTTCTCAGTTCAGCGAGTTCATTCCGTATATCGTTTTCCTCGGCACTTTCCCCGGCTGACCGACCGGTCGCTGGGCGCTGGCTGCGGTCACTTACCCATATCGCTTCACCACTGCACTACACTACACTACACTACACTCAAAATGTGTGCTCACTCGCTCAATAATACATGTGCAATCTCTACTGAATGACGAGAGTCGTGTATGTGTACATACTAACACTTACTATGACCAATTATTTAAATGTATTACAAAATAATGTTCAACTAATGGAAATGTGAGACTCAAAATGCACCGATTGTAATTAGATAAAATAGTTTTGATACTTACATGATAATTTTACAGAGATTTCAGATCTCCATCCATTAGATTTCATAAACATTGCGAAATTGGTTAAAATATAACAAATTTTTTTTCAACATACTGTATATCAAACTTTATTTAACTCACATGTGGCCATAGAAAAATTAAAATTAAGGGCTCAGGAAGAGATGGGGCTTCGACGCAGCTAAGGAAAGTCTCGTAATTACTACCTCAAGATTGAAACTAAACACAGATTTACTTACTTTTAGTGGTTTCATGATCAAATTTTTGGCAATTTAAGTTTTAAATTATACGGATTCAAGCTATTTACGAACTAGTCACCGTGACGATGAGTCTTTTTATATAGTTAGGTACCTGAATACGACAAGTTAGTGATAAATTGAATACGTTTTTTCTAGATTTCGTCATTTTCGCAATTCCTTTGTCGCAGTTTTGTTATTGTCGAAATGTTATTTTCCGACGGACTGTATCTAAATTAGGATTTTACCTGATCAATTAATTCGATTATTTTAAACTAGCTGTTCCCGCGACGTGTTTAACGAAAGTTTACTTTCTTGTTTAATTTTACAAACACCTTACGTGTAGTAAACATGTTGATATAAATGACACACACACGTAAAGGCTTTTTCTGTCATTAATGCACCCTCTATAATGTTATGCCTCTCGAACCGTGACGAGTGGAGACTGTGCGTGTCTGGTGACGAACGAACACCCTTTCTGTTGTGTTACCAACCCTCGATCACGAAGTCAATGCTGACTTTGCGTATCAACTGATTTTTATCAAAAAAATATTAAGATATTAACCGTGTCCTTCGCGATAATCTTGAACGAGGACTTTAAGGTCTCAAAAACCACATTGGATCGGGTTCTCGTGGGTTATTCATAGCTTATTGTAATGTATTAATAAATATAGAAAAAAAAATGAAAAATAGAAAATTTGACTAACTAATAGAGTTTTGTAACAATGGACTTTGCATTCATACATTCACACATAAGAAGATTATCTCTACTTTAATTATGTGTTTCCAAAAAAAAAGTGACAGTAAACTAAATAATGATATTTAATAAAATAATTAATTATTGTAAGTTTATCTGTCGTTATTAGAATCAATAAGTATAATTATTTTCATTGTAAATTTAATGACAAAATAAAAGATAAATCGTGGCTTTTAAAATATGCATTTTAAGACTGAACATCCATTCCTTAATTTTTATCTAACTCGGATAAGTATACATTGCTTAACATGTAACACAAGTATTTAGTAATTTGGTTAATACTTGTACTCGTACTTAGATAACGACTAAAACGTCTTACGAAAGCTTTTTCTATAGTTTTCTTTAGCATTGTTTTGAGGTATCATGGTGAACCTATAGGCTATAAACACTATATATATATATAAAATCAAAACTAATATTATTAAAATGCAAAAGTGAGTTTGTTACGATTTCATGCCTTAACACTGCTCAAGCGTTCATCGCAATTTTGCATACACTGCATTGTTTTTGATGAGGGGTTACAGAAAAGGATATTTTCTAGACCTCCAGGGTCGTCTAAAAATAAGAAAAATCAACGGTTAGCTAAAGGTACGAGCAATAAAGATTGAATAAATATTTTAATCCCAAAGAAAAAGAGGCACGGACGAAGTCGCGGGCTAGTAAATACAATAAAAATAAATTTAAAACGCGACAAAATGCTCTCTACTATGTCTGAGCATGATGAATTGATCCGCCATGCATTTCGCGCGTAGAGCTAGAGCTCATTTTGTACTGCGCAGGCGCACATGCCGGAATACTTCAATTAAGCTGGTGTTATTCTTCTGAAATCTGAATTAAACTGATTTTATTCAAAAGAGATGGGTATTCGTTCGTATGGTTACGCCCTTTTTGTTTGACATAAAGTTATCATTTAGTGGATCTTACAAATTGATTTTTGTGTTTTTCACAAAGGACTTTTGTCAAATTATTTTGTCGCCCACTTGTCATGTTTACTGGTACATTATTATTAATTAGTATCACTTTCTGAATTATAATTTCGTCAGTCGTGTGTACGAAATTGAATGTAACGCAGTGAGGTTTAGTTGGAAATGATACGATTAGCTCCGCTTTTAGTAAGAACTAACTGCTCTTTTGTTTCTTTATTTTTGAATCGTCCATTTTGCCTTCTCTTTCGTAATCTATCTAAATTGACGCTAACGATTCGAGCGTGACATCTAGAAATTATGTGATTATTTTATATCTAACCTATTTATTTAGCGACCCGTTCTTGGCTTCTCACGGGTGCAATTTTTTTCTGCATAAAAAGCTTCCTCGTTTAACGCTCTTTCCATTAGTGAAAATAGCATTAAAATCCGTTGTAGTTTAAAAGATCTAAAGCGTACATACATACGGATATATTTGCTATAGAACAGTATAAATGTACTTTTATTCATTGTTCATTATTTAAACGTGATAGATATTGACAAGAATTCTCTATATAACATCTCTAATTGATGCATGACTTCATCTATTTTATGTATTTGCGAATTTGTGCCGTAGCTGGTACCTACGTTAAATTTTTTCATGATAGAGTTTCCCTACAGTTTCAAGGTAAAAACGGCCCGCACCTGGCCGATCGCCAAACATTACAAGTACTCGCTGGAGGAACGCGTGGAGGTTCCCTGTTTTATATCACACCTCGCTTCCGATACAGGAATGTAAATTAGTGTTAAAACTCCTCTTTAATCGTCAAGTGTCGATGAAGGTCGATTGATGCACTCATTGTTTGCACAGCGTAATACATTTCATTACATCATGTTCTGTGTCATTATTTAGTGTTAGTTTAGAGCTAAGTGTGTATCGAAGTGTATTTATATAGCAATTGTTTGTTGATTGTTGCAGACGGCCATTCCTCGGGGAGGGCGGATCGCTCCGGCTGGCATGATTCCTACTTAGAGAGCTCTCTTCGCATCTCTTGCCAATTTTGTGAGTGTCTTTTTTACTTTTTAATAATAATCGATTATTATTAAATGCAAAATTAAGACTTATTAAATGCAAAATTTCGAAATTTTGCGTCTTCTCTACAGAGGAGATGTCCACTTCTACTTACATTGACCGCCTTAAAATTTTGCAGTATATTATAAAACCGTCCTCATGACGATACCTACGTATAAATTTTGATAAAATTTATGTGGACAGTTAGCACACAGTTAGTTAGTCCAAGCGCTGTAGACCGTTATCAAAATCCAGTTTATCTATACTTGTTTTATAATTATCTACTTATAAAAAATCACTGTACGACACACCTGCTTTGTGCTGCTTTTTCACTGTGCTCTTCTATAAGGGGGATTTTTACACTCAAATTTATGGCAAAATTTGTACGTAAAATTATAAATGTCTAATAATATTTTATTCACTGGCACTACCATTCAAACTATCGCCTCGAGAAAATTATTAGTTTAAAATTAAAAAAGAGAAATATATATACTAGTAAAAAAATAATTATCTTTTACAAGAGACCCCGAATGCAATGAACGCTATAGTAAAGAACCCATTAGTTTTATCTAAATGTGTTAATGATTGGTTCTGTTCACAGGCTAATGACATCGGCCGCTATGCGACGTCTCGCCGATGGGTCGCAGGCGACGAAGCGCACACACGAAACCAATAGCTCAGATTCTACCAATTTCTCCTTTGCGTAAAGTGACATATAGCCCGAGTGAAGTTAGTGCAGTGCAAGTGTAGTGAGTGGGTCAGGGCCCAATGTTGGCGCCAGCATGGCGTTCATGACCAAGAAGAAACGGTACAAGTTCGGCGTCCAGTGTTGCCTAGACGAACTGACGGAGGTGCCGTTCGTTTCGGCCGTGTTGTTCGCGAAGGTTCGCCTCCTCGACGGCGGAAACTTTCAGGATCATTCGAGCAGGTCAGTCCCTTAACCCTTAAGACAACGCAATTGGATACCCATTCCGTCCGTTGGCCTCCTTAAAAGTAAATCGGTTTAATTCATTGACTAACGAGTAATGAAGAAATAGGTAATTACATATGTCGTTTACTTAAATCGTTCATGTGTTGACGACTAAACCATTTCCACATGTTACATTATAATGCACTAGACAGACACATGCCAGTAGATAAATAGTTATTCTCATACAAAATGAAGGCCACATCAGTATCACTACATAGTATAAAACAAAGTCGCTTCCCGTCTGTCTGTCCATATGTATGCTTAGATCTTTAAAACTACGCAACCGATTTTGATGCGGTTTTTTTAATAGATAGAGTGATTCAAGAGGAAGGTTTTAATATATAATTTTCAACGCGGGCGAAGTCGCGAGCACCAGCTATCTACTAAAAATAAAGATACAACCCCTGAAAATTTTATAACAGCAAATATGTCAGGCGTTATATTGCTTTACACATTTAGTCAGGCGCGACACATCCCTTACTTTTATTAACGCGGGCGAAGTCGCGGGCGCCAGCTAGTTAAAGCTAACCGGCGTAGATATAATGTATATACGAGGGGGGATCCAAAAGTAACGATAATTTACAGAAAAATCACTAAATTCATACAATAAAATATAATTTATTTTTCAACGTAGTCTCTTAATTAATCAGTACACTAATTTGGTCCATGGGGCTTATCTAAATCACATAACCTTTTGTGCGAAGCAATTGTATCTTCTTGTATTAGTATTGGGCAGCAACAGCAACGATATTCGATGGCTTTGTAGACCAAGTCCTACTGTTCGTATGCCACTACCCCAATTTCGGCCAGTTAATAAAAATCACAATGTTAAAATAACCCTGTCTGTTACACGATTCATAAAGTGTTCCCTAGCCGTCTTGTCCTCTTCGCCATTACTTTGACCTTGTCTAAGTTAAATTGCCGGCAAATTCCGCAACACATCCGAGGAGGGATAATAAATTTATACGAACAATTTCTTTGAGACAGACGCAACTGCTCTGTGTCTATTATATATTATTACTAGCTGCTGCCCGCGACTTCGCCCGCGTATAAAAAATAGATAAAAACCTCCAAGTCTCAGACCTACCAAGTCTATATATAAAATTTCATCAAAATCGGTTAAGCCGTTTCGGAGGAGTATGGCAACTAACACTGTGACACGAGAATTTTATATATTAGATTATTAACAATAACAGATTATTAGTTAGTACCTAAAGTTTCCAAATTAGTAAAATAACGTAAATTTATTAAATGTATATTAATACTATATCATCAGAGCAATACTGCTCTGAAATAAAAATGACTAAATATAAAGTAATGAAATAAATGGATTACATTGTAATAATTTTTTTTTTATCGTAATTGATTCCGTAATAAAGTCTAACCATACTAGTTTTAGCTGGTGGTTTCACCTACATTTAAATTTAATTGAACTTATTTCTCGGTAATACTCGCTTTCGTCGGGCATACGGCGAACTTATCGCAACATGTAGCAACGGGCTCTTCACTTTCGGTTGACATTCTTTCAGATTTTTTTCTTTGCTAAGGGTCCTAGCGTGATGTTATACATAGCCTTCTTCAAAAATGGGACTATCTAATACAACAAAGAATATTTGAAATCGAACTGCTAGTTCCAGAGATTATCGCGTTCAAACAAACTCCAATTTTGCTTATTAATACTTTTAAAAGTACGTTATATTTCCCCTAAACTGCACCATCACTTTGCCAATCAATCAGCGGCTACACCCACCTGACACTCGCGTCACTTTTAACGTCCCTAACGTAAATGTTTCATTTTTTACTACATTTACACACTCGTCCCCGTTTTCCACCAATCGTCAAGTCATCTGGAGTCATAAAAACTAGTCTGGTAAATTTCTTAGGCGACTGTAGCCATTTACCGTCAAGTGACCTATCAACTTATGATAACCACCACCCTATGATAGCCTGAAAAAAAATTATTCTACACTGCTAAGCACCTATTTAGCATGACGAGGTATAGGTGATATCACCCTTTGAGAATTGTCGGAAATTTACTGGATTCCAGAATTCCTGGTTCAGTTCCGTCCTGGAATTCTGGAGTTTTCACCCCAAGTTCCAATCCGTTCTTTGACTGCTAAAAAATCTAAATCGCTTAATGGTAATGTTATACAAATGGTAAATGTTAGCTTCTTGAAATCGTGTGGTACTTATTTTTTGTTATTTGCAGAGAAGCAAGTTGGTTTGGCAACTTTGCTCTCTTGCAGTTTTACGTGTCCGTGAAATTCTGGTTAGCTGCCAAATTGTGCGCTGGTGACGTTCGCCCAGTTTTTCTTTACTGTGATTTCTTGTCGCGTGGCCTGCTCAACTTAATTTACTTTCATCGGACGTGCAGGCATAAACGCCACAATATATGATTATACCAATAGTAAAAGCTGAAATGAGACTAAATGCGTTATAAGGGGGGTATTAAGGTGCTTAATTGACTATATAACTGTGTGTGCTCGAGATTACGACGACAATTATAATTACAAAGCCACTCATAACCACGGCCAATTAAACTGTTACATTTTATATTCTGATTGTACTTTTATCTTTAAGTTACTTTGATAAATCCATGGGTCCAGTTAATTTGCCGGTCATTTGCGATTATTGCGGTATTATTTTATGAATTATTACTTCCTTGTCCCGAACCAGGTATTGAAAAGGTTGCCTTCCAAGTAAGACTTCTAAAATTTTTGTATAGTATAAAAAGTGTTGCCAAAGTTAATCTTTTTAATGGAATTTGGAATCGTGTACCATCGATTACATCGTGTATATAGTTAATTGATTGATTAAAAGAAACATTGAGGCACTCAATATATTGTAGTTGGTTAATATGCTCACATGGTAGTTGTGTATGTAAAATGTCATGTAGTAAAATAATGAACGCCAACAGCGAAGTGGGAAGTCACCATTTGGTGGGGCACGAGGAATGCGGGGGCGTCCGGCAATTATTATTTGTCGACTTCGACTAGTTGTCGAATGTCGAAACGATGTCTTACTTTCATTTATTACCTACCATTTGGCGAATCCGTTTCTGTCTAAATTATAATAGTTACACACGTTTTAATGAAATTCATAGAGATATGTATATATGTAAAAACTGGCTTCGATATTTCTGAAACTCTATACCACAATATGTGTGTTGTGTTTGCCTTTGTTTCACAAATAGATCATGTTATTGTTAATTCGTCATCGACATGCGGTCGGGTGAATGAAATACCAATATTGGGGTGTGGTGCAAGCGGTGAGCGGCTGAAAATCACACTATATCGCTATATTATTATTTTTTTAATATAAAAGTCTACAAGCATACCACGTGTTAACTTGATGGTAATCAACTACCTTCGCTTATTGACATAAACAACGACATAGTTGCTGCATTAGGTTAAGGAATAAAAAGGTGATTGAAACAAGAATGGACCCTTGGCATCCCTTAGTCACTCACTTACTGAAATACTATTTCATGACAGTAATATTGTATTTAAAACAATAATATTGTTTGTCCATGAATGTGTTTGAAGATAACGCCCATACTGCACTATCGAGCAAGGTTCTTTCCATGGCTGGCGCCCAGCCAACCCCCATTACCTCGCTCCTCAACAGTTTCCTTGACAAGGTAAAATTAATCATCGACAACTGCATAAAGTGTTTACATATTAATCTTTCTTTAAACGGATGCGAATGTTTGCATAATAAGCAGCTATAAACACAAAACCAGCCTCGTCAACTATGTTCAAGCTGTCTACAACTGACTGCTTTTTCACCGAATGATGGATTTTCATGAAGACGGTTTAAGTAATTATGTAATTTTATAGTACCCGGAACTATGAAGATATCAATTTTTAAAAAAAGTCATTGGACAAAATGGTCTATTAAACATTAAAACAATCAATGATGAGAACATTCAGATAATTTCGAATTGGATTTTCACTCGTGTACCCTACGAGACAACCCGATGATGTCAGCCAAGAGGAATTGTACGAAATGAATCTGTTTTGCTACAGATGAAATCATCTATCGATTGTTCCCAAAGATAACTCGCACAAGTCACGAAGACACGAATGCGTCGGAGATATTATGTTTTTTATTGCACATATGCAACTACCTGGTTGCATGTGCACTTTCACCGTGAGATATGTTGCGCGATAATATTATACGCTTCCTTGATAGTTTAACCACTTTGAGTGAATAGTTCAAGGTTTTTGCCTGGATTTTGAAATCGACCTCACACGGTGTTGGGTTCATGTGTATCAGTGCGCGATAATTGACGATGCGTTTTCTCTAGAAAGTTAAGAGTACCTTCGCTCAAATTATATAGAGCGAAGCAATAGTTGTATTGATCAGTATTTTCAAAGACACGAGTAGTTGTCGATGCATACTTATTTTTATGAGAATTTTTAATATTTTAAAGTGAAGTTGGTTCTGAGAGGATATTAAAACTAACTCAATTTGTAATCGTGTAATTTCTGTGTATTAAAAAATGTATAGTTTACCCAACAAACGTTTTCCTGCCTGATTGACTCGATCGCTGCGCCACCTACTGCCGGGTTCAATTGTTAATCTAAATCTAGGGAACATTTGTTAAATACACACAAAACATTTCTTAAGCATTTTTTTTAATATAATGGATATTTAGAAATCCATTATAATAAAAAGACCCACCATCACTTTTTCGATCATAGTTTTAATCTACATAAAAAATACAATATAAACAATGATTAGATTAATTTTTACCGTAAAAGAATTTTACTTTCCATCTCGTTCAAGCCGTTCACATTCATTTCTTAGTACCCCATCTTACTACTCTCTTCGCGCACGCGCGCGCACACACACACACACACACACACACACACACACACACACACACACACACACACACACACACACACACACACACACGCACGCACGCACGCATGCATGCATGCATGCACACACAATATAATTGAATTTATTGACTTTTTTATTTAAACGCAATCAATGAAGTTTTTAATCTATAAAATGCACGCAACGAGTAAATGTGTGTTTACTATATATGATGAATGATGACGCTAATTAAAACGGTGACACGGACAGCATTCCGCAGCTGGTCACCATCGCGACGAGTGGCCAGCGGTAGCGGTGGCCGTCTCGGTGGCGATGCGTGACCATCAAACTCGATCGAATTACGAGTGCACGCGTTATTGCCAAATCGAGTGAAGCAGTTAGAAACATGCTCTGTTAATTCCAACTGGCAAGCGGCAAGCTGTTTAATTATTCTACACTGAAGTGTAAGTATATACAGTGTTGCACTATATGGCAACATTTTGACACTTTAAGGGCAGAGTAATGATCTTTGGCAAACACATCGAAAGAATATTCAGCCTATAAGTAGATAGACCACATTTTTTATGTATAGGTCGGCAGGCAGGTTGACGGTCCACTCGATTAGAGGTTCCATAGGCGCTGCAAGTAAACTGACGGCTTTAATAGGATATAATAAGCAATTGGGAGAGGGTAGAGAGCATCACTTACACACTAACCGAAACACAACAGCAAACGGACAGTATAAATTTGCAAAAACACTATCCCTACTCAATTGCGTGGTTCAAAAAGTAAATTACTTGGGTAAATTAAGTAAATTATTGTGACTTGGGAATTATTAAAAATAGAGCAGACTGTTTTCGGTTGAAGGTGTGGCGAAATTGAACAGTAAATTTGTTATAATTAGGGCAAATGCGTTGTGAGTCTCTAGCTAGACAGTTAATACTGTTAACGAGATTGCAGGGGTGTACAAAGGCGAGATTCAAAGTTTCCGGAACTGGCCACTCATGTAAATAATATTTTAAATTAATTACACACACACATGTCGCTACATGTAATGCCCTTAAGGACACGCTGTACTAGCGTGGGAAGTCAGTAATATAATAAGGTATTTGGGAGAATTAGTTGTCTCTACTTATGCGAATAACCGAACACAGAATGCGTCAAAATAAACAAAATTTTCCAATGGAGACATAGATATGGCAACTATTGTATTAAGATTTGTATTTATCTATTGTATGGATGGATTCGCCTTCACATAATATGTAATTAATTATCTAAATTATATAGAAAGTAAACATATTAAAGTTGTTCACACTTGTTATTTTCGTACCGACCGAGATAAGTTTGGTGCACGTGTATGAAAACCTGTGTTCGGTTTGTTATTACAAGTTTTACACCCAATCGGTATTCGTAAGTGTGTATATGTTTACAACGGTACCGATAAATCGGATTTGTATAAACCGCGAGGAATTAACTCGTGATCCAATTAGCGTTAGTTATGCCGACATTTAATTAGTAGACTGTGCAATAGTAATATAGCAAGTAGTTGCCAAAAAAAGAGCTCTGAGAACTCATAGCATAGTATGTGCGTTTCAAAAGCACACAAATTATCTTAATCATCAGCCCATAGGCTTTCACTGTTAGATGTTTTTACAACATGTGTATGACAAGCCAACACTAATTCTATGTTCTATATGCAATAAGTTTACATAGCTTCAAACAGCGACCACACTCCGTCTTCCGAATCCGTCCATTGCCAGCCGCTCCCTTGAGGTATTGTTGCAGTGTGCGAACAGTTAGTGGTTTCCTGGTCTCCATCGTAAGACTCGTCTAACCCAACGCGCATCCGCTGCACGACAAATATATCCTGCTCATTACAACTTCTTCGGGCTTTGAGCTTTGGCTTGCATCATCTTGGTTCTCTGTGTTGTATTTCGGAACATATGTATCTCCCAGAGGAAAAACCATGACACAGATAAACTACTGTTATTTGGTTCAAATTTACAAGCAATTAAGAATGTTGGTGTGGCAAAAGTGTTGATTAAAACGTAAACCAACAAGCGCCCACGGCCTTATTCGCGCGTATAAACAAATTATGTGGCCGTCCAATTAGTTTTATCCCCCAATCCGGGCTCCGTGAAAACTGCGTGCACCTAATTATAAACGGTCCACTAAGGCCGTGACACACCAAACATAGTTCACTGACGTTTTGCACGTACCCCGTTATTTTGTCGTGTCTACAAGATAAGTCCTGTCTGCAGTAACTACCTCATCAGAATAGTAGCTAAAGCCCATTCCATTGTCGCTTATACTATATACTGTCAGGTCGCACTTACATCCCCCAGTGGACCGTCAAAATGCAGCCAGTTATTGCTTATTTAAAAAAAGAATAATATTTTTAATTAGTTGTATTAAATTGAAATTAATTCTTTTTAGCACACTGTCTTTAACGTTGTGTTGTTTTTCTGAAAATAACTTTAGTCCTTTAAATGTTGAGAAATCGTAAGATTTAGTTTTGTTATAACAAAATATCACTTTAATCTTTTCAAGCGGAATGGGGAGCTGTACAAACCAAAAAAAAAAAACCAATCAATGGATGCTCCCTTTGCTATTAAAGTCTTTAATTTGTTCGCATTTTTTTACATATATTAATATACATAATATCTGCTCTCTGTGTAATAGTTGTATAAAATCAATAATGTAATATACGATAGAAATATTTCCAAGTCGGCCTCAGTGTGTTACACCCTAAGATCGTCATAATTCACGAGCGAACAAACTAAACATTTTACGATTGACTTTTAACGGACGTACAAGCGTAGGAAAATTTTGGGTTGATGACCTTTCTGCTTACACTCGTAACTGGGGTGAGAGTCGTGTTTTTTGATACCATTCGAAGGAACAGAATCGGAATTAACGTGAAAAAGTGCAAAGGAAATGGCTCGCTCTACACAACTCGCTTAAAGAAACTTTGAACGACTATTATCCGACCCGTGACCTAAAAATGTTCACTTTTTATTTTATCTTTTGTCTCTCCGCCACATTTTTATCTGTGGTCTTTTTTTTTTAATTTTCTTTGGCGGACTTTTTTTACAGAAAGTCGTTCGTACAAAATGTCGTTTAACGGACAAATTAAACAACCATAACTATCCGTTGATTCCGCGGAAACATCAAAAAGAAATGTGTATACCATTAATTTGGGAGCGTGTCCGTCCGAATAAAAAACGATCTCATTTGTAGATCAAAAGCAGACTGTAGACTATAATGACTATAATGACTATAATGACTATAATGACGTCAGCTTTAATCGGATTCAAACTTATACTTACTCGTTCGTTGTTTGTTTTCTAGTAAACTTCCGTTGGTATCTAAACCGTGAACCGAATCCACTTTGCTACTAACTTGTTGGCTGCCTAACATTTATTCTTTATGTATAATCTCATCTGATAACAATGGACGAAACACAAGATCAGACGATCACAAAAAATTACGGGAAAAAATTTTTCGCAATGGAATTTTGTTTATTCATGTATGTGTCTAAAAGGTATGTAATTTTTTTTATTTCTAAATATTCATATTAAATGGGTTAAAATAATTTTTATTGTTCAAGTGTCCGTATCGGTCGGCGCACACGGAACTCAATTCACCTGCTTTTAGCGCTATTTTCACCTCTAAATTAAAATTATAAAGATTAGTGGTAGAGTTTCGAGAGGTAGGACTTTTTTTTAGGAAATTTCCTGCTCTTTAAGTATCTTCTTTTTACATTTCGGATATCTTTAATAGTTTTCGAGATAATTGCAAAAAACCAAACTCTTTCTTTTTTTGTTGCTAAATTGTTTATAACTTTTGTAATTTTTATCGGCCCCACTTCAAACTTCTCAAAAAGTTTCCAGATGTCATGAGCCCTCAACCATAATTTTCGGTGCACTCTACGAGGTTTTCACCAAAATGGCTCTTGTTTATTATTACTATGAGAATACTAGACTATGAGAAGTGAATCGACACGTGCGCATGCGCACCTAATGCACTGATAGCCGGAGGGAGGGCCATTTTCAATTGTTTCCTTTACTTGTTACATTGCATAACTCCACCTTCAGTTATCAAATTATGAGTAAGTAGAATTGAAATAGTGTATTAGAGGTCATTTCTAATATTTTATCTATGGAAAAGAAAAGAGTTTTAAAAAATGTTGACATTTGTAAAACTTGTATTCCCTGGGAACATGTATTCCCTATCCGATACATTTATCTTTATTACTTCAGCCGGAGGACACATCCACTGCTTGACCTATAACTCCCAAATAATTTTCTAATTTTCTATCATTGTATTTTGTATTTGTATTGACACAACTTGAAGCAATTTTAAATTTTATGAAATTATCTACTTTCGTAATATTTGGATATAATGTGATGATCTAATCAATAGAAGTTAATTCGCTTATTCTGATAGCGAGGTTCGGCCCGAGGCTTCGGCACTCGGGGAGGGTAAATTGGTTTATTTCATTAAAGATGGCGGCCGTGCGAAACCGTCTGCCTGTTCACCGGAGCGTCTTTGCCCAATATTTCTTCAAAAAATCAATTGAATGTTAATAATTTTATTAATTGATATTGATAGTTGGTTTATTTTTACAATACAATACCTAATATTAAGTGTTGATATTAGGTACGCTTTAGTGTTGGATTTTTAATTAAAAATTACATTGAAACTTACTTAACTCATCAGTCCCACACCGCAATATGGAGAGAAAAATAAAATAAAATATTTTCATAATTATTTCACAGTGTAGATACAGTGTAAAAATGTTTTTTTTTTAATGGTGTGTATACACTAAATTTCGAAGTTTCGAAGTTCGAAAATATCTTCAAATAAACAATACAAATTATTAAGGACTTAAAAAAGGTATCTGACGAATAGCGGTATTGCGTTGCGATAGTGACACAATATTGCGTCGAAATAAGGTGGACCGACAGAAGTCTCCTTTCACCGCATTATGTGATGTAGTCGTACGCTTGTCGGACGGCCTTGTGCGACCTTGCCGTTGTCGTATTGGCCAAGAGCGAGCTTGTATTGCTGACACAACTTCTGTCCCGAAGAAAACTCCTGATCGTCATTCTCTATTTATATGCAATAGTAAGCGAACGACGGATGACGTGTCAGCCTCTTCGTTTGCGCATGTGTAATTGTTAGCAGACAATGATTTGTACCACCTACGTATGTCCTTTACGTGAAACAATATGTGCTCATCAAACATCTCGTATAAATTACGAATTTAAGAATAATACTCGTTCCTCATCACTCGAATGATTTTACATTAAAACAATTTATTATTAGATTTTTTATTATTGTCCCAAGCCTTCCTATTACTTCTACTCTTCCTTAATTAAATTAAGTTTAAATTTTTGCCCACTAACTTCTCGACTCCTCTTAAATTCATTTGATATTTACCACCGGTTATTTCTCAACAGGGCTCTAGTCAAGGAATTCCCAAAATTCCTTTGTAATATTTAAATAGTCACCTAAACTCGGCGTAACCAAAGACAGTTACAGATACCAATAACGTTACAGAGGCTCTGTTCCTAAATAACCAAACAAGACGCTCTCTCAACAATGACTATGATTGTTCTAAGAATTTGGCATTGTAACATGGCACATATCCAAGGACAAACGGTTCGGTCTGTGGTCAACAATCGCTGCTGAATTGGGTAGGCGTGCGCCGAATACATTGTCAAGAGTCGAGTGCTGGGTCAACTGGCGCGCGACCCTTCGGATTCACACCACTTAATACTACCAAGAATAGACGCGCTGAGACCTAATTGAGGAAAAACCGTTGTCTCGCTGCTTACTGGAGCACCCTTCACCGTCAAAATTGAAACTATGTGTACTAATAACTATTTCTTGATTAAATCTTTTTAATATACAGCTTCGCACAGTTGAAGGGATTAATTTGAAATTATTTCTCAAAAGTAGTCGAATTTAAAATGATCGAATTTCCTCACTCTTTTGGGACGACCTTACTGTAATGTATAAAATGTTGCCTAATATGAATATACATCAATTTAATATAAATATTTACTAAGTCAACTTTCGAAACCATCCGATTAAATTGTTGCCTAAATTGAGAAACATCTTGCTTCTTCTTCGCAAATACGAGTATTCCTCGATTAGCAGCAAAACGTTTTCATTTTGGCTTCAAATGCAAACAAACGCCTACTCTTTTCGTATTTCGTATAAATGGAAGACCACACTTTTATTAGAACATTTTTATCATTTGTGCTCCATTGACATACTCGTATTTGTACAGTGATTCATTTCATTGCAGACTTATCAAATAGTATTATTGGGTCCTGTCTACGTTTTACAAATATAATACAAATTTATAATTAATAATTTAGTTTCGTTGTTTTAACAAATTTATTTCGTGTGTTAATTTACCGACGTACCGTGTGATGCCACACATGATTTAATGGTATCTAAAAAATTTATGAGCAATCCTTCAACTTATTTTTATTTAACAAAGGTCCAAATGTTTTATCTTAAAATTAAAATATGAAAATTGATCTTAAAAAGTATAGAACCGCCATCTACCGACAACGTTATCACAGATTGCATAAAACCTTGCAATGTTATATTCAAACAATGTGCATATATTATTATAATTGAATGACTTGACTTTTGAAATATGTGTGGCGATACTCCACAGATATACAACCTCTCCGACTAACGCTGGCATAGAAGATTTGAAAAATCAAGAATAGATTCGAAATTATGAAAACGAATAAACTGTCATGTCAAATTTGTGTATAAAAGGGGTTGTCAACATTTTGTAATTATTATTGTGCTATAGTTTTTCAACCGGACTTTTGCTATGTACATAGGCTTATTTTAAAGTGTAATTATTGTCAATTCTATCAGTTAATATAATATTCAAGCTATTGAGTATTTCATTTGGCTACATCCGAATGCATGCAAAAGCATAAATGTGGTACTACTGATGTCCCACATATTGGTGACCACCGACGACGCGCAGATACAACCATGTCACATATTGATGACCGCCGTCGTCTCACAGAATAATTGTGAGTTAATAGAAACCGCAAGATTCATTCGGAAAGAAGAAACTTAGTATATGGTGCCACCATAAGCGGAGCGTTTTTTCAGCATAATTTAAGGATGGCATCAGCAGACGATGATAGGCAAGAGATCGTCAGGATTAACGCCAGAGTACCTCCGTTTTGGCCAGAAGAACCTGCACTATGGTTTGCCCAAATTGAAAGCCAATTCTTGCTCTCCAGAATAACTACGGACGAGACAAAATTCAGTTATGTTGTCGGACAACTGGAGCATCGCTACGTTGCTGAAGTGAAGGACATTATAATTAACCCGCCGGAGACCGATAAATACTTAAGGCTAAAGACCGAGCTTATTAAGCGCCTTTCAGCATCTCAAGAAAAAAGAGTAAAGCAGTTGTTGATGCATGAAGAGCTTGGAGATCGTAAGCCATCACAATTCTTGCGTCATCTACAAGATTTAGCTGGTCCGTCGGTCCCGAAAGATTTCCTTTCCACTATTTGGTCTAGCCGATTACCGACCAATATTCAGATGGTTGTAGCATCGCAGTCCGATTTGACCCTGGAGAAAATCGCAGAACTAGCTGACAAGATTCACGAGATTGTTCCTCCATATCCACAAGTGGCAAGTACATCCAAGCCCACACCGTCTGTCCAAAATGATCTTGAAGCGCAAGTCGCAGAGCTCGCGAAACAGATTTCAGTTCTCTCTGCCAAACTAAATAGTCACACCACTTACCGCCAGAAAGCAGATATGCGTCGGACTCGCTCAAGAAGTCGCTCTCGTCCACGACAGCCACCACCGAATCATCCATACTGTTATTACCACTACACATTTGCTGACAGAGCTAGAAAATGTAAACAACCATGTAACTTCGGGTCGGGAAACTCGAAGGGCAGTCAGAAGTAGCGGCCAGCGACTGCCCATCATCCACTACAGGCCGTCTATATGTAACTGATCGCGCATCAAAAATGCAGTTCCTGGTGGACACTGGTTCCGACTTGTGTGTTTTTCCGCGAGCAGCAGTCAAGACGCCCTGTATCAAAACATCGTACGAGTTGGTAGCTGCTAACGGTACGGTGATAAACACATATGGACCAATCCGGCTTCATTTAAATCTTGGGTTGAGACGAGATTTTGTGTGGAACTTCATAATAGCTGACGTTTTGAAACCCATCATTGGAGTGGATCTCTTGAGCTACTATAGATTACTAGTGGACTGTAGACATCAGCGCCTGATCGACAGTATTACGTCGCTAACTGCAAACGCCCAACTGTCCAAAAGTTCAGATGGCATCTCCTCGGTGAAAGTAGTTTCGGGAGAAACAGAGTTTCACGATATTTTACGTGACTATCCAGAAATTACTAGACCAGCAGGCTTACAGTCTACAACAAAACACAACACTCTTCATCACATCCGTACAACGCAAGGTCCTCCAGTTTATTCCAAGCCAAGACGTCTCGATCCAGTACGATTCCAAGCAGCCAAGAAGGAATTTGAAGACATGCTGGAAAGTGGAACTGCTAGACGTTCAGAAAGTCAATGGTCCTCAGCACTGCATATGGTCAAGAAGAAAGACAACGGTTGGAGACCTTGTGGTGACTATAGAGCACTGAACTCCAGAACAATTCCTGACCGGTATCCCATCCGACATATACAGGACTTCACCTACGAGCTTGCTGGAGCTACAGTCTTCTCCACACTTGATGTTGTGAAGGCGTACAATCAGATTCCCGTCAATCCTGAGGATATACCCAAGACCGCAATCACGACACCATTCGGATTGTTTGAATTCCCGTATATGACTTTTGGACTTCGGAATGCTGCACAAACTTTCCAGAGGTTCATCGACGAAGTCTTGGGTGGTCTCGAATTCTGTTACGGGTACATTGACGATATAATCGTATTTTCACCTTCTCCAGAGAAGCACAAGGAACACCTGCGTGAATTATTCGAGAGACTTAAAAAATACGGCATTCTGATCAACACAGCCAAGTGCAAATTTGGTCTATCAGAAGTGACTTTCCTCGGATATTCTGTATCGGCAGCTGGTATTAAGCCTCTGAATACCAAGATTCAGGCTATACAGGAGTACGCTATTCCTAAAACTGTTAAGGAACTTCGACGTTTTTTAGGAATGCTTAACTTTTATCGCCGATTTGTGCCCAACGCTGCACAAGTTCAAGCTCCACTTAATGCCTTGCTCGCCGGACCCAAAGTCAAAGGATCACAGCATATCGAAATGACTCCGGAACTGATACGTGCATTCGAAGACTGTAAAGTTTCGTTGTCAGAAGCTACCCTTCTCAACCATCCGGATCCGTCTGCAGAATTAGCGTTGATCACGGACGCTTCAGACGCATCTATAGGTGCTGTACTCCAACAACGTTGCAAATCTGATCAAGACTGGAAACCCTTAGCCTTTTTCTCACGCAAACTTTCTACTTCACAGAAGAAATATAGTCCTTACGACCGTGAATTATTAGCCATTTATGAAGCAGTCAAGTACTTCCGATACATGGTGGAGGCAAGAACGTTCGTCGTGTTCACTGATCACAAGCCGTTGACATTTGCTTTTTCCGCGAACAAAAGCACATGTACTCCACGTCAATTTAGATACCTGGACTTCATTTCACAATTTACAACTGACATTAGATACTTCCCTGGGAAAGAAAACATTGTCGCTGACGCACTGTCACGAGTGGAAGAGATTGCAACTGCAATTGATTACGAGAAACTTGCACGATATCAGGAATCAGACCCTGAACTGCAAGACCTCCTGCTAAACGGTTCAGCACTGAAGCTACAGAAGAAGAATTGTATAGAGAGTAACTTACCTGTCTACTGTGATACTTCTGTTCAAACTCCTCGACCGTATATCACTCCTCAGCTACGTAGACAAGTTTTCGACAGGATCCATGGTCTGCATCATCCCGGAGCATCTGCAACTGTGCGACTGGTCACACAGAGATTCGTATGGCCAGGAATAAAAAAGGACTGCAGAGAATGGACAAGAGAATGCCTACAATGTCAGAAAAGCAAGATTTTCCGTCACACTAAATCACCTCTTTCCAGCTTCCAAACTCCTTCCTCGAGGTTCTCTCATATACACCTCGACATCATAGGACCCTTACCTTTGTCTTATGATCTCAGATATTGCCTTACAGTCATCGACAGATTTACTCGTTGGCCTGAGGCGTTTCCTCTGAAGGAGATAACAGCAGAGTCCTGTGCAACTGCCCTCGTCTCTGGCTGGATAGCCAGATACGGTTGTCCTGCTCGAGTGACTACGGACCGTGGTCGACAGTTCGAGAGCAGTCTTTTCAAGGCCCTCACTGCCTTGATTGGTGCGCGCCACTTTCGCACCACTGCTTACCATCCTGCAGCAAACGGGATCGTCGAGAGGATGCATCGTCAACTCAAGTCTGCCATTATGTGCCACAACACATCCAGCTGGGTTGAATCTTTGCCTTTAGTACTTCTGGGAATGCGTAGTTCCTGGAAAGAAGATCTACAGTCATCTCCAGCTGAACTTGTTTATGGTGAACCCCTGCGTCTACCGGGTCAGTTCTTCTCACCCAGTAACGACTGCAACGTTAGAGATGTCACCGAGTACGCAAACCGACTTCGCTCCTACATGGCGAAACTGACTCCACAACCTACCACATGGCACAGCAATTCACCCTTCTACATACCCCGAGACCTGCATACATCTACACACGTCTTCATTCGTCAAGACCATGTCAGAAGTTCTCTAGAACCGCCGTACGCTGGACCCTATAAGATAGTGAAGAGGCAGCCTAAATTCTTTACCGTCGATGTCCGCGGCAAGGTTCAGAACATCTCCGTCGACAGGCTGAAACCGGCATTTCTGATGAGAGAAGCGACGCACCTCAACGAAGACAGATGTGAGCTGACCGATGAGCCATCTTCAAGTCGTGTCGTCGTACCTAACGCCGTGCCTGAGGAGAAGAGGTCGCGCAGTGGTCGTCGAATCAGATTTCCGGACTACTATCGACCATAGTCATGGTCTGGCCAGGGGGAATATGTGGCGATACTCCACAGATATACAACCTCTCCGACTAACGCTGGCATAGAAGATTTGAAAAATCAAGAATAGATTCGAAATTATGAAAACGAATAAACTGTCATGTCAAATTTGTGTATAAAAGGGGTTGTCAACATTTTGTAATTATTATTGTGCTATAGTTTTTCAACCGGACTTTTGCTATGTACATAGGCTTATTTTAAAGTGTAATTATTGTCAATTCTATCAGTTAATATAATATTCAAGCTATTGAGTATTTCATTTGGCTACATCCGAATGCATGCAAAAGCATAAATGTGGTACTACTGATGTCCCACATATGTGTAAAGACAAGAAGACTATGTACTTATCTTTAATAAATTATTTTTTATGTATTATCTGAGACTATAAGCTGTTTGTACGCCACACTGCGGCAGAATATGTCAGCACCGATTACACTCCATATTACCACAAACACTCGCATTCTGGAACAAATATTATTATGTTCAGCCAAGTTAATTAATTCCAGTGGAAGTTCGCTGCGCTGTCGATAGATTTTGATTTTCATTGGCCACAAATTAGTTGATTTTTTTTATATATTTGCTTATGATCAGAGGAATGTCAATATATTTATATAACGTCGTGCGTGCGTGTGTGTGTGTGTGTCATATTTAAGCTTGCGATAATGAAGTACCATCATTATAAATAAATTATTAATTGAGGGTTACATAGAAGAGGGTGTTTTAAAGTTCACCCACTGCAGTTTAACCTTTCCATACCTAATGAAACGCATGTGACATTCTTGTTATTGTGAACAGGTGAAGATGGCAGTACAGTGAATGTCATGATTGCTGTATTTTTATATGACTTTCACTAGTATATATTACGTCAACTTGAAACCTGCAAACATACACACACACATTCGGGACATTGGCAAAATGCCTCCGAGTTGCAACCAATGCTAATCGCACTGCGAGACGATTCAGAGAAGACGTCTTTTCATTAGAGATGACGTCATCAAAACTCGCAAAAGAGTGACTCCACCGCGGTAAATAAACGTGCAACACTAATTTACCCACATTATCACAAAATTAATGCTGCCAAGTGCAAACGTTTCATGTAAATCCCTTGATTAGTCAGAGAGTCAAGGTGAGCATTAATTATTAGAAATCAACAAATTTATCTATCAGATTTATCTAATAATTTTGTTTGCTGCGTTAAAAATCTAACGGTCATTAATTGACTCTCGTATTTGTAGCTCACTAATAAGCTTTTCCTGACGAACGTGCGTATTTTTAGTTTTAGTTTGTACGTTACATCCAGGTTACATCTATTTTATTATTATAAGAATAAGGAAGTTCAGGCGTCATTTTTCATATGCCGCTTCCAACACGCGTGATGCTCCGTTGTCGATAGATATCACTCTTTCGCGACATAGCGTCAATTAACATCAAACCTAGCAAGTTCTTACTTAAACCCAAGATGCAAATTTAGTACCAAAACAAAGCGAAAGACTGGCTATTGGATGTAACTACGAGTATTTAACATTGCTTCACATATTACACGGCGTTCGTTTGTGTCGTAAATTAGAAAATAACATGCTTCCCCCATAAATAGTTGGAGTTGCATTCCCGCTTCCAGCAGCCGGCAGCCGGCAACCGGGGCAAACGAGCAATAAGGAAGCCCCCTTTCCCCCGCTCGAGGGCGATCATGTGTGCAGGCGTTATGATCCATTATTGCCTAGTTAGTCTTCGCGTGCTGATTTCCTTTGCCGCCTTTCAAGCAACTAATCATATAGTTACTTGAAAAGGAAAAGAGTCACTTTTGCAGAACTATTTACTTATATATTGTCAAACGTAATAAAATGAATCTACCACCTGTTCAGAAAGCTGTTTCTACGGCGAAGATACCTGCAAGCCTGCAACAAGCCATCGTAATTAATAAAAAAATATTGAATAATAAAAACCAATTTATTTTGATGCATTTTCATCAACAAGGTAGTTTGCTCGCTGACCACGCTATACTATGCCTTAGTATACAATCATCTTTTGTTAGTATTTTGATAACTTATTGTAGAACCGTAAACCTTATTTCTTGTGGACCTTTCAACTAGATACAAGGAGTTTATCTAAGTATATTTTATTTCTTTAATCGTTGTTATACGTGGCTAAATAGAAACACGACACTATATGCATTGTCTGAATAAATACGTCGGTTTAGTTAGATCGTAACTAGTCCCTGGGAGGACATATGCAAAGTGACGTCAGCGGTTACCCGACACCCGGCGTCGGCGACCTTGCTCCGATTACATGGTGACACGGGCAATCAGTGGACGCTGGCTGGACACACGATTCAAACGTACCGGATCGTTTTACGTTAAGCTTTACGTGTATATATTTTCCAAAGAGTCGATCGGCGCTCGTATCCACCCGTTCGAACATAGCACACGTTGTTGCCTCACAGTGCATCGTAAACCTGAGGAATGGGGTCAAAGCTCTTTCCTCTAACGAGCGCAATCATGCACACAGATGACGATCTTTACACCATACTGTGAAATTGTAGCAACTATCCCATTTTTAACCACATTGCGTTGCTCTGTAAACAATATCCAAATGCGAAAGTTTGTGAGGATGTATTAGTCCGGCAGCCAGCGACACTATCTTTTGACACATTTGCGCAACTTTTATTATATAGTTTTGTGTCATATTAGCGCTTGTTAAACATAAAATCGACTCCTGCCGGCGCACCAGCGGGATAACGCTTATTAGCAGATTGTTTAAAGAAATGAGTGAATGTCAAAAATGTGCAAAGCTGAAACTTTACATATTGCTTATTGGCAGTCCATTATTAAAAAACACTTCCTGCCACCTCTATTGTCGAACAACAAACTCCTGCCTTTGACATAATAATGTTAAAAAAATTAAATAATTGACATATGCGCAAAGCTGATTTTTTTTATCATTAGTTTAATAATTAAGATTGTGAAAAAAATTATGCTGCCAGCCATTTGACAGAACATGGCGTCGGCAGGAGCAAAATAGTCATGCACGAAAATCCATGACAACATTATTATGTCGATGGCAGGAGTTTGTTGTTCGACAATAGAAGTGGCAGGAAGTTTTTTTTTTTTTTTTTTTTTTTCAAAATGGACTCCCAATAAACAATATGTAAAGTTTCAGCTTTGCGCATTTTTGACATTCACTCATTTGTTTAAACATAATTGACAATATAACTATCACAGCCACTTGTTGTCCCGCGATTGAGATGGCAGGAGTAAACGGATTTCGATGAAATTTAAAATTCAGTCTCCATCCATAACATAATGTCAAGATATTATGTGTTATTTTAAATCTTGAAAAAGTTTTTTTTACTGCACTTGGAGGAACTGATCAATTGACTTCTTCCTCCCCCAACTTGTTGCATATAAGGCGTGGATGTGTATTTATTGTTTGATTCGATGCGAATTAAAGGAAACCCATTTAAAAACAGTAATGAAACTAAAACACACTTAATTATTATTAGTTATTACTAGTTATGTAGTAGTTGGTTTAATCGGAAATTAACAATTTTCTTGTCGGCCTTTTATGAACGCTTAACAACCGAGTTCAAATACGTGATACTCGTAATTAAGGATTTCATCTAATTTAAATAGAAATATAAAATATTCAAATTAACTTAACCTTCTTAATAAATAACCTAATAATAGTATAATTTACTAGCTACACGCTCCCGGCTTCGCCCGGGTTCAAAATAAAAACTATCTTTTTTTTAAATTGGACCAAATTACATAGGCGACAAACATGTGACACGTAATAATAATAATAATAATAATAAAGCCTTTTTATTTCTTACTTGATACAAAGTTACACATTTTATAATATAACAATTTTACTATTTTATTTATTAGCTGTTATTAGTAGTAATTTTAAGTAATAAGTTAGTATTTTTTTTTTATGTTAGTAATTGTTATTCTTCTATTTTGTTATTATTAGTAAGAACCCCGGTTTGGGTAAAGGCCTCCTCCAAATGTGACACGTAATTTTTATATATTTTATATAAGGATAGGAACAAACATACATTCACACTTACGAGTATCTAGCTTATTTTCAAGCTTAAGTTGATAACTGATTTTTTTGCTTCATTAGAAAAATACCAGCATTGTCCACCTTGTAAAGCTTGTACGAGTAGAAGACATTCTCATTTGTAAGGCCGTTCATTAAGAACAATCTAGAGCAAGTTATAATTACTATGAAATCTTGCGAATGATTTTATTAATTTATTATTCATTTTCTCTTATTATCTTGTCATTATATGAATGAAAAGTTTTTTTTTTAAATGCGTCAGCCTTAAGTGAAAATGTCGTAGATAATCACTTGGATTAACTATTTCATTATCGTATTTCAGTTTAAGAGCTGAAACATTATTAAAACATCTTTCTTTTTTTCTTTATACAGTTAGTCATATTGCTATATGTAGACGTTCCCACGGTCTAGGGTTAAGGGCCCCGTCGACACGTGTAAGAGAAATCCTCGTGTTATTTGAAGTAGATATATTCGTAATCGGACATATGGCAGATAAATGAGTCGAGATGTGTCTCCCTTTATATCTATCTACTCGTATATAAATAAAAATGATTCCCTAAATGTGTTGCTAAGCTCAAAACTCGAGAACGGCTGGACCGATTTTAATTCTGTCTTCACTCAATGGATAGAAGGATAATCAGGGAAGGTTTTTACGTGAAAAAAAAAAATGCACCAGCCGGGAGCGGGTCGCTAGTTGATTAATATAATCTAAGTATGTAATACTTTCAATATCTTCCAATTCCCAGCCAAACCTGAATAACATAGTTGTTCACGTGATTCCAGGGAAGAGGTGCGAAACCACGCGGTGCGGTGGAACGCCCAGTTCTCGTTCGTGTGCAAGATGTGCGCCAACGCCAACACGGGAGTGCTGGAGCCGGCGCTGATGCGGGTGTCGGTGCGCAAGGAGTGCAAGGGCGGCCGCTCGTACCAGAAGCTGGGCTTCTGCGACGTGAACCTGGCGGAGCTGGCCGGTGCCGGCGAGACGACGCGCCGCTGTCTGCTCGAGGGCTACGACCAGCGGCGGCGGCAGGACAACTCGGTGCTCGTGCTCCGCATCAAGATGAACATGATCTCGGGCGATCCGCTCTTCAAGGTACCTGAACGGAAGCAGGACGTGGTGGACAGCAAAGGCGGCGGCGACAGCGGCTCCGAGAGCGCGCCGGCGCCCGACGACGACTGCGCCTCCTCCACCACCAGCTCCGGATTCGGATCGCTCACCAAGAAGAAGAATTTCGGTAACACTACTTCTCTAGCAGATCAATATCTTTTTTAATATTGAATAGATGGTGTTATTGATGTTTTATTTATACACTTTTACAAACACTGCAATCATTAAATTATGTTTCCTAAGAAAAGCACATTAGAAAATGCTTTTCTTACGAGCTATATATATCATTACGGGCACCACCTTCACAATGGAAATAATATCCCTCTCCCATTAGCAGTGTTAACGAGGGGCCAATGATGGATAGATTTATTTAAGTAGAAATAACAACTGCAGTATTAGTATGAATCGTTTATCTTAGCGTAGACTGGATGGATGCCGTTTTTGTTCCAATCTACCACCCATATTATGATTTCGGTCTATTCGAAAAACGCCTATGGTCGCCTAAATTTCTTTGAGAATCGGCGTTATATGTCATATATATTATTTTCAAATGAATTAGTAAATCGATAAAACGTGTACGATGTAAATGTTCCAGAGGGCACGCATTCGCAGCCGCTGTCCTCGCTGCCGTCGTGCGAGATGCCGTCGCCGGACGGTGACGAGCCGCCTCCCGCCACCGTCCTGCCGGAGCCCAGCGGCGCGGGGCTCACAGTGGCCGCGGCGGGCGGCGGCAGCGCGACTGCCGCCTGCGCGACGTGCTTGCAGCAGCAGCACACGCACTCCCGGAACTCGTCCAACACCTCCGGCGACATGAGCAGCAAGGCCTCCGGCTACGGCAGCTCCGTCTCCGCCGCCTCCGCCCACTCGCGGCAGAGCTCCGAGGGCGACTCGGCCGCCGACTCGACCGCGCGGCACCACAACAGGTACCCACTCACTGTTACCCTATTCTCACCTTACCGACGCCCTCCTCCGCACTGTATTATTATTCGCTTCATTAATTTTATTTTATTTTTTTCTGTTCTTCCCCACCCACTGTCCCACCGCGAAGCAGTGTTCGCTTAGAGCGCACCATCACCACCACCACCGGCACTCTGTACGTCCCGTCCCCGAAGTGCAAGCACACGGGACGCTCGTCGACCCTCGCCAAGTTGCTGCTAGAGAAAACCGTAGTTAGCGACAGTTCCGAATTGTTCCTCACCCCGAATTGCACGGCGACGTCGCCGCCTGACGTGGTGCCGCGGTCGTACTGCCGCACCCACTCCCACTCCCACTCGCAATCCCACTCCGCCTCCGGCGACGAGTACCACACGCCCGACACCACGCTCCGCCTCGACCGGGAGCACCCCTTCGCGATGCCCACTTACTTCGACAAGAAGAGGAGAGCCGCCGCCGCCCTCATCGGCTCGGCGGTGCGCCCGCTGGCCAACTTCCACGCGCTGAAGCAGAAGAGCCTCAACACGATCCCGGCGCTGCTGGAGCGCACCAAGCGCAGCGAGGAGCTCTTCACCAACTTCCCGTTCCTCACGCCGCTGGCCAACAGGAAGAGCTCGCTCGCGTCGGAGGCGCGGCTGCCGGGCTGCCTGGAGGACGAGTTCTACTGCATCCCGTCCGACGCGGAGGCCGAGTGCGGCTCATTGGACCGAGTGGACGTGCGCCACCGCTTCCGCAGTCTCTCCGACAGAAGCCTCGACCGCGACGAGCCCCTCACGTCCACGCCCAAGGGCGACTCGGCCGACCGCGTCGTCCAGCGACACCACTACGGGTCCGCCCGGGAGCGTCGGCCGCACACCGTGGCCGACGCTCTCGTCCGCCGCGCGAGGTGAGTGCTCCCGTGTGCCTCGCTTCTCCCCTCCCTTCCCCTCCCCTCCGTCGCACTCGGTCGAGGGTTCGCTTGGTGTCCCGGTTCCCTTGAGACTAGTGTTAGAGTGGTTGTGTGTGTCAGACGGGAGGATTGCGGCGCATGCGCGTCGTGCGGCGCGGCGGGGGCGGCGCCGCGTGAAGCCAGGGATGCGAGAGAGGCGAGGGAGACGAGGGAAGCGAGAGAGCTGCTCTCTCACGCTGCCGCCGCCCAACACACGTGAATACTGCATCCTTGCTAAATGTTTAAACGAATCGCGATTCGCGACACATCTCGCGTCTTCGTCTCGTCTTCACGGTGTGAACTCGGCTTCGGCCTTTACCCCGCACATAACAAATATAGCACTATACTCGCCTCAATTTGTCGCTGCAGGTTGGGCTATAAATCACATTCGGCGTAGTGATGTGCCCAAGCAAGCGCTGTCGATAACAATGTAGCGGTGAATCACTCCCGCGCCTAATTACCTACTATACCCTCTGTTTTGTTGCTATAAATAACGAGTTATTACTTATGTTTACTCTTTCAATACTAGAATACTTACTTAGCGACATGAAGGTGTTTTTTGCAAGCAGTATTAAATCCGTTGGTGTGAATATAAATCAACAAGCTCGCATTGTTATAAATAATGTTTTAACATTTTTACTTGAAATTAAACAAGATCCAGTGAATTATTATCTATTTAATCTCTTTTTATTTTTACTTGTTATAATAATACATAAATAAAATAATAATAATTTTGTATAAGTTTGAATGTAAGTAGAATCATAAGTCATAACATAAATACTAACATCAGAGAACATTAAATTGTTTATACGAGCACTGTACGTCACTATGCGTTACCATAAGAGCTGTAAGTGCGAGTGAGCGCGCAATACTCCTCGCGTCGCTCACACGTTTTATGACCCAACCTGCAGCGACAAATTGAGGCGAGTATAATTGATACGATGTTCAGATTCTAAAAAAAACCTTAACATTTAAAAAAAATTGCTGAAGTGGGATGAATCCTGCACGAATTTGCATGACGTCACCTTAAACCCTGAAGAGGGCGTCGTCGGTTCACACCACGAATGCAATGTGTCGCGTCGTCGTGCAAGTGTTGTTTAGTTTGGATGTCGTTGGATGGTAGTGCGGTAGTAGCGAGTAGCGAGTAGCAGTGACAGCGAGAGACTGTTCGCAGGAACGCGTCGTCGGCGTCCGAGAGTGGGTCACTGGAGCGAGCGAGAGCGGCGGCGGCGGCGGCGGCGGCGGGTCGCAAGGCGCCCTCCGAAGAGGCGGGCTCGTGCCGCGTGGAGAACACGCGCGTCAACCCCGACCTGCTCATCGACGAGCTGCTGGCGGCCACCGACCTGAAGCGCGCCGTCGACGAGGCCGCCGACTCCTCCGGCCTGCAGCTGTTCATCTCGCGCGACGGCACCGCGCAACTGGCGCCCGACTCGCGCCAGCGCCACCAGCTCGCGCGCGACTACCAGCGTGTCGTCGTGCACCCGCACCAGCACTCGCACAGGTAGCCCTGTGTGTCTGTGTGCGATTGTTTTATAGACATTTTTGATATAATTTACAAGTTGATTTAATGTATTTATTGTAAGTAGGAGCGTTTTTCCAATTGACCTGTGCTTCCCGCGTCCGCTGAGTGCACGTGGAGAGGATCTAAGTCATTCCGGGGTGTCAGAGGGCGGTGTGCAGCTCGCGTGCCCTCTCCCCCTCCCCCTCCACCTCCACCTCCCCCAATATTAATACGATAATGAATCTAGTCTCCAAATATCCAGTGCCGAGTATGAGAGTGTTGTGTGCGTGCGTGTGTGTGTGTGTGTATACTGTGTGTGTGTGTGCGTGGGTGCGTGAGCCGGCCACCGCAATTCGTTTGTTACTGTATAATATATTTTATAATGTGTATCGCAGCCTGTACAGTATTCAATAAAGGACGTGTTAAGAACTTATCCTCACTTTTTTATTGTCATTCCCACCTGTAGAATTAGTGCTTAAAACAAACTACATAATATTTGGTAAGTTACATCAAAATTTGTCGAATGGTCTTCACCTAAGTAAAAATTAATAAAATCAGTAAGGCTCCTAAAAGCCAAGTTAGCAAACTCAATAGCAACTATTGTAAATGTAAAAGTTGTTACCTTTTCACGCCTTAACTAATCATTATGAAATTTGGCATACACGTCGGGGATACGGGTAAGGAAATAGGATACCTAAAACTAACGTCTGGCCAAAGTGTTATAACAACAAGAGGTTAAGCGTTATATTGCTTTTTATCTTTCACCGCGGACGAAATCGCGGACACCAGCTAGTCTTAGTGGCTCCACAAGCGACAGGTCTTGTCTAGACACCACTTCTTGTTAATAAACTACCTTCGAAAACGTGAAGCAGAAAGGAACTGATATCATCAGAGGAGTGGTAAGTGGTAAGTATGAGGTCCATCTGTATAATCGTTCAAGATTTTATTTATTATACTATCAGTATCAAGCTACCCCTCTAAATTCACTGAGTCAACATTTGGGTTTATATTAAAAACAGCCATTCACTCCAACTTTGAAAACATTTGGGCTATATGAGCTCTGAAACAAACTTTTCGCGTTATTTTCGGCAAACTTAAATTATTCATAAGAATTAATAACAATAGCGGCAATAATTACTAGTTATTTGGTACGCTCTATTTCGCCTTTATTGGTATTAATTACTGGTAATAGAGAAATAACAGGAAAAAATTATGCGGCATGCTAGAAACTGGATATTTACCGATTACAATTAAAAATAAATATTTAATGATGTCACGCATTAAACGATTGCGTTTATAAGAATATTATTTGTAGCAGTTGAATTGTAATTAAAGCTAAGCAAAACCACAGTTGGTTCAGTTCAGGATAAGTTTATGCAACTTTTAAGAGTTTGTAACTCTTTTTAGTCGCTCGAGCCCCTCTGTTCCGCCGGATATTTTAATAAATAAAGCCAATTGGGGTCAGATACCCTATTCTATAAGCTGCTCGATTCGGACTAGTTATTGTTATAGTGTCTGAAAATATTACCGCAAATTATAGTGTGTAAAATGTATATAACAACCCTATAATATCTCGACATATAAAGGGAACATATTACGAGTAACATATGTGTCGTTCATTGTAAAAGTGAACTATCTCCTTGTAACTGAATTTTAGAATAACGAGCTTTTTGCAAATTATAGTGTAGGAAAAAAAATATAAGCATTCATTCATTGTTTTCATCTATGGGCTTTTAATGCAACTATTGTAGTTACTTCACTTTTATATTGAAAGTTATGACTAAATGTGATACCATTAGGAAAGAAAAGATGGTTTTAAAAATAAGGAGTTACACCACTTTTACAATGAACGACACATATATAACATATATAAATAAATAGAAAACATTTCTGTAACATTAACGACATCTAAACCTTATTCACTGAAACGAACTTATAGGGATATAAGTGTTCGGCTGTGATTGGTGGATGGAGATGACAGACAATGTGATTTTAGTCTGTTCGTAGAACTCTCACTGTTCAGATGCTCTCTCTGTTATTATACTGCATTTTTTAATTTTAATTCGTATTATTGTTATTTTAAGGTTTGAATTTCGTTTAACTAACGTTTAACGTACATTTTTCATTTTATGATTATATCAGGAACTAAAATGTCTATTATCTTAATTAATAAATAATTCACAACTTAACAGCTACAATAGTTTATACAAAATAAAAAGTGTAGGGTTATGGGTAAGTACGTAGGTATTTACTATAATATTTTATTATAGTTTACAAAGCTAAAAGTAGTGTAGAAAGAACGTTCACCTATTATTGTATACCCCACTCAAGATTTGCTGTCTTTGTCTTTTGTATGGAGTTGAGTGAAAGAGATAGCGCTATATTAGCTCGTTTCAGTGAATTAACTGTAGTCACTTTCCGGTTAAACCTGATCCACAATATCAATTTTTCTTTATAATGTTGAATGCCTGCAAAGTTGACTCTTTCCTATTTAGTTTATGGTAGCCTTTTCCACATATCCCTACTGTTCAAAAACATTTTAATGTTTTAAGAACTGTTTAAACTTAGCCACAAGCATTGACGAACACAACATTTTGGAAATTTACTTAATTTTTGAGAAATCAACATTATGGATATGAAGTTTCATAAAACCCATTTGGTCAATTTTAATGAATATGAAAAAGATATGTCTCTAATTTTATAATATATGGATTCAAAGTGGAAGCATGAAATTTTTAGAGAATTGAAACAAAATATATTTTGTATAAATCATATATTTAAATGAGTAAAAATCACTATTCAGGCTGAAGTGCATCGTCGGGCACTTCTCATACTGGACGGTAACATTGCATCGAGTAACGTACAGCTGCACAAACGCATTTCATTGTACATATTATTATATAAAAAACGGTGCATCCCACATCTCCATTGACATAGGCAGAATAGGCTAATGGGGATGCACTTAGTATGAATTGGTCCTTTAGATATCACATCCGTTTCAAATATGTAAATCCTAGCATTGGAATGTAAAATGATTGAGCAGAAATTTTATTTAATGTTAAGTACAGACTCAGTGATTACTATTAAGTATTAAGTACTATCGATATACTATACAGTGCATTAACACAAGGCACGACATTTCATTTTAGAACGTCTATTACGGATACTTATTTTAAAAATATTTTAATACATTTTCCTAATTTATACAATCGTGTATAATTTAATATGTATAAATATATAAACATGTATAAAAAATCTTACATGCACAATTTATAAATTATTTTAAGTACCCTCAACTTTTAATAATATATTAATTATTATTACTTAATAATACTTATTTTTTAAATTTAAAACTTAGGCACACAGTGACAAGGCACACACAGTACACAACACAACACACACAGGCACACACACTAGATGAGGCGCTCCTCGGGGGGCGGCTTGAGCGTGTCGCGCGTCATCTCCGCGCGGGGGTTGCAGTACTCCTGGCCGGAGGGGGAGTAGGTGCCGCGCGTGGCACGCTTGCGCCTGGCCTGCGCCGCCAGAGCGCCGCCCGCAGCGCCCAGCGCCGCCAGCGCCACCGCCGCGCACCCCACGCCGATCAGCACGCGCGACAGCGTCTCGCCCCCGAAGCCCCCCTGCCCCTCCGCGCCCACCTCCCGCTCCGAGCAGTTGCGCCCCAGCCAGCCCTCCGAACACGAGCACTGGTAGTCGGGCGCGTCCGAGCAGCGCGGCTCGCATTCGCCGTGCTCGCAGGGTGCGGAGAGGCAGGGGTCGGCGACGGCGCAGTCGACGCCGCAGTAGCCGGCCGGGCACTCGCAGCGGAAACCGCCGGCTACGTTGACGCAGCGGCCGTCGCCGCACGACGCCAGCCCCGTCGCGCACTCGTCCACGTCCACCTCGCACCGTGACCCCGACCATCCTATTATCATTTAAGTACAGTTACGCTTACGAGCGAGTAAAATAGCCTTGTTCCTTTTCAAATTTCAAAATTTTGGAATAATTCATTAACGAATTTTAGCACACAAAATATATTTCGAATATATCAAAGTTATAATTACTTTAGTTATAATTTGAAAATCGGAGCAAACAAAGATGTGCAAGGAAGAAGCATTAAATAAACTGTACAGTGTAATAGAGGACACAGAATAGTAGCTAGTTTTTTTTTTTTTAATTAAGGATATTGAGCATATTTTAAAAGGCAACACATTCGCTTAACAATTGATAAAATATAATTTATCAATAATAGATTAAGGACGACCTCTCTTCAAAATCTGTACAATTACACATTTGATAAATATAAAAGATGATTATAAGCTATTTGTTCATAATGTCATGTAAAGGAGGAAAGAAGGAGGAATCCAATTCACATGTTTCCTTATAACTTTCGTGTTTAAAAACCTCTTTGGATGATCTACTTTTAATATTTACATGTTTGTGTTTCACTGTAAAGACTTTAAACACGTCATTTTTTTATAATATAAATATGTAAAGAGTAAATTTAATTTTTTTTTTTTTTTAAAAAGACCTAGTATTATTAAAAAAATACCTAAAAGCGCGAACAGGAGTAGCGAATAGTAGAGCATGTTCCTTGGACCAGTTATCGATCATCACAACACTACGCGAGCGAGCGACTTCGTTTGTCCGACACGAATACGATCACATTATTAAAAAAAAATCATTGAATTATTTAAAAAAATACACAATACGGTCGCTTCTTGGCCTTGACGACCTTGGCGACTGCTAAAATTGTTCACTGTTACACTTTTTTTAAAAAAAAAAATCGTCAAGTGAGAATCAATGTTGCGTAAAGCGCCACAAGTGATAAAGTGAGTAAATAACACAATAAAGTGCTCTTGTGGTTGGGAACTCCTTATCGGGTGACACAGCAATCGCGTCACTCATTTTTAATGAACGGATTAAAAGTGTTTCCATTGTGGGTAATTTACCCTATTTTAAAGCAAACGCGCAATCTATATTTTGTTGGCTTAAGGCTGGTATTCATATATGCTTATATGCTGTCTTCTGTAATGAGGTGAGGTGAGGTGGTCAGCCGGACTGCCAGCTGCCACTATTATCACTGCCATCTAATTTTAATAGTTTAACTTTTATTATAAATTGTATTAACGTCGTTCTTAAAGACAATATTATGACCTTTATCATATTATTTTTATCCTATTTCCCGCTCGCAGAACAGTAAGTATTTTTGTTTATTGCTTTGAGTACAATAAATTAAATAATAATTATATAACAATAAGGATGATGGCCGAATATTTTTGTCCTCTCAACATGTAGGATGAAGGTCAATACTACATAAAGAGGAAGTCTTGGTTGAAGAGATCTTCCAAAGGTGAGACAAAAACTTATTAAAAAAATACGATAAAAAGTGACTACTTTTTCATCAAGAATTAAGAAGATATGTAGGTGGAGAGCGATTTTGTAATTTAATGTATAATGTGTTTTTATTATAAAAATAAGTTTAAAATTATTATTGATTTTTTTGGGTATCTTTTTAGTATGTAGGGAAAACGAAACTGATAAGGAAACACCGCGAATGAAAGAGTCTATAAATATGTAGTAGTGCACTATCAACGGTGTCGAGGTGAGCGCTATCAGATAAGAACGCGATAAGGCTGATAACTGACCGGTGCCGGCGCAGTCGCACTCGTAGGCGCTGCGCGTGTCGCGGCAGCGGCCGTCGTGCAGGCAGGGCCGGTCGGCGCAGGCGCGCAGCTCGCGCTCGCAACGGCGGCCCGCGAAGCCCGGCTCGCACTCGCAACGGCCCTCCTGCGTCACACAGCGTCCACGCAAGCACACGCCCTCCGCGCTCTCGCAGAAGGCGCGCTCGCAGCGATCGCCCTCGAAGCCGTCGAGGCACTCGCACGAGTAGTTGCCGGGCAGGTCGCGGCAGAGGGCTCGGCCGGGCGTGCAGGGCTCATGCGCACACGAGCGCGTCAAGGGCTCGTCACAGAGCGCGCCCGTCCAGTCGGCGGCACAGACGCAGCGGAAGGAGCCGCGGCCGTCGGAGCAGGTGCCGCCATGCAGGCAGGGCTGGCGCGCGCACTCATCCACGTCGCGCTCGCAGAACTCTCCCTCGAAACCGGGCGCGCACTCGCAGGTGTAGGCGGCGACGCCGTCGCGGCAGGTGGCGCCGTTCTGGCAGCGGTGTTCGGCGCACTCGTCCACGTCCACCTGGCAGTAGTCGCCGGCGTACCCCGCGGGGCACGTGCACGCGTACGAGGAGCGCACGTCGGCGCAGTGGCCGCCGCGCTCGCAGTCCTGCTCCAGGCACAGCACGCACCCTACGCCCGCGCCCGCGCCCCACGGCCGACCCGACCTGTTCATAGTGAAATTAATCTAAAATAATTGAATGCCATTTTGGTACACCAGTGGTAGTAAGATGGGAATACGTACAGGAGCTTGTAGTGCGGCTGCGCGGCGAGCAGCTTGCGCGCGTGGCCCACGAATAGCTCCTCCTCGGTGAAGAAGGGCAGCAGCAGCGAGCCCACGTGCACGGCGCCCAGGCAGCCCTTGAAGAACTGCCCGCCCACCTCCTCCTCCGCCTCCCCCGCGCCCTCCGCCTCCGACCACTCGCCCGCCTCGGTGGTGGTGGGGAGGGGCGCCGGCGGGGGCGAGGGGCGGCCGCCGAGATGCACGAGGCCGGTGGTCATGAGGCGCTGCCACGCGTCCACGTCAATCGGCGCCGTCAGCCCCGTCTCCTCCGTCTCACCGTCCACGAACGCGCCTGTTACAACATGCACCATCGTCACTGTTACTATGAATGCTACAGATAATATTAGGAGATTGAAGATAGGCATTATTGTATGTGACCTTTGATCTGTCCGTGGGCCAAGGAGATGCGCAGCGCAGTCCAGTGGTGCAGGTCGCGCGCGGCGGCCGACGAGCGCATGCGCCGCAGCACCGGCAGCCGCCCGCCCAGGCGCCACTGTAGCGTCACCTGCGCCTTGAACACGCCCACGCTGAACCACGCACCCTCCGCCGACTCCGCCCACAGCAGCGTGCCGCCCGTTTTGCTGCGGTAGTGCACGGACAGCGCGGTAGGCGGCGCCGCCTGCGATGCCAGCGCGGGCGCAGGCGGCACGCGCAGTCGGTACGCGAGCGTCGTGTTGCGCCCGTCGAAAGTGGCGTTAGACACGCACTCGTAGCCGCCGTCCAGGTTGCGGCAGTGCGAGTTGGCCGGGCAGCCCTGTAGCTGGCAAAACTCCACTTCGGCGCAGCGTTTGCCCTTATATCCGCGCGGGCAGCTGCACGAGAAGTCGTTCCACGTAACGGCGCACGACGCATTGTGCAGGCACGGCCGCGTCGCGCACGCGTCGTCAGACACCACGCCGCGCAGCACGCCCAACGGGTCCAGCGTCACGGCGCCGAACGCCGCCGGCAGCTGCAGCTCCGGCTCCTCCAACGGGAAGAACTCCACAATCGTCACGTTCACCCCGTTCGATACCTGCACGTCCTGGATCACACCCTTGAAGTAGTCCTCGTCGCCGGCGGCGTCCGCGGGCGCCGCGGCCACGGTAGTGGTGGTGGCGGTGGCGGCGGTGACGGTGGCCGCCGCGGTGGTGGGCGCGACGGTGGTGGCCTCGGTCGGCGGCGCGGGGGACGAAGGCGGCGCGGGCGGCGGCGGGGGCCCGCCGAGGTACAGCACCTGCGCGTCGAGTTGCTTGGCGGCGGAGATTGACTTGCGGAAATACTCGGTGCCGTTGAGCTTGACCTGCACGAGCGTAGCGTTGCGCACCACCTGGATTAGGTGCAGGTAGCCGTTGTCGAGGCGCGTGCCGCCCACCGTGTAGTCCTCGGGCGTGTGGTTGAAGCGCAGGCGCACCAGTAACTCGCCGCCGCGCAGCGCCGCCGCCACGAGCGTCTCGTCGCTGCGGCCGAAGCGCGGCGCCGTGCCCAGGTAGAAGATCTGACCGCTGGGCTTGCGCGTGCGTACGAACATGCTGACATCGAGCGCCGCGTGCACGGCGCGCCGCGCCGCCTCGTACACGTCGACGCGCACGACGGAGTGCGGGCGCGCGCCCTCGTGTCCGAAGGTAGCGGCCGTGTAGTTGTACTGGCAGGTGGCGCCGAGGTGAGGGCGCGGGCACGTGCAAGCGAAAGTCGTCCACAGGTCATCGCAGGCGCCGCCCGAGCGGCACGGGTTGGGCTCGCACTGCGGCGTGCGCGGGCAAGCGGCGCGCACGCCATGCGTCACGGCCGCCACGCCCTCCTCTTCCTCCGCCTCGGGCAGCACCCAGTGCGAGTTCACAACCACGTCCTGGAAGCATCCCACGAAGAAGTTGGGCCCGTGCGTGAGCGGCGCGTACGACGAGCCGGCGGTGCCCAGCCGCGTGCTTGGGAACGACGTCACGCTGGCGTTGGACAGCTCGTTCTGGCTGATCGGGTAGATGGTCTGCTCCTCGTTGGCCGCCAGCACTACGTGCGACGCGTTTATCGTCACGAACACCTGGACGACACGAATGCCTTCTTGCTTAGATATTCAACAAAACAAAATAAATCACGTAATATAACACTGATTCTTAAGTTACCTTCTGCCAGTTGCTGTCGTTGAGGTTGGAGCCGATGAAGACGCCCTCCCACTTGTTGAGCAGACTCGAGTGCAGGTTGAGGCGACCGTTGGACAGCTCGAGGAAGAAGTAGGTGATGCCGCGACCCATCGCCAGCAGCCCGTTGCCCAACGTCGTCTTGAAGCGGAACGAGATGTCGTAGCCCTCGTCGCGACTCGTGTTCACCTCCACATAGCTGGTGCGCTCCAGCGACATGGTGGTCAGCTTGCGGCACGTGGTGCCGTAGTGGCCAGGCGCGCACGAGCAGTTGAAGCGGTGCTCGGTCTCGCGCAGCAGCCACGGCAGGCACGTGCCTCCGTTACGGCACGGCGAGTCCGCACAGCCCGTCAGCACCACGGAGCAGTTGGTGCCGCCCCAGCCCGGCTCACACGCGCAGTAGTACGAGGCGCGCCCGTCGTAGCAGCGGCCGTGCGCGCAAGGCGCGTAGCGTGCGCACTCGTCCACCTCCACCTCGCAGCGCGCGCCCTCGTAGCCCGCCAAGCACTCGCACGAGTAGCCGCCCACACCGTCCACGCACTTGCCGTGGCCGCACGGCGACGACGCGCACTCGTCCACGTTCACCTCGCAGCGCGCGCCCGTCGTGCCCGGCACGCACACGCACTCGAACCCGCCCGCGTGCTCCACCGAGAATGGACGTCGGAACACCGCCGGCAGCCCCTCCGCCTCTGCGCCCTCCCCGTACAGGCTCGCGTTGCTGCGCTCCAGGCACACGCCGCCAAACAGACACGGGTTGCTGGCGCACTCGGCGACGTCCACTTCGCAGTCCTTGCCCGTGTAGCCCGGGTGGCAGGCGCAGCGGTAGTCGTTCACGTCGTCCACGCAAGTGGCGCCGTTACGGCACGGCGAGGACGCGCACTCGTCGATGTTGCGCTCGCAGAGGACGCCCGCGAAGCCGGTGCCGGCGCACTCGCAATGAAAGCTGTCGACGCCGTCGACGCAGCGGCCGCCGTGCAGGCACGGCTGCGACTCGCAGTCGTCGATGTCGATCTCGCAGTGCGCGCCCGTCAGCCCCGCGGGGCACACGCATGCGTAGCTGGCCACGCCGTCCACGCACGTCGCGCCCGCCGCGCAGGGGCCCGAAGCGCACTCGTCGATGTTCATCGAGCAGTCCTTGCCCTCGAAGCCCTCGACGCAGGTGCACTCGTAATTGTTCTCCAGATTGTGACACGAGCCGCCGTTCTTGCACGGAGCCGACAGGCACTCGTCGATGTCTTGCTCGCAACTGTCACCCGTGTACCCTGTCGAACCGTCGCCCATTAGACCACACCGTCAAACCACCTCTTAAATCTATTGCAGTCTTATCCTCACCTGGCCTGCAGTAGCACTGGTACGAGCCTGGCACGTTGACGCACACTCCGAAGTTGCATATCTTCGGCATCAGCGCACACTCGTCTATGTCCACTTCACAGAATCTGCCTACGGAGACATAGAAAATTTATTCACTTTTGGACAACTAATAATTGAAAATAACTTTTATTCTCACCTTTTACGACAAACAAGAATATAAATAATGTTTTAGGCATTTGTGTAGCTATTTCTTATATATAATAATAAATAATCACATCGATTCTTCTTCACTTTTAGAATGTATGCACTTTAACATGCCAAAACTCAGGACAAGATCAAAAGATACATTTCACATTCCCTACTGTAGAACTAATCATTCTAAAAATTCCTACCTTCATCGTTCCAAGTATCACTACAATAAAGTTCTAAATGATATTGACATATTTTCAAACAATTTGAATTCTTACAAAAAGAAAGTTGGCGAATTACTTTTAAAATAATTATTTTTTTCATATAGAATATTCTCTTCTTTTTCTTTTTTGGTTTTATATTAGTTTTTTTTTTTAAATTACCTAATAGATAAATAAATGTAAATAATTTTAATGATTCTATAGGCCAATTTGTATTAAATTTATATATATAATAGATATATAATGGCTGAATGTAATCTAAATAAATAAATATTTCATGTTTTGTATATAAAATTCAGTTTACTCAAGTGTTTTGATGACGTTTGCATTTGTGAAAATAAAAATATAATCGGTGAGAAAATTTAGTAAAGTTCCACTTCTCTAAAGAATTTACATTCTTTAGTTCAACAAGATATGACCACCATACCAAAGTGGATCGATAAAATTAAATACTTATTTTATTTAATGTATGACGATCAGCGAATTGAATGCATGGAAGTATTTTTAGCGTCTCCTTCCATGCTTCCAGCGACTTCTTCCATGCTCGCAGAGATATATTATTTCGATGATGACGATGTGCAAATTCACATCCATTTTCAAAACTCCCGCCAAGATTATGTCTATGATCGACCTTGAGTGTCTCGCTCGACTTGTGGACACAGAACAAATAAAAGCGCTCCGAAGTACAGCGAATGAACCCACAAAATGTCAATAAGTGACGATAACGAATGCTTGTCATTGTCACTAATGTCACTTGTTACTCATGTCAAAATTCTAATATAGTCAACAAGCAATGAAAATGAGGAATATTCGTGAATTATTCTCTTCGAAATAATTAGATTTAATAAAATTGTATATTTTTTTGTTATTAATGGTGAAATTAAACGCTAGTGAGAGCATTCTTCCACAATAAAATACTAGCACTTATGTTAAAGAATTATGATTTTTACGATCCGTAATGTTTTGAGGTTATACAAAAGGCGAATAAATATACAAAAGAAACATGTTAATTATTTTGGAGTTGCAAATGAAACTGCCGAAAACAACAACCACAATTACAAAAAGGACTTTAAAACATTACTGGAAAAGTATAGGGGTAAAATCTCCTTCAACTCTCTCTTGGACCATGAAAGATTGAATTTGGGGTCGTATGGATACTTCAAAAAGACAATTAAAGAGGCCAAAAAGACACAAATAAATGAATATACGAATAAATCGTTGCCACCGTTGCCTGTATCGTTGAAATACTATGTTAATGAAGATAGATTATTGAAGGGTGAAGATGAAACTGAAATTGTTGAAGTCGAGAAGGATTTTCAGTTGCCATTTGCTAACATGAAAAAAGTTAAGATTGACACTGACGAAAACCTATCGCAAAAACAAGAGAACAATCAAGAATTTGAACATTCAAATATAAAAAAATGGATGACAAACTATGAATATTTCGATGACACCAGATTGCAAGATTCGGATGATGAATCCGACAATGATGATTCACTGGAATGGAGCAAAAACTATGGAACACCAGATCCAACTGTGAAAGTGAGCCGCGTTCCTTGCGGAGGCTGCGGTGCGTTGCTGCACTGCAACGATCCAGCTATTCCCGGATACTTACCAAGTGAAATATTCATTGATCGGACTGAAATGGAGTTGAAAACTGTGGAATGTCAACGATGTCATTTCCTCAAGGAGTACAATATTGCGCTAGATGTGAGCGTTCAACATGAGGAATATGAGAAGTTGCTTCAATCCGTAAAGTGTGTACTTTTTTACTTATTTTATATTAGTAAATGTGACTTTCCAGGTTTACGGCTCGCTTGTAGAAGCCCATATTGTAGCTATAGTCTGTTTTTTATCAACAAGTACCAAAAATGTTCACTGCATTGCTACACATTGTTAGGGAATACCTTAGTTGCGTTCTTATTGGATAAACAGATTTTATGGACCAATAGCAATGCAGTGAAAATTTTTGGTACTCATGTTAAAAAAAATAGAGTATAGGTGGAAAGTTTCCACTCATACTTAGTCTTCAAAGTTACAACTAAATTCAACTTTGCTCAAGATCTCTAACATTATTTGATATTTTATGGGAAGTGCCCTGCAATTTAGAGCCTCGTAAATTGTATAAGCAATTCAAATTGAGAGCTCAGATATTAAGTGAAATAGTTGTGCTCTGTTTAATGTTTTCTTTTTCTTTTTTTTAGATATGTAAAGTCTATGATACTACTAATGGTTGACCTACTAGACTTTCCGTGTTCAATATGGCCAGATATTGTTGATATCATTGGCACTAAACGTCCGATCATACTTGTTGGCAACAAGGTATTCTAATCAAGTATTTTTAAAAGAAACTATTAATACAGATTGAAACACTGATCCAACTTGTATATTAGGAGGATTCAATATCCTTTATTAACACATCAGTAACATTTTTTACTGCAGGCATGCTCCAGGTGTCTTTTATAAAAGTGATTCAATGAACAAATAAATATCAAAGTAAAACAATCCTTATTACCACCAATTCTAAAGATGTTGGTTACTAGCTGTTGCATGGGAATAAAACAAAAACTTATACTTTTTGAAAATAACATTCAGCCTATGTTAGCTTTCTATAGGTGTAAGGAATTTTAAAATATATCAAGTAGTTTTTCTCTTTATAATATTAGCGTAGACTATGAAGTCACTGATAAATGCCGCCTTCATCGTGATAGGTGTTTTATTTTTAACTTGTGATTCTTTGTTTAATTTATCCCCGTAAACAGTGCAACCTAATAAGCTCACTATTTTTTACAGTTGGACCTTCTGCCCGGCGACAGCGTCGGCTACATAAAGCGCGTCAGAGAAGCTTTGATGACTGAAATAAATAAAACAAAACTGAAAGATGCCAACATAAAGTACGTGGCCCTCATCTCAGCAAAGACAGGTTACGGTGTCGAAGACCTGATATCGGCCATGTTCAAAACTTGGTACGCTAGAGGAGACGTGTTTCTAATCGGGTGTACGAATGTCGGGAAGAGTTCCCTGTTTAACGCATTGCTCAGGTCGGACTATTGCAAAGTGCACGCCGTGGACATCGTCAAGAGGGCCACGGTCAGCAGGTGGCCGGGGACCACCTTGAACCTCTTGAAGTTCCCCATAAACAGGCCTTCGGGGTGGAAAATATATGAGAGGGGTAAAAGACTGAAATCCAATGCCAAACTGCTCGCATATGAAAATGAAATAAGAGATGCCCAACTGTCCGGTAAGATGAAGTCGTTGCCGCCGACGCTCATGGGACACATCGGTAGATCCTTTTCAGAGTTTAACGCTTTGAATGTTTCCGACTCAGCCTTATTGGAGGGCAGAAAATTTTTGGTGTTGAATGAGAAGGATGAATTGTTTAGAAATAGTAAATGGTTCTATGACACTCCCGGAGTCATTCACAAGGATCAAGTTTTGTCAATGCTCACCACGGAAGAGTTACTGTTGACAATACCCAGAGAGATTATCAGACCGCGGACATTTTACCTACTGAAAGGCGCCACTGTGTTCATCGGCGGTTTGGCCAGAGTGGATCTCGTGGACGCGGACGAGTCGTGTCGCTTCACCGTCTTCTGTGCCGAGAGTCTGCCAATAACTATAACAACCGTTGAACACGCCGATGAAATTTACGACAAGTTCAAGGGCACAGCCTTGTTTGCGGCTCCCGCGGGCGGCAAAGAGAGGATGGACAACTGGCCCGGTCTGCAAAAGCTGGAGGACACGTTAGAATTCTGCGGAGAAGGACACAAGACTTGCTGCGGAGACGTGGTTCTGTCGTCTGTGGCGTGGGTGGCCATCTCCACCAAGATCGAGTCGCGTTGTGAGGTGGCAGCGTGGACTCTGATGGCGAAAGGTATCCACAAACGCTATCCTTCTGTGTTGCCGTTCTCGGTCAATTTGAAAGGAAAGAGAATTCAGGGGACACCAGCCTACGGGGTGGGCAAAGTGTTTAAAGAAGAAACTTAGAAATAAAATGCTTAAACATAAAACACATTTGTATTATTAAAATACCTGTATTGCCGGGTGGGCACTGGCAGCGGAAGAGGCCGGAGTCGAGCGCAAGGCAGGTGCCGTTGTGGCAGGGCGAGGAGGCGCAGGCAGAGTCCGCGGCGGCGGCGGCGCAGCGCCACGCAGAGCCCTGCTCCACGCACTCGTGGTGCGGAGCGCAGCCGGCGGCGCGGCAGTCGGCGGCCGCCTCGCACTGCGCGCCCGCCCACCCGGCGCGGCACACGCACGCGCCCGCTTCGCACACGCCGCCGTTGAGGCACGCGAGCGCCGGGCACCCCAGCGCCGCCTCGCACCGCGCGCCCGTCCAACCCGCTTCACACTCGCACACGAATCCCGACGGCTGTCATTATTGTCATACCATTAATTCACACTGGGGGAGGATCTGTCTAGAAAAGCAAGCAAAACTTACTTGCAATGGGGTATTATCATAATAAGAAAACTATCATAACAGTATGTGAACTAATTTGTGAAACTAGTAATTATGACTCGACATTTTGGGACTGGATATGCTGAGACACTAGACATTCTCAAACATTGGACATACTGAGACTAGACTTTTGAATAAACTGGTTATTCTGGAACACTAGACATTCTGAACACGAACCCCGATAAGAACAACACTCGTATTAAGTTTTTTTTTATTATTAGAAATGGGTTTGCTCTTAGCCAACAACCGGCTGAGTAGCAAGGATGAGGCCTATGATGGAGCGAGCTTACCCGGACGATGCCTATTCACTCGAACTTTGAAAAGATTAGGGTTATATGAGCTCGGAAATACAGACGCCGGCAGGGAGTTCCAAACCTTGGCAGTGCGCATTATAAAGGATGTTTCAAAGGGCTTGGTCCGAAAAGGAGAGATTTCGACAAGATGAGGAGGGTAACCAGCCGTACGTCTGTATGTCCGAGGGAAGAAAGGGGAAGGTGGTATGAGCTCATGCAGCTCCTGAGCACACTCTCCGAAGTACATCTTATAAGACACATAGACTGGCAATTTTGCGTCTATGTGCCAGGCTCTGCATCTTAGATTTTAAAAGAGTACTGTCGCCTATGAGTCTCCTAGCTCTGCGTTCCACCGAGTCGAGTGCGGCAAGTGAGCCATCCCAGAGGTGGGAGGAATACTCCATGCGGACTTGATCGAACAAGATCGGACTTGCGCCTTATACAAAGATAAGAGCTGTCCAGGCGTAAAGTATCGCTTCACCTTATTTAGGATGCCCAGCTTTTTGGCCTTAGACTCAATAGATACAGGTACAGAAGGTATGCGATTATCGGATGAGGTGCAAACCCACCCACTTCCTCAGCCCGCGATTCCACGGACAAATCTCATAAGCATCCACTATTTGGAACGGACAACATCGAACACGAAGCAAAGCACAGTTAAGCGACTAGTACCCGGTCTCTGCAGTGGAGCGCGTGCACGCAGGGAGCGGACGCGCAGCGTTCGGGTGCCGGCGCCTTCAGGTCCGACAGCGCCTTGCCGGCCGCCGTCGCCGAAGCCGCGCTCTCGCAGTACGCACCTGCCAGCGACCACAACACGCACACGTCAACACAACACATGCACAAGGCGACACACTGTCACGCAGACGGCCGGAGCGGCGCTCACCTCTGAATCCCGGAGCGCACGTGCAGTTGAAGTGGTCGGGTGCGCTCGTGCACGTGGCGCCGTTCAGGCACACGCCCACCTCACACGCGTCCTCCAGCGTGCTGCACTCGGGCTGCGGCCCGGGCGCGCCGTAGTAGCCGGGGTCACAAGCACACGTCGCCTGCCTCCCGGACGCCGTCGCTTCACGGCAGTGCGAGTGCGGCGGACATTCGAGCTCCGCGCAGGCGAGCGGAGCGGGCGAGGGGACGGGCGAGGGCTCGGGCGGGGCCAGGGCGGAGGGGAGTGGCACGGCGCACAGCGGGGGCGCCCAACCGCGTGCGCACACGCAGCGGAACCCGCCGCCCTCCTCCACGCACACGCCGCCCGCGCCGCACGGCTCCGACGCGCAGGCGGACATCTTCTGGCACGTGTCGCCCGTGTAGCCGGGCAGACAGGCGCACACGAACGAGCCGTACGTGTCGTAGCAGACGCCGTGGTTGCACGCGTTGCGCTCCTCCTCGCACTCGTTCACGTTGAGTTCGCAGCGCGCGCCCGTGTACCCGGTGCCGGTGCAGTCGCACGTGTAGTTGTTGACGGCGTCGACGCAGCGGCCGCCATTGCGGCACGCCGCGGCCGCGCACTCATCCACATCCGTCTCGCAGTTGCGGCCCGCGTAGCCGGCCGGGCACGCGCACACGTAGCCCGCGGCGCCGGGCGGCACGCTACAGCTGCCGTTATTGCGGCACGGGCGCGCCACGCACTGCGGGTCCAGTGACTCTTGCAGCTCGCACAGCGCGCCGCGGAAGGGCGGCGCGCACACGCACGCGTAGTCGCCGCGCGCGTCCTCGATGCACTGGCCGCCGTTGAGGCACGGCGCGCTCGCGCATGGGTCACCCGCGTCCACCTCGCAGTTGTTGCCCGAGTAGCGCGCCGTGCAGTGGCACTCGTAGCGGTCGTGGCGAGAGATGCACGTGCCGTGCCTCATGCACGGCTCGTTGTAGCAGTGGTCCTTGGGCGCCATGCGCAGCACGTCCTTGCGGTCCTTGCAGGCGTCAGTGGTGAGGGGACAAGCGCCAAACACCACGTTGCGCAGCTGCGCGTGCGCCGCGTGGAACTCGAGCTGCGGCCCCTCGTGGATGCAGCCGCTGAAGACGTTGCCCACCAGCACCACGGCGCCGCCCGCCTCCAGCGCGCCGGGCGACAGTAGCTCCGGGTTCCAGGTGCCGTTAGAGATGGCGCGGCTGTGGCGGTCCACCTCGAGCAGCAGCGAGGGCGGGTTGGCCGTGTAGCGCAGCCCCACCCAGTGCCACGAGTTGTCCAGCGTCTCGAGCGCCAGCCCCTCTTCGCGGTGCGGCTGCCCCGGCCGCGCCCACGACACCACCACCTGCTCGAACAGCGCCGTCACGTGCAGCGTGTACCCCTCGAATCGCTGCGAGAACAGCTCCCCACCTGAGTGACACAAATTCAATCTATAAGTAACTTTAATCTTCGTAAGTAATATTTACGAAGTGGGAATGAAATAACTCACCGACACACGTCCTGAAGCTGAGACCGACGATCTGTTTGAGTGATATTGGTCTGGAGAGGCGTATGTACGAGCTACCGTTGAAGTACGCCTCGGGACGGTCCGAGGGGCCCAGGGGACCGGCGGGAAGACGGGTTCCTGAACTCACTCCGGCCCATATTGACAAAGTTAGTAGGCAACCTGAAATAATAAAAAACGACCTCCATCAGAGTAGGATAATTATTGCACAAAAAGCTGTTGATAATTATGTTCTTATTCGTCAAAGGTTTACAAAAATCATTAAAAAAAAAGCTATTTTTACTGGCATGAGATTAGCATTAAATTAATGTTGAAATGAGCAAATGAGGTTTCTTGCAATTGAAGAACTGCAGCAAAAACAAATAAATCTTTATCTGCGCAAACACATGTCTACATGATCTTAATTTAGAGTACATTTACAGAACAAATAATGATTGTTCTACCAGACAATGGCATGCAAATATTTCTAGTTCTGTTGTTAAATAACATATTGTAATCAAATTTAAGAATCTCTTAACATTAAAATTTATAATATTCCGCAAATGTCTTATATTTCTAATAAGTAACTGAATATGGTTTTTTTGTAATAATATAAATAAAGGAATTAATGTTTTACTATTTCATTAAAGCCAAAAAATAGCAAGTCTAATAACCATTCTAAATAACTAAACAAGAAATTAACCTACATTTACAAGAACCATCAAAGTTCTTGTGAATTTAGGTCTTAGGTTTCAAAAGTTTGTTTATATTATTGGGTAGTTTATTGTATGCTTTTATTGCCATTACATAAATATTTCTATTAATATTAGTTCTAGTCTACATTTTGTTTACTTCGCCTATTTTGGACCCTATTTAGCTAATTTTTGACAAAATAATTTGAATATATTGCCACAAAAAGTCAATAGTTTCATAACAAGCAAAGTAAGGGAAGTATAATTAATTATGTCACTTCAATAGTCGTACATAACTTGCCATAGAATCTGCATTATGGACCGATGGTAAATTCAAAATAATTGACTACATACAGGAGACTCATTTACTTATTTATTTATAAAAGTATTTCATAATACGTTTTCCAATGCCTTCCGCAAGCTAACTATATAATGAGCTTAGTTTGTTGACGTCTCAATTATTCATGTATGAGTGATATTTGCCCCAATAGGTTTCCACATATATAAGGTTTCTGTTTATTTTCCAATAGCAGCCACTTGTTTTTTTGTTGAGTTAGGAACTGCTTTGTAGCACAATAACCCTTGGGTAACAGTTGTATATGAATAATGACTATCACTTCTGCGTTGTGGACTTTCGCTGAGACAATGAAATCACGCCGACGTAACGGAGTCGAGCAGAAATACGTTCGCAGTTCGCACAGACAACAGTTGAGCCGCGGTAGACCTTGCCGCCTCGAGATAAGAAAGCGGAGAGGATGCGTTTCGCTTCGAACAATGGGCTGTTGCCTCACTCGTGAGACCACGGCACACCACGGTACCTCACTCGATTCACCTAACTATATTGTTCTGCTAAAATTTATTATAACTACCTATTTCATTATTCCTTCGTTGGCGGAGAATCGCCTTCTTTTACGAGATTACAAACAAGTCATTATTATCAGTTTTAAACAACATTTATTCAGGAGCTTTCTTAAATTTATTTTTTGCCATTTTATTTAGCCATTGAATTGTGGATGCCTTTAATAAAATTTACCCACATAGTTATACCAGATGTTATTGTTTATCAACGATATAGTTTATAATTGGCGTCTGTGAAAAGTGTCATGTTCGCAATCGTCATAAATCACTGCAGACGCATAGCGGTGCAGTGACGTCACCGATACAAGCATAGCAGAAAACCACTCTGAGTCATGTTCGCGTGTAGTATACCTACAACAATCATGTTATAGGATTGTATACCTGCCGGAACAGGTAAAAGATGACTCAAGATTTTACAAACTTTCATTCACAAACTGGCCTCAAAAGATATTTTGCCTAAACGTGTGAGTTTTGACGTTATACTTTATAGGTTAATATAGGTACCTACGTTGTGTTCAGTAAATTGCTATAACTTATAGGAAAAGGAATTTCGCATTACCTGTAATAATGCGAAAAAAAAACATTATACAAGCGGAAGTCTGCAATTACGGTGATGAATTAAATGCGTGGGTGAACAGAGATTGACTAAAATGTGATCAGACTTATTTTGGGTACGACAGTCTGCCCTGTTTCACCAGCCTTCGCGTATCCAAAAACCTGAATGAACCTATTACAGATTACGGCAAATGATATTTATTAACTACAGATATTAGACCTTTGTCGAGTCACATTCAATTGTCATTAGCGATGGTCATTAGAGTTCGTTAAGAAATAGTTAATTTATGTTGGAATTAGAATTTCCAATTCGTAAGTATACGACATAAATATAGTATTTAGAAATTAAAATTCATTATATGCTTAGAATATTATTCTAAGATTATATGTATTAAATTGTAAAATCATCCTACGACCATTGATCTGAACTATAGATGCGGCGTAGCAAGCAGAAAGCCCCGAAATCTTTGGTAGTATTAAAATCCTACTCGCACTAGCGAGCGACAGTGCGAATTCGTCCACTTCTCTCTCTTTCTCTCTCGTGTGGACAATCTCGAGTGGACGAATTGTACTACTACCATTATTTACGGGCTACGCCGTGTCTATACTCCCAAATATACTTATAAAGTCTTTGCCTACGACACAATTTTTTTGTGACTGATACTATTTTCACTGAAAAAAAAAAAAAAACACGGAGAATGTCGACCACGTCCGCGAACGGCCTTCAAGCCAAATGAATATTGTTCAAATAATTAATTGTACTTTCCCAATTATCTCAACCACCCATGTCTGCGACTAAGAAAATCTAGCATCTATTTTGACTGTCTTTTCAGAGACCATTTGATATTACTAGTCCCTGGATCACCGTAGAAGTAGCGAGGTCGTCATAGTGGTCGCTTCGCTTGTCAGGTGCGCGGATTGCTTTTTAATGACACAAAATGACAATGGATGTGTCCGCGAGGGATATGAATTATTCGGCTCAAATTACACGCGCAAGCGTGTGCGTATCTTAAGCTCCTAGTAAATAACTAGGTATATACAAATACAAATAAAAAAATAATAGCTAAATGGGTGCTATAAACGCAAAACTCGAGAACGGCTAGACTAATTCGGTTATTATCTTTTTCAAATATTCGTCCGAGGAAGGTTTCTATAATATAAAGAGAAAAATTGCATCTCTTGTGCCACAAATCTATTCAGTCTCCCGCGAACATCGCTGACTCACTGCAAAAGTGGGAAAGTCTCTGGAACGCATTGTAGGTCCGAATCAAATTTAATGGCGACTCTGAACATAGTTTAACATGGTGCGCAGAACGCAATATTAGATATCCGCGGGGGTGTACAGGGGCTATACCTGCGCACACCAGCGCTCGCAGTTAACTTCCGAGCCGCCATTAAATTTGAATCGGACTATATGATCTATTCTTTTTCTATTGATCAAAAACGTAAACAAATATAGCATCGCCATGGTCACTGGACTGTTTTAAAGATGGAATTTGTACATTAGGCATTATCAAAGAGAGTTGACTCAGTGATTAACTCATTTAGAATTTGTTCATATTGTTTGTTTAGTTCTATATCGTGAATTGTTTGTTTACCTTTTTGATCAATGAAAAAAGAATAGATCATACTATAGTTAATCGGAATCATCATCGTCAGAATCATTATTTACATTTATTATAAACGATTTCGCTATGTCTGACAACTTCAATTTAGTAGTGTTCGCATCTTGTTACCTGCTGTTGCGGACCCCGATCAGTTCATCGATAACTTTTGCCTGCACGAGCACATTACTATGCAAAAAATAATATATGACTCGACCTGCAACGAGATATTGTCCCTACTATAACTATACTGGAACTGTAGCCTGTAGCCCACAGGCTACACAAATGTACTATGTGACCAAAAAAAGATTAGGATCGAGCGTGCGTCCTATTGTGACGTCACCAACTTTCATATACCTAGCGCTCAACTCTTATCGATTGAAAAATAATTGATAATCCGCTGTATCTTATGCAATTGAAGCTCTCCATTGTTACATATAACGGTAGCAAAGAGTCAAGTGCCGCTTGCCGTAGCCATCTTGGAGGCTTGTGACAATATTGGCAACGCTGGCAAGTCATCATTTGAGACGCCATTGTTGACTAAAAATTTATTTATATTATCTTTGAGCATGTAAGTAATGTAGGTCTGTTAGTGGGTTAGCAATAATATTTAATGGTCGATGTTTTTCTTCAGTTGTCGAGCGTTGTAAGTTGATGTATGTCACAATAATATGTTATTATATTAGTTAAAGTTAAGTTAAGATTAAAAGTTAACTTGTTATATAAGTGTATCACCGCGAGGCGACTATTAGGTCAGCGCAAATGCTGAGCTTCGGCAATTTGTACACGTACAGTGAGACTGTACAATAACCTACATTAATAATGTCATTACTAGAGGCGGCCAGCGGCCTACAATCAGTCTGAAAGTAGTCTAAACTAATCTGAAGTGGGAGGCGGTTGCAAAATTTATGAATAGTTAGACTGCCTGACTATTCACAACTGCATAGTTACTATGTATCTATGTGTATTTTTAGCAACTGTTTTAAAAGTAAGCAGAAAATACTTATTTTCAAGTCGTTTAATACCACGGTATAATACGCCTGCGAGTGAGGTATACCATTCTAAATAACGGGATGCTAATTAGCAGTTAGCGCTGCTGTTTCAATGAAAAAAATATCTGCGGTGGAAATCTAAAATTTAGTTAATCTACAAATATTTATTGCAAGTGGAATAAAAATAGTTAAATTAGATATAATTTTAGGTAAGAATCGTCCTCAGCAGCCAGTAGAAGAACGCATAATATAGCGCACTCCATGGTGACGTATCCATCATTATTAATTGTACATAATGATTTAATAATTAATTTTAAGATGTCTTCAAAATCTGTTCTGGAGATTGTGAGTAGGTATTCTTAACATTCAAAATTTATCAGTATGATGAAATGTATGTGAGTTGATTACAACGTAAGAAGAAAAGAAATGCATTATCGTTGAGAAAAGACACCGCGCGTGATATACGCTACTATTGGAAATTGATTGGAAACAACTCCATTGTTTATGGTTATTATATTAAAGTTATAAGAGACACGCCACACAGATCTACTTTCTCGTTATAGTGTTCAATAAAAAAAAATGAATGTTTTATCCTTCATTTACATATTCATATATAATTTGCAGAAAAAATTAGGCAGACAATGTAATAATTAATATTCAGGTTTGCACTATCATTTTTTATTACATACACCAAAATGTGGCTATTTTTACATAACCCTCAACCCCCTGAACACTTAAGTGTTTCCTATCTTACGTTTAGACCATTCCAATATAGGCTAGGCTTAGATATTCGTTTGTATGTAAAAAATCACTTTGAGTTAATTACTTTTGAAATTAGTTACGGATTCATTTATCCAATAAATTGTTTGAAATTATGTAAGTATATTTATTATTAATTATTTCAAATGCATTAAATTCTTAGACTCGATTTTACAACAGCTCAAATAGTTAAGTTTATACTGCAAAATAATAAATAAAAAGTTTTTGCCTACTATCACGTATTTAACACGTCATATTAAAAAAAAATGAGTCACATAATTTACTCGACAAGTGGAGACTGCGCTCTGATATATTTTCCCATGCAAGGTGTTGACACCACATTCGAAATGTAAGGAGGCAGCTCCATGTGTTAACAATTTACTTAATTCGAGAGCCTTTTCAAGTGGGTCATTCAGTTGGGATTCGAATTTCGAAATACTTTTCGATAAAAGCGAAATTCTTCTCGTACCTACATTTTGTACGATATAAAATCGTGCGAGATGGCAACTAAGCCAAATCTTCTTGTGTTCTAATTTTTCTTTATGGAGTTTTTAAACTTAAACTTACTTTAACGAAAATTCTAAATAATACGCAAAATAACTATATTAAAATTAAGTATTAATATAGTTATTTTGCGTTGTCTATTTCTTGTGAATTCTTCATTAAACAATGCATATTTTTAGTATTTAACCTTTGTTGGCGGCGAATTTGAACACTGACGACCCGCCGTCTCATAGCAACGCGCCCTAATACTTCGTTTTCGGCTCCAATGGGGGGGTTGTTGGGGCCTATATAACCTTCTTCAAATTCAAACATTGAGCTATTGAATGCAAAAATATATTTTTTTAAATCCGACTTCTGTTTGCTCAGATTAAGGCGTTCATCTTTATTATATTTATCACTATAGATTTCAGAAAAAGTAAACAAAGGTAAATAGTTAGTTAAATACTTGATCACTTTGATTTCTACCTAATTAGTAGATATTAAAGTTTGAAAAGGAGTTATAGCTAGCCAGTTGAAATACACCTAATGTTGTGACAAAATTGAACCGTTAAAGCATTTTCGCGTGAGGATGGCCGATGGCCCCTGTGATGTGTCTTCTGAACCAAGACGGATTACGGTCGCACGGCGCCGGTCAAGCGAATCCGACTGCTAACTACCTCCACATAAAATGCTAACTTGCCATCAAGCCATGAGACAAATTTGTCGTCAGGTCATTTTGTGGCCTTCCAATATAAAAATCACAATGTAAATGTTAAACTTGTTATAGTACAGAAATTACATTATAGGCATAGATAGTTACTAGCTGACCTGGTGAACTTCCCGTTCCATACAAAATGTATCAGGAAATTTTATTCCCAATTTTTTTTATAATATAGTAATTCTGCTATTCAGGGGCGGACACAAATTAAACAAATCAAAGATCATAAAAATTAGTCCAGCAGTTCTCGTGTTATAAATAGTAGACCTTGCTAGTTTATCTAGCTTTCCCTAAGTAAAAATCAAATTAGTTAGTGTGACAGCAGGCTCTAACTTTATGGGCAGATGCGAAATTGTTTTCTACCGGTGAATTTTACGAGAATCTTTTAAAAAATAATTATAATAATAATAAATGTTTAATAGACTATTAGTCCATATATTTTTAGAAGTAACTACAAAGGATTTTACATTATACTTATGACAATATTTTAAATTATAATTATAATGGTGCACACCTCTTCTGTGTATGTATGCACCTTGACAGCGAAATACAGCAAGGATTTAAGATTTCATAGATAGATAGATAATTTAATAATATTTAGGTACCAACCTGCATTCTAGAATGGACTAATATTATCTAGCACTGTAATTTTTTTTGTACTAATTAATATCTTTGTACATAAAAATATTGATGTAGGGCTAGAGAAAGCCAATAATAGAAAAATATAGTGTCACATGACTATCAGGCAGTGCAACACTTATTGTGCGACACAGCCCTGACCTTGTACTCTCAGATTTTTAACCCGTTTTGTAACCTTCAGAATTCTTTAGGTAGTGAAGTAAATATCACGAGAGGATTGGCAAAGCTACTTGTTGCAGTTTTTTTTTTATTTATAAGTACAGCGTAAGTACACGGGCTGCAGCGTCGCCTGACATCAAAGAACTGTATCCACAACTGTTTGGGTTAAAAAACTTTTTAACAAAAAATTAAACCACCGAAAAAACTGAAAAGCATAAAATAATTTTATCTTTCACCAACGTCAAGTAGGCTAAACCGTCACTTAAAGTCATCTGTCACCGGCAATAATTTTATATTTTTTTGTGGCTATAATCTACTATTTACTACATGCTTAATTTTTGATTACTTTCTTTTAATTGTAATACTCAACTCGGCATTAAAATCTGTGAGTAAACAATAAATCACCCCTATTTTCTCACCCTTAGGGTAGGATTTTTTTTTTTTAATTTATATGGGACCAACTTTGAGGTATACCCTATCTTATAACTTAATCTGAGTAACTACAGTAAACATGTTTTCTTTGCTCATTTGAACAAAGAGCAATAGTGATTCACCTCTTTCATTAACTGTAATATCTTTTAAGTAAAAAGTTATAACTGTTTAGCAGACATTAACATAAGCTGTGAAAACTTAAATTGGTTTAAGTATTACTATTTAGTATTAACATACTAAAAAGTACTATTTAGTATTAACATACTAAAAAGTAGCAATTTTGTTGAGATAATTTTATCAAGTGACTCTAGCAACAAGCGCTGTGTTCCCAGGTTATCAAGGTAGTAACTAAGTAGGTAGCATTCCTATATGAACCTTGCTAGTAACTATTAGAATTTTAATTGTTCTTTCTATATGTTTCACTATCTAGAAAAACATGTTCTAGATGGTGAACAAAATCACATTTTTTTTTTCTTAATCAAAATCTTAATCAATTCTTGAAGCAAACTTCTGAAAGTTCTGAAACCTTCTCATAAAAAGTGCCCAACACGCCTAAAGAAACTCAAAATATTTGCAATAGATAAAGAGTTTCAAAGAATATTTTTTTTAGAATTATAAATTGAAAAATCTAATTTTCTCAAGCTCAGTGGCTTCATTTATGTGCTACTTTTTATATAAAAAAATATTTATATCAAATAATATGTGTTGGCAACAGGGCTTAATCAGAAAACAAACAATACAAAATATTTATGCCAATTGCACAAAGCAGAGCAACCAATCCGCCTACATTAGGTGAAAGTAAATGAAACTTAGATTAAGTTTATCAAACAATTTTAATAAAAGTAAAAATGTACAAACCTATAACATTCGATAAAGCGGGTCGCCGTAGTCTCCAAGCAGCTGGATCCGCCTTCATTATGTCGAAACAATTTAACATACAACAATAATCACTAAGCACTGGCTACTTAGCACATTTTTCACATATATTTTATAAAGGAATGCAACTTAAATAAAACATTGGATCAGGTAAAATGCAACAAAAATTGAAAATAAAATAAATATATACTATCACCTAGCGTTGTCGGTCATGATTAGTATTTTGTTTGATAATTATTACGATTAAATAAAAAAGAAACAACTCAAACAAGTCAATTTGTTTGACGGACGGACAACAGACAACAGCGTCGCAATGACAACTATTGACAAATTTGACAACACAAACCACAATCACACAACACGCACACACAAAGTACAAACCACAAACTAAATAGTAGATACTAACGTATCAGACGGACATCTGCAGTACAAATGCGCTGGACATGGGCAAGAGTACTTTAGCCTCACCTGATTGGTCATAGCAAGATAGAACATGACATTTGACTTCCCCCGCCCCTCTCGCCCCTTTGTTTATTACAGGCTTTCTTTAAGGATCCTTGAATTTATTTTTAACTATGGATATTGGATATCATCACACAATTAAAACACAGTAAATAATGGGTACATATTTATTTTTTAGGATATAGACAAACATAACATGGACTTAACATACCACTTAAATACAAACTAGAACTGAAATACACCATAAAACATATTATGTATTATTGATAAACATATTTATATACGCATGTAGAAAAATTACACAAAAATGATTACTACCGCTCTCAAGAGTTCAATGGGATGCCACTCTTAATCTCCGATTCTTACAACAGCGATGGATATGCTGTTACTTTTAAATGTTTCTTTGGAGTCACAAAATGTTCGTGGCAGATGGGTGAATTCACTTTTTCTATTCCGTAAAGAATCATCAAGAATAAATTTGAGCCATTTGTCGAGTCTTTTTTGCACATTGGATATATCCTGGTACACAGCACTTGTAATACATACTTAATATTATATATCTAAAGATTTTTATTTATAAATGAGTACAAAAATGCGTAAATTAATCTATTACTTATTTATACACAACAATATAAACAAACACAATATCTTACAAAACAAAATGGCTTCTATCTTATTAGAACACTGATCTCTAATATCCCTCTGGATGGGTTATCCCATACAAATTACAGATACTTTCGTGTACCATTTTGAAGCGCCGCCGTATCATGCGGACATCACTAGTTTTAGTTCCATGTACTTACACTCCATAGCCTACAGCGACAAAATGGAGATTTTCTAAAAGACATAAAAATAAATTTGACAGCAACCCATCCAGAGGTATATTAGAGATCAGTATATTAGAAGGAAGGGATGAGAGAGGCGAGGTCAAATGTCATGTTCTATTTTGCTATAACCACAGGCTATAAAATTCCTATGTCTAGTGATTTTTCCTTGAAGATTACCAACCGTACTAACTAGTTTTATAAGTTAGTGTTGCCAGCGCACTCTAGTCAGAAGTAACCACAAGCTAAAAAGAAGTAACCTTTTAGAAAAAAAAGTAACCTAGTACATTTTTACGAGTACGTATTCGATGTAAGGTACACATTGTTTACAGTATGTACATTAAAATGTCTAGATCAAAACAAAATCAACAATCTATACTCCAGTCTCCAAAAAAATCAACAGAAGCCGTTGACGTAAGTACGTACAAGACAGCGTTGCCAGACGTCCCGATTTTGGCGGGACGTCCCGATTTTTAAATCAAAATTAAAATGTCCCGCGCGGGACAGGCTCAGTCCCGCTTTTCGGGGATAACTTGACCGTGCGTGCAGCGCGCTAAGGAAGCGCGTACAGGTGGCACAGACAAGTGTTTAACTATAGGGTAAATCTGATTTAAAATATCATATTTTTGCTATCTACTGTCACGTAAACATAATTTGACCTCAAATAAAAAGATAAATATTTAAAAACTTCTGATTATATACGTTTTTTTTACTATGTCCCGCTTTCGACGAAAGAATCCCGCTTTTTTCACTCAAAAAGTTTCAAAATCCCGACTTGGCAAAAAAAATATGGCAACGCTGGTACAAGAATAAATAGTAAGCGATATAGATAGTTATTCTACTCATTCTTCAAAGTTTTAATGGAATATTCACTAGTAGAAAAGAGACAAATATAGTTTAGGCATACGAATGAAGAACGCCATACTGGCATTACTGTACCACAGATTATATTGTATAATAAACGTTTCATTGCACGCAACTACGTAACTCATTCTATAAATTTTAAGTAATTTATATTTTTCGTATGCCTAAACTATATTTGTCTCTTTTCTACTAGTGAATATTCCATTAAAACTTTAAAGAATGAGTAGAATGACTATCTGTATCGCTTACTGAGCTATACATTCTTGTACGTACGTACGTCAACGTTTTCTGTTGATTTTTTTGGAGACTGGAGTATAGATCGTTTTTGTTTTGATTGTTGATATTGTTTTGGTGTAGATATTTTAATGTGTTAATGAACATAATGTAAGCAATGTGTATCTTACATCGAATACGTACTCGTAAAAATGTATAGGTTACTTTTTTTCTAAAAGGTTACTTTTTTTTTAGCTTGTGGTTACTTCTGACTAGAGTGCGCTGGCAGCACTGCACAGATTATACATATCGCTGTTTAAAAACTAAAGGGCCATAAAACAAAAAAAAAATCCAAAAATGTTTTATTGCAAAAATACAATCACAATCCTTCATATTATATGTTGCAAAAAGACTTATGGTTGTTTTATTCCATATTTAGTATATTTTGATCATTTTTTTATATATTCAAATATGTCATTTTTCATGTCACAGATTATATATATCTTATAACAATGCCAGATAGAAAAATAAGATTCTTATTCTTCTATCTGGCATTAGATCGTGGCTTGATGTAATGATAATGATGATTTCAGCCAATTTCAGCATGATTTCAGCATATTTTCCTTAAATATGTTTGTATAACATTATTGGAACGAGCGAAGATTGTTATTGGAATACATAGTTAAGTCGTACCGAACCTAATTGTTTCATTTAAAAAATGTATATCAGCTCTTTATTTAATGAATATACAAAATGCTTCATCAAATATCAACAAGTTTTGTTGTAAATATTTTTTCATACATAACTGATGAGATAAATTTTTTGCAATTGAATTTTATATATTTCTTATTTTATGACAAAGCCATCAAAACAGGTAACTTTAAAAATGTTGCCAATGCGTAATGTTGCTATTATTTTTTTATAAAAATGGCAGCCTTTATGTCGTATTTCGTAAGCTTTTCTAAATGAAAAGTTTTTATTGCAATTCAATATAATGGAAGATTTATAAAGTTGTTTTCTCAACTCTCCTAAACTCATCTAAAATTGTTTAATCGCTTATAGAAGGCACCATGAGCCTTTTTTAGGTCTAGTAAGTATCTGGTTATTGTAATTTTTCTTTTTGTTGTTGTAATTTCCTATTAATTTTATGCTCTATTTTATTCTGTAGTGTCACTATAATTTTGTGGACAATGATAAATTTATTGAACATTTTTCAGTTGAAAGACTGGTGTACGTATGCAAATGTTGCACGGATTCCAAAACGAAGTGAATTCGACAACTAAATTAATAGACAAAAAAGTAAATATGAGCGCTGGAAGTGTCGTGCTGGACCGCGAATTGGCGAACACAAGGCGCTTGCTGTGGGGCGACCACGTAAAGGAGGATGTATTCAGACATTGGGCGCAAGGCTTCCAGTTCAGTCCCGACGAACCCAGTGCGCTGATCCAACAGGAGGGCGGGCCCTGCGCCGCCATCGCGCCCGTGCAAGGCTTCCTTCTTAAAATTCTTCTCTCGGAGACACCCGGACACAGTTTCCAGGACTTGACGTCTGAGAAGTGCAATTCTCTCCTTGTTAGGGCTGTGTGTACTATATTAGGGCAGTGTCTACCTCCTAAATACAATGTGGCCGTGTTCCGCAAGAGCGATTCGGATCCCGAAGCCAGCGCCAGCAATAGTGTCAGTGTTGAGGAACAGTGTGATGCCATTGAACATTTCCATCGGCGAATCGAAGTTCACTCCTTTCAGACGCTGTCTGAAGTGGAAACCTTCTACACAAGGAACATTCGTATTTTAAAAGATAAATATGGTGTTCTTCTCCTATTGTACAGTGTCATTCTTAGTAAAGGTGTGAGCATTGTGGAAGCCGAGCTAGCAGAGTTGTCTGATCCTCTCATCCACTCGACGTACGGTTATGGATCCCAAGGCCTCATCAACCTGATGCTGACGGGAAGAGCGGTAGCGCATGTGTGGGATCACGACCAAGTGGTCGGGGGACTGAGGCTACGTGGAATAGAACGCCAAAATGACATTGGATTTTTAACAATTATGGAACACATGCAGTACTGTACGGTGGGCTCGTTTTACAAAAATCCTAAGCATCCCGTGTGGGTTCTGGCGTCGGAGACACATCTTACAGTTCTATTCTCCTTGGAGAGAAGATTAGCGGCACCCGAAACTGTGGGCGAATCTGCTGAACGAATTTTTCGCTCGTTCGACCCGGAAGGCAATAACTTCATCCCGTCCGCTGCTCTGCAAGACGTTTTATGTGCAGCCGACCTCGTAAGCGAACCGGAATATGTGGAGCTGATGAGGCGGAAACTGGATTCGGAGAACCTGGGCATAATATTGCTGAGTGCATTCATGGACGAATTCTTCCCCGGTTGTGAACGTGGAGCCCCCGACACTTTCACAGTGCACCACTATAACGGGCTGTCCCGTAGCAACCCCAATGGGCGCGTCGCTTACCGCACGGGACGCGCGGCCCTGTTGGAGTGCCCCATGCACGCGGCCAGCTCTGACTCCATGCTCACGTGCCTGCAAACCAAGTGGCCTAGCATTGACGTAGTGTGGGACGAAGGCCACTCTCCCTCACTCAACTAGCACACGCTCACTCTTAGACCCTACGTCGTCTCCGCGGAGGCGGCGTATGTAAATAGAACTTAACTGACATGTTGCTATACATAGTCCTTTTTTGTAATAACATTTATCTTGAAATTGTCTCTGATAGATATTAATGTGCTCCAGGACTACTTGTGCACTACTGTGGGCAGCTATTTTTCATGTTTCGTTAATGTTAGCAATAATTACATTAATATGTGTCCCATATTAATTGTACAAAGGAGGAAGTCATTTGTTTGCACCCATAAGTAAATGTACCAGATGACCAGAAATGTTTTTTTTCTATTTGTGTACTTGTACTTGGTGCAACTACTGGCGTACTGGCGGTATGCAAATGCATGCAAGGTCATAGGAACAGTTGCCAATAGCAATTGGGTTGTATTACATTACATAGCATAGAAGATTACTACTACTAATATTCTGTATAATATTCAATAAAATTACATATTTATTAAAAATAGATGCACATATTTTGTTTTAAAGTCTTATAGATTAAAATTATTTCTTTTTGTCCATAGTGACTGCATTGAAATAATCAATTATTAGAATAAAATAATAAAAATTATTTCATAGTGATAAAAGGATATGTTATTGAATAATTTGAATATATATGGTAAATAATATAAGCATTGGTTCATTGTTTATTTATAGCGATTAATTAATTGTTTTAAAATAAGGTGAAATTAAAATGTTTTCTCTGCTTAAATTAAAACTTTTCCAAGAAGCCATGAAATTGTGTAGCAAGTCAAAATTGCTATATTTTTTATTCTGAGTTGAATGCAAAATAGCTGTGCACCATAAGTGCTTCATCATAAATGTATAATTTGAATTTGAGAATTATTTTCAGTTAGTCTATTAGTGTAACATGCTTTTTTTAATAACTTTTCAGAGTTTTATTTCTCATTATGGATGCAATTAGGTGCATGACTTGTCCATAAAAAAAAATCTTTGTCATGAGTAAATAAATCATGATTCCAGTGGAATTTTGTATAACTTCATGTTTTAAATACCTATTTAGTTTTAATTCACAAAGAATAGTTTGTGGAGACAAAGATTTTGAAGAGAGGAGATGCGGCATTACTAGCGAAACTGTCTTACAAAATACATATACATTCACAGTTATACATTTTTATAGCAATGTGAGTCTTTTGTCTAAACACACTTTTGAACACAGTCAACACAGTGCTCATAATTCCTTACTTTAAACGTGACTGTGACGATAGCTGGAATACACACACCCCCTCGGTCGGTACTGTACTGTCAGCAAGTAAAAGAACAATTTTTGTATATATTTTTTTTATTATTTTCTTTTTTTTTAGTTAGTCAGTTTTATTATGACTATAAGTCTACATTTATAAAAAACACTATTAGGCATAATATGATTATTAATATAGTATTATTATTATCATGTAATACTAATACAGCACATTTATGATAAAATATCTAATGATCAATTTCCCTTAAATAATACGAGCTTATTATATTTTTGTCTCACAGTATTCTTTTACAGTTTTGTGCAGGTAGTGTAACCGCACATCAGAATAATAATCTATAATGCTTTTCATTAAAAGTATTTTGTGAAACTCAACAACTCTACTCTGTTGTTGTTGTGAAACTCTACTGAATTTCGTAGGTAACCAGCATTCATCACGTTGTTCATCTTGAATAATTTTTATCCATTTCTCCTTAATACTCGGGTCTTGTGGGAATCTAAAAAATATTAATCTTTTATTAGTCTAAATACCGAAATTGACTATGTTGTTTTACTTAAAGAAGCAGTATATTTGATTGCAGTCTATGTATAATAAATGGTTAAGTTAAATTAATGCTTAATAGCTTTATTTAAACTATTATAATTAATAATTCATATTTTATTTTTCCACACTACACATCGTACAATAACTACAATATATAGAAAAACTATTTTATTAAATAATTAATAATGTTTGTGCGAACGGTACAAAAATAGTGGTTTCGCATTTTCCAATTTTATTTGAACTCCGATAGCGCGCAAATGCTGTTTACGCAGACGGCCAAGTTATACTAGTCTTCAAAACAAAAAATTAATGAGCTCCGACTACGTACTAATCGCGCTTGTAGAGCGTTCTAGTTATAATAGTCACCTCACACAACCGCCACTTTTAAATATGTTAGATCTCAGACAGCATGGAGTTCATGTGCGTAAGGAGCTCTAGTTATACTGGTTATGGTCAATACTTGGATTAATTTTAAGTTCCTATTGAATAAAAATACAAAAAATGGGTACTTACGAATGAAATGTAACACCACTAGTTTTATTTGTATTTTTTGTATTATTATGACACTTTCTAAACGAACAATTAGGCATTTGGAACGAGTATTTTTATAATAAAATCAACAGAAACAATCTCTCGAAGCGACCGTCACTCACTGTAGCTGGCGTGCAACTGTAGTTGAATGAGCGCCTGCGCTCATTCCATTGTTAATAATTTTTGTTGTGCTTTAAGTATGGGGCCGGGAGATTAGACCGTATCTCTCGATTTTAAAATCTTTGTGTGGAGATATATTGTTTACTTGTACTGAAAGGTTGAAACTATTTATTTAAAACTACTGAATCGCTTCTAAATATACTTTGCAAATACATAAGTAAGTACACAAGTCTTATGTTTTTTTATATATTGATAGAGTGTGACAGGCTGATTAGCTTTTCATTTGATAAAAGGTGACTATGCTAGTTAAACGAAAATTAATCCTTGGCTGAATTTGAAAATGGACTGTTAGTGTATCAGTCCATATATTATTTTTATCCCACTGCTGGCACCCTTAAGGTTTTTTCATGACGTTTACTTTCATAATTGGAGCAAATTTTCATTTATAATCCTTATTCATTCATTCAGTGCCAGTGACTCGCTGAGCGGTTCTTTAAAATGTTTATTCACCTGGTTCTATGTGCAAATATTTTACCTAGTAGGTATCGAAGCAAGAACTGGACTAATGGGATGCATTTAGATTTTTTGCTAAGCTCAGCTTCAGCCATACAAAATCCTAATTATTCTGAATATACGAAGTGCGACCGGATTTAATTAAGTCAGCCCAAAATTCAATAGGTACGAATGTTTTATTTTGCTGCCTTTAAAAATAAAATTATATAATACAATGCGTATAGCCAAAGATTTAAATCGAAAGATGCGGCGTAATCTCCTCGCGCCATACTAAAAACACACCGAAAATTCGTAACAATGGGTTGGGCGCAGGCGCTCAACCCAACTACAGTTGCACGCCAGCTACAGTGAGTGACGGTCGCTTGTTGAGAGCGTCGCTATCGTCACAGTCACGTTTGAAGTAAGGAATGTGTTGTCTGTGTTTAAAAGTGTGTTTCGACAAAGGTATATGTATTTTATACTTTTGTCTTTAGTATAATGTATGTTGTATTTTGTAACACACTTTCGCTAGTAATGCCGCATCTATCGATTTAAATCTTTGCGTATAGCAAAAAAAATCCTATGAAACTAAACATTTCGATCTATATTTTCCATACATAATTATAGTTTGAAGATTTTAGTATAATATTCTGCGACATTACGTATATACTGTCAGTTTTGATCCTAATAGCTCCTCTACATGATGGGCCAGCGCTGGCCCAACGAGATCACTGCGATAAGTGTCCGTCGAAAGACGATAAATTGATGGCACTAGTGAGGCTAGTGACAATAAACATTCAACCAAAATTCAATTCGGCGCACTTCACTCCGTCAACTACTACTCTCAAACTCTCTCCGTACACATTAGCGCCATCTCAATTTATCGCTTTTAGTTGCCACATTTTCAGTAACAACCCATGTAAGCAAGGAGAATTGAGTAAGGAGCGCCATCTTACATGGGTGTTAAACTGAAAAAGTGGCAACAAAATCCGATAAATATAGATGTGAACAGTGAGAGTTTGAGAGTATGGAATAAATGTAGCAGTAGTTGACGGAGTGAAGTGCTCCGAGTTGTAACTAGCCTCACCACCAGCGCCACTAATTTATCGGTTTCGACGGACACTTTTAATACTCAGATTGTCCTCCTTACTCAATTCTCCTTGCATGTAAGATTAAGATTGCGCTCCTTATCTCTACCCTCCTTAGGAGCCATAATACTATCACAGAATACTCTATACTCACAAGGAGAGCAGCACACAGAGCAACTTTTTCATAGGCATAGGATAAGCACAGACTGGCAGCATATATTACTATACTCTTTGATTGGCAGTCACCAGTCAGTCAGTCAGCAGTAGTAGAGTAGTCTGCTTATCTGCTATACATGTTTTTTTTTTTTTTTTTTTTAATTTAGTTAGGTTTAAGGTTAGGTACAACATTGTTTTTAATATTTTACCTAATACATTACATACTTTTAAGGACTACAAAATTAAAAACGATGGCAAGAGATACAGATTATAAAAAGTATGCCACACACTATAACCCCATTACTATTGGGTCTATAGATGGTAAGTGAAGTACTCAGCTTTCAAAATACTTGATTTGAATTACTAATATGAATCACTAATAAATAGTGATGTTTTTTTAAGGAACTGATACAGAGCCTCACGACCGAGGAATACTTCGAGCTATTTACTCTGAATATACTCCAAATAAATCAGTCAGAGGTGATCCACGTTATACACTTTTCATTGGTAGACTCAATCCCAGAACGACACAGGTATTTGCCTAAAGAATAATATCAAATAGACTTCTAGCAGGCACACTGCGTTTGGGCAGCCCGTCTGTCGGCAGTGACTTACAGAAGACCAACGTGGAATAATAGCATGTGTGCTGTGTATTTTGATGAATGAGAAGGGATACCAGAGCCCATTCTCCTTTCCTTTTCTGATTCCTTATCCTTAAGCCTACCTACCATGGTCTGCAGTACACTTGCAGCATTATTTACGTTTGTGTTAGAAAATAATAGTCAAATTCAATATATTTTTTAATCTATAAATTTAATGAGTATGTACTTTCCATAAAAAATAAAAAGTATTTTAAATGTCAATATGTAATATTAAAATAAAATATTTTCAGGAAACAGTTCAGACAGAATTTTCCAAATTTGGCCATATTGTCCATTGTCGTTTAGTGAAGGACATAGTCACGGGGAATTCTAAGCAGTATGCATTTATTGAGTTTGAATCGATAAACAGTTTGGAGAAAGCATACAGAGAAATGCATAAGGAGTATATAGATGGATGTGAAATAATTGTGGAGAGAGAGGCAGAGAGAACGCTGAAGGGCTGGAAGCCGAGGAGGCTCGGGGGTGGCTTCGGGGGCCGAAAGGAATCTGGCCAGTTGAGGTTTGGCTGCAGAGAGAGGCCTTTTAAGAAGCCCATCAAAACAGAGATTACGAATCTTACAAAAAGAACTAAGTAAATCCTTTTTTGCTTTAACAAGGTGAATGTTTCCTTCTTCATGTCTGATTAAATGTATTTTTTATTATTTCAGATAAAAGTATTTTAGCCACCAGCACAGCACAGTACACTAATGAATATAGCAATATTCAGTTTTAATTTTAATTATGAGATCTGTGTGGTCATGGTTTAATGAAGTGACACAATGAATAAAAATCACCAAAAATATTGATTTAAAATAATGTGTAATGTGTTTTGTAAAGAGTTTAGTGGGTGGTGCAGGTCGTTCACAAGGACTGAAGTTATATTGGTGATTGTAGAAGCTTTACTTCTCGTCGTATTTGTATTAGCTACAATATTTTTGGTACTCCACATGTTGGTGTGCAACAACATTGGGAAAGATGACAAAGATTCATCAAACCACACTCGTAAACCTGAAGCAGTATCCACGGAACGTGAACAGCCTGTGTTTAGCCCCATAGTGTACACAAATCAGACTATTTCCTCTACAACACCCATACATTCGGGCGATATAATTGACAATTCAGATGAAACATTTGATGTAACCTCTAGGACACACAAACATTCCGAGGATGTCACTGACAACAGTGATGAAACATATGATGGGACACCTGGCACACCCATATCTTCAGATAATGTCATAGACAACACGGATGAAACTTTTGACATAACATCTTTAACACCAATACTTCCAGAAAACACCAATAAAACATTTAAAACAACCCGTGGGACACCCAAATATACAAATAACGAGGGCGACACATTAGAATGCACCTGGGGAGAAGCAACCGTAGCCTCCACACATTACTATTATACGCCAATCAATTTAGATGAGAATCAGTTTAGTGAGACCCGATGGCATGTAGAACAACTCATTTTGGCAGAAATGTCTGATGGGACAAAAGAAGCAGATTATCAAGGATCAATTCTCGCTCTGGCGAAAATCAATCCTTACGTGTTTGGATGTACTCTCTCAGTGATATCAGAGTACTGGGCAGTGACGGCTGCTAATTGCGTTTTGACTATTCAAGAGCAGGATAATTTAGAATTGTATCTCATGTTGGAGAGTATAGAGGATGGGTCACATTTGAACACAAAAAAGCATAGAGTGAGTGGTGTCAGAAGCCATCCTCTGTATGAAAAGGGACAGCCGGACTACGACATAGTAGCATTAAAGTCAGCCGATAAACTCCTCAATGTGGGAATGAAGCCGCTGGGACTCCCGCTCATGCTCGACTATCTTATGATCACTGTTGGGGAGACATTGACATTACTTGGATTCGGGGCATTCAGGTAATTTAAGGTCAAATGAGTATATACCGAGGTGTTTAAATAATTTTTGTTCGCCCATGATAGATGTCATATTTTTTCCATAAATATACCAAAAAAATTTAAAGTGTAAACTCTCCATTTGATCGAATGAATTTAATCACATCATTACACTTGCTTTTTAGAAAGTCTCTGAACACGAGCGACGGCGTCCTGAGACGAGCGCTCGTGCACAAGTTGCCGGCGCACGCGTGCGAGGGAGCGGCGGCGCTTCGGCGCGCGCGCCATCTGGTGCCGGTGGGCGCAGGGACAGAGGCGTCGCCTGCGCCTCCGCTGTGCGCAGGCGTGGTGGCCACGCGCGCTGCGCCGTGCGCGTACTGCGCGGGCGCACCGCTGGTGGCCGACGGGAATCTGGTCGGCGTGATGGCGGCGCGACGCGACTGCGCACTCTCCTGTCGACCCGCCCTCTACGTGAACGTCGCCGCCTTTAAACAGTGGCTCCAATTTCTTATTATAACTCAATAAATTGCCAAATAACACACCTAATTCTTTTATTTTTTACCCAGCGTGTTATGCGTGACTGCTATTAAGAAGTCTTATTTCTATAAATACTCGTATTTAGTATCTGGTATCTAACACACGACCTGGTTTTTCGCCACTCGAGAAGGCTGTGGGTACGTTTTATGTGAAGCACTATATACCATATATATATTTGGAATGCCCCAAAAGGGTGGGTGTTGCAGGTAATACGTTCGCCGTATTATGTGCAAAGAATAAGAATTCCACTAACGGACAATCTACTAGGTTCATTTAAAATAAATAGTTCTAAAATGGAAAAACAAATTCTTACTCTACGCTCCTACGTATATATAGACTGTAGTGTCTATAGAAGATTGATCGATAATTAAAATGTCATTGTGATGGCGTGAAAATAAGGAATACTTATAATAAAATGTGTCAGATGAACAAGGCGCTGCTGTTGTGCTCGATCCTGATGGGGTTGTTCGTGGCGAGTGTTCTGGCGACGGCCGTTTTGCAGTTCGTTGTGTTCGCGGGCCGAGAAGCCACTATCGCCATTTTCGACGAAGACTATGACGATTACAGATAACCAGACGTGTCTTAGTGCATTTAAAAACTGCTTCTTTCATTTTTTTATTATTTAATAAAAGTCGCTGTACGCCTGTCTGTGTCTCCGTTAACTACTTTTTCATTTTTGATACGGCTTCCACTGTCGGAATAAGCGATTGGTGTATATTATTTGCAGAAATAAAATTGCACTGCGAGTAGCCTTACTGTGTCTGTGGAGTAACTCAGACCTGAAGCAAGTTCCCCCACTCTTAAAACCCTACATCAATATTAATTATACTCCTTTACATGACAAATAACTACTTGCCTATCTAAAAATAGTAAAATATAGGCTTTCACATACACTCTTCAACAGGTCTTATTGCTAAATAAAATACAAGCGGTAAGCATTATCGTAAACATTTTATTTAAATAATTTCCATAAGTTTCAATCAATATAATACATTTTGGAATACATCGAATAGACGCCTCCCCAGCTAAATATACATAATAATATATCCCTCCCTCGTCCGTCCGTCTGTACATCCCCACCCCCTATCATACAAACAAACAAACAAAACACATTTACACATTATTGTCTACACAACCCCAAATAATCATATTGACATTCATTGAATTCATTAATTATTTAACAATAATAATGTTGATTAATAAAACATAGAAATAAAGTTGTATTACATTATATGAAAAAGGATCGAGATGCCAATTGGTAATGGTAACTTTCTAAATGGCCGAGTGTCGGCTCTCCGCTGCGCCCTGCGACTCAGCCATCGGCGCGGGGACGAAGTAGTTGAGGGGCGCAGTGGGCGCAGGCGCAGGCGCAGGCAGCGCAGGCGCCGCAGCGGGGTTTGAGCCCGCGCCCGGGTTCAGAACGTCCACGTACGCCTTCTTTATATCTGCAACGAGTGAGCACATTGTAGACTGCACATGATCCATTGGTCGCGGGTCGCCAATCGCTGTACTCACTTCTGGTCTTCTGCATCTTGAACATGTTGGGGCCGGAGGACGGCGGAGGCAACTGGCCCGGCGGAGGGGCGACGCCACTCCTGCACAAAATCAAAATAACCGTCGTCTCTCATGTCTGTCATGTTCCAAGTGTTAATATATTTTAGTTTAGTGTAACAATCAAGTACCTGTGTTGGGGGGCGAGGTCGGCCATGGTGGGGGGCGGGGGCGGGGGCCCGCTGTCCCCCTCCGCGTTCCCGTCGCGGTCGCGCCAGCGCTGCGTCGCCGCGTCCCACACGATCTGCGCACGCCAACGTCGCACACACACACAGTCATACAATAGCACACGAGAGAGAACAGTGACGAGGTCACATGAGAGTGGGCACGTTGGCCCAGGACGTAACATCACTCACGGCCGGGTCCTTGTCGTCCGGGAGGATCATCTGGTTAGGGGGGCGAAGCGACAGCTTGGTGAACAGACCGCCGAACCAGCCCCCTCCCTTGCCACCTCCTCCCCCTCCCTTGCCCTCCTCCCTCTTCTGTTTCGACTTGTCCGCGGCCGGCGCCGGACTCTCCGTCTCACGCTGACTCTGTTTTGACCGACGTACATTTAGGTATAAGACAGTGGGATCAACGAAAATTAACGTCTCACGTTTTACCGATTTTTAATGTTTCGTTTTTGCAACACTGCGGTGACGCATGACGCTATTGACTATAGTCAATAGAAGAGACTTTTTATAATCACCATACAATCTAAACGCGGCTATTGAGGAGCTCTTGCTAGAGGATCTCCCGTATCGCTAAAATGCGAGTAAGGTATGGAGTATGGAAATGGAGAGTACTCACGCGATCGGGCATCGAAGCGGTCGCGTCGTCGTAGCGGTCATAGTGGTCGTAGGGCGCGGAGCGAGAGGCGCCGGGCATCGTGATGGCGGGCGGACGCTCCGACGACTCCTCCTGCGCCAACCAGTACCGACCCAATACAACGCCAATATCGGACTCGAGGACACAAAGCGAGGGACATATAACACTCACACAAACACACACTACTAACTAGGCACGACACTAGAGCAAAGAGATCGGCTCGTCTATGGCGAAGGTGTCCGGCGCGGAGAGGGCGCAGGCGACCTCCTCGCGACTAGATGGCGCCAGCGGCTCGTCTATGGCGAACGTCTTCACCTCGCGCTTGGCCAGAATCGCCTCGAACCGGTCCAGACTGCGCTCTATAGTCCTGCGCGAGATCGGTACGTCTATCGGGTACGTGCCTCCGAACACGAGCGGCTTGGAGGATCCGTCGCGCGCCCTCTCCGTCCGCCGCGCCCAACACTCCACCGTGTTGGCGACGAGGAGGCCGTAGCGGCCGCTCATCGCACTCGGTCGCGGGGCTCGAGCGGTTTCGTGCTGGAGGGGCTTCGGAAGCAGGCGCCTGCGCAGCGCTGGGGCGTCTAGTGTGTGCGCGGTGGCAGCGGACGCGAGAAGCGTGCGGGGGTGGACGCGTGCGGTGGGGGGTCGTCTGGTACTTACGGGCTCGAGGCGCTGCGGTAGCGAGGCCAGTGGCGGGGCCAGTGACGGGGCCGGCGGCGGCAAAGGCGTGGCGCGGGGCGCGGGCGGGCCGGGGGAGGGAGGCGACAAGTGTTAGCCAATCGCACACCGCACCGAGGCCCGCACGCGCGCCGCGCACCGACGCGCATGCGGGCCTTCGCGCTCAAATGTAATGCTTCACTCATAAACTCATAAATTATTTAGTTACAAATCACCACACGCACACCACAATGGCCGCTTTTTAAAATGATGTCTTCCCAATGTCTGAGTTTGACAATTTTCTTCATACAAATATTTTCATAAGTTTAAATGTTTTTTAGAAGTGCCCAGATGTAGCACACCTTGTTAAGAAACGCGTGAACTTGGCGTGTCGGTTGTTATACAGTTGTGTAGGTAGATTAAAGACCAGATGGCTGTTTTCTTTTAAAAGTTTAGTAATCCTGCTTGAGCACACCAGTTTATATCAAAAACAAATGATTTTAATCCCCGCCATATCAAATAGGCGAAAAGTAGTCAAACCCAGGTATAAGCCTAAATGAATAGGTCAGGGAAAAAGTTTTCTCGTATTTTATAAGTAAAAAGTTGCAGTAGAATATCACAACCTAAATAAAATGGCAAAATTAATTGACCTGTTCCATTGCACACTGAATGAATTCAATATTTAAAAATCTTTGGCTATACCGTTTGTATCTGACTCACTTTGATACCATAAATAACATTTTAAAAACAGGTGAAAACGGTTTCCCATCATTTTTCTATTGTTTTTCTGTCCACCAAAATGAGTGAATCTAACCAAGAAATTCCATAAATTTTGAAGTATTATTACAAAATCGGGCAAAATGCGCGAAAAAAGTAAGATATTCAAGCTCCGCAGAGTATAACGAAACATGGATTAACTAGCATTAAGGTGAAGCTATACGGTGGGATTGGAAGGGCATTAAAAAATAGGAAAAAAACCTTTTCCCCAAGCTAATAATATAATGAGATTGAAAAGTAAAAGATGCGAGAGCGCTTACCTCTCCATAGGAGTAGGAAGTGTCGGTGTGACCCCAGTAGGGGTCGTAAAGGGGCGCAGGCGCCACTGGTTCGGGCGCGACGGGCACGGGCGGCTCGGAGACGGGCATGATGGGCGCGACAGGCGCGTAGGGCGCGGGCGGAGCCGGCTGCTGGTAGAAGTGGGAGTAGTCTGGGCTGTCCTCCATTTGTTGCTCCGAGTACGTTTGCAACGGCGGTTGTTCCACGTTTTGCTGAATGTGCTGGAACAGTCAAATTCAGTCTGTTAATGTCAGAAAAGTAAAGGAAAATTTTCACTTTCTTAGTTTTATTTAATTTTAGGAACGAAATCTTCTTTAACTTAGTGAATTAGGGTCCGTAGTTATACCTGTTGTTCGGGCCACGCGTGGAGAGCTTCCTCGGGATGGAAAGACTGCGGCGAGTGCTCGACCTGAAGCTGCGCCGCGCGGAGATCGTCCAGCCAGCGCTGAGCGTGGCGCGGAGAGCCTTCGCTGGCCTCGCCCTCCTCCGCCTCCACCGACTCCTCCACCTCCTGCAGCGCCGGGTCGTGGTACTTGAGGCGCTCGCCCAGCTCCGAGACTTGCGCCAGCAGACGCGGCGAGTAATGCTGCGGCGCCTGAGTTACGGCGCGCGCCACCTGCTCCACGTAAGCCAGCGCGCGCCCGTAGCGTCCGGCGTCCACCAGCCGACACGCCATCAGGAACTTGTACGGCTGCAGCTCCGCCAGCGCGTACGGGGCGTCCTGGCGCAGCGAGAGCGCGTACTCGTACACCTCCGTGGCGAATACGGCCTCGTTGGAGGCGTGCTGCGCCAGCGAGGCGGCGCTAGGGTCGGCCAGCAGTAGCGAGAGACGCGGCGCAGTGTCGGGCGCGGGCCCGGAGGCCAGCGGCGTGAGCGGGTGGCGCGCGAAGGGCACGCCGGCCGCCACGTAGCAGAATTGCGCCGAGTACGCGAAGCCGCGCGCCGCCAGGCTATCGCCCAGCTGGACCAGCGTGCGCGCGTCCTGCTCGGGTTTGGCGGACGCGTTGGCCAGCAGCATGGCGGCGTGCGGCCGCCAGTCGGCCCAGCGCGCATCGCCCGCGTGCACGGCGGCGGGCGGCTGCCGCTGCGCCAGCGCCGCGTACAGCGTATGCAGCGGGTCGGCGGGCGGTAGCGAAGCCACGAAGCGCGCAGCCACGGCGGCCCGCTCTCTGCGCGAGCCATGCGCCGCCAGCTGCAGCGCGTGTCCCCACAGTCGCGACGCCATCGCCCACTCAAGCGCCTCCTGCCGGTTGCCGATCAGCAGGTGCGCGCGTAGCGTGTCCACGGCGGCCGCGGTGTCCTGCGGCGGCGCGGGCTCGGCGACGACCGTTCCCTCTTCCGTCGACGACCCGCGGCGACTCGTCGCCTCTGCAACCAAAAAATTACACAAACTTCAGTAATGTTAACACACGATGGGCCATTCTGTAGACGTAGTTGATGGCGCGTGCGATAGTTTCAGGATGGCGTCGGTGTCGGCTTTTCGGCCGCACATCAAAGGATAGATAGCCAGTGATGGCGGTCCACCATAAAGCCCACACTACGCAGCGGCGATAGCGTTCATCTTTATATGCTACAAAATTAAAAGTGAACGTTGCCATCACGTAGATGCGTTGTGACCAACGCACAGCCATCTCACCGACCATTTGATGGGCAGCGATGGCCCATCGTGTAGAGGTAGCATAAGAGGACTTAAAGACTTAAGAATATTAAAGTGATAAATTAATATGGACCTTGAAGTCGGTGGGGGTGTTCGCTGGCGTCGTTGACGAGCAACTCGGCGACGTCGGCGCCCGCCAGCGCCCCGTTTTGGCGCAGCAGGAGCCCCAGCAGGCGCCAAAGTAGCGCGCGGCCGCCGGCGTCGGGCGCTTCGGGCGAGGCGGAGCGCGCGCGCCACGCGCAGTACTCGGCCACGCTCTTTTTGTGCGTGAGGCCGCGCACCAGCGGCCCGGGGAAGGCGGCCAGCTCCTGCGCCGACGCGTCGCGCACCATCGCCGCCGCCAGGTCCAAAACTTGCACCGTGGCCGGCAGCCCGTCCACGGGGTACGAGGGCCGCACCACTACCACGTGCCGCGACGAAATCACCCCCTTCGCGTGCGCCGTGCAGAACTTGAGCGGCGTCATGCGCTCCGACCGCGCCGTCGACTCTTCCAGCTGCAGGTTCAGCGACGCGTCCGTGTTCACCTCCCTGAGACAGTCGGCATGAGAGTTATAAGACGAATGAGGATTATTAGGGTAGACGCAATGATAGGAGAGACTGACGTGTCGAGTCGGGCGGCAGTGTCGTTGGCGCTGGAGCGGCCGGAGCGAGGCGAGTGCGCAACGGCGGCGACGTGGCCGCCCATCAGCTGCTTGTACACTTCCATGTAGGCCACGGGGTTGGTCAGCCGCAGGTGCTCGTAGTACTGGTACTGCTGGCGCTGCAGCGCGTACGGGTCGGGCGCAGCCGGCAGGTACGCGTCGGCCCGATGCCGGCGATGCCGATCGGAGCGCCGACGCGACTCCGACTCCTCGTCGGTGGCGACGGCCTCGCGCGAGTCTGCCCGCGACGGCGACGAGTACGTCTCGCCTTGAGCCGCTGCGTATTAAAATTATCGCTAACATTGCAGTCGACTATTGGCAATCTAAGTGGAAAAGATATGGAGCCGATTGAGAGAAAGATACTTATTTAATTTCGAGTAGCTATTTGAAGCACCGTGAAATTATATATCATTTGTTCACCGATGTGCAATTAGAAAATAAAGAAGCTGTTTCTGAAGTCCAGATGAAACGTGGATTAAACATTCTTTTCGCCAATAATCTAACACAACTGCAAGAAATGTAAGAAATGCAGACAAAAGCACAAGAACGCTAAAGTGGAGATGGTTAGGTCGTAATGCTAGAAAGTTGGTGTAAGAGGGAAAAAAATAAGGAACAACAACAAAAGACATGAGAAGATGAAGAATTTATTTTCTTTTCTTTTCATTTTGTTCTCTTTTTCTCTTTATTTTATTTAAGTTTATGTTATATGCATATGTTTTCATTCGTCACAATTTCTATTTTGTAATTTATCTGTGTATACCTTAAAATTGCCTTGTATTACCTATACCTATTATAAGTTTTTTGTTTGTGCTGTTGGTGTACCTTTTGAAATATAAATAAATAAATAAAAGATGAAATAGTAGATGTAGCAGGTAGGACATGGTTAAGGATTGTACAGGACAGAAAAGAGTTGAAAAGATTGGGGAAGGCCTTTGTTTTTGGGCAAACAGAAGTAAAGAAGATAATGGTTTGAAAAATGTAAAATTTAATATTTTCCTAAATAAATTATTATAATGCCTTGTCACCCTTCAGGTCGAAATTTTTTATATGTTGACAAATTGTACTGAAATAGTAACTACGAGTACCATTATGATATCAAATAACGATAAACTACTTCCAGGCTCCATAAAGTAAGTAATTGTTACAAAAATATGCTACCTGGTAACATATTTTTGATAAAATTGCATAAACATTTATTTGGTATCTTCGCTGTCGAAAAATCTTTTCAAACTGGTAGTAGAATTATTAAAAATACATTTTATTGTGTGACGATCATATGAATGATTGTAGTTATATACAATTTGACTGCGCTTCAAATAGTAATTCAATGTATATGTATAAGTATAAAACAGGATGCAGCTTAATCCCGTATTGAATGCAAGCCGTTTAATCTTATGTTGTCACATGAAATGTCCGTTCGCATTAATGAAGCATCAGATGAGTTTAGTTTCAAACAAAACAATATGTGTCATGCAATAATATACACGCGATGTGCGTCCACAGACACTGCCATTGCATGGCACATACACCAATGACAATAATTACTATTGTACCTTCTATCCTACAACTATCATTAGATTTCACATCACCGGAGAATGTCACCACTGAAAAACAAATATTGTATCAAGTGTCCGACCATTATCTTTCTTTCGTACACTCTGTAAAGGAAGCGGTCTCACCTCTCCTCCGCTCCTCTTCCTCCCGTCTCAAGTTTCCGTACTTCCTGTTGGGGTCTATGTCCCTGTATCTCCTCTCATATCTGTCCCTCTCTCGGTGCTCGCTCTTGCGGCTGCGACTAGCGCCCTCTCGCTCGTCGTCGTATCGTCTGTCTCGCTCTATCGTGTTGTAGCGTCGGTTGCGCTCGTCTCTGTGGCGCCTGTCCTTGTCGTCAGGCCGCGGAGGCTTCGAAGACGAATATGAACCTTCTCTGTAACGCCTATAAAGTTTAAATTGTTACACATTTATTTACAAGTATAATGTAAATAAAAAATGATGAAGCAAATACATACCTTCGCTCTTTCTCTCTGTCACTGTAATAATCTGTATCTTCCGTCTCGTATCTGTGACTTCGAGTACTGCGCCGATGTCTGCGCGAATTGGGACTGTCATCCCTCCGATTTTGATCGCGCTCACCTCTGTCACGATCTTTTTCCGATCGTCTGTCGTCTCGCCCTGTCTTTCTATCGTTGTCCCTGTCATATTTTCTCTCTCCTCTAGAGTATCTAGCGTCTCTACCTTTATCTCTATCTCTATCGCGATCCTTTGATGATTTTCGTTTGTCTCTATCTCTCCTAGGCGAAGATTTGAAGACTTTATCTCTTTCTGAATCTTCACCGGATGTATTCACGCGATTTATCGATTGCCTTCTTGAACTCGACGTTGGATGTTCTGCAGAATCTGATCGATCAGTTTTTCTATCATTAGCAGCATCGGTGATATTAACATTAGCACCATCCAAGATTTGATCTCTCGAATAAGACAACTCCGTTGATGATATTAGGCTCAAATCTTGCAAGTTCTCGCCTTCCATAGTAACTTCCCTTTGTTCTTCTTCCACAGTTGCATTAAATAGGGATACCTCATTTGTCTCTTGTGCACCGATAATGTTTCTGCTTGGATTACTCGGAGCTTGTTCTGAATAATCAGATCCATCAACATTTTGCTCTCTTCTATCTGTGGGACCTGCATCTGTCGGTATGGGATAATCATGATCTACTCCTGTAACAACCCTGTGTTCATTTGGAGCATTGTAATTAGCTTGATATTGTGAATATTCATCATTACTAGGCTCTCCTGGAACCATCCTATCTAAACCGACTGGCCTCCTTTCACTTCCTCTATTTGAAGCGGATTGCGTATAATTGTGAGGGGTCTGTTGTCCATCCGCCTGTCTGTATGGGCGTCCACTTATATCAGTAGTTTGCCCATCTACATGACGATCCATATAATTGTCGGCAGGCTGATTATAAACACTATCGGATTCAGTCTGCTGTCCGGGTACCATTCTAGCTAAGCCCGGCGGCGGTTCATCGCCACTGGTCAGAGACTGATTATACTCAGATTCCTGCTGACCTACGACCATTCTTCGTAAGCCTGGGAGAGATATTTTACGACTAAAATCTGTATTCACTCCATAATCACTTGAGGATAGATGGGCTGTTTGAAGATACTCATTTCGATCATTTTTCGGTGCAACCTCCATGTTCTCGGGAACTTGCTGAGAAATTGACATAGGTCTGTAGGTAGACACTTGAGGTTGATCAGGTCTTTCTGAATTATCAGGAGTGGTTTCTAAATTAGCTCCAAACGCAACAGGCACTCTGTTATGTTGGGAAACTTTGTTAACTACTGATGGTGAAGTTAAATTTGTACCATTGGATTGGGACGGGTGACTCTGGTTTGTAAAAGGATTAGCCTGTGGAGCTTTAGAAATCGTTTTATGAGAGAATGGTCCTGCATGTTTAAATGGATTTTGAGATGAAGAAAAATTAGTTGGAGGAGGATAATGTTGTCCAGAAGTTGAAGTGGCTGCTGAAGTTACATTCGATGGCACTGTCATTGATGGTGGTGGAGGAGGAAAATTAGCTGGCGACACGGAGGGTGTTGGCTGAGATGCTGGAGAAATGTTTTCACTCTGATGTTTCTTTTCAATTTTGTCTTTTTCTTTATTAGCCTGTGATGAGTCAGGCATAGGATTTTCACAGTTAGCTATGGACATTTCTTGTAAGGAGGTGGTTAAGTCATTATGACTGTCTTGCCTGCTACCACTTCTGTTCATTTTATCACCCAATGAGGCCTCTTCGGTGGAATGTCTGGACCATTCACTATTTTGAGTAAAAAGTTCATCATGACCTGACTGAGAATAATTAAAATTCAAAGTTTCACTATTTAAACCTGGACTACTTTTACTAGAGTTTCTAGATTGGTTTTCACTCCTATATGTGCTTTCAGAATGTGTGTGTGGCCCGTCACTAGATTCCTGTGACATCTGAGACTCTATTGACCATTGCGGTGTGAGGTTGTCTAAATGAAAACGCTTCCCCAATGCTAGAGTCGGTAAATGTTCTTTAATTACATCCCTATCGCTTAATGTTTTTACAGCATCAGATTTGTCATTTGTACTCGCTTGGGATACATCTGTGGAATGATTTGCTGGTGCAGCGCTATCACTAGATAGTGTAGCCGGATTTTGTACCATCTCTTGTAGAGATGGTGTAGCAGTTGGAGGCTCATTTGTTTCCTTTTTATCATCCATAGACCAATTCCAGGTGTCAGTTGAAGCGAAGCTTTCCTCTATGACATTTGCATTATTAAATACCTGTTGCTGAGGTTGAGGCATCTGTTGGGACGATTGTGGGACACTCTGTTGAGGTTGCTTAGAGGAGTCCTCCCAACCCCAGCCCCAATTATCTTCCCAGTTATCTGTGTTTGCTTTCTTTTGAGGATAATTTTGTTGTTGAATTGTTTGGTTTGGATAAACATTTTGTTGATAACCCTGTTGAGTATGGTTGAAGTTTGGATTACTGTAATTCTGATTGTACTGACTCGCCGGTGGAATTGGTTGCTGAAAAAATTGATTTGCATTTTGATGTTGATACATTTGGTCATATTGCTGATTGTACTGAGAGTTCTGCTGAGGCATCGGCCAGTACTGTTGTGGTGGAGTATTCACTTGGGTGCCACCCTGATAGTTTGGGTATGTAGCCTGTTCATTGCCAATATGCTGTAATAGAAATAAAACATGCATTAGGTCAAGTTTGCCAGCCCTGAACGTAATTTTTTTTATCTTTTCCAGACTAATCACTAACCTTCACTAGTTGGGAGGCTGCACTAATCACGTAAGAGTGAAATAGTTACTGTTTATTGCTTATTTAATGTATCAAAGAAGGAAAAGCAAGTAAAACTTGTGATAAGTCCACGTCATTGTTTACGTCGCGGCTAGAGATAACCTTGTTGTCAATTACCTGAGGTGCGTTGTAGAGCAGCTGATCAGGCCCCGGAGGCGGTGCAGCACCGCCCTGAGCCCGGTTCATCCAGGACATCCTACCCGATACTACCGGTTATATAACATTCGTGAAATAATCACTCACATATGCCGTGATTGCAACCAACAGCCTCGTCACTATCGTACTAAATTATACAATACCATTCAAAACACTTTCACTTTTAAACACCTCGGTTGTTTCAATTGCGATTTGTAATGCAAATAATAGGGAGTTGGGACGGTTATAATATTAATTAAATCCAAATTGCACCTGCCTACTTATGTTTATAATAATTTTATTTTATATTTTTAGAAAGTACATTGTTGACACTTTGACAGCAACTGATCGATCGGTCGGAATGAAGGTGCCCTGTTGGCACTTGGCAGTGTAGCCATGACGTGACGATATAAATTTACTTTTATTGAGCTTCGTATTTAAATATTTTGATATAGTTATTAAATTAATACTAGCTAATACCACAAATGTTTAAAATTGTAAAAAGCTTTTAATAATATAGTTAACCACAGATAAAATAACATGTTCAGAATTAAAATAAGGTTTTTCACTGTACAGACAGTGTACTGTTGATTTAGTTTGAGCAAATTCTAGCAAGGGCGGTCATATCTACAAAAATCTGGACTTTGTGGAGCATGAACATAACATATATGTATTTAATATTAACTTAGACCAAAGAAGAACTAAAGACAGAATTTTGCGGACAACATAATAGCTTCGCAAAAAAGGTAAGGAGGGTAGAGATAAGGAGCGCAATCTTACATGGGTGTTAAACTGAAAAAGTAGCAACTAAAAGCGATAAATTGAGATGGCGCTAGTGTGTACAGAGAGAGTTCGGAATGAATGTAGCAGTAGTTGACGGAGTGAAGTGCGCCGAGTTGAATTTTGGTTGAATTATTTACTGTCACTAGCCTCACTAGCACCATCAATTTATCGTCTTTCGACGGACACCTTTAATACTCAGATTGCCCTCCTTATCTCTATCCTCCTTAAAAAAAAGGTAAGAAATAAAGTGGCAATACCATAGAGTCGACTCTATCTTATCAAAGTTATGGTTAGAACGGGAATTCAGTATTGCCACTTTCTTTTTTCCATTGTGATTTTTTTTTACAAATGGATATTACCGAAAAATTAAAATTACGTTCTGTATCATCTGTATGACATTGGCACGGCCTGGCACGGCATACTATCAAATGTAATTTAGTTCATTTAGTTGTCACTTGTCTGTGTAGTGTTATTTATTTATATTTATATACTTTTTATAGGTTAATTAATTTTGCATCTTCATATTGCCTACAAAAAATATTAATTAATTTTTTATATTAGATTTAAATGCTTTTGTTTACTTCAATTGAAATAGTTTGCTTAAGAAGAATTTAAACAAAATGCTGCATATTAATTTACGTTTGTTATTTGGTACCTAGCTTAATTTCTAGACGCAATTATAGATAGTAATCGCTTTGTGCGTTAAAAATAAGTGACTAGTTCTTAGTAAACGTATTATATTTATTCTGAAATATGATGAAAAGAGCTAACCCTTTTAGCGAAGAATTCGTCCCTCAAAGTAAAATCCACGTCGGATTCAAGCAATACAATAATAATAACAGTGCGAGATTAGAAAACGTCTATGGTAAAATAATAATTATTGTGGATTAAACAATTCATGGAAACTTTAGCGTACCTATTGTAATTGTTCTTAATGTTTTATAGAGAAAACTCTGGCTCTACTGTACGAAGGTTCCCGAAGAGTGCCCGATCAAATGGTCAATTTGAATTGTACAAGTAAAATAAACTATGAAAAGAAAGACAAAATGAGACAGTTGTGTATTTCGAAAGACGGAGGCCTATTAAATTCAGGAGTTGTGGTAACTATTATTATAACTGAAGCGAGAATTTTACTTGTGTGGGTAGACATACATATTTTATTGTAATTTTTTTTTACAGCTGCAGAAATACTCGGTGCAAACGCAATGCGCTTGTGGAGGTTCGCAGCCGGAGACTCGGTGTGAATACTGTGAAGTTGCCCTTTGTGCATCGTGTGGTCATAAATGTGGACATTGCCATCAGACATATTGTTCTCAATGTTCAATTTCAGGGTATGCTCTCTTTCTTTATTTATTACTAACTTTTGTACGCGACTTCGCCTGCGTAACTTTATAAATTATATACTATATATACTAAAACCTTCCTTGAGAACCACTCTATCCATTGGTGAAAACAGCATGAAAATCGTTGCAGTAGTTTTTTTTTATCGCAAACAGACAAACAGACGCGGCGGAGGACTTTGTTTTATAATGTAGTGATGTTACTCACTGATAATGTAGCTTCCTAAAAGTGAAAGAATTTTTCAAATCAGTCCAGTACTTTCGCAGCCTATTCAATTCAAACAGACAAACAAATAAATCTTTCCTCTTTATAATATTAGTATGGATTTCTTAAATTTTAATTATTTGTTAATAACACTGCATTTTTTTTTTATTACAGGTCAGAGAACTCCGACATATGTATGTCTTGTTATCCTTGAATGAATTTTAGGCTTGAGTATTTTATTGACACAAATAAGGGTCAACACACACTAAATTTTTAAGGGAGTGACACTCCAGTCTGATTTGACCCTAAGTGGTAATTGTTAAAAAAGGTTATCTAATAGTAAATAATGATGTATATTAGTAATATAAATTAGTCAAAAGAAAAACTTCTTTTAATTGTAAAGTCCTTTATATAAAAGTACAGAAACAAAGTAAACCTAATATCCAACTCATTACAAATGCATAAGTATAATAATTACACCAAATACCTAAGTCGAAGATGTAACAAAACCTTGCATTTGTAAAATGCCAAAAATCAATAATAGTATAATTTTTCAAAAAACAATAACAATGAAAGTAATATTCACTTTTACAAATTAACAATTCTGGTGAAAATTATTCAAATAAATTAATTTTACATACTGTGTATGGATAACAAAACAGAAAACATCAATCAGCACCTGTGCAATTATTGCACTGAACATTTCCACTTGCAGTAAACTTAACTACTTGTTACTTAGATTCAAATCGAGTTTTCTTTTGCTGCACTATTGGAATGTGACTATGTTAGGTAGAGTACATTTGAGACAAGTCTTTTAATATATATAATAAAGGCTACCCTTCACAGTTAAGCCCTTCGCACATTACGATACTCAAATTGCAAACTTCTAGACTAGATGAGAAAAGAGATTATTTTTTTACGAAGTCATCTTGTGTATTTATAAAATAGAAAGAGAAAGTCTGCAAGTGCTTGTTCATCACTAAGATGAAAAGCGTCAAAATTTATTGCTGTGTAAATAAAATTAGATTAATTTTTGAGTATGAACCTCAAGTCGCGAGTATCGTAATGGCCTTGGCCAAAAGGCAAGCTGACACAGAAAAGGAAAACCAAATACATAGGTACTTCATAAAAAGAAAAAATAAATGTAACTTATTAACGATAATATAGAAAAGAAAGAAATATTGTAAAATGTCACCAATAAAGGCCTAATTTATTTATTTATAATTAGAAATGATAAAATTAAGTTAACTTTCAGTCGCAAATGAATATCGTAATGTGCGAAGGACCTTACACCATTACAGTCATGTTTTGGTTCATGGTTTCATTTCAACTAAGTATTAATAATAATCATAGCTAATGAATAGAACAAAAATATCTTTTGTTTATTTTACACTTAATATGTCTGTATTTTTAGTCTCTAGAACCATAACCTCTCTGAAATAATTTTAACTGTAGCAGACAGCTCTTCGTTGAAACTCTCAGTTACTTGTGATAATATCAAAAGAAAGGCTAAAGCTCAATTATTTTTAAACAAATTTTGCTATGATCTCATCTTCTCAGGGCAGAGAAGGTATACCAAAATCTTTGATGAAGGATATTTAGGACCAAAATGGCTACAATTCATATTCAATCTTATCTATTATATTGTAAACTAGTTTCTGCCCGCGTAACTTTGTAAATTATATACTGAAACCTTCCTCGAGAACCACTCTATCCATTGGTGAAAACAGCATGAAAATCGGTGCACTAGTTTTTGAGTTTATCGCGAACAGACAGACAGACGCGGCGGAGGACTTTGTTTTATAATATGTAAGGATTATTTTTAAAACATTTATTCTCATTTTTCCGTGAATTTATTACCTCATTACTTTTTTTTATTATAGCAAATTATTTCAATTCTGTTTTTCTCGATGAGAATAGATAAATTAAGTATTTAAATTGTCCCGGTCTACCCCGATGGACTAAAAATCGATTCAACTCATGTATTGTACTAGAGCTTAGATAATTATTTACAATATTTAATATTGTTCTCTTTGAACAGAGCAAAATATATACATAGAAGCGAGTGGATGGATTGCGAACGGACAAGGCTTTCACATACCCTGCACTAATATAAGCCCACTTCAGTTAATAGCAGAATATTATTCTTTATTATAGCACATAATTATAGTAAATACGACAGGTTGTTATTAATAATTTGACTCATAATGGACAAACATTGTCAAATTTATTACCATTTTAATAGTGATAATTGTCATTATGATGGTTTTGATGTACTGAATGTAACTCAGCTTTCACATATAAATTAGTGTTCCTGTTGAAAGAAATAGAAAATATAGTGTATGTGTCCTAGAGGAAGAGGTAGCGGTAGATGATGGTGGCTGCGATGCCCAACAGCAACGGCGTCAGCCACGAACTCCAACTGCTGCCACACACAACACAACCGCTTCTTAATACAATAATCCCTGTCTATTGGAACTAGATGGTGCTGTGTGGAATGTGTCAAGATATAAAACATGTAAAGACACATACATGGGTCTGTGTACAACAAACGAGATCAACGAGAGGGCAAATAACGAGCAATGTGTGCTTTGCAATATATGATTTATTCACAATAACATGTGTACATTTCAAAAATATTATATGTATTTATTAAAACACCAACAGAAAATAAAAAAAAGCACCAAACAACAGTACGACTTACGCGATATTTCTAATATAATATTACGGTTCAGATCTTATCTAGGTCATCACAAGATAGTCAAGTTTCTTTTATACAAAGTCAGATCTAAATGTGTAAAATGGTATAAGTACTAAGTAAATTATATAAACAACACAACTATCTATTATAGTATTTACATGATAATATTCATTGATTTGATTATGCCATAAATCGTATTTTACGAGATCTTTTTTCAATCACAACATTAAGTAACGAGAGATACATTTTAAAATATACAATACACAGAACCATGTGCGTCATAAATAAAATATTAATATTATAAATATTTGTGGAATGTAGTGCCTATCAAGTATATGATTAAAAAGTTAAAAAGAGACACTTCTCAAACCATAGCAGACGCAATACAAGCTGGCAGTCTTTTTTAATCTCTTTTCTCTTTCAAATAGTTATATATTTATTTTTATGTAGTCTTGTCAGGCTCGGATTGGCTTGGAACAGAACGGATTGGAAAAAGTTAGAGGAGGCCTATGTGTCGACAGGACTCGCTGATATGGAACCGGACTGATGTGCATTATTATTATTATTTTTTAAACATATGTATCAGCAAATAAAGGCTATTTTATTTTTATTTATTATTAGTCTTGTCAGGCATTAGAGATTTATAAAAAAGTGTTTCATTACTATTTTTTTTATTTTTAGTAAAAATTTATTTTGTATCGATAATATACTTTTGAAAAAACATAGCCTTTTTACGCTGTTGATACAAAAGGGATAGAAAAATACAAGTGCCCAATATGCCTACCTACCCTACAACGATCACATAATTGTGTCTGCTGCGGTTAAAAAGTTCCTGGGGGTGTGCTATGAGAATGAAGTATGTCTGGCTACTTGGTGGTGGTGGTCTACATGTGGTGTGGTGGTGGTTACTAGGCGAGTACGCACTTGGGCTGCTCCTGCGGCTGGTCGTTGTTCCAGTTGGGTGCGTAGGAGCTCTTGGTGTTCACTCTATCCGCCTCCATCAGTTCCCCGATCTTGTACTGTTTCATCAGAGACCTGGCGTCGGAGCTGTGGCTCACGTCTTCGAAAGGCTCGGTGGCGTCCTGACCGGCCTTCTCCAGGAGCACCTCTTCGCCGCCGGGATGCTTTAATCAATCACATATGTTAAGGTCTAGCAGATGGCTACAGCATTCCTTAAAGTGGCCATACACTTCCCTGCACACAGGGGCAATATTGAGGCAGTGGTGGGGAGACCCCTAGATCACTCCGTAGATTGCATTGTGTACGGGCAAATCGTAAACATAATTATTATTATTATTACTCCGACTTCGACATCGTGTCGAGCGAGCTCACAACTCAACGGCAATTTAACGTCAAGGGAGCGTTGACGCAACGTGTGGCGATGTTAGGCCGATTTCACCACAATGTGCCTGCGAGAGCAGTGCGGTCAAGACGTGTCGGCGGCATTTTAATAGACAAGCGCTTTGTTGCATGGTCGGATTCGCACTAAGTGGCAGGCTGGCAGGGACGTGTGTGAAGTAGTGGCCGATTTGATCCCCACTACCACCCTCCCAAAATTGCCCCTGTGTGCAGGAACGTGTATGGCCACTTTTACTCACTCACCAAAACACAACTACCACTACTAAAATCTTCTGCTACGTTTTCACGCCTTAATTACTCAACCAGTCATCATGAAATTTTGCATGCACATTGTCAGGGATACAGAAAAGGACCTATCATCAAAAAAAAAAAGAACCATTCCCAAGGGATTATATAAAAATCCAACGCCTAACATAATAACAGCGATAAACATTGAATAAATAAAGTATTGTTCATATAATTTTGTCAGCCTTTATATATTTTTTATTTTTCAACGCAGACAAAGTCGCAGGCACCAGTTAGTTATGCAATAAACGATCCATATTTCTATTTAATCTCGAGTGTTATCTGAGCTGAGATACCTATCTACATTAACTAGGGAAAAGTCAATAAGTAGGTCAACCGTCGGAATGCGCGTGCCGCAAATTCCAACGGGAACATTCCTAGAGTGCACAATGAAATAAGAAATTCCATCATAATATTAAATACGTGTTTGCCCTCCGAGATGACCCAATGCTCTTTATGGACGAAAATTTATAAAGATTACATTGAAATATGACATTAAAGTTAAATTTGCGTAATAAAAATAATTAAGCAAAGTGTGAATTTAAACTTTCTCTTCACACTAGTACCGCTACTCAGGTGACTTTTTTTATTACTACTTTCATGTAACTAAATTAATATTGTAAAGAGGAAAGATTAGTTTTTTTGTACTTTAACAGTTCCGGCGGGTATAAAAACGCTAAAAGTAAAAAAAATGCCGTAGTGATAGTGAGCGAAAAGCCTTACGCTTAGTCCAATAGACTACAATTTTATTTTTGTTTTTTTCTTTTAGCGTTATAGTATTAGATTTATCTTAAGATGAAGTCCACGCGAACGTAATCGCGAGCATCGGCTAGTCGTGTAATATGTTCCCTAAAATCGTTTGTTCCCCAAAATCTCCCAAAAGTCCCTAAACTATGAATGTTGGGATATTACATAAGGATATAATTTTTTTATAAATATTTTGAACCTCACTTTTTTCATTGCAATTTACAATGTCTACAATATCTGTGTTAGCAGAATTTTATTATAACATTAGCTTTGCCGCGCAGACTGACACGCCGATATAGAGGAATCTGAAATTCCTCTCACTTTTAATGCTTGATTATTCAAATTCAAATTCAAATTCAAATCATTTATTAGATGTAAGTTTTTACAAAACATTTATCTTCGTCAAAAATTACAAACTACCACCGGTTCGGAAAGCTGTTTCTAGGGGGAAGAACTCGGCAAGAAACCCCCTAGTTGCTCTTTTCATAAATCAATTTACAACATGTAACACGTAACAATACATATATATCAATCTAATAACACAATATTCAACTCCAAGGACGTTCATCATTTATATAATCTAATATCCTATAATAACCCTTTTTGCACAGGGTTTTCTTAATATAAACTTTAAATTTATTCAGAGATAATTTTTGTATATTAGCAGGAAGTCTGTTGTAGAAGCGTACACATTGTCCCATAAAAGAGTTGCTAACCCTGTGGAGACGAGTTTTATTCATTTGAAGCCTATGCTTGTTTCTAGTATTCAAACTATGTACATCACTATTTCTACTGAAAGTGCTAATATTTTTGTGAGCAAACAAAAGATTTTCAAAAATGTATTGTGAGGCTACAGTAAGTACATTTATTTCCTTAAACTTATCTTTTAGCGAGACCCTGGGACCGAGCTTGTAGATGGCACGAATAGCCCTTTTCTGTAACACAAATATAGTGTTTATATCCGCAGCATTACCCCAAAGTAAAATACCGTACGTCATTACACTATGGAAATAGCTAAAATATACTATCCTCGCGGTATTTACGTCAGTAAGCTCGCGAATTCTTTTAACAGCGTAAGCAGCCGAACTTAATTTAAGGGCTAGTTTATTAATGTGAAGTCCCCATTGTAGTTTAGAATCTATATTTATACCTAAAAATACAGTCGACTTAACCAGCTCAATGTCTTCACCATTTACGTGAACATTATGATCAATTTGTTTGACATTAGGTAAAGTGAATTTAATACATTTTGTCTTTTTATTATTCAACAATAGATTATTAACATTAAACCAATCAATAACCTTAGACATCGCCGAGTTAACATGATCATGATTCTTTCTACGGTTAACTTTAAAAAGCAATGACGTATCATCTGCGAATAAAACAATATCATGATCATTAATATGGTAAGGAAGGTCATTTATATAAACAAGGAAGAGAAACGGACCCAGAATAGAGCCTTGCGGGACACCCATAGTCACTAATGATCCCTGTGATCTAATCCCACCCACATCAACACTCTGAATTCTATCACTCAAATATGATTTCAAGAGATCCAAAGCTACACCTCTAATACCGTAGTGGGAAAGTTTCCCGAATAAATTATCATATTTAACACAGTCAAACGCCTTGGAAAGGTCGCAAAAAATACCCAGAGCATCCTGTCTATCCTCCCAAGCTTCATGAATAAACTTAAGCAATTTTACTCCAGCATCAATAGTGGAGCGACCCCTTGTGAAACCAAATTGCTTATTACACATAAGGTTATTCACTGAAAAGTGAGAGTACATTTGATTAAATAAGATTTTTTCGAATATTTTACTAAGAACTGGTAGGACTGAAATCGGGCGAAAGTTTGAGGGGTCCGTAGTACTACCGGACTTAAATAGAGGTATCACTCTGCTCAATTTCATCTGATTAGGGAATATGCCCATGGAAATACAACAATTAAACACAGCTGCCAAATGAGGAGCTATAACGTTAATTACTGATTTTATTGTTTTAACAGACAGTCCCCATAGATCTGTCGTATTTTTCTGCTTTAAAGATTTAAATGCACTTACTATATCACTAGGCCCTATAGTTTTAAATTTAAAATCAGTGGTACATTCCGGTACACTCGCTTTTAAGAATGCTAATGCGACACCAGGGGATGAGTTAAGGTGCCTTGTAGTAACCAACGGGACAGAAGTAAAGTAATTTTCAAATGCCGTGGCTACCTCCACCTCAGTTTGTAACCTACACCCATTCACAATTAGCTCCAAATCCTGTTTGCTTTTTACTGACTTTCCTGTTTCACTATTGATTATACTCCAAATAGTTTTAATCTTGTTTGAGGACATTATTATTTTATGTTTCAAGTAGATCGATTTTGCATCGATACATACACGTCTAAATAATTTTGAATATTTTTTAACATATTCATGAAAGTCTGCACTTTTATTATAATTTCTTTCTTCGTAGAGTTCAAATAAGCGTTGTCTACTTTTATTTATACCTGTAGTAGCCCAATCACTGAAACTCATACGACCGTTTAAAACTACTTTTTTGGGTGTGAAAATTTTCTTAAATTCTGCAATCAGTATGTCAAAAACTTGGGTAAACATATTATTCGCTTCCTCATTTAGACTAGCCATGGAAAGTTTATCATATAAACTGTTTTTAAAAGTATTTAGTCTTTTTTTAGTAATCGGTACCAATGTTAATTTATTTTTACTATGGGTCATCATGTACCTTTCAAAAGTTACTAATTGACCAGAGTGATCCGAATCTAAATGATTAATTATTGATTTATTAACTGGAATTATGTTAGAAAAGATGTTATCAATACAAGTAGCACTTGATGCAGCAATCCTAGTTGGCTCACAAAATATATTATTCAAATTATATGATTTAAATAAAGCAAGCAACCTAGTGGATTGACTAGTGCTTTCCAGGATATTTATATTAAAATCTCCACAAAAAATAACAGTTTTGTTCATTCTGCATACTTTGCTTAGCACAACATCTACAACTCCTTCAAAGCAATCATATATAGCACAGGGCGGTTTGTATACACTTATAACAACAAAACCTTCCAGCTCCACACAGGCCAGCTCAGCAATCCGCTCAACAGAGAGACTCACAATGTCATTTCGTTCCTTATATTTTAAGTGTTTACTAACTAAAATTAAAGAGCCACCACGAATACCGTTAACTCTGCTGAAAGAACTGCCTACTAGGTGGTTATTGAAATTAAACATAATCTGGTGATTTTGCAACCAATGTTCTGTAACACAAAAAATGTCAATATTATTATGGTTCATGAACAATTCAATCTCCAACTCTTTGTGTGACATACCCTGAATATTTTGGTGTACCACTTGAAGTAAATTAGTTACACTGTGATATTTATTTGTACTGATACAATTTTTGTTACACGTTGGATTAAGATCAACAATATTTTTTTCTATTAAATTTATATTATTTTTATTTTCAGAATATAAATTGCCAGAGGCGTACTCTGTTGTCTCAATATTTAATTTAAATTATTGCATGTCAACACCTTAATTGGTGATTTGTCAATAAAAGAATTCTTTGCTAAATTTTTAGCAGTCACATTAAAATAAAAGTATAGCATAACAGCTAATTGTCTCTTAAAAGAGAAAGGAATTAAAATTTGTCCTTTATAAAAATATGTTTTTCTAACAAAACTGTTAGTGTCAATGACATGTACATTATTTTTGTAGCATGACCAAGTATGTAAGCACATATTTAACTTATATCTAATATTATTTTCTTGAACTGACAACTTGCTACTATAGGGGAGAGTATAAAACACAATTTGCTTGATTTTGAAAGAAAGTAATGTATCATAGAAATGCAATAATTCTTTTTTATTTAAATTGCCCCTATTACCAACAAAAATTATAATAGTCATATTAGGATTTAATTTGGAACTATTTATTTTTGTCATCACATCGAAATATGAAGCATTAGGCATACAATGATTTATAACTGGTTGTCCCAACTGAGTATTTAATAGCGGACCCATGTCCTTTCCTATCTCGTCACAAAACATTATTACACTTTCCCCATCAGCAGTTTTACAATTTGTGTTTATACAATGATTTTGGGAACCATTAATTTGAACCGTCTTAGCAGCTTCCGATGGTGACTGACATTGAATATATGCGTTCAATGAGGTCTGCGAAGGCTCACTTTCCGGCTGATACCTTGAGTATTCCTCCACAAGTTTTTGGGAATCCTCATACATTCGAGTCATCATCTGAAGCTGTGATTCCAAATGTGAAATATTACTATTTAATAAGTAAATATCACTTTCATATTTTAATTTAATATTTTCCAATTCTATATTATATTTTTTTAATTGGTCTATTATATGTAGCTTTTTATTATTATTATTAGTATTTTTTATCATACGTTTTTGTTTTGTTAATAATTTTTGTTTCTTTTGAATATACTTATTAATTCTAACAAATTTTTTAAGCTGATTTCTGCTATATCCAGGTAATCTTTGTGAAGTTTTATGTGGTTTATTATCAACTGTGAGATCTACATGAGATGTATTACATTTACAGGAAACAGCAGAAACAGCCTTAGCTTCAACTAAATCACTGTATAAACACTGTGTTTTGTGTTTGTCAGATTGAGTAAACTGTGTTTCTAACTGGGTTATGTAGTCCTGAGCCTCATGCAGTTGTTTTTCTAATAAAGTTATAGACTTCAGGGCTACCTCATACTCTTCACAACATTTATCAAATTGTTGTATAGCATTTTTACAACTGTCACACTCATCCGGTCGGGAGAAAAGAAAGTTGTGTTGATTACACCATTTATAACTCAAAAAAAACTTGATCAATGTTTATGAACTTTGTTTTGTTGAAGTCTCTGCCCCGGATAGCAGAATAACAATTAAAACATCGGAAAAACATTTTTTTAAAAATTATGAAGAAAAATCGTTTTCTCATACATTTTGTATGGAATGGGTTTTTATTTTCAGGCGGTACAAAGTGCGGCAGTTCAGCTAGTACTGTAATAATTTACATAATCTACAATATAAGTTGGTTGATAAATGACATTCACATAACGGGATCATTAATAATCAAAAATTAAAAAAGTAAGATGAATATGGATTCTTTCACTTTCTCAGTGCAATAGTCTCAGTTTTGTGTAATTTTTCAATTACAAGATAAGCTAAGCACTCATTCAAACTTTTGTATGGAATGTTTGGTTAAAAAGTGTGCAAGTGTATTTTCACTAAAAGCATAGAGAAAATAATTAAATTCATTTACTTTTAATTTTTAATTGAAACTTACTTAGTTATAATGTGTTAAAATCAAATACAAATACATAACCTGTCAATCAAATATATATAAAGAGCAGCAAGCACTGACAACTTTTTACACAAAGATGTGGGTATAATTTATGTTAGCTCTAATTGCTTTTCTAAATTAAAGCCTATATCTGTTTGAACATTGAACACTTTAAAGGAAAATGAATGGCGAAGGCTGGTTCATTATGAATCTGGTTACTGGTTGCCATCTGAGTGTCAAAAAGTAAAAAGACCTTGGGAAAAAGGATCCAACTACTGAATTAATTAAGACTTGTTTCAAAACATGTGTTTGCCTGAAAAATCATTACAAATTCCACACATTGGAATATTCACTATTACACAAAATGTCACAAATAAGTAGTTGTACAATTGCAATTAGTTATTTAGATTGTCTTACCTCATCCAGAAACTTGGTGACATCGTATACTCCATTGTGAATGATAAGAATTGCATCTTTGCGAGAATTTCTTGATTTCAGCTCCTCTCGTGTAAACAATTTAACTTCCTGTTCGCTCATATTTAGATTTACGCTTACTTAAAAATAATGATTGTGACAAATGAGTTTGCTGAAATAGTAATACGTATCGTATTATATATTTTACACTGTCATTATCATTTTATACACAGTAATGAATTGAATTTGAAATGCACACTGATGATAAACTTTATTATCTGTGATGATAAGAAAACGTCACACATTTTAAAGTTTCATTTTTTTTTTTACTTGAATTATCGTATAAATAAATATAAATTATTATACCTGTGATAAAAAAATGAATATACCTACACTGAATTGAATAAAATAATTTATTATAGTTCCACGACTCCACAAACTGAAACTGAAGTGAAACTACCACAAACTACATAGAAGATACTAACGTACTACACTAGAGACTAGCTAGAGCAAGGAATATATATCACAGATTATCATGATTATAAAGTAATATGTATATATATATATATTATACTCTCTAGGATAGAGAGAGATACTCTGTGACTCTAGTATGAGTTCATGGCCGCCATAGAGAAATCCATAGATAAGTATAATGGTGTCTGTTTTATTCTATATGTTGATGTCTTAGGGACTAAGTTTATTTGTGTGCGCTTGTTTTGAAACATGAAGAAATTAATGTGTATTCTGTAAATGTCCCTATCATGCGGACATCACTAGTAGCCCTGGGGCCCTAGACAAAGTGCATTCGATTCGATTCACTAAATAAAAATGTATGGGATTGACATATGCCTTCGCGTGATTTAGCGAAGGCATATGTCATTCCCATACATTTTATTTTTAGCGAATCGAATCGCTACGGAGCGAATGCAACTTGTCTAGGGCCCCTGTAGCCTACTCCATAGGCTACAGGGCCAAAATGGCAATTGTAAAATAGACATAAAAATAATTTGACAGCAGCCTATCCAGTGCTTTATTACAGATCAGTGCACTAACTATAGCTAGAACGGGACACCACAGTATTGCCACTATGTATCCTATTATAAAGTACTCTGCGCCATCCACGTTTCGTCGTTAAATCGGGTTGGTGGTCTATTCTGTGGTAGAGCACTTGATTTCACAGACCAATTATTAAATAAATACCGACTGCACAGATCAACTATAAAGGTAAGCGTCGACTAGACGGATCGGGCCGCAACAACGGGTCGAATCGCATTATTTTCCTACTACGTCCATTAGACGGGCTCGGCGGATCGGCCAAACCGCATTTTGTTGTCACCTACCTATAGAAATCTATAGGTATCTAGGTAGTCAAATTACTATTTGCAGTTAAATGAGTGCGCGTGTATCCGACTCCGTCTACCTGCGTCGACTAGACGGACCGAGTCGGGGCGGAGCGCGCCACCAACAAAAATACCCTCCGACACGATGCGACTCTAATGGATGCAGTTTCATACAAAATAAGGTAAGCCTATTTATGCGATGCGATCCGACGCGCTCCGCCTAGTCGACGCCTACCTTAAAGGAACTAAATCTGGACCTAATGGCGGAAAATTTAATTTATTTTATAACATTAATTTGATGTTATAGAATATCATATAGGTAATATACGAGGGCGGAGTGATAAGTCTGGTAAAAACCTATTTTGGATTAAAATTATCGCAAATTAAATGGAACCTCCTTGTTCACAACTCTTTTTGAAGGACTAAATTAAAATTTTCAGCCAGTACCGCCGGTTAGTTTTTTTTTTTTGCGCAAAAAAACTATTACGGAAAGGTCAACGCCTCTCCAACGAAGAAGTCATGCACAAAACCAATGCCTATTTCGAATTTTATGGAAGGGATCGAAAAGCTAGAGAAACGCTGGGTGAAGTGCATTGAGCTACACAGATACTACGTTGTAAAATAAATAATAATAAATAATTTAATTAATTTTACTCCTTGTTTAATTTTTATCACTCCGCCCTCGTAATCTGAAAGCTATGTATGAGTCCAGCACATCTCTAGGCCACTTACTAACATTTTGTACATAAATATCACCAGCATAATGACTATATGAATCAATCAAATTCAAGTTGTCAGGTTCTGTTATATATGTCACCATAGATGTAGTATAACTACCGTTCCGTTAGTGTGTCACCATATAATTGTACGAACCATTAGTTTGTAATTAATCTAGTGAAATTATAAACTGTCGACAGATTGTGAACGGACATTAAAATTTACAATCTAACGCTTATAATATTTTCGTAAGTTACGGTGACATATGCTTACCTTACAGATAAATCTGGTATATAATTGTGAATGGAATGGGTAATATTTAAAATATGACAATTATTAAGTGATGAAAAAATAACCATAAGAATTTAATAGTAGTTTAAGCAAGTCCTCTCCTCCCCGCTACACACATCTCACCCACTTTCGTGGAGTTCAGGCCTTATACAACAAAAATCACTTATTTTAGTGTCACATTAAGGAAAACCTAAATCTCGCCACATGATTAGACAAAACTTGAATAAATGGCCCTAAAGACCTGAGAGAACCATTACGGCAGAGAGAAAGACCTCATCTCACATGGACAGATGACCTGGATTTCGTGATAAACATTGAAATAATATTATGTTTCAGTTCACTGGTGATAAATAAATAATAATATAAACTTTTATTCTGTAAAATAACTTCAGCAAAAAAGGCTATTTTTATTTTATTTACTGTTTCTCAACTAGCCTATCTAGCAACCTTATTTACCATGTCTATCAAGGATTCCCTAAAGATCTAATTAAACTACCTGCCCACTAATCAAAAGTTCATGGTGTATGTTAAATAGTTTCATGGTATGTACATTTTTATTTTAGACTAGCTGCTGCACACAAGTTCACCCACAAAACTATAAAATATGGCCTACGTGACTCGCTGTTAATATAGCTTCCCAGTAGTTTCGGAGCCTATTCAATGCAAACAAACAAACAAATCTTTCCTCTTTATAATAACTAATAGTAAAGTATAGATATGTAATCCATTCTCACAAACCATAATAGATTATGAAGTCAGAGCAAACTTTGTTAGTTTGTGTGATTTGGAGACAAAGTCACAAACTCCATTAGAATTAAAAATTTCTTCTATTTTATTAAAACATGTTGTTTATAATAATTACAATTAGACTACACTATTAAGTGGTATTATAAATATAGGTTTGTTTACTTTGCTTAAGTTATACTTTCACGTTTGTCTCCTGTATGCGCGCCTCTTTGTGAGTTCCATCACAAAACGGACGGTTTTTTGTCTGTTTACAATTGCAGAGCCAGTAGTCTTTCGTCTTTTCCACCGTGAATCTAATAGGTCTGTTAAAAAGAAGAAAAGAAATATTTTTGCGTTCAAATACAAGCAATACTAATTGGTTATCATCAAAAATTAATTAATAACATATTATGTACCTCTGTGTAATCTTGAGAAAAATATCCTTGTGTGTGCCATCACACAAAGGTTGTGACTTGGATTTACCACAGAGACACCAACTGTACGTTTTACCTTCCTGCAGAGTTACTTTAAAGGGTTTTTTGTCATAAATGGCTCCATTATCTTTTTGATCATTTGCAGAGTATACCGACGCTAAAGGATTCTTGGGAATTTCTGGTTTTGGTCCTTTAGTGACATAGTTGGCGCTTTGCTAAAACAAAGTAATTCATTATTACAGTGAAATAGACCGGTAGATGATTTTTTTTCAATTGGCTCTATTGGTGGAATTACAGGAGCCAAGACAAAATTTTCATGTGTTCGTACCAATCTCATGGTGTACCTAGGAATTGTAATAATTTTTCTATGAAACATAGCAATAGTTTGAATGTACACTATACAAATAAAATCAGTTTAACAATTAAACACTTGAACAATCCACAAAAATGTTGAAGAATAGAATTTAATTTAGAAACTGTTAAAGAAGCATGATAAATAAAAATGTATAATATGTATGAATTTATTTATGAAACACAGATATTTATTTGACTTTGACATTGACACATGTGAAATTGTGAATCATTGACCTGAATAAACCTGGACTGGCTATCCCATACAAATTACGGATACTTTCGTCTACCATTTTGAAACGCCGCCGTACGAAAGTACGGAGAACTAATTTTGACGTTTGCGTATTTTTATTCCATAAACATGTATTCTGTGCTGTGGTCGACGTGACGTGATTTGATGGAATAACTATTATTATTAATTAATTATTACCACAATAATACATTATTACGGTTTGTAAAGGTTATAATAAATTATACACAATTACACAGTGGTTGGGTTATTGTTAAGTTAACCTTTATTTTCTAATTCCACATTACGAAGAATAGAGAACGCTTATTTCTACGAAGAAAGCGGTAGCACAGCAACATGTTTTTATTTTGTATAATGGATTAACTTATGGGACCTGAGTAACTAAAATGTTTCATTATGTCTAGAATAACAGGTATAGAAACTAATGCGCAAAAAAACCTAAATACGCATAGAAATGACTTTAAAGGATTCGTGAAAAAGAAAAACGATAAGTCATTTAATTCTTATGTTAAGGATACATCCACAAGTGAAATAGAAAGTAAGCCTGCACAGTTTTTAATTTTTCATACAAACTTCTCACTATTTGCCTGTAAAAATTAATATCTATTTGTTTTATTATAAACGGTGTCCCATTTGCCAGGCCTTTCCAAATGGGAAGTTATAAACTAAGAACTTATTTAAATCAGAGCTAAAGTGTGATTTAATTAAGCCAGTTCATATGGATGTATTTTTAGGGCAACAAATTGGTGAATTATTGAGTAAACTTCCAAAATTGGACTCAATTTTTGAAGTGCACCGGAAAATAGGCGAGGGCACATTTAGCAATGTATATTTGGGTACAATTCGGCAACATTCGCAGCTTCCCGACAAAGAAAAAAAATGGTATGCCATAAAACACCTGGTGCCGACTGCACATCCCGCCAGGATTGAGCATGAGCTGCAATGTTTACAAGACATTGGGTATGACTTATTCTTCTTCATATTAAAGAAGCTGCTTTTCCTTTATAATACATGTTATAATTGTAGCTTGATGCATTTGCAGGGGCAAGAAAAATGTGATTGGAGTGGATCTTTGCCTGCGTCATTTGGACACAGTCGTTTTTGTTATGCCATATATACCTCACACTAAGTTTTCTGTAAGTATAGAATGTTTCGGTTTGGCGTTAAATTCACAAATGTGCAAATATATTAATGATAATAGTTTATTTTTCTTTGATTTTGGTCTTGTTTTCAGTTACTTATTGTTTAGTTGTTTGAGTATGCCTTAAAAATTGTCTTGTGTTACCTATCTTGTTTGTGGTGTACCTTTTAGTAAATAAATAAATTATAGGAGTATGTGGACGATATGGACGCCGAGGAGTTGAGGCAGTACATGGTGGCACTGTTAACAGCCCTACAACACGTGCATTCTTTTGGTGTGATACATAGAGACGTGAAACCCAGCAACTTTCTCTACGATCGTAAAAATAGAAGGTGAGATTGCATTGGAATTTATCATCTTCTGTTTGTAACTTCAACACTAGTTTAAAAGTTTATTCTGTACGTTTACAGATATTTGCTTGTCGATTTTGGTCTGTCGCAGCAAGTGTGCGAGTCACCTCCGCATCAGAATCGAAAGCGATCCAGGGATGAGGTAAGTTTTACTTCTCAGACTCGACCTTTGACATGTTTAGACAAGAGTTTGCTATCTCGTAAGACTGGCCTATAGTCTTGTGTTTGGTGTCAGGAGTACATAATACACTAGCTGCTGCCTGCGACTTCCCCCAAGTAACTTTGTAAATTATATACTAAAACCTTCCTCCAAAACCACTCTATAAATTGGTGCAATAGTTTTTGAGTTTACCGCTAACAGACAGACAGACGCAGCGGAGGACTTTGTTTTATAATATCTAGTGATTTAGTTCAATATCATCCCATATCAATTGAGTGAGTTGGTCCAAAAATATTATAATTGTAAATTAATAACACAAGTTTGCGAAATTTTTTTTTTTTTGAAAAGTTTTTTTGTTAAATGGTTAATATTTGTTTTAATTATCTTAAAAATAATAGAAAACGGTATTCATAATATGATGTGTACCACGTCACATTTATCAGATTTAGATGATATAGTATTTGGATACAAAAAAGAATAAAACAAAAATTTAATAAAATGAATGAGAATTGTTTGAGAATATTTTGTAGTTTTATTAAGTCTATAGCTATTAAAATACAACATTAAGGTATACTTAGGTTAGTAATAATATTATAGATCATGGAATCAATTTTGTAAAAAAAAAAACAAGGGAATTTACCGATCTAGCGAACTATTATATATTTATCTATATGCAAAAAGAATGTGACGTGATACTTTAAAATAAAGTTTATATTTGCTATATACAGACCAACATCTACATGTTTGTGATGAATTTATTTAAAAAACTTTTTCATCGCAGACCTGTGTAATTAATGATAATAGAAAACATAGTAAATAATTTATAAAAGTACTAACAATATGAGTATGTAGGTATATTATACACTTGTAGAGCGCTCCGAAGAGTGAGGGCGCGTGCTCGTGCTTCGGGCGCGCGGGTGTGTGCGCGACGTGCCTGCGTCGGGGCGGCGCACGCGCAGCGCGCGCGGGCACGCAGGGCTTCCGGCCGCCGGAGGTGCTGCTCAAGGTGGCGCGCCAGTGGGGCGCCGTGGACGTGTGGGCGAGCGGCGTGGTGGCCGCCAGCGTGCTGCTGGCGCGCTACCCGCTGCTGCGCGCCGCCGACGACCTGCAGGCGCTCGCCGAGCTGTGCGACCTGCTCGGCACCGCCGCGCTGCAGCGCGCCGCCAAGCGCCTCGGCCGCCGCCTGCTCGCCTCCGTGCACCGGCCCGGCCTGTGTCTGCGCCAGTTGTGCCTGCGCCTGCGCCGACTGCCCGCCGCCGACTGCGCCCACTGCCTAGAGCGCGCGCCGCCCGCGCCCGACGCGCGCGTGGGCCCCTTCCCCGAGGCGGCCTTCGCCTTCGCCGACTCGCTGCTGGAGGCGGACCCTCACCTGCGGCCCTCGGCAGCCGCCGCTCTGGCGCACCCCTTCCTCACGGGCCGCTGGTGACCTCCGAACGTAGTGCCTTTCCTAACATCTAGTCGACTGCGACATATATACATAGATTAGTTGAAGACTTGTGCATTTGTGATATTTGAAATAAATAGAGATGAGACAGCAAGTAGTGTTGCCAACTTTCCACTATTCGGATTTTTGTTCTCCTGTGTTGTTTATTACCTCGTTACTATGTTAATAAACATGTTAAAACATAGTTTGATTTTTATTTTAAATGTTTTCTGTCTTTTTTTAGATAATTTAGTTGCGCAAAGGTCGCACCGATGTGATCAGATTATATTATTTTCTTCAAGTTGCAGGCAGGACGTCTGCTGGGTTTGCTAGTTCTAAAATTGTGGCTTTATAACTATAACAAAGAAGCAGAAAATTGTGGTAAAAAATTCTTCCAAAGAAATAAATAGTTACCTATAAAACAAACAATTGCTAACCAACCAGTAAATTTTTTCTCCAAGATTATTTATTTAGGCAATTTTAAAAATTAAATGCATATAAAGCCATGTAACACTTTTATTAAATAAAAAAAAAATGTTTAAAATACTGCACACAAGATTTGTCTATTTTTAAAACATTTGATCTTCAAACCACTTCCATTGCATGGCTGGACTTGATTCACATTCTGGCTACATCCCAATGAATTTGTTCTGATGAGTGAAAGCATTGTGCATTGCATATTGATTTGTTTAATTACAGTAATTGCCTTAACCTAGTTCTTCCAGAAGTTGGGATTCTGTTTTAGTCTCCTTTCGAAGTTCTCATACCAAGTCTGCAACTTGTTGAGGGGTATGTAGGAAACGCCCGGAGTGGGCGTCATCTGGTCTTGGGTGACGGCGTACGACGCCACGAAGTTTACCATACTCTCCAACATTTTCTCGGCAAATGTCACGTATGAATTTTGTTCCTGTCAACAAATAACATAAGTGATTAGCGTGCTTGCTATACATTTCTATAGAAGATTTTCATTGCAAAATGTCAGAGCCCATTTCTTCTTATTCTTGCAGCACTTGTGTTGTAGGCAATGGTAACCATCTACCATCAAGTGAACTGTCTGCCTGTCTATTGATCTTAACATTAAAAAAGAAGATTTCATCAAATGGAAATAGAAGAAAGGGAGGATTGTTTTCTGGAGAATTGTTGAAGGAAAAGAATCACTTAAAATAAGAATTTTTCAGAAAAATAAAAAATGTGGATAGTAATACAGCTCGGAACTTACACACTCAGATTTCCACTTCTCAGTTTCTTCAAGAATCTTTAAGTAGTGTATAAGGTTAACAATAATAGAGGATTGTTTTTTACAGAAACAGGATCAAGTCAACATGTTATTGAAAAATATCGCATACATTACAATAAATTTACTTAATTTTTGTATGTATATGAAACATGAAGAAATATTCCCCTGACCTAATGACCTGATTGATTTTCTGTTGTCAATTCAATCGAGGGTAGCAATTATATTTTATTTAGTATGTGAATCTAATTTTTACTGACATGCCAGAGAATTAGATATCTTACCTCTGTGGATACGTGTAAAAGGGCATTGGCTTCGGGTTCTATTGCGATGCCGATTTGAGCGTTGTGACAAATCTGTTGGTGGCCAAATGCGCCGCTGAATTGACTATCGCTAGAGAGCTCGTGGAGCTTCTTTAAATTGGAAATCTTGAATATAGCCGAGGGCTTCATGTTGGAAATGTGGCCAAGCGGCTGCCAGTTGGGCGGCGCGTTGGGGTCGGGCCAACTCCAGTAGACGATGGCCACTGTGCCGGCCGGCAGAGGCACGGCGCCGGTCAAGAACACGCCCGCGTGGTTGATCGAGTCCGCCTCCGGGATCGTCATCAGAAACTGCGTCTCCGACACGGGACTGAAGTCCGTCTGAACCTAAGCAAACACACCACTCTTTTAAGTCAAGTGTCGCCACTAAACATCTTTATTTTTAGACAAATTTCTACTTACTAGACGCCCGGAGACTAATAAACCGAAAACGTTTGCCATTTTTTATCTTATTACTACGTATAATTAAAACTTTTTATTTATTATTACAAAAATGATAAAGCAAAAACATTATCTTCTAGAACTTTGCACGTAAACATTGGTTTGGTTGGTTTGGTTCAAGGTTGTGCATAGAATTACCACAGGCCCAGGAATTACCAGTCACCACAGAACATTACATGTCGGCTGTCATCCTCGTCCTATACCACTATGACAGCTGACAGTCGGACACGTTCTGTTCTTTGGTATATAGTCTATGGTGCGGTGACTTGATCATTGTAATATGGATTACTGCTTAAAACTGCCGTCCATCCAGCACGCGTTTTTAGATAGTTGAATCGACTGACAAGACAAGTGATATGGTTACAGTAGCAATCGTCCGAACACCATTCGTTCGTACCATAGAGTAAGTAGTTACCAGTAAGTTCGTACTCACCAAGAGTCCCCGCTCCTGCAATCGTCGTCCGAGTAGTATACATTCCGAACGAATTTAAAAGGTCAAGAGACCATTTCCCTATCTCTTTGTAATTTCTTATTGTTAATCCATTGCTTGTTGTGATACGGACGACGATAGCCACTGCCCACTTACCATCAAGTGGACCGTCAGTCAGTCTAAAGTGGAGATTTATTTTGTCACTGTATCTAACTAATAAGTACGGAACTACCTCTACCTTCCATATACGGAACTAAATGTAGTTTTTAAAATAGCACCACTCGCGCCATCTATTGATTAACTTTGGAAATAAATTCATACTGTCCCACTTTGGTCCCAACCATGTAGCAACTGATTATTCCCACTATTTGATAGACGATGGTAGGTATACGGTATACCATACCATAAAGTAATATATTGTATAGGCCCTATACCATCGGCCAAATGCCCATACCTAGGCAAATTTAAATATGGAGGCAACCACATATAAATATTTACGGCCATTCGCTTCATCGCTATTATATTAAATGTTTGTTTTCCGTTGCATCGTCTAAAAATATTGAAAATAAGGCGCCACCGGTATTTTGTGGGTGATATTAGGTATTTTTCATTTTTCAACGCAGACAAAGTCGCGTGCACTAGCTAGTAGTAAGCTGAATACTATTTCTTTCAAAGCAATGCCAATACATAGTTTGCAATTCTACTTGACAATTTTTTAATCAGTACACTGTTATACTTGAAGTAGGCCATTGCATAACTAGGATTATGTATTTGATCAATATATTCAGATCCACTGCCAGTAGGTACTGGACAACAGGTTACATAAGGAGGTACAGTCAACAGGTTTAGGCCAATCAATATTTATAATGTTGTCTGTTGTCTGATAAGAAGCTTATCTATCTACACTATTATATTCATTACTAAAAATGAAACATAAATAATTCACAAGTAGGTATTTATTGTTAAGTAGGTCTACACAACCTACTTTGTCAAACATTTATTCAAAAGCACAACTGTAGCTTCAGTTTTCATTTCAATACCTAATAACGAGTGACATCATTTCTATCTTACAGTTACAAATTTATCATTTCATTACTAATGTAGGTAATATATTCAAATAAAATTATAAACACATGTCAGTCAAACTAACATAACAAACAAAAAGCAATAAATTAAAGTAAATAAGGAACAAAACATAATGACATATAAATAAGTAAATGCAGTGAAGTTAATCAAAAGAGCACACGAGTGCTTCCAGATAAGCAAAGCAAATATAACAAACACAATGATAAAGAGTCAGTGCCAGTTTAGTTGCGGAGTGGTGCGACACTCGCTCTCTAATTAATTACAACTCAATATAAATATTCTACATAGCTATATAAGGTAACCATATAATACAATTATTATCTAATAATAAGTGAATATATTGCAACTTGACCTCCATTGTAGTATTACAAGTATTTCAATAAACAGGTCACTACTGTTAAGCCATTAACATTGCATCAACTCAACTGAAGTTGACCTTATATAAGATATCTCTACTTGTACCTATCTAATTATTGTTTCATTTAGTGAACGCTTTTTATTGTACTTTTTATTAATGATGTAATAAACAAGCTTAACGAGCTTAATCTGTCATGTAGGGATATTCAATGTCACGGAGAGGAACAAATGTCTCTTTGATGGACTGAGGTGAAGTCCACCTCATCACGTAGTTAGGTCCACCGGCCTTGTCGTTGGTACCAGACATGCGGCCGCCACCGAACGGTTGCTGTCCCACTACGGAGCCCGTTGACTTGTCATTGATGTAAAAGTTACCAGCGGTGGACTTCAATTCCTCTAGAGCGATTTCCAAGAATGATTGGTCGTTGGAGAACACAGCACCGGTTAAAGCGAATTTCGTGGACGAGCCGACGAGCGACAACGTCTTAAAGAGGTCTGGGTCCTCGTAAACGTAGATAGTGAGCACGGGGCCGAATATCTCTTCTACCATCAGCTTGTCGTGGGGATCCGTCGTTTCAATTATCGTCGGTTGTACAAAGTACCCTTTACTGTCATCAAATTGACCGCCTCCGATAATATTGTTTTTGGGATTGTCCTTCGCATTCTTGATGTAACCGGTTATCCTTGCAAAAGCTTTATCATCAATAACTGCACCAGTAAAAATACTGAAATCAGCAGGATTTCCAATTTTCAGCTTAGATCTCTCTTCTAGTAACCCTCGCTTGATAGGTTCATACAGAGACCTCGGAATATACATTCTGGAACAAGCTGAACACTTTTGTCCGCAATATTCAAATGCTGAACGAATCGTAGATGTCACAACGGAATCTACATCGGCAGTGGGATGTACAAAGTGATAATTCTTGCCTCCGCATTCACCGATGAGTCTAGGATAGTTGCGATAGCGGTCTAAGTTTTTGGCGACCGCACCCCAGATCCAGTTAAAAGTAGGTACTGACCCAGTAAAGTTGACTCCGGCGAGATGAGGAGAAGCAGTTACCGTACGCCCAAATGTAGGACCGTCCGCCGGCACAAAGTTGACAACGCCGGAAGGTAATCCCGCTTCCCGCATGATGTTGAAGATGCGCCAATTCGATAGCACAGCAGTGTCTGATGGTTTCCACAAAACTGCATTTCCCATGAGAGCCGGCGTGTATGCAAGATTTCCTCCGATCGCTGTGAAATTGAACGGGCTGATTGCCGCTATGAAGCCATCTATACCTCTGAATCGGATCGAGTTTCTAGTCACTTGCGGATCTTCTGAAATTGGTTGATATTTTGAATTTTCTTTCAAAAAGAAAACATTGAATCTGAAGAAATCGATCAGTTCCGCGGCAGCGTCGATCTCGGCTTGCACGACAGACTTGGACTGACCGGCCATCGTAGCCGCATTGAGACTCTGGCGAAATTCCCCCGCCATGAGACTGGCTGCACGTTCCCAAATACTGACGCGCTCCGAAATGGGGGTGCGATCCCAACGAACCTGCGCCTCCACCGATACGTCTATAGCTTTCTGGATCGTTTTTTCACTAGCGTAATAATACTTAGCGATTTTCTTGCCGTGATCGTGCGGCATGACCTGATAGCGTGGTTCGCCATCCTTAATATTTTCATCCCCGATCACTATCGGCACCTCTTCGGTGATATCGCTGATCCGTTTCAATTCCTCCGCGAGTGCGACTCGCTCCTTGCTGCCTTTGCGATATCCGAGGATGGGTTCATTTTGCACCTTGAAATCTTTCAATTTTGGTAATTCTACGACGCTAGTCGAAACCGAGCGTTCCAAGGAGCGCGCGCCGCGAATCGTTTTCGTGCACAAATTAAGCATATTGTTATTATTGTCAATCCCACCAGCTGGTTTTCGAGACGAGCCCCGAAATTGATTGTCGCTTTTCTAAGTCGACGTTGACGATGCGCCGCTGTTACGTAAACGCAGGCGGATGTCGCTCGACGGGATTTCGAAGATGATTTAACACTTTAAACCGACACGAATTATTATATTGACAGGGAACTGTGACCTTCACAAATTTGCATTTTGCAAGGCTAGCATGAAGTGATAAAGCCGAGTGATAAAAACTTTCTTACTAAAATATTTCCAAATTTAGTTTCGCTTCGTCATTCTTCTCGGTGGAAAAATTATTTCCAAATTATTTTTAAATTGACAAAATCTTCAAAAAACAGTCGGATACGCGAATGGAGCCATGGAGCACTCTTCTCATTTGTTTTCGATTACTATTTGACAATTTGACATTTCACAAGCAAACAATGAACCAATGGCTGATCTTCAGCGCACTTGCAACCGTTCGTCCACAGACCAATCGTCGTACTTAGAGTCCACTTTCGACTTCAAAGGCTAAAATATAAAATTACGAAAAGAAATTATATAATTAAAAGAGGATTGTACCTATAGTAAGTATATAAAAATATTTTTTAAAGTGGTCTAAATCATTACCTACTTTTTTTATAGTACAGCAAAACGTCACTCAACCCCCCAATTTAGGACAAAAATGGCACAATGGCACTCAAAAAAACGCCACCAATATCTGTCTAAAATTAAATTAATAAGGAGTTGTAACATTTAGGTATCTACCAAAGATTTAAATCTTTCGTATCTACGACAAAAATTTGTAATACTTTTAAATACTGCACTGCGTGACCACAATACTTACAATTTTTATCACACGTAGGAAAAAAATCATACTATGCAAGAAATATTTTTCGTGTTCAGAGCGGAATATATAGCTTGCATTGATAACAGTTCAAAAATGAAGTTAAATGGGTTCGAATAAAAAAGACCGCAGAACGAATAGGATATAACATTTGTTTTGTCACAACTTGTTGGGTAAGGTTATGAGTAGTAGTGAAACTACAGCAGATGTGCCGTTGTGTTCCGGTGCGTGATAAACGATGCCAGAACCCGTTCCCCTAAACAATTGTACCTTATCCTTTCATGGTCAGTTGGTAACAGTTTGGCCTTCCCTAGTTTATAGGCGACGGTGGCCTACCACCTATCTTCAATTTGACCATCAGCATGCTTGCTAGGCTTATAGGCTTTCAACTCTCGCTAGAGAGTAGTTCTAAATTCTTTACTTCCGACGATTGGGAGAAGTACTCGTGTCAATATATTATATTACGTAGGTATTAAGACCGTTTCAGCAAGGCATCTTTAATCTGTCCAGCAAGTCATGCGACATTGTTAATTTTTACTTGCGACAGATATAAAAATAAAATCGCGCTGTTGAAAGTGGTGCTTAATTTTTGCAACACAATATCTATGATCCTGCATGCGTGCAACGCGGATGGCGCATGTTTAAAATATGGTGACCTACTTTTGTGACGCAGGCGCATTGCACGTCTGGCAACAGCCTGAACCTTTGCGGATTGGCTCACCCACGGCTTGCCCCGCGACTGGTCGATTGCCAGCCACAATCGATGCCACCAAAATCGACTTGCTATACCTAAATATTTATTTTGATATTTTATCTAAAATCTCAATAGTGGCAGAGCATACCTCATCTCATACTGCGTTCCGCACTCATAAATTGGGTAGCCTGTTTGGCGGCAGTAAAAATTATTTAATTCAAATAGCTCTGAACAGGAAGTTTGCTGTTCATCACTGCGCCAGGAGAATCTATTATAACATACATCAGCAATAATAAGCTTACTTAGGTATAGCTTAATATTAACCAAGTTACTATGAATAACATAAAATGAATATAATTTGTCGAGCCCCTTGGTTGACTGGTTAAGGTGCTTACTTAGGGTTCGATTCCCGGCAGGGCCAACTTTAGAAATGGCCATACTTCTGTGACTTCAGGCAATAAGTCCTATGCCCTTTTTGTATCCTTGACAATGTGTATGTAAAATTTCATAATGATCGGTCGAGTAGTTACTTTCATATCTATACCAACATATTATTATGTATAAAGCTGACGAGTTTGTTTGTTTGTACGCGCTAATCGCAGGTTCGAATTGAAAAAAATCTTTTTGTGTTGGATAGTCCATTTATCGAGGAAGGCTAAGGCTATAATTCTTTCACAGAGACCATCATTAATTCTGTGTGTTTCGCTGAGTGAGTACTTAAGCCCTATCTCATTTTTTATCCTTGTCAAGACCGTCAGCGAAATTGCGTCCAAGAGATACGCTTGCTCTATTAGAACGCCACTCTTTAGAATAAAATAGAGGAACAGGAAACCTTTATAGGATACTTATAGTTACTTTAACAAATTAGAATGAGATAGGTTCCTACTAAAATGTAATTATGGGCGATTTGTACAATTTCTATAGTTCGCTCGCTTTTCTGAGTTCTATATTTTTACTACTTCCTAGCTCACTCTAGCTTCGTTCTTTATTCAGGTACCTATTGTAATTCCAAAAATTATCAAAATCGGTCCAGCGGTTTTTCTGTATGATTATACTTATTATTATAATTTATAAAGCTGAAGAGTTTGTTTGGTTGTACGCGCTAATCTCAGGAACAATTGGTTCGAATTGAAAAAATCTTTTTGTGTTAGATAGTCATTTATCGAGGAAGGCTTTACCTGTGCAGAAGCTAGTTTCAGCGCCATCTAGTGAATGCTTACCCAACCTACAAAAGAATTTGGAGAACAATAAAGTAAGAAACTTTAGATGTCTCCCTAATCTTAGGATCAGTTAATAAATAAAAGTCGGTTGATTGAATTGTGTTTTATTGCAATTTCAGCATTCTTAAGTCTACAATACAAATAGATTAAAATAATGTTAATTTTTAAGTAAACTGTCGACTTTGTACCGAACTATTCATTATTCAATATTCAATATTAAATATTCACTATTCACGGCAAGTGGCATAAATACACAACTAATTATGACACTCTTACAGCGTGCCCACTTATCATAACATAATAAATGCTCCTTTACAGGTGTCAAATCATCAAAAAGCTCAATTTACTCAATAATAGAGCGAAGGCGCAAAGGCACAAACTCACTATCACACTTTATGGACAAGCACTCGAGCGAAATGTATGGCATTTAAAACTAACATTGTCACATTTATCACAAAGTCGCCTTCGCCATTGGAATGGACTCATTTTGTCTATGTTCACTCATAGACTAAGAATAAGAGTAAGAGTGGAAAGTATTAGTCAGTCGTCGTCTCTTACAAAGTATCAAAAGCTACTAAATTAATCAGTACATTTAGTGAGCAAAGTTCATCAGTGTTGCATCCGCTTTCCGCTTTCCCCTTTCCCCTTTCCGCTCCTCTTCTATCTGAAACATTTACAATTTTTCTATAGAATTCAGAAAACTAATGATAACCAAATCGGGAGTAATCACGTACGGCGTACGAGTACCAACCATTTAGAAGAGCAGGTCGGTGTGGTGCGAGCGCGCCTCGCTCCAGGGCGCGTCGGCGATGGAGTCGGCGTCGGCGGTGGCCGTGGCGTCGGTGATGGGTGTGGCGTCGGCGTCGACGGTGGCGATTGCTTCGGCGTGGCGGGTGACCCCCAGCTCGAACTGGTCCGGCAGCGTCTTGCTGGGCGTGTAGCGCGCCAACGCCGCCGACGCTAAACATCATAACACACATCTTATTTAATACGGCGCTTGTGTTATAAGCGACTACGGCGCCACCAACTGCATAGGCCTAAATTTTATTCTTTTACAATAGTCAATTATTGTTTGTGTATGTTCGAGCAAAATATTTTTTCATTGAATTGAATACGAGGCCTTGATCAGGACAATCGATTGGTTCGCGGATATCGAACGGCGCCCTTGCGCTAGTGATTGTGATTGATTGGGGTCGATAAGGCCAGTGGTATAACCAACCGATATGCGTGTTGGAGGGCAGCGAGTCGTCGACGAGCGACGTCTCCGAGGGGTACTCGAAGGTGCGCGTGAGCGAGTCGTCGAACTGCAGCTTGAGCCTGGCGATGCGGTCCTTGTTGGGCCTGGTGGGCATCGACGAGCGCCCGTTGATCAGCACGTTGTCGTTGATGAACCGCACGCCGCACGGCGACGGAGGGCCGCCGTCGGCCTCCTCGCACTCCTCGCCCTCTGACTCCGACTCGCCGCGGACCAGCGCCTCCGGCCGCAGCACTACGATTCCCGGCTCGTCGCTCTGGAAAACCAATCAATTATTTTTATATTTAATTATGTAAATATGTACTTATATGCGCTATTGTACTCATATGTTGATGACGATCACCTTTTGCGATTCGTTCGCGGCTTTTGACTAAGATAATCGTGAAATTCTAGTCTGGTAACTGCAACACAATATAGCGTGAAAGCACAGTCATGGATCTCTATACTTCCTATTAAAGTGATAGGATTTAATGGTAATAGCATAAGACAATCTGCATCTCCAGTACCAAAGAGTGTTTTGCAAGGTTCAATGTTGTCGCCACTTTTGTTTTAAAATAGTGATTTCACCAGACTTGCTAAGTTAACACCAGTGTTTTAAGTAAGATGAGAAATTGCACATTTCTCATCTTTAGAGAAAGTTAACACAGCTAAGTGTTAACGACATATTATAATAATAAATATAAAAAAAAAAAAATCTGAAAGATAATTTTTTTACAATAATTACGAATCGCTCAGATACGTAATGCAAAGAAAAATTGTATTCGTGTTCGCACATGATTAAATTGATGAATGGACTATACTGATGATTTCATACTATCCATACTATACTATTCGTATACTCGTAGAAACAAAATAAATGAAAAGGGCTAGTCTCGTATAATGGTTATCTGACTGATAAAGTCAACGCGAGATCGATAACTGTAACAGTTACTGTGTCATCGTTGTGTCGCAAAATGTTATTTACTTCAATTGAAAGGAACATTTATGAGGTTTCTTGACGCGTTCTTCCTTTATAGAAATATAACTGACAAGAAGACTCAAGATTGTCGAATGCCGTTTCTATAAGAGCTATTCTCGTGGTAATACGTTTGACGATCATAAAGACCTTGTGTGAGATTGGTACCTTGACATCGACGAGGAACACGGGGTCCGCGGTTGCCACGGCAGGCATCAAGAGAGCACGAATGCACGTCCCTACTCCTCACCAACTACTTTCAGACTAGGATACGAACGCAATCAATCATCTACCAAGATTGTCTTAATCCGGGATTAGGGTGAGGTGCCACTATATAGTAATCTACTTCGTTTTAACTTTTATGACTTCAGATAATTTTATCAATTAAGTACTAATAAATTATTTATTTATTAGCGCTTTGTGCGCATTTTCAACTACACAATACACGATAAACGATGAAATCGTTTTTAGCAGCTGTGTTCTGGCGAATCTAAAAAAATACATGCTTATAAAGCCAAACATTGCGACATGCTGCTCCTATTATTTACACAAAAAAAAAAACTATTTATCATTATCGTTAAAAGTTGATTGTGAAGAGATAGACAATTTTAGATAATATGGAAAAAAATAATATTTTCCTATTCTCAGACTAGGCCTCGAGAATGGTTTTGTTATGTCATTGTTTGATGAATTTTTAGCGACCCATAATTATTCATATTCATTTATATACAATAACATTGACTTTGACGATTAAACACTCACTTTAAAAAAGTTTTATTTTATGAAGTTATACATTGTTTTGGAGATATGTCTGTGACCGACCCAGATTTATCTGTGGCGATTGTGTCTGGTTTCGGTTACACGCGTAATGGCGCTCGGAGTAAAGTCATAACGCCTAATGGTAATTTCTTGTTTTGTGCGATAGTGGTAAATTTAGAATTATATTGAGAAAATTTCTCAATGAATAACAGAAAGTGAAGAAAAAATTAAAGAAATGTACATATATATTTATTTATATATTCTCAATGACCATGTGTAGCCATTTACCAATTAGCCATGACATTTAGATATTCCGTATAGATATGACTAACAGATTAATATTCAGCGTGCAAATCTATTATATTATTGAGTTGAATTTTGGAAAAATATCTTCAATAGATGTCATAAATATTAGTTAATAAATCTACTTAATAATGTCAAGTCTTTTTCTTTCATAATTCCAGCATTTACGGGTAAGTATATACAATTCGTATCTTTTCCTCGTTCCTTTTATTTATATTGTTACATTACAATGCATTACGTATTTTGTATTATTTGTTTATCCACTTCCTATGTCTACAAATCCTTAACTCTAATTGTAGTCGGCAGCGCAGTTGCAGCACCTGTGGCCTCACTTGTGTCATTGGCGACCGTAGCCACCTACCATCAAGTGGACCATCAGCCTGTTTGCTGAATATATAATGAAAAAAATAAACATATTCCAAAACGGGATGCATTTCGACCGGCCACACTTATCAAGTTAATCCAAGAAAAATACGAATAAATTATCGTTTCGTTATCTTTATTTCAACACTTAATAAAATTCTTATCGGAACGGTACATGAACATGACTGATTGAATCGCCGATTCTAGTTATTTTACCATTGCCTCTGTGAAACAAACGCTTTAGTTGCCGTGTTTCATAGGAAACAATTTTTGCTACGCCTTTCAAATGATAAACATAAACACTAAATGTTATAAGAAATACTATTCGATCGCAAATAAATTTATATAGCCGCGCGATGTGTCATAACATAATATATAATCATGAGCGCGTTTGCGGATATTTCAATGCGATAATAAGTGTTAGGTATAATATATTTTATAGATAATATAAGAATCTATTTTATGTAAATCAAGGTCGATTCTATATTTACAAGCTAATCAATTATGAGGGATAATAAACGGAACCGATTTTCATTATTCTTCTTCACCATTTTAGACTTAAATGCTCGTATAACGATTCTATAAGTATAGATTGTTTCTGTAAAGGTCAGCGAGCAGGCTGACGACCCATACGATGGTAGGTGGCTACCGTCGCCTATTAAAACCTCCACAGGTGATGCAAGTGCGCTGCTATAAAGGATCAGGAGGGGATAGTCAAATCCGAGGGAGTGGCTACTGCCGATAGGTGTAGTGGTAAAGTAGTTTAGTGGATTAGTTGTAAGTGGAGTGTTTATTTAACAGAGTTGCAAGTAGACCGCGCCGTGGAGGTCAATGGCCATTGTCCACTGTTCAAACGACGTGGGAATGGACAGTAAAGTGAAACAATCGGATTTTTTTTCTGGTTCGCAGACATTTTTCCCTTAGGTGTAATATAATATAGTTATAATAAACTTTTTCGAATGTGTTTAGAATCCCTGAATGGCTTGCAACACGTTCGTCTGCTAGTGATGCTAGCGGCATTCGTTTGCCGATGTGATAAAATGCAAAACATATTCCACAATAAGAGGCGAAGGATTCTTCCACTTAAATAATTAGTCATTCAGTTTTAGGAGTGAGCGAATTGTGTCACACAGAGATTACATTTTTCAATTGTATCTTGCACGCGCGCAATCAGAGCGGAACGCCAACCACGCAACGAACGCGTCGCCTCCTGACTCATCAAATCACATTAGACTCTTCATCATCGGCATCCTAGGTCAAAAGTCTAGGCAAGACACGAAGTACTCTTGCCATATGAGCATTCTAATTATCAAATTTAGACAGGTCCTAGGGTTTCTATAGTAGGAAGTTAAATTCGTAATTCACTCCGGCATTAGCCGGTTTAGCAAACTTTTTAAAATGTTTTTCGCATGTTCCATTTTAGTATTTATTTTTGCATTGTTCCATTTTAGTCTCCATTGTATCCAGTAATAAAATATTGCGTTATCATATTATCTAGCAGGTTAGTATCTTTATCAGTGAGTGGTTTAATTTTTAAGTTATTTTCACATGCGGTGCTATTCAAATTTGGTTAACCTGTAACCATTGTTTTGAATATCGAACACGTTTCATATAATAGGTATGTTATCAATGTTTGTTTTATAAACAAGAGGTCGGGGCGGTGTCAGGTCGCTGTGTTTGGTGTTGAAATTAAACTGTTTTTTGTATCCAATGAAACTCGGAACTGCTTCGTGACGTCTCCCGTACGTAATTAGCAATTATGTAAAGTGGATGCATGAGCTCTCGCAGCTGGGAAACCAGCTTTTTATCAGCCATTGTCAACACAGCAGGTAGCAGCGAGGCGTTTTTCCGAAGTGTAGAAAGCAGATTGCCCGAAGACCATATCTGGGGACGAGAACGAGTTCCATTGCGTACTAGTGTCCTCGTTGGCTTATTTGGTTAAGCACTTAGAAAACTACGTCCACTCGAGACTTAATTGCCTCCGTATCGTTAGGACTGGAGTAGTGGCCACTCGAATCGGAATCCGTGCAACTGGCATTCATTTCAATGTTACTTTATTTTTATATGTTAGGGTTCCGCAACTCACAACCATAAAATTGACTCCTTACAAGATTATTTTTTGCTAGTCAATCTTAATGCCAAGACCTATTTTTTTTAAGAAACATTTAGAGCTATACATACGTGAAGGAAAAATGTTAAAAAATTTCTAAAAATCTTCAAGTCGTTTAGCTCACATTTAAATGGTCTGGTAAATATTGAGGTTTTAGAAATGTGATTTCTTTTTGCGAATGCAACTAGTATAAAATCGACCGGTAAATAATGTCTTATTGGGTAGCTTTCAAATTCATTTCATAGCCAATTAAGTTAAATTTCTGCAGCAATATTAATAATTAAAAAACTGATTTTATTAAAATAAATCGCAAGCTTTACAATTGATATCTACAGTAAGAAATGTGCGCAACTTTGCTAAATTCAATTGTTAAACAATGTAAATTACCAAGTAATTATTTTATAATAAACTACATTTTTTTGCAAGCGCACCTAATACAAAGCTGACTAAAGATATACTTTTTACTGCTGACAAATCATAGTATGATGTCAAAACTGAGTTTGTAGCTGATTTTTCTCACTAACAATATATTTATATGGCGAATCATTTCATTAATTGTTTAAACATTTTGAAATACCAATCTGGACATAAGGTACCCCAGCTATGGAGTACCGCTCCAACTCTAACATCACTGCAATCTCTGTAATACGGAAGTATTGCTTTTTCTTTTCTGTGATTACAGATATTCCAGTCTAAGATACTTAGGATTATTGGAAACACAATTTGGTTTATCCCAAATTAATCACCGTGTCTTCAAAATGAAGATAATGACAAACAACCCATTCTATCAATTTATTCTATGAAAGAGCTCTTAGAAACCTAATATAGGGATGAATATTGACATTGGGTCATGTGTCAGCCTCACCTTAAAGAAATTGACACCTTCACGACCCTTAGTTCAATGTTTTCGAAACAGTATTACAAAAAAGGAAAGGAAAGAAACGTCTAAATGATTCGAAAAAATATATGTAAATGTACAATTAGAATATTAAGGTAACATATTACCGCTTAGACTTCTAATGTCATTCTGACCTTAGGCGACGGCTCGCAAGTGGATCAAAAATACACCTAGCTCATAGTTCGGCAGAGACAAGGGAATTAGGCGTCTCGTGTCGTGATTGTCATCAACTGTTAGTTTGCATTAGAACGGTACCCTCGCGTGACTCGTTGCGTTGTCATTCCGAGGCATTAGAAGCCCACGATAAAAAGTCCACACGGTTTAATTTCGTGTAAAAAACAGGCTGTGCTACGGCGATATCGTATATTTGCACCAAACACTTAAAAAGGTTTTCCAAAGTACGCGGAAGTCACTTCGTCCATGCATTATAAGCTATGTCGGCAATTTTGTGTTTTGTAAAGTTGCTCTCTCCATAGAGCAACCTAGCCATCTCATCAAAACAACAGCCATACTGACAGAGTTGGATTCTTACCGCGAAATATGCGTATTAAAAGTAAAAATGTCTCCCGCATTGTAATGTGTGTCGCGCAATTTTCGTCGTGTAATATCCGCACGTGATCGGGCACAGCAATTATAATGAGCTCGATTATTAGAAAGTTATTTTAGGCCATTAGAAACAAGTCGACGCGAAAAAAAAAATGAAAGCGGACAGAGCGACAGAGGTCGAGAGCACCTCTGATGAGTTCTTAATGGGGTATCCCTTCAACCAAATCTCACTACCAACTATTGTACTGAGAAAACTTCGTTAATTTTTCATTGAGCTTTGGTGTGTGTGCGCGTGTGTTTGTATGACTAGAAGTATAATAAATAGTATATTGGATATTTTGTTTGCAGGCATACAGCAAGGGTCACTCCGGTGCCAGTGAAACAAAACCGAGAGTGAATTCGGATTCGGGTATCGATTCGATGTCGTTTTCACTCGATACGATAGCACGTGCACGTGTTCGCCAAACGAATACATCTAATCACTTTCACCGCAGAAAACTTTTTGTATTTACATATTGGGCTTACGCAATCCGCCGATGGGCATTGGAAAGCCGTGGCCAAGATCGATTCCCGCGTCGAACCATCCGTGTAATGGACGCAGCTCGACCGTGCAATATCGATCACTGGCCGACCGATTGCTATCTCATAACATCGACACTGCGACCAAGACATTGACAGAGTATGGAGAGCTTTTTAATGCAAACTGCCAAGTTTTCAACACAGGCAGCCTCTGGTGGCGGCGCGAGGATACAGTGGGTTTTTATTGGGTAGAAGTCCCGATCTCCCCATGGTCGGTGGGGATCTGGTTCACAGATTTGCCCAAACAAGAAAAGGGTGTGCATAGTGGCAGAATCGTTCTGAGCAAAAATCTCCCGAGACTCGGGGTGTTTTTGCGACTTGTGATATTTGTTATTTGTGACACTCTGGGTGTGTCTGTATTTGTGAAAATTTTACTATTTACTAGCCAGTTAATAGATATTGCATAATATTTATTTGTGTAATGTCTGAAATAAATTTTATTATTGTTAAATAAAAAATTGCTCACCTTAAACTGACTCCGTCTGCTGCTGCGTAGAATGAGGCCATCGTTCTCGATGTAGTCGGGCACCTCCTTCCGATTGGAGAAGTTGAACACCACCGAGGTGGTTGCCGGCGGAGGCCCGCGCGCCTTCCTGGCCGCGCCGGGGCTTCCGTTGCGCATCCACGGGGCACTCTCCGTCTCACTCATCTTCACTTTCTTCTCGCCCATCGCGCTCTTCTCACTGGTGCCGTTCACGTGACGCTTGCCATCCTTCAAGCCGTTGCGCGTAAATATACCGTCGATCTTCGAATCCGTCAATCGCGACACTTTTTTTTCGATGGGTTCCTCGGGCTTCGCGTAACCGTTAACCAGTGGCTCCACTCTTTTGCCCTCGGCCTTAGCCAGTGCCGTCTTTTCAACGACCGGCTCGGGAGTCACTTCGAGGGTGGCGATGGGCGGCGTGGGTGGTGATTCGGTCTGCATGCGTTCCGGGCTCGAAGGCTCTTCGGGCGGCGATCGCACCATCGGCTCGACTACAGCCGAAGGAGGCGAATCTCTTTTCTCTAAACAGATCGACGGAACCGCTTCGCTCTCTGCCGTCGTCGGTGGAGAAAATATTGGAGGGTGCTCAGTCGCTTTCTCCACGGAAATATCTTCGGAATGAGGCGCGGGCGCCGATATCGAGCGCTCTAGGGTCAACGCGGGCATCGGTCGGATGACTCCGATGCGACGAGGCGACGCCGATTGACGCACGCGACTCAGCAGGACCGGATTCGCGATTCCTATCCGCGGGAGGTGTGACGCCACGCGCGGGGCTTCAAAGGAGTATCGCACCGTGGAGCCCGCGCGGGCTATGCTTTCGAGGGCCGCTTGAGACACCTGTTTCGATTCCACCGAGAGATTAGGACCTTCCGCGTCCTCTATGGCCGATAGGTCGTTGGAGACGGGGCTGGGCGATCTTCCGCGGGGCTCGGGCGTGGAGCTGCGCGGTTGGTTGGTTTCGAGGCCCCGCAGCACAGCCGACACGCGTGCGGCCGGAGCCGGCTTTCTCGGGGGAGCCGACTCGAATTTCCTAAGCGTAGAGCGAACCACGTCTGGAGGCGGTCTTTCGGTTTCGCGGAGCAGAGGCGTCGGTCGTCGAGGAGGTCGGGCCGAGCGGACGATCGTGGGTCGAGGCGCCACGGGCGGCGGCGAAGGAGGCTGCAGTTCTTCGCGCGATTCCAAACGACTCAGAGCGTCGACCGAGCGAGCCCGCTTGACGGAGTCGCGACGGGGAGTCAGCGCGGTGGCCGCCGGCGTGGCCACCGACACGGGCCTCACGGGACGGGCGTACGCGTTTGGGCGCGGCGCGGGAGGCGGGCGTTCGTCCAGCAAGTGCTCGAGCGAGGTGGCCCTGCGGAGCACCGAAGGCCTTCTTCGCGGCGGGTCCCGGTGTGCCAGGCTCAGGTATCTCGACTTGAGGCGCTTGACGTGGCCGGGTCCGTAGCGGAGCTCCTCGTCGCCGTCGTCGTGAGGTGGGGGCGGCGGCGGAGGCGGCGGAGGGGTGGGCGGGAGAGCGGGCCTCTGCCGCGCCGCGCGCCTCTGCAGAAGCTCGCGCTTCCATTGCGGCAGCACTCCGTTCAACATACCTGCCACACAAACCGTTTCGCACATTCAGATATTAGGAAGGGATAGAGAAATGGTTGACATGTTATTATTATTATTATTACTGTTATGCCCAATTAATAAATGCCAAATGCCTACAAATTCTTCACATAAATATGAAGAAACTTTTCCACCAACTTAATATGTATATTTGAAGAAAGTGAGTGAAATAACTTTAAAAAATACGAAACAAATAAATATAAAGGGCTTATAATTATTAGTTATACACATTCAATGTTGTATGCATCTTTATCTACATGTTCTATTTTCAATATGTTTACAGGAAATCCCATTACAATAATTAATAAATTGAACGCTATGTTTTCATTATTATTTGAAGACGTGAGTGGATGAAGGTGGTATGTCGCATTTTTGGGTTTTTTCGTTTTTTTGCGTTGATGAAGGTAATATGTCCATATGAATGATTATAAGACCTTAAGATCGTCAATTTAAGACATTTTTGGAAAATAAAAAGTTCAAAAAGGTGTAATTTTAAAAAGCAAAAAGTGCAGAAAAGTTTACTTTTGTTAATGGAAGAGAGAGACCTATGACTTTTTTTTAATTAAATAATAAAAGTGTTTACTTGCTATCATACCATTAATATTTTAGGTTGTTTACACAACTTTGCATCATAATTTAGTACAAAAATCAGTTCTGTGGCGACATCTCAAAAATTAAAAGTAAAACTTTAACCTCGATTTATTCAAAATTGGAATTGTGCGACATATCACCTTCATCCACTCACGTCTTCATTTGTTAATATACTTTCCAACACTAGAATACTCACACATGCGTGATATATACTATTTTTCACATAGCATGGATATGGTGACATTTAAATTCATTCGTTTACTATGTTATTTTTCAAAAAGAATTATTTACAGAAAAATCCAAATCCAAAAAAAAAAACTTAATTTTCGTTTTAAAATGTAAACAAACTATATTGATTGATACAAAACTTTGGAATGTGTCTTCCTAGAGATTGACACAATCAAATCGTTATAACCAATTCTTTTATGAATTATTCAAAATCTGTATTCAAATATTCACAACAATTAAAATTCATTTATGTAAGATCAATGTTAAAATCATCCAATATTCTATTGAATATCATTTAATTTTTGTAAACGTAGATTCTAAATTACGCTCTACTATGCCCACTGAAACGGATCGAGGGCGTTCTGTGCCCGTATACATCCCGTATGATGCCCGTAAGCAACCCGTATGTTACCCTTATGCAATATCCACCAAAACTGATAGGTGTATCGCTACGTCATCCGCGCAATAGAAAAAGGAACAAACAGTCAATGCACTGAGCGTGTCAGCACCGGCAAAATATTCTCGCCGACAATTTGTTGACGTTCCGTGCATGGCACGCGACGGTGTTGGTCGGTGACGGAACGGTCTAGTGGGAGTAGTATCATACTTTTCAATACAAAGAATATATTTTTGCCTGACACGTTCCTAGCACGGTCATAGTATGGTACAGTGTAGTGGGCAGAGACCTTTAGACTATTCGATATTCAATGAAATAACACAAAATTAGGAATTTTACTTCATTTTTATTGCTAATACAATTATTGCTAATACTAAAACCTAATACAATTATATCAATATTATAATGTTTAGATTATTTTTTAGTTCAATTCGTCTCTAGTAACTAAACTCAAATAACTAAATGTCACTGTATCCGTGCTATTTTGAAAATAGTATATTAACCCAATTTAATAATCTTATTCATGTCAAATTACCAATATCTATCAATATTTATTTATATTTTAAAGATATGTACATGCTTTAGTCTGATATGTATGAACTTAATATAGCGTTAGTTGTTAGTAATATATAGGTTAAGTGTCTTTCAAGTCTTTTTAAGCTGTGACTACTGTCCAAGTTTTTCCCTACAAACTACACAAAAACACATGTGCAGGAGACATAGCTTCAAAAAGATAGGTTTTCTTACATTTTGTTACATATTGGTCAAGCAAATCTCTGATCAAATATTATACTGGTAGCAAGTGAAAATTACTCTTGATCCATATAAGTAGCACTCTCAACCATAGCAATTAACCCTCAGGAATAAATTACCAATACTAATAATAAATCAGTGTATGTATGTATATATGTATGTACGTTCTTCCATAACTCTTAAATGAATTAACTGATTTTCATGAAACTTGGTAGATAAACATTTAGATGTACAGGACACAGAATCTACTTTTTTCTTATGACAACGCGGACAAAGTCACGGGCGCCAGTTAGTAATGAATAAAAAGAGGAATTCCCTAAAACAAAATAACACAGACAGTATCCAACCTTAAAAACATCCACCTACACTTACTGTTACAATAGTTAAGATAATATACACCTTAATTGTACTGGCACAATGAAATATAATTTTAGCACTTGTTAGTAAAATTATAATAGTTATTTTCATGCATTTAAAATTAAGGCCAGTTCAAGATCAACAGACAGGCTGACTGTCCACTTGATGGTAAGTGGTAATCATCGCCTATAACAAGTGCTGCAAGTGCTCTGCCGATCATATTATTTAACACAAAACAAGTAATGTGTTAAAATATTTATAATTATAGTAATCAAAGTTTACCCATGTCTTGAATATATTGATTTTTAGAATGACCAAATCATGTTATCTATAATATTATTTTTTGATAAGAGAAGTGTGAGCATGCTCCTTAATCTTTAGATATTAATTTTTTTAACACCAAGTCAATTGTAATGGCATTATAACAATTGCTTTTCCCATTAAATTATATTTAAAATGTTGATTCATTTCTATACTAGAGCTACTCACTTAATTCACTTGTTAAAAACGAATACAGTAGCATATATAATTACACTATGCAGGAAAATAAAATTAATTTAGGATTAGATGTTAATAAATGTTAATGGGGACCGTCCAAGACACTCTTCAAACTCACCAAAGTCCTGAGAGGACTCCAGGATAGTTTCCACCATCATCTTCACTCCACCGCTCCAATGCTTTAGTTCAACTGATGCCAAAATCATTTTTACTTAATAGGAGTATCAAGTTTACAAATAATTAAGTACGATAAACTAATATAATAAGTGAGTAATGTACTGATAAAATATTTCTTGCCATTTGTGACATTACTATTATGGAATATCAACGAATAATAATATTACTTAGAAAAAACTTTAACAATAAACTGTAATAACAAAAAGCAATTATAGCTAGAACCACGGTATGTAAGTACAAAACTATTTTGTCTTATAAGTAATTAATTACCTGCTAAAAGCCCATCGGAGTTTGATTTTTTCAATCAACAGTTGTGATGCAGCAGCGAAATTACTGTTTTAACGTGTCGTTTACAATTGAAAATTAGTTGAAAACGAAAGTAGAAGCGTTGATAAAAAGTAAAAAATGCGTCAAACTGCAACCGAACAATAAGTAAACGCATTCACCGCTTGCTTTACTCGTCACTTCATATTCCACCCATGACAACAGCCGGTGGCTTTATCGATTCATTTCCAACACATGATTCACACACGTTTCAATTATCGGCCCGCTCTTATATTATTTGCACACGTTCATACCACACAAAACTATCGATAAACTATAATAATATTTCACTTTAATAATAATACAATACGAAGAACGGAACTTATCACAGTGGACTGTCACAAAATGAACTTGGAACGAAAACGAAACAAATCAAGACTCAAGTTGTCGGTTTTGTTTGGTATGCATCCTCTTCTTCCTCACTCATACACGGCATAGCACAACGAAACACATATTCATATGAGCGAGTGAGCGACTGAGACGAATGTACCAACATAATGTGTGAAATGAAACATGAAACGTGTATGTACGAACACTCCGCGCAACCAAACAAAAAATATCAAAATCGACGATTCGACGATATCCGACCGACCCAGCCCGACCAATCCCCACTAACTACCCACTCGAGTACACATATGTAAATTGTAATGTCAATATAATTGACACTGACATTGGAAACAAAGTTTGACAGGCAACAGTGTTGCTATTGCCTAACACATGATATAGAAGGAAAATATGTCATAAGCGTTGAAAAAAAACCCCAACATAATATAATGTGACTTGGTTTAAAAATATATATTTATTATTCACACTTTTATATGGGTCTACTTAATATAACACTAATTAAACATCTCTAAAATTAAAATGGCATAGAGAAAATATATTCATTCTTACATTTTATGACATTTTGTTACCTAAACATAAAGTAAAAATTATTAAAACATAAAATTATAGGTAAAAAGTTCGCATCGATAAAGAAGATGCCTTCACAATCATTTTGGCAACACTGAAGAAAGAAATGTCAGTTGTCGTTGTCATTTCGGACCGGTTGGCAATTTTCAGATTGTGTACAATAATTGTGTACACAAAACATTATATACTCAATCGTGTGGGAACAGAAAGACTTATTTATTATTTAGTTTTTGTATAATATTTATGATGCTACTTGGATGCGACAATACTGCCACTATTGTCAGTTTTTTATTTTTATTATTATTACAACTTGGAACACTGACGTATGATAAAGCTGGAAATGCGCGGAAAATTCAAAGCACGTCACAGGCTGCCGCTGCCGCTTATAAAGCCGAAAATCTCAAGCGTCGCAAATATGTAAATTTAGATAGGGGAGGGGTTACATGTTTGTGCCGCTTGCGGTAGAGATGGGTCCGTGGGGGCCAGCCGCTCATGAACTTTACAAGGAGCTGGCTAAGCGGTTGGTAAAGGCGTTGGGTGACCAGAATGCTGGCTCCTTTGCCCAGAAGATAAGCCAGCAGCCAATAGGTTTAAATTATTTATAAGTATTTTTTGAAAATAATTAGTTTTTAAGTTTTTTATTTTAAATGTAAAGGTAGATAATTCATAGATTAAAAAAGTTAGTATAATAGGTAAAATATAATTTGATTAATTCCTTAATTCTTTTTGAGAGGATAAAATTTTTGTGTTGGAATTGTTAATGTACACCTGAAATGATGAATAAATGTATATTTATGAATTCAATTTTACTCACCTGACACTGACACAGATTGTTATTGAAAAATTGGCGTTCATTTTGTTTTTCAAGTGAAAGATTTCGTGAAGAAACACAGAAAAATGGAAAGAATTTCTTCGATTATCACAGACCAAATCGCGCTCTCCCCGGCTTTTACTAAATTACGAGTATCATTCAGTTCACGCGTAGACAGCAATTTAGTGCAGCCTGACAGACGCCATCATAGAGGTGACTACCCAATGGCTACCGACGCCAACAACAACAATTATTATTTTTATTAACATTCAGATGAAAATTTATTTCCATTTACATTTTAATTTTTTTTGTACATACAATACACAGTTTTTGAGATTTTCTAAGAAAATTTTACCCAGACAGTCGAAAGTCGAAATAGACGATTTACCATATAGGGTTCCAACTTACTGCTGTTTAGGCTTTGTCACAAAGAGTAGGTAAAATCTTATTAAGATTATTAATGGCAAGGTTTAGGAGATATCTGTTATTGCCTATCTGTTACTTTTTCATGCAGAAACTACTGCAGGGATTTTGATTTTCTGATTGATGTATGCAATGTACAAGCCAACTCGACATTTACCTAGTTAGGGATAGGTGGGAGAAAATTCCACTTATCCCTATCAGGGGGATATGTGGATACTTAGGGATAGGTGGAACGGGCGGATTTAGTTACCTATCTCTTGTGTTATATTCATGACATTCGCCCATGTCTAAATTCGCAGTTGACAAATTGATCTCCTGATAATAAACTGAGAGAATGAATTTAGGTTTCTTACAAAAAGTTTTAGATGAATTTGGATGTCCCAGGAGGCGTATTGTTGACAAGTTCTTCTGTAAATCAGCTCATTTCCAAATCTTTTATTTTTTACGCAAACAATACATTTTTTTTTCGTTTTTACGTTGTGATATGTTTCTGATATACTTAGTTACGTACCTACATTCAAATTAGTTTGTGATATATAGTAAATGTCGGTGATTTTATATAATTTAATATTGTAATAATTATTACAGTATTAAATTATATAAAATCACCAACATTTACTATATTTACCATAAAATATTATTTGAAAATTCAAAGAATATTTTTGAATATTTATTCAATCTGTATACTGCTATTATTTATTTTTGTTAGGCGTTGAACTATATTTTGTTTAAATTATTCCGCCTTTTGTTAAATTTCTATGTCTATATAAATAAATTAAAGTCGGTGTCCGTGTCTGCTCCGTTAATTTATTCTAAATCACGTAATGGCTTTTTATACGGTTTTCACTAATGGAAAAACCAATAACCGGACAGCGTTTGTGTATATAGATAATTTACACAAAAATAATTGCGCCCATGCGAAGCTGGGCGCAACTTGGGTTACACAAGTTGTTGCAACTTGTCTTTGATTTGTTATGTATCCAAATAGTAACAAAATTGCTTTGATAGTTTCAAAGTTGTACCTGTACTTGTGTCAAAGATATGCTTGTGTCATTTTAAATGACAGTGAATATTTTATATATTTTTATATATAAAAATGCGATGTGTATGTATGTTCTGTGATGTTTGGTAGCGATCGGACGCGGCCGAAGCCGGGAGCGGGTCGCTAGTATAACTACACTCTCTTCATTAGAACATGATGAAATATGTTTTCGTCCTCTTATATAATGTAAGTTATAGTTATAGTCTCTGTGTTAATGTGATGTACCTACAATACATTACTGTAAAGAGTCGACAGACAGCCCTACGGTCCAATTGTTGAAAGAGTAAAACGCATTTACACGAACTTTTACATTTATTAAAAAAAATAATTATATAGATTAGTAGGGTTCATTTGGGTGAAATAAAAAAAATAACAAAACAAACTTATTAGTGAGTAGAAAAAATATGTCTCCAAGAGAAAGTTTTAAAATAAGAAGCGGTTAGTTAGAATATCCGCGTACCGCTATTTGGCTAATTTAAAAAAATATATTTTAAATTTAAATTATTATATATTACATAATAAGCATACTACATTGATATTTCCGAGAGATCTACTGTATTATTAATAAAAATCAATGTAAGTTTAAATTTCCAAAACCGCGCCAAAAACGCTGTTTCTGTAATGGCACTGGTCTTTGATATGTGTGACGTCACACGCTAGTAAACAAACAGAGCCGAATGATGACACAGAGAACTAATATTAAGTGAATAAACACTATTTATTACTCTATGTCTGATATGTTTATTAGCGTCATCAGAGTTGCAACCAGTCACAGGGCGTTTCGGCGCCAAGATAAAATGTTAAAAATTATGATTTTTTTCATATAATTTTTGTATAATTTGCAAAAAAATATACATAATTTGGCTTAAAATAAAGTGATATGTTTTTTTACGCTATTTTCTGATAGGTTAACCACAATTTGTAGTATATTTTAAATCTTGTCAAATAGCCAATTGAGTCTGGAGTGAAAATAAGAGAAAATTGTTCATTATAACGAACAGACGGAGTGACGGAGGCCCTTCTCAAATTAACACTTATTACAAACATAATTTATGGGAATTTTTCACGGCCTATCTTTATATTGTCCTAATAAATATTACATTTTTAAGAAGTCATTTTAATGATCCACCTGACGGTAGGAGGCCACCGTCGTCGGTGCTGCAAGTGAGCTCCCAACTAAAGTAGGATTAGGGATAAGAGGTTAGGAGGATAAGGATAAGGTTAGGGATAAGGGATAAGAGGGATAAGGGAGTAGGAAGGTACGCAACAGTCCATATGCTGTTATTTCATGGTGGTCTTCAGAAAGCAAGTGGTTTCTACAGGCTATCCAATTTGTCACATTTTTAAATGTATAGGTTTTGTTTATTATTTAATTCAACCTGATTTGTGGCACACTGCGATTCGCAGCCACATGGAGAAAATAATATCAAAAAGCACATGTGCTGTTGCGTTTAATTGTCATTTAGAGAAACATTAATTGAATGTTTAGCTATTTGATTCTGTTAAATTAAGAATTGTCCCTGATTCACAATAATTGTTTTGGTGTTCCAAGCCGCTCCGTCGGATATGTGCTGATGCCTTTCGAAGTTGAAGTTGATTGGAGTCGCGAAATGAATACTTCGGCTGCCCACAGATTGAAGTCGACTCGTTGAAATGGCGCGTTCTTTTGTTTATTGCTTCGAAACCGTCTTTGATTTGTCCATTAAGCTACGCCTAAAATACCTATTACCACTCGTATTTACTAAGTATAAATGCGAGTAACTATTTTCACTTTGTTTGTAACAACAAACCCACTGAACCAATAGGCAATCTGACTGCTTTCTGGAAACTTTATAAGTTTACATTATTTTATATTACTTTTAAATCACGTATTGACATTTTGCGGAATTTTGTAAGTAAAAATTTGCAGTAAGAAAACACGGAATAAACTATCCAACACAAAAAAATTTTTCAATTCGAACCAGTAGTTCCTGAGATTAGCGCGTAAAACCAAACAAATAAACAAATAAACTCTTCAGCTTTATATATTAGTATATAGATTAGAAGAATCTTTTGTTCAAATATAAAAGAAAAATATGTATATATTCATTACTAGAACCAGTGCAGACACACTTGTTTGCAATAACTCGCTACGAGTATTATCAGAGAGTCTAGAGTGGTCTAGAGTGTTTTGTAATTTTTTCTCAAATTTCAATCATTTGCTTTCGCCCATTAGCCTTAACGCGTGAAAGATTGCATACTTTACGAGGGTTCAGGAAGAGCCTATCTGTCTCGTAGGGTACATCCTCAAATCGACATCTTCTGCTTCATACTTTGGAACCTAGTCATGGCTCAAACGATACGGGAGTAACCTATAATTTGGGATCCACTGTACCTAAATATATTTTTTGTAAAACCTAAGAATTAAATTTCGATTAAAAAGTATTTTTAATTTCTTCTTCTGATGATAAGAGTAATCATTAGGATACTTATATCAGATTATCACATATGTACATAATTAGATAATTTGCTTTGCTAGTCTGATAATAACTACATTTTTGCAATATTTATTGCTCATATATTTTCTGTTAAGCATTGAATTTTTATTTTCGTGAACAAAACTTTTTTTGGATCAAAAGTACCTACCCCATGTCTTTTCCTGTCCTTTTATGACAATGTGTATGCAAAATTTCATGATGATCGATTGATGAGAAACACAAATAAATAAGCCCACTATTAGTTAGGATATCAGTAATGTGATGTTAGCTGAAATTGGCAGTAATGATGAAGCAGTTTGAGTGCCACACAAAACACTCGCCATCCCCATTCGTTAGCTTATTTATCGAGTAGGTACGAGTATTAGTATTAGCGCCACCCAGTAATTGCTTTTGGATTATTTCATCGACAAATACAATTTGTTCAAGCGATGAAATCGCCATAACTCATCACTCTGAGAAGAATTAGAGCGGCAGTTGGTTTATTCAAGCGAAGTGGCTCAGCTCACTTGGACGAATCTCGTGTGCCTTGGCCTACTTAAAATCATACTCGTAGTTTGCCAAAGTCCTTGGAAAAAGTGAAAATCACAGATGATGGTCGGGATTTCATCTATTTGCATTATGTTACAAAAGTACTTATAGAATAGAATAGAATAGAATAGAAAACATTTATTTGCATACACATACTTATAGATGTCAAATACGAAAACAATAAATTCATCTACCAGTTTACACCTGCAAGTACACCTTTAGGCGTAAGCTTAGGGGTTATTTGTTGACGCTCCAAAAATCATAATCCTTTATCCAGCATTTATCTATATCCGCATAAATGAACCGAGTAAATTTTGTTTTTATTAGTTGAGGCTTTGCATTGTGTATGTATATGTAGTATATGTAATTTGTTATCATATAATATTATTTATTTCTTTATATTGATCGTGTCTAGGTGATTTATTGAATATGATGGTGTTTTGTATAGAGTATGTTTGTGTAGTGTATAGAGTGATTATTTTCAGTGTGTTTGTGTAGCGTCAAGTGAGTCCCAAACGGTGCTGGCTGAAAATCAGCGCTGTGGGTGCTAATGGCATCTCAGCACAATGCTGAGCCAGTGTCCGTTTCGCTGCCGCGAGGACACACACATCTTTTACACTATTGTTAATTCCTTTTTGTTGTTTTTGTATTGTGTTTGTGTCTTTGTGATGAGTGATTAAAATTCTTTCTTTCTTTCTTTTTTTCTTTCTTTACCACCGACCGGCTGGAAAAGCTACGAGGATCTAACAGGAAAACTCTGCCACAAAAACTCCTTACTTGCTCTTTTCAAATAAACCTTCCTTTGACAATTACTATATAAATAAAAATCAATTCGTTATACGTTTTGCTAAGCGAAAACTCGAGAACGGCTTTTTTTAAAATACTTACTCGAAGCCTGAGAAAGGTTCTAATGAAGAGAAAAATTGGAAAAAAAATGTTGGGAAAATTGCATCCATGTAAAGCCAGGGGTGATTTATTATTTACAATAATAAATTGAAATGTAAATTGAATAAATGTAATAAATAATGTTGAAAGTCAATCCACATTTTTGTCAAAATTAAGATCTTTATATTTAATTATTATTATTTTATTAAATTTCATGTCACGTTGTTTGTCCGCGTTGAACTCCTAAACTACTGAATTTGGTCCAACTTACAAGATAGTATATATGCTTATAGTAAGGCACACTGGTTAGAAATCCATAATCCTGTTTGCTGACCTTAAAATTAAAAAAGAGAACAGAATCCAATTGTCGAAAATGTAGTACTCGTATTATATTTTTAAGATACGAGTATATGTAAGTGCGTCAGCTTCAAAGCGAAAGAGAAATATCTATTTTCGGTTAAGTACGAGGAGATTGGCTTACAGCACACGCATTTCGGTAATAGGGCGGAATTGAAATGTAATATGTCAGATGTCGGCATCAAAAAGAGGCCTTACGATCATTACTTATGTATTCATTCACAATATTGCACTACATCGCGGAAAACGTTTCGGCCATTCAATACGACTAATTAGCTACGATGAGTTTACAAGATACAAGTTTCACGGGAAAGAAACGGCCCAATAATTATGACATTATCTCATATTCAGTAGTGGCTTTTTGCACTCTCAATCGGTCAGCCCATCTGGTGGGATAACCATCTCCTTACAGAAAAGTGTCGGTTTCCAAAAGCCTGTTCCAAAAACTCATCTGCTAATAGTGCTAATCCATATCTTCATACTTTTAATATTGTAAATGTGAAAGGACATCCGTCTGTCTGTTACCTTTTCACACCTGAACTACTCGACCGATCAGCATGAAATTTTGCATACATGTTGTCAAGGATACAGGAAAGGATATAGGGCACCTTTAAAAATATTAAAAAAAGCGTAGTCACAGCAATAAACATGTCAGGCGTTATTATTACTCATAACATGTTTTCTAATGTGTTTTTATTATTTATCAACGCAGTCGCGGGCACCAACTAGTCTTTTATAATAATGAGGTCGACAACGCTTTTACAGTTACCTATGTCGTGGCTTGTGTCAATATAGGTGACGGTAACCACTTACCATCATATTGATTGTCTAAACCGTTTTTGTTGTTGGAAGTACTAAGCCGATTGTGCTTTTCTCTTAGAAACTTTAGAAGTAAGACCAGCATTCTTTTTAATGAGGAAATTAGCTTATCCCGAAGTTTTTATTAAGTACTCGCTACAGAATTCTGTTAGGAAAAGAAATGCCTTGGAGACAACTAGTAATCTTGAAACGACACTTTTTAACACAATTAACCTCTAGGAGTAATATTGTCCTGCGAGGAAAATTAAACTCTAGGAGGCAAGCAGTTATACGAGTATCGAAGCAAAAAAAAAATATAGATCACTAAGTTATCTGATCTCACAGATCAGATAACTACATTGCATAAGCGAAAAGCAATTTAATAATATAAAAATAGATAAATGTGGGCCATTTTGTATAAGCATGATACTTTTTTGTATTCCTTAGGAATACGAGAGATCTGTTTTGGTGCCAAAAATATTAATTTACGATATATACTACCATTTGTTTTTTTGTTTTTCATAAAATCGAAAAGTCAAAGTCATTAAAGCATTGTAGGAATATGAGGCAGCGTGATAGTTAAATTAGTGAACAATGTTGGTCTGTTTGGAGAAGGTTCAATAACTACCATAAAAGCAGTGACTTTATAAAATAAATTCAGAGCTGCTTATATTAGCGTCTCTAATGAGCCACTTGTACCGCCACTCGTAATATTTAATAATGAAAAATGGAGACAAGTGATTCATTAAGTCCTAATTTGCGTAAATTCACTGCAATATTTAAAGTCCTTAAAATGATAAATAATTTGTCAAGGTAAAATAATTAGTTTAGCAGGGCGTCACAAAATGACTGGCGTGTAGCAACTGCGTGGCAGTAACGGCCCGTAGTAGCCAAGGTGCAAACGCTTCGTTGCGTATTTCAGAAACGAAGAGAGAACGCCAATAGAAAACTTTGTGATTGGCCAAAGTTTTTTTACGTTACAACAACCAATCACCAAGCTTTCTCTTAGCGTTCCCTCTTCGTTTACGAAGTACACAACGAAGCGTTTGCATCTATTGCGAATAGCTACGATATGGTTACGAGTACGACAATCTACGGTGAAATATGCTCGTGTAGTCATCTACGAGTATACTACTTACTAACAAATAAAATTGAAGTGTCTGTTGGTTATGTCAAAATAACTGCTTTTTACTCAGTTTTTACTAAATTATATAAGCTACTTACAAATATTAAAAAAAATGGTTTGTTTGTTCCGGCTAATCTCCGAAACGCCAGGGCCGATTTTGACATGCCTCACTGGCAGATTGCTGAAGTTATTAGTTACTAATTGGACTACTTTTACTTTAGAAAAAAGCAAAGATTCACATATACTCGTAGAACCGCGCACGCATGGGCTCAGCTAGTTACAAATAAGACTTATATTTTATTAAATTTTCCACTTTAAAGTTTTTGCACAAAGCTCCCACTTAATAACTTGAATTCACTTTTAAAAGTGTATGGAAAAGTAATGCGCGTTTTCAATTTTGAAACGAATTTACATATAAAACAAATTGGAATCAACGGCCGATTACGAAGTATAGGTACTTATGTTATAATATCGAGTGTACTTAGTATATAAATCCCTGTTTGAAGCTCATGTGTCGGCATGTGATTTCACTTATTAGCATGGAAATTGCGTAAATACATCGAGCCTACTTGTTGCGTTTTCATTAATTTATTTAAATTTATTATTTCCTTGTTCGCGTTCATTATGAGAACATCAATCTCAAATCCTCCATCTTGATACTCGTAGCTTCCAGTAAATGTGACAGATGTTTAATCTACTCAGTGAAAGTCTTGGAAAATATGAGAATCTCATTATGTTATCTATAAGAATAACTAAAGTTTAAATGTAATTCCGAAACGAGGCCTATTATAAACTTCTATTTTTTCTGCATTCAAACACAATACGGCTGTTTGTTCGTCAGTTATTCTCAAAAACAGCTGAACCGATTTCTAAGCGACATTCACAGGTAAATCAAAACATAGGGGCTACTTTTTATCCTGGAACCATTGAGGAGTCTCAATATATTGCTTGGTAATCTTGATATTATTCAATTATTGTCGTTGAATTAGAACTTTCCATCTTGTGTCACGAATGATGTTTTCAGTCTTCTATAGACCAAAATTCCCGCGACAGTTACCACTCCGAAAAATAAAAAAAATCAGTATACGGTATGTGTACACGATTTATTGGGCACCGGTAATTATTGTTTAAAAACTATAACGTTATTGAAATCACTCGATTGTGGCACTCTTGCATGTTTCCATTAACTCGGTAAATGAGATTCTGTTTAATAATTATGAAAATGACTTAGATGTCCGTGATTCGGGCACAACGGTGTCCACGAGGCCATTGTTGAATATCAGTGGAGCGGAAATAGTGGCCGTGGGACGTTTAGCCATTATTTTCGATATTGGCAACACCGGCTTTCTATGACAACGATGTTCACTTCATTTGTTGACCACTCTCATGTAAAATCATTTCAGATTCTCACAGTCTGCGAGGTTTCATACAATACGCTTTCGCACTATTTAATTCACAATATTTCATATTTTCTTCATAAATAATTCCTATCATGAAATCCTTACATATGAATTTTATTAGCTTAGCTAATAAAATTTAGCTCAAGATTATCTATTGTGTAGAAATTATATGTTCTAAAAAAAGGTAAGTGGCAAATATATTAAGTGCCTCTATAATAGGCAAACATGGCAACTTAACTTTCAACTTAATTTTCATTTAGATTCGATTGAAAAATAGCTTAGGTAAAAATATATTTTCTACTCAGCCTATGGCTTCAGTGCTATATGTGTGGCTTTCAGTGTACCTTTATTTTTCTCTTTGTTCTTTGTAATCCTATTGTACTTTGTTAATCCCTATAAAATGTATATTTTCAACTGTTGTGGCAGTTGAGTTAACGGCGGTTACGGGCTCCTGCTGTCCTTTATGGCCATCATAAATCGCGAATGGCATTCTGTTACCATCAGCCAATGTTCCGCAATATTTCATTCCCTGTGCCTTGTAAATAATGTGAAGGCTATTACGGATATTACTCTAAGATGTTTTGAAAATAATTTAATTTATACTGCCTCTCAAGAAGTGAGTAAAATATACTCGTAGGTAAGTACACACTTGTACCTGAAAACAGATCGCGAATAAAAGTATCCTCCCGGCGTCGCACGTTTGCAACATTACTCCATCGGCACGTATAGACAACCACATATTTTATCTTCTACAACCAAACCTTATATTGTGTGAATTATATTTTATTTGTTTATAAACAGAAAAATCAAACTGCTTTAACGTACTGGGCATTAAAATTAAATAAATGCTGACTGTTGTGTGATTGAATAAATACATGGAAATAATGGTATGTGCGATGAATGGATAAGGGATGCCAGAGCCCATTCCTTCCCCTATCCTCTCACTAATTACTTTTCCTTAATTCTAGTATGATCGACAGTGACTGCGTTGAGTCACTGGTCAAATCGTCAATATCATTGGCCTATGTGAATCCCTTAAATAAAAACAATATACTCCTGAAATGTGCGTCTCATGAACGATTTGATTGATCAGCAGATAGAAGCTCACGTTAAAGCTGTCTTTATCCTTGTTGAACCTGCACAGAAACGAAGGGATTTTGGTCGCAATTGTGATTTGTGTCATAAAGTGATTTTTTCACGATTACTTCAAGCGAAAAATAACTCGCATAAGAGTGATGATGAATCTTTGATTTTTTCATTGTATTTCATAGTTCAATTTCATAATTTAATCTCCAATATAAATATACTTAACAAAGAAAGTTGAAATGAAAACACAATTATAACAAAGTATAAGATTTGTTACAAGATTTTGTTAGAGCAATGTTTGTTGTTTGGAAGTGAAGCGACGCGCTCAGTTGACTGTTTGGCCAGTTACGAGTATCACAAAGCGAAAGTTCCCTTAGTCATGCACCCGAATCTAACAAGTTTCCCTCCTGTTAGCGAACTCCGTTTTCGTCATGCTGAACCAGGCCAATTGAAACCGGAGCGAGTTAATGAAATTAGCGCATGAAAAAGAAGTGCCGCCAAGTGGCGACATGACAACCGACAAATTGCGCGCAGTTGACGTTCATTTGCCGCGCGACGTCCCCTGTCGCCTGTCCCCTGTCGCTTCTCGACACTCAAAGCGACAAATGGACAAAAAATGCGATCCCTTTTCACAAATCCCTCCTCTCCTTATAAAGAACACAGAAACAATAAAGCGTGCCCCGGGATTAGTTTCAGAGCTTTTTGCGGGCGTTGTTTACGCCGCTTTTCATTCCCGCTCCGCGATACTAGTGTGACTACAATCAAATATTGAATTAAATGGAAAGATATATGAGCCCCGCGTCTCAGTTTTTCTTTGTCTAGTAAGAGGCCGGAATGGGATCCGGATTGATAAACGATATCTGCTAAGAGGCGGCTTATTGGAGGAGGCATCACTCATCGCGTCGCCCCCTCTACATCAGACCTCTATTGTTTCTGTCGCGTTCGTCTCCCGAAGCTTTCGGCTGGTAAATTTGTTATTCGCACCTTTTACCGTGTTTCATTAATGCCGACTGAAGCCTGAAAACTCTTTGATGTTCGCGACGGCACGCGGTTTCGCACGCTCAGTTAACCCGCAATAAAAATATCGCCTTAATATTGGTACTCGGCTGCTTAGAAATGAGTTTTTTTTCCCTTATATTTTCTTAAACGAACCCCTTTCCTTGCAAAAAGCGAGGGGTGTTTTGGTAAAATTATTCGTACTGAAACTTATTCGGTTAACAAGATTAAGTACAAGGATGAAATTTACCAACACACGGTTCACTAATGATTATTGCTGGCTTCGTATATCGCACAATTTGCAAGTTCCTGCCGCGAGCCTTCCGGAAGATTGACGACGCAGATTATTCTACATTAACTTACAAACGTACACGCATCCGGATTTGGACCAAGTCGGAACGAGTGTGTCAATAAATCACCTCCGTCTGAATCTTTGTCGCCACGAGATCAAATCTTCTTACCGTTGAACGAATGACTTAAATATTGAGACCTTCACGAGAAGAGAAATGAGAAAAAAAGCCCCTCGCGTTATACATCATACTAATATCGAGCGATAAGGAGGAAATTCATATTGGACACCATGGCGCACATATTGACGCTTCGACACACACACGCACCGCCCAGTTTATATTCACATTTCAATGAAATCGACTCTCACAATACATTTATGGTTCTTTCAGTAAGACTCACAGCACCTAGTAATGAAGATCGATCCGCACAATCGTGGCTGAAAAAGACGTTTTTCATTCACTTCATCGGAGCTGAGATTTGGCCATCATCTAGTCTCGATTTATATTGATTTACTAAAACATTCCATAAGTTTTCCATGGACAAAATGACTTATTATTCATAATATTATCATAGTTAGGATAACGAACATTGTTGTATGAATTATTTTTACAAGAAGAATCCTTTTTTTTTAACAGAACTCATATTAAAAATAGCAAAGAAATGTTATTTTTAAAATTCTCTGTCCATTATTAATTAAGATCTTCCTTTCAAATACAAAAGTTTTAATTGTGCGGACTTCATCTCTTGTTCTAACGTAAGCCGTTAGTAATAGTAGGTATTTTTAGAAGTGCTGAAATTAATTATTGCAGATTTAGCTGAAATTAATGGCCTACACGAATGATACAATGAAAACATTAAGTACCTACATTTGTAAACATATTCAAGAGAGTAGTAAAACAGAAATTATATCCTACAGGAGATAACTCGCATAATGATTATTTGATCGCTGATTAATTGTTTATTGTATAACTTACTTGTACTTATAGCAAATTGATATTGAATAGAGCAACTATATGGTTTCTTGACACTTTTTCCTTGTAGTAGGTATCATTCCGAATTGGTGGTAAACGCGAAAATAATTGACTATTATATGACACTGAAATTCAGTTCTATTCAATAAAAAAATATTGTTATCTCTTATTTTTTTTATATAAATAAGTATAAAATATAATATAATTTAATTCACATCAACCAACGAGGGTTCATAATACTCGTAATAATAAATAAATAAACATTTAAAAATAACATAATAAAATAAAATATGTACAAATAAATAAAAAAATAATAATATAACTATCTTCTTCTAATATATAAAATTCTCGTGTCACAGTGTTAGTTGCCATACTTCTCCGAAACAGCTTTTAACCGATTTTTATGAAATTTTATATGTACACTTCTTAGATCTGAGAATAGGTTTTTATCTATTTTTTATATGCGGGCGAAGTCTCGAGCAGCAGCTAGTAATTTTATAAAAATAGTAACCAAAATACTGTCTGTCATCTAAAGTATATGCTGAACCATTTTTGACATTTTTGTCACATCGAGATCGGTCAGAAAGGCAGAAAGGTGGCGGTGGAGTAAGAGGGGAAAAAATCGCAAGACAATTAAAATGACGAAGGTACGTCGATAAAATAACCGCGTCCGAAGCGAATTCAAATGTATTCCTTTGTTGTAGCGTCGCCAACAAAGGCGAGCGTCGCCAACAAAGAAACGGCTACAATAAAAATCTCATTGGCACCGGCTTAGGGCGGAGAGATTTATGAATTGTGACGATACGGGCTCCTTCCCTTTCCCCCTACTACACCTTACCTTACCTTACCTACATACTCTTATAAAGACACTGCGTCACTGCGTCTTCGTCACCGCCACTACTGTTTTAGCATATTTCAATATATGTATGAAGTTATTATGGAAAACTCAACTCACTGCGATCCTATTAAACAACTTTTACCGTACCACACTTTTTTGTGGAATTTCGTTAACGGGCAGACGAAAAAGCGAGCCCACAAAAGACAGAAACTTTCTTCGTGTTGTATTAAAATATGTAAGTCCAAACAATATGTGATTTTGTCAAATAATTTAATATTCGTATGCAGGAACGGGTTCGAGTTGATATCGTGAATGCCAAACCACAGATCGCTGATTGATTCGGTTCATTGGGACTCCCGTTTACTGTTCGCATAATAAATACTTATTCTACGAGTACATCCAAATGCAGTAGATATATGATGAAATAATTGCTTTACAATTTCTATTTGTATATTAAATATAATTTCTACTGCTCGATCGAATACCGAGTTTGTTTTGTTGAGCAAGAACTGAGCTGCCGACATGGTCTTCCAAGCAAAAGGAAGCTAGCTACTAGGAAATTATATTCATATAAATAAAATAGTGATGGATATTTGTAACTATTTTTGTTCTTTAATGAACTATTCAAATTTAATGAGATTTAGAAAAGACAATGTCTGTCTGTATATGTGTGTAATAAAGTACAATAATTGATTATAAGTTGATACAGAAAAAGAAATGGAATATTGAGCAAAAAATAAGTGTGAGAAAAAATGTGGGAATTAATAAGTATTTGTTTGCATTTGGCAAGCGATACTAGGTGAGTGAGAGTATTTGAAAGTCCGCAAAAAACACATCAATCACCGATAGGTAACGATTTGGGGTGATTCATGGCAGGAGATGGTTTTCTGGCAAAGTAATGGTGTAATAATGTTCAAGGTATTTGTTTGAGCCCAAGTTGAGTTGGCCGTAACATGTTGCAGTGAACGCTTTGTAACGTCGTTCGACCGTTCGCTAAATTGTTTGGCACATTGTTCATTTGTCACCAATTGCTTCCAATTATCGACTAACCACAACGATACGTGTCATGCCTATTGTAACGAAATTACATCTATAGCTCACTGAGTTGACGCCCGTATTTTCTCGCTTCCATTTCAATTTTGCTTTAAATAAATACTCGTATAAAGTATTGCAGACAGACAGAACAACGCTACAAAATGATCAAGGTTTAGATGGTGCAATGGGTTCTGTAAGGAAGTTTTTACTGCTTCCAAACGAACTGCTCAATTTATGAATGTCTAACGTAATATCCTATGTTATGATCAAAACTTGTTTGTCCTTTCGTCACTATTGCAATCAATGCACAGCTCATTCGGGAATAATGCTGGACACTAATAAGGGTCCAGCGACATTGGGGTAAAAACCCAGGATAAATTGATAATCAGAACATTTAAATGAATTCAATGAAATGAGTCCTGAACCTACAACGCCTGAAACTGCTGGCGAATTCGGCTTCACTAATGTCGAAAGTCATTAAACAGCTCACAGATAATTAGATAAATATGTCATAAAAACACTCGCAATATCAAGTTTAACGTCTCCGCGTTAATTAAATATCTCTAGGAACGGGAAATTTTAATAAAGGGAGGTTATAAAGGTTAAAGAGTACTCACACCAGACACCGGATGTGGGCATGCGGAGTTATGCCTTAGAGAATGTGATACGTCTCAAGTGTTACGTAGATGACGCAACGAAATTTTCAAGAATTGATGAATTATTGCCGGTTAGGGAGGCGTCTTATGGTTTCAACACGGGAATGACTTGACAGACATTGTCTTATCTGGAATTGCAAGCTGCTAGCAGCAGAAAAGGAAATTATAAAGCGGAGTGATGATCTATGTCTAGAAAGTAAATGTGACTGGTGGTTAGTCCCCTAGAAAGGGAAGCAAAATTAGAGGTGCGTTGCCTATTCTGCCTACCCTTACTGTTGAGTCTAGACCAATTTGTAGTTCATGATCATCATCATCCTCAACCTAGGGGCGCCACCACACTCGATCTACTTCCACCCGCTCTGTTAATATCATCGGTCCAGCGTGCTCTCCATTCTAAGACTCGTATATGGCAACACCACCCATTACACAACATGCCTCGTAAATTCCCACTTCAGCTGAACTATTTTTTGGGCAACGACGACAACTTTTGATATCAAAATTTGTATTGCGCAAAATTGTCAAATTAGGGGATAGGCAACGAAAATTTATCGAATGTTGCCCAACAAAAATGTTATTATTCTTACTCAGTTGCACGATTTTCACAAAGTAAATATATTAATATTTTCGCCAGTTATTGGCTTGTCGATTTTGTCAAAATTCATTTCCAAGGTTTGTTTACGCCACGCGATTAGTACTCAGGTGTTTGAATTACCCCCACTGCACCCCGGAGCACTCGTTCGCGAGACCACGTTTTCAAATTACACCGATTGTCGTAGTCACGTATTGTATGAGCGTCGGCGAACTCATCGGTAACACATATCTCTTATGCAGGTGTGTGTCCTGAATTCCCGAATTTGATTTTCATTTGGAAACAAGACTTTGTGCTCAATTACCGACCATCATGTACAAGGCAGGGCTCCACAGCCTTTTCTGTGGACCTTTTGCGAGGGTCGCCGTCGATCGGAGCTCGACGAAACTCCCGAGTAGATCTTTTACGATCCCACTCTCCCTTTGATCGTGAAAGCGAAATCCGTGTTTCAATATTGTCTCGCGGCATGTGCGGAATGTCGCCAAATCATTTGGGAAAATAACACAAATCATATTAGCGATGAGTTATGACGAAAATCAGGTTACATCGAGCTTTATTAACATAGAAGAATCCCTACGAAAGATAGCTGCACACTGCTGAGTAGCTTTTTAATATTTTAATTAAGTAGAAGAGGTTTATTAAACGAGTGCTAAAGTGAGTTCCTTTCGAGTAATGGTGCTCTCGTATTGATTTCAGATTTTGGGTAACCCCGGGGCAGTTCATTTGCATTTTCTCAAACATCTTCTACAGAATTCGCATCGACTGAACATGACGATAGCTAATAATACTTCAATATATCATCGCCTATTGACAGACGAAGAACAATTGTTGTTTGTCTGAGATAATTTTATTTGTTTTGATTTTTTCATAACTTGAATAATTCGCGATTCATTTTAAGAGTAGGTATAAGATTTTTTTGTGAATATTGTATATACTTGTAAGGTATATACAATATTCAGACACGCGTGTTGTGAGCTTAAAAAACCGTGGGTTTATTGTAGAAAATAATAATTTAATTCTATACCAAAATGTAGCTAATTTAATTTGAATACATAATAATAACATTTTATTTAAAATAAATCTTATCCACCGGCACAGAATACTAATTTGAAAACTATATTTGTTAAAATAACAAAACACTTAATTTTAATAAGAAGAAAATTTATAATAATTTTATATTTTGTCAATCCAATTTTGTACCATTTGTTTACACATTTTGTTCATTTTGTCCAGAAATTTACAAATTTCCTAAGCTACCTATCCAAGTTGGCTTTGCTGACAAATATTTTGAAAGGATTATAGTATTTCTTTCGTTTCGTGTTTATTTTTGATAATGTAAAACTTGCTCCTCTCATCAATGAATTCAATGTCAGTCAGGACATTCATTGGACACAAACATTTTAGTATTAGCCGCATTAAATGTTACGTTTAAAATGTATTAATTAATGATAGAGGCCAGTTTAATGCAAAATAATCTATGCAATATATTATATTAGCTGCTGCCCGCGACTTCGCCCGCGTATCTTTGTAAATTATATATTAAAACCTTCCTCGAGAACCACGTTCTATCCATTAGTGAAAACAGCATGAAAATCAGTGCAGTAGTTTTTGACTTTATCGCGAACAGACACACAGACAGACGTTAAAAAAAAAGGCTACAGCCTACTCAGCCTTCTGGTAAATCCGGCACTGATTGTTATCAAGTTTTCAATATATCTGTGAGCCGAGAATAAAGAGAGAAACAAAAAATGTACAAATATTTGTTTTAGCAACTCGTTAAAGAGAAACAGACGTACCGATGTATGCCTGTTCATATACAGGGCGTCGAAAAAATATATCTCAAGCTTGATAGACTATTTTATACATTTTTTATATATCATTTCTTGAACAAAATCTTCTGAATTTGGTTCCGTTCAAAAAAAAAATGTTATAGAAAAAAAACTAAAACATTCAAGTTTTATCAGAAAAACTCTCGACACAAAAATCATCAAAAAGTAAAAACTTAGTTACGAATAAGGCATAATCCTTTTGAGGCATAATCTTATAATGGACGTCTAATTAACTTCAATTAATTCTATCAAATCCGATGTCATTAGATAAGACCGAACCTCGAGGGACATCATCTTAAAAAAGGGGAAATTATTGTTACACTAATGTTTCTTTGTTTTTTTATAATTTTATCAAGGGCAAATCACCTCACGAAATCATCTTCGTTAAGAATCTGTTGACTTGAACATCTTCACACGTGTTTCTATTTGAGACTGGGTTTTAAATATGTGGTCGTTAAAAATGTATTTTTTTACTTTTTACTTGTATGTAGAGATTAAAAAGAGTAACGCCATATGTGTTTTGGTTTCAAGTGCGCTGCCGATATTCATACATTAAGATATAAGATGAAAATTCTATAGGAGGGAATGGCGGTAGAAACTTCTTACACATTACAGAAGTCTACTATAAAATAATACTACTATAAATGGGTCTTAAACTTTACAGTGCTCGTTGAGTATATCGTCAGGCTTCCTTTATAATTTATTGATATATGATGTTCAGAATTACAGTACTATTGAGACAAAACAAGTTGACACAATGCGGCGTATAGCCAGTTACAGGTTATTTTTAATATAAATAAATAACTGCAATACAAATACTAGACAATAAGAAGTTACATAGTTACATAATAAAATTAAACAGAGAGTTTGTAATTATAACTTTACTAAAAGCGTTTGTTTGCTTACATGCTCCACTGCGAGTTTCGGTTATTATGATTATTTTATAGCAGTAAATAGAGATTTTCTTTGATATTTGTGCTGAAGATGCCGCAAACGGTAGAAGTGACACAGTTGTGTTTAAATTTAAAAACAGCACAGAAGTTTGTCCGCATTCTGAGACAGCCTGTGTACACTCAGAGGCGACTAACTTTTCCCAAGTCAGTCGGAGGTTCTGAACTTTACAAAGGAAAGGACCGTCCGGTTAGGGGTGAGCCCCGCTTAGGGTTAGGGCCGCCTAACCCCCGCCATCGCCACTCCGCCCACTGCGGTGTGATGTTATTTGTTTCTTGTACTTTTATCATGTTTAGATTGTTCATCCAAATAAAGGTCTCGCTATTTTCAACTTTTCCCCACAAGTAATGGAATGCGAATTGTAAATACTGCTTCGCATTCGTTACTGCGGTCCGATTAGAGTGGGGAGTGAAGTATCCCTTAATGAAAAAATGTTGAGCACAATCAGTCCCCGCGTTCCATTAATCATTCAAAAACATAAGGGATTTTCCGAGTCTGACTCGAATTCCAAAATGAAATTTAAGTATTGCAGGTTTTAAAATAACAATTATTCATCTTCGTGTATAGAATTATGCATGTAAAATTTTGTCCTATATGCGTACACATTGTCATATTAATTGCTGTTTATATTTTGTTTGAAATGTGAAATTCATAATATACTAGGTGGCGCCCGCGACTTCGTCCGCGTTGAAAAATAAAAAAGTAGCCTATCCTGTGTCCTGTACGTCTAAAAGTTTATCTACCAAGTTTCATGAAAATCAGTTAATTCGTTTAAAGAGTTATGGAATAACATACATACACTTACAGATTTATTATTAGTATTGATGATTGATTGATGATAAACATATCTTCTTTTTCTTAAGGTTTCGCTTCTCTAGGAAGGTTGACGAGCATGAAGGCTATCTTAACCTCGGAAATTGCTGCATGAAAGGCGGAGCGAGTGCTCATAAAAAACCTTCTTTTACATTTTTCAACCACGATATCTTTCTCCTTTTAAAAACTTTTATAGATCGGCAAACACAACGAACTAAAATAAATATCATCGCTTCGTAAAACTGTTTACTCATATACGAGGAACAAACCGGAAGAAAGAACTACCTTCATAGTAGCTCATTTTAAATAAATCTTCTAATAACAAAAACTATTCCAAGTTTCCGCATTTTTGCCAGGCAATTGTAGACCTTAGTACACATAAAAAAAAAAATATTTTGAATGTAGTTGTAAATAGTGGTACTTAATTCCCATCCCATCAAATTGTAGATTCTATTTTCGAAGAATATCATAGATCGCGAAGCAGTCTCTTATGAAAACTATTTTCATTAGGAAATGTTCGAGATTCGAATCGGTCGAGTCCTTTTCAAACTTAATAAACTCATTAATTTATTCACAGCTTTGCATTTAATCAGAACAGTTTTCAGAATAGAACGAAAAGTTATCTATAGATTGGCCCTCAGCTAAAGTAAGCACGTAGGTACTATTTAAGCTCAACGAAGGGGCCAATGGAAAATTTGATGTTATGAGAATATGCAATGAACGTTTCATTGTTCTCATCTATATTTGGCAGTGCAAAGCTAACAACTCAAGCTAAACACGATAATACGTCTAGTACAATTCAATACTTTTTTATTTAGGGCAGACGAGGTGAAGACGCATTCATTTATCACTGTCTCATTTTTAAGTTTGCGTTATTATTTAACTAGCTGGCGCCCGCGACTTCGTCCGTGTTGAAAAAGAAAAAAAAGTAGCCTATCCTGTGTCCCGTACGTCTAAATGTTTATCTACCAAGTTTCATGAAAATCAGTAGATTCGTTTAAGAGTTATGGAGGAACTTACATACAGAAAAAAATTCTAAAAATGGTCAATTTAGTTTCAGTATCATGTATAGAGCTTATAAAAACGATATCTCTGAAAACAAAGTAACTTACTCCATGACCAACCCTTACAGATTTATTATTTGTATTGATGAGAAGCCCGGCAATTAGGCTGACGCAAGTGTACTGCTAACTCCGAAGATGTAATTGTTAGTGTCAGGGGGTGATGTTTACAGAGAGAGGCGCGGGGTCGTCGTTCGCGGCTTTGACGTGTTTGATGCTAATTTTGTCAGCTTAGCATTATTTGTGCCACTTGTTCACTTACCAAGCTGTTCCCAGGTTCACATTTCCCAATTTGTGTTAAGAATGTAAAGAATAATGGAAGAATAAGAAGTAGAATATTGGTTGTAAATATTTTACTGCAATGTACAAAAACGTACAAGAATTTGCTAATAAAATAAGCGAATTTCGTATTTATTAGTTTCTAAAATACCAACATCCATTCTGTATATGTTAACGTGGATAAAAGGTTTTTTTAATAACTACTAGCGACCCGCTTCCGGCTTCACGTGGATGCATTTTTTTCTGCAAATCAATCTTTATATATATATTTATTCTGTGCGTGTGTATGTCACTGAACTCCTCCTAAACGGCTGGACCGATTTTAATTCTGTCTTCACTTATGGATAGAGGGATAATCAGTTTTGTATGTAAAAAAATTGGTCGCAGACGAAGTCGCGGGCACCCACTAGTATACATATAAAAACCTTCCCTGTTTTGTCCTTGTAAAAGAGCGTTAATTCTTTCCATTAGTGAAAACCGATTTCGAGATCATCGGGAACATACATAAAGCCGCAGTACTTCGTTTTATAATATGTTAGGATATACGTATCTATTGTACTAGTGAACTAGTGTACAATACGCACGTTGTTTCGTTATTATGTGATTCTAAATATGCACCAGTATGAGTTCCCGCCATACAGATGACTGGTTAACTGTGAAAAGGGTGAAATGGCCGAGCAATGGAGTAAAACCACAATAAAAGCTGCCGAGAGCTTTTCCGTGCAGCGCGGGGAAACAAGGCCGCACAAAGAGCTTTGAGCGGGTATTGTGTCAATAATGATAAATTCAACGTTTGCGGACTAATCCGTCGCGACGGGAATTCTCACAAAACCTGTTACTTAATCATTTTTGAGACCAATTTGCGGGAGGCGTGCGCCCGATTCATAAGCTCCGGGCGTCATCCATTATTGAGCGTTGACAAAGAGCGTGCGTTTCGGTGGAGCCATTCATTGCAAAATTGCTCAATAGTGGCGCATTCATCAACTCTTCAAACACTGCTGTTCCGAACCGCCAACTATTGTTCATGCATGTCATTATCGTGTCACCGAATACGGCCAAACTTATGTCGCAGCAAATTTACATTTTATATCATTCGTTCGAGTTGTAGGTTTGAATCTCGATGCAATTTAGTCCTTTGAAACAATGATCACTCGCTACTACAGTTCTCTGGCTTCCCCGAAGCTCCGGGGAGTGGAATGTAGTGTACACAGGCTGACATAAACACAGACATGTCAATAATTCGTTTTGACAACATCTCAAAACTTGGAGCTGAATATGCAGACCAGCGGTCGACCACTCTGCAAAGCTTACATGTATCGGGTATTACTCGGAAAGGTTTTCATATTTATGCAAATTTTTGAATACATGGAAAGCAATATTCATATCCATTTGTCGGCGGTCATAACGTAGTAGACGCAAAATCGGATCGCCCCCGGGGCGTAATATATTTCACGTTTTATACATAATATTAGACCGCTTCGTTCCATTTGGATATCATTTAGTAAAAGGCGTTTGGGGTTCATAATTTACTTTGGAGACAATAAAAGCAGGTCGTAAAAGAGCGGAGTCGAAGGCGTAAACATCACTTACGTGGCATTTAGTGGAGGAGCAATAAGTTCAAGTGGTTACTCGCAATTTATTGGGTTCAGAGCGGAGGCACCCCCGCATCTTCTAATACTTCTATATCTAATGGTCATCCGCATACCGAGCGCACGGGACGTCGACCTCGGGGACAAATCTGTTACAATATAATCGACGACACCATAAAGTGAGCTCCAATTTATGAGGGATTCTCATCGCTCCGGATTCGAGACAACAGGACAACAGGGTGAAACCGAAACGCTTTCTTAAAACAAAACACTATTCACTTTTGTTACAAAATTTGCCTCTTATTGGGGATTACGCTCAGCACACTACGAATGATCTTGTACATGAGTAAATTATGCCCCCACTGGTGTTGCACCAGACAACAATTAAACGAAGGAGTCATTAGGTGTGTGTTGCAACAAATATAATCATTTTAGAATAACTACAAAACAAAAACAAAATACAATAATTTTGTTATTTTTGAACAATGAATTTCTCAAGCGGATTTCAGTCACCACTTGGGCGACACCAGTTGTGACCTTGGTGAAACCCTGCCAAAGACACCCACAGATTTAGTTCAATTAAAATGTATGAGTAAACGCGCATTCCGGCAGCCATTGAATGGCATGATGTCACTGTTTTAGACGAGAAAGGGCAAAAATGTGTAACGGCATCGCGGAAGCCTTGTAAGGCGAACGCGGCACTCGTTCGCTTAATAGCCGATTGTTGCTTGTTTGTACAGAGAGTGATGTCAGTTGTCATGTCACAGGCCAATACTGAAGATGTTTTAGAATAGCCACGGCAATACGCCGATACCTACACTATCTCATCTTGGAATGTGTTTATCCGTAATCCGTTGCGGATAGAGGGTTAATTCGATGTAATCTGCCGATTTGCACGGCGCTCCGCTTCGCGCCGCCTCGTCTCGTCTGTCTAATCGACTTGTATGCCGACGCGGAATTAGTTTACTTGTTCAATTTTGTCAGTGCGATTGCACTCTACCATAAGCACGTAAGATGGGTACAATGGTCGCCCAAGTGGGGCGTCATTACCAACTGGGTTAACGGCCCATTAGAACCATACAATCAAATAAATTGGTATCGACATTATTCAATAATAATAATAATAATTTATTTGTCTCAGAGTGTCAATAATAACTTAGTATTAACCAGGTTAGGTTTCCATCATCGAAATAATATATCTTTGCAAGGTTTCTACGCACATCGCGGAATAAACAATTCGTAAAACAAAAAAGATATAAGTATGTTATGAAATTTAAGAGTGTCAAGCAAGCAATAAGACAAGTGTCTGTTAGAAACATTAAATTTTATTTATATAAAAACTTATTATAAAGTGTGTGTAGTATGTCAACTTGATTGTCTATGAAAAACAATATGAAAATCATATGAAAATAAAAAGATGTCAATACAAGAAAAAATGGCTTTTTATTCATTACAAAATTAAAATTAAAATAAATATATTGAAATATATAATCTCAGTAAGACATTAACATGGTCCTTCGAGCCGGATACTGATATCCCCAGAACACTGCTGTTCTTTAGAAACATCCTGCAAAATTTTAACATCATTGGCTGACCACTTGTGTAAATTAAAGCTGCCCTTAGCTAGCAACTCAATAAGTTATTGTTTTGTATCTATAATTGTTTTAAGGTCATTATGACTGTACAAAATATCATCCACATATGTAGAATGTAGTATTACTGGTGCAGCCAAAGGATATTCATGTTGAAATCTATATAACAACTCATTTAAGCACCTAGTAGCAAGATAAGGTGAGCTTTTTAATCCATATGTAACAGTGTTTAATTGTAAACACTTTATTGATTCATCTGGACTATCTCTCCAGAGAATGTTTTGTAACGACCTTTGATCTTTACAATTAATATATTCCTGAACATACGTTTGATATCAGAAATGAAAAAGTATTTATTTAATCTAAACAGTAACAAAATGTCAAATAAATCTTTTTGGACCACCGGGCCATTTGACATTATGTCATTTAATGATATTTTATTAGACGTTTTCATTGATCCATCAAATACTACACGCAGACGTGTGGATATGGCATTTTCCCTTAAGACCGGGTGATGTGGCATAAAATATACCATATCCTTTGACAAATCATATTTTGTGATATCAAAATAACTAGCATGTCCAAGAGCTATATATTCATGTATGAATTTTTTGTATTCTTGATGTAGTGTCATTCTTTTTAAAACGTTTTTCAAGATTCAAATATCTGTGTAAGGCTAATCCAAAGGAATCACCCAATGTTTTATTTATATCACAGTTAGGTATCTTTAATGGCATAGACACTTCAAATGTATTGTTTATAATTTTAACTGTATCCTTATAATACTGTTCACAGTATTGTTGTTCAGACGTATGCTCAGTGAATATTTCTGGTACAGCCTCCGATTGCCAAAACTTCGTTATGGTGCTGTCTATGTCAGAGCTACACTCTTGACAAAATAAAGAAACAGCAGTATCCTGTAAAGACTGTACAGAGATGTTGCCTGCTATTATATAGCCAAACTGGGTGTGGACCAGACTGGGTTGTGCAGGATCACTAAGTTTATTGTACTCCTCACATTGAGGTAGTAACGCTTGAAAAAGAATATCAGCCGAGAGTAACATATCTATCTCACTAGACATATTAAAAGTATTATCAGCTAATGTTATATTTTTTGGAATATTTATATTAGACAAACTGATATTATTTTGTGGTAATTTAGTAGTAATTTTATCTACCACAAGACAGTTCACATTTACTTTGTATGGATAAATGCAAGAGAAAATGTCAAGTTTTACAGCGTACTGAATATTTTTACCAGTACTTGTAATACCCATTATTTGAGTACTAACCGGTAAAAGAGGTTTTTTCAAACGTTTTGACAATTTACTTGTAATGAAAGAAGATTGACTAGCAGAATCAAGAAGAGCCTTTACAATTAACTCCTTACCATCCTTACACAATACTTTTACTTTGGCGGTTGGTAACAAGACTTGATAATTACTGTTTAATTCTGATAACAAAACAACTCTTCCATCGGAGTTCTCTTTTATACTCTTTTCATTATGTAAAAGTGTATTATGATTCAATTTGCAATGAGCACATTTAAAATGATATCGACATTTTTGTGTATGAAAATTTAAACAAATTTTACAAAGTTTTTTATTTTTTACAAATTGTAATCTTTCATCGACTGGGGCAAGCATAAATTTTGGACATAAAAAAAGTTTATGTAACTTACCACAGTAACCGCATGAATGTGGCCTTGTAACAATATTTGTCACCTTTGGTTTCGCCTCAGCAAATGATGCACAAGTTCTTCGATTTGAGTTTTCCATAGCGAGAGCCCTACTTTCTAAATATTTAATAAATTCTGTAAAAGTAGGTGTACTAGATGTATCTCTTTCTAGACAATATGACCTATTTGTATGTGGATCTAATTTGCGCGATAAAATGCACACTAAGACACTGTCCCATTTGTCGACAGGTTGATCCAGGTTCTTTAGAGCAGCAATATGCTGCTTTGCCTCTGAGACTAAATTTCTTAATGAATACTCATTAGGTTTTGTAATTGGACTTAAGTCTAGTAAATAGGAAATATGTTCGAATACAATTTTGTGTTTGTTATCATATCTTTCTTGCAAAATAGTTAACGCTTCCTTATAACTAGCACCAACTACAGGCATATTTTTAATTAAATCAAAGGCCTCACCTTTCAGAAAACTGCGAAGATATACAAATTTTTGCACATCACTTATGCTGTTATCCTTATGTACTAAGGCTGTAAACAATTCTATGAATGATTTGTATTCCAAATATTTACCATCGAAGGGTGGGATTTGCACACTCGGAAGTTGAAATTTAGATGCGACACTAGCTTTTGTTTCCATGTTTCCAGATTGCGTCTTCTTGACAATTTCAGTGCGTAAGATATCCATATATTTGTAGTATGCACTTTCAACTGGAACTGGATCTTCTTCATCATTTATTTCTATCAAGATGTCGTTGTATTGGTTGAATAAATTGCTCAAATTTTGCTCCTTTAGGGTCAACATTTGTAAAGAAGCACATTGTAGAAATTCTTCTGTTAATGAATTTTTTAGGCGTGTTATGCTTCCCTTGATGTGACCTCTTCTTCTTTTAAGAGCTGTATTGAGTTGTAGATCGGCTTCCATTTTGTATCAAATTTATTCACGGTCACTAAAAAAAATTAATTGCGCACTCTTCGGCGTTTAATGACCATGATAATGGCTTAAATTCGTTTATTCATTAGTCGGCATTTAAGGACCATGTTAATGGCTTAAATTTATTTAATTATTAGTCGGCATTTAAGGACCATGTTAATGGCTTAAATTTATTTAATTATTAGTCGGCATTTAAGGACCATGTTAATCTCTTACTGAGATTATATATTTCAATATATTTATTTTAATTTTAATTTTGTAATGAATAAAAAGCCATTATGATATAAAAACCTTAGGGTTAAAATTTAATATAAATTTAGACTCATTCAAATTTTCTCCTCCGCCGCCGCCTGAGAAAACTGTAAAAACAAAAAGAGAAATCTTAAGCTATATTAGCAAATTTTATGACCCACTTGGTTTAATTGGGCCTATATTTGTAAAGGCTAAGCAAATAATGCAAAAGCTATGGCAATCCAAAACAGATTGGGATTCTATTCCTTCCCCAATTATTGAAAAAGAATGGCAACTTTTTTATAATGATTTATTAAAAATGGCACCTATTATAGTACAAAGATGTGTGTCTAATTGTGATAAACAACAATTTCAATTAATAGGCTTTTCAGATGCCTCAAATGTAGCATACGGCTGCGCCATCTACCTGAGAGTTATAGACAGTCATAGTAATGTTAAAATGTTCCTTCTTTGTGCTAAATCAAGGATAAATTCACTAACAAATAAGCATAATATGTCTATGCCTCGTTTAGAGTTAAATGCAGCATTAATATTAGCAAAATTATCTTTGAAAGTATACCACATTTTAAGTTTAAAACTGTTAATTAATAAAGTATATTTGTTCACTGACTCTCAAGTGGTATTGGCATGGCTAAAAATTAATCCAATTAAGTTAAATACATATGTTGCCAATAGGGTAAAGGCGATAAATGAATATGCTAAAAATTTTAACTGGTTGTATGTAAGTACAAATTTAAATCCTGCGGATTGCTTAAGCAGAGGGGTGAGTCCTTCAGAGTTGTATAATCACAAGCTGTGGTGGTATGGACCCCCAGTTATGTCAAACATTGATTATACCTTTAATGATAATTGTAATATTGAAATACTTACAAATTTACCTGAGATAAAAAGCTCAGTGTCAAACAGGCAGGTGTGTGCAGTATCACAGAGTTACAATAATGGATTTTTAGATTCATTTTTATGTAATTACTCTTGCATAAATAAGGCACAACGTGTACTTGCTTACATATTAAGATTCTGCAATAATATAAAGCCCAACTCTGACAAAATAAAACATAATTTTATTTCATTTGCAGAGTCAAGTAAGGCTTTACATTTAATTATAAAACATGAACAATATAAATATTTTCAAAAGGAAATACATTCAATAAAAAATACAGGACAAGTACAGTCTCACCTAAAGGCACTGAACCCATTTGTGGATAAAAATGGTCTTCTTAGAGTAGGTGGTAGGCTGCAAAATGCTGCTTTGTCTTATGAACAAAAGCATCAAATAATTTTACCAAAAGAGTCAAGAATTACTCATTTAATTATAAAGTATGAGCATATAAAATTGCTTCATGCCAGTCAAAAACTTGTACTCTGTAATTTAAATCAACGCTATTGGATAGTCAATGGTTTGCGTTTGGTTAAAAACATAATACATAAATGTTTAACGTGTTTCCGTTTTAAGGCTGATACAGCAAAACAATTAATGGGATCTTTACCTGCGAATAGAGTTACTGCTAGCCGACCATTCCAGAAAGTCGGAATGGACTTCGCTGGTCCGTTTTCAGTCAAGCAATCTCGTGCCCGAGGTGTTCTTATAACCAAGGGTCATATTGCATTGTATGTGTGCTTTGTAACTAAGGCAATACATTTAGAATTAGTATCCGATCTTTCTACGAACACTTTCCTTGCAAGCTTTAAAAGATTTATAGCTAGACGTAACGTTCCAACTGAAGTCTATTGTGACAATGCTAGCAATTATAAAGGGGCAAAGAATCAATTAACAGAAATATATAAATTAAATAATTGTAAATTACATCAGACGCAGGTACAGAGTGCAGCTTCTAAAATGGGTATAAACTTTCATTTCATTCCCAGCTACTCTCCAACATTCGGTGGATTGTGGGAAGCTGCTGTAAAAAGTGTTAAATACCATTTAAAGAGAGTGTTAGGTAGTCATATATTTACCTATGAACAGCTGTACACTGTGCTTGTGCAAATAGAAGGAGTGTTAAATTCACGACCCTTGTTACCAATGTCTTCAGATATTAATGATGTTTCATTTCTCACTCCTGGACATTTTCTAACAGGAGCACCTTTAACATGTTTGCCAGAACAAAATCTTGCAGATTTACCAGACAATAGACTTAAATTCTGGGAAAAATGTACAGCTATAAAGCATCAATTTTGGAAATATTGGTCAAAACATTATTTAAATATTTTACAAAACCGTCCTAAGTGGAAAGATAGCTTACCTAATATAAAGGTTGGAGACCTTGTTATCTTAAAAGAGATAGACACACCTCCCATGACTTGGCCAATGGCTAGAGTCACAAAAATTTTCCCTGGCGACGATGGTAAGGTCAGAGCCATGGAAGTCAAAAAGGCAAACGGAAGGTGTCATAAAACTTCTATAACAAAGGTATGCATTCTACCTTTAGAGTAACTATGTTAGTGTATTCTTGTAGGTCGCTGAACGCGTGCCTCAACTATAATTCAACTATTATATGACAATATAATATTATGTAAGTAGTTGAATCGATACCAAGAGAATTTAGGTATTATATAAGTTTTAATAATTAAGTTACTTTAAAAAGTTAGTTTTAGACTAATATAATTTTATGTGTACTACCTATATAAATAATAGTTACAAATTAAATTAAGAAGGTTACTTTTTAGTTTTCTATTTGTAAAAACCTGACAACTATAAAAGAAATTAAGTACCTATGTACCTATAAACAAGTTATTTTCAAAACAACATAGCGATCTACGGATTTATAATTATAAAATTTGTTTTAAGATATATTTCAATACAGTCCACTTATCCTTAACTTGAAAGTTATTCCTTTTGTGTTGTCGGGAGTATGTTAGAAACATTAAATTTTATTTATATAAAAACTTATTATAAAGTGTGTGTAGTATGTCAACTTGATTGTCTATGAAAAACAATATGAAAATCATATGAAAATAAAAAGATGTCAATACAAGAAAAAATGGCTTTTTATTCATTACAAAATTAAAATTAAAATAAATATATTGAAATATATAATCTCAGTAAGACATTAACAGTGTCAATAAGACATAATAGTAAGTCAAGTATGTAGATTAGCAGAGTCATTATATTGGCTAAAAATGCGCATTATTCCACAATTTATCACTTCTGAAGTTCTTGAGAAACTGAGTTTCTTGATAGTGTAAGTGATACACAGTAGTGTTTGCCTGATATCGATTTCTCCCTTTGACGTTTTTATGCACAAATAACAATGACGTTGAAGTAATAGGAGCGAATCGGAGCAACACGTGCTGTAGCAATTTTTAATCCAATAATTGAGTAGAAAATAATAAGCTAAAAGAATAAAAATTTTAAACCGAAAAAAAAAACTAAACTTCAGTATTGATTAAATTAATTTGGAATCATGAATTATTTATATAAAAAAAGAAACTAAGTATTTGTATGTAATGGGATCATGAGTTATTTGATTACTTATGATTTGCAGAATTCTTGGCTTACCCTGATATCCCGTAAGCCGTCAGGGTTCAGCCTTTATTCTATTAGAGCATCAAATGTAATGTGAAATGGCGTCAGGACGCCCCGCGATGTTCGTGAACTCCGCTCGCAAGTGAAAATAAATAGAAATGGACTTACTTATTATGTTATTGTATTATTTACTGAGTGGTCTTTAGTTAATATTCAAGAGAAATGTTTATTACTGAGGAAACGAGTCTTAATGCCGACCGCTTATAAAAGTAAGCCCCTAAGGCCTCCCCTTTTAGCGAAACGCGCTATGCCGGTGGCACGGAGACTCCTCGTCGTTATCCCATCCGTTATCCCGTCCCATCGCGCCACAATTTCATCGAAAACAACACTCGTCACATTGAACTATCAAAGCGCGTAGTACATGTCTTCCGGCGACACCGCGATACTGCTAAAAATAGAACATTTTAATACAAGCTCCCACAAACATGTTCGGGGAATTTTGCGCACATACAAATGACGAATAAAATAAAAAGAAAATGCACCATAAAAACATGGTGGCGGTGCGAGGGAGAAACACTGTTTACTGGCAGGTCGCCCGTCGCCCGAACAGCTTACAAATATTGTTGTGAATATTCATGAATGAATGAATATTGGTAATTCGCTTAAGGAGCGATGTCGTAGTTTGGTTACGCGGTACGCGGTACGTGGTACGCCGGTACGCTGTTTAATGAAATCGGCGACGGTCGCTTGTCGCGGCGTCTATTTGTGTTTCTCCTTTAAAAATTGATCCATTGCCAATGTTGTTGTATAATTTTAACACGGCATATAGATAGAGTCGCGCCCATGAATAATAAGACAAAAAGCTATCGAGCCAACACATGTTCATAACTAATCTTGCACCAATTTCGTTATCTCGCTGTGAAAGGTCAATGCGTTATATAGCTTCGAGTAAACTTCACAAAATTGCTTAACTATCTTTGATACTAAATGAAATAGGCATACATAGTTCTAGTTAGCTAGAATTATGCAATTCTGTTTTATTTTTATATATATAGAGCGTTTAAAAGACACGAGGAACTCATGGCTTTAACATAACTATAACTAAATACATATATGTTAATTTCTAAAAATCTTTTATGTTTCCCAAAAATTTTAAAGAATACCATTTGTTTATTATGTTAAGGTCGTCATACAGATTGACCGTCCACTTGATGGTAGATGGCTACCGTCACCTATAACTCACGCAACCATAGAGGATTAAAGGAGTTGCTAATAAAATTAGGAAATTTCAAAGTTTACGTGTATTGTGTAACTCATATTTTTTATAAAAATATAAATTTCATTATCTATACTAATAATGTTATAAAGCTGAAAAGTTTGTTTGTTTGTTTGTTTGGTTGAAGGCGTTAATCCAACATCTTCTGGTTAATCTCAGGAATTCCTGGTTCGAATTGAAAAAAATCTTTTTGTGTTGGATAGTTAGGTCTAGAACGCAATTTGACTAGTTTTAGTTTTTCGTGTTCCATTTATCGAGAAAGACTATAAGTTATATACCAAAACCTTCCCCGAGAACCACTCTATCCATTGGCGAAAACAGTATGAAAATCGGTGCACTAGTTTTTGAGTTTATCGCGAACAGACAGACAGACAAGAGACGCGGTGGAGGATTTTGTTTTATAATATGTAAGGAGGATGTTTGTCGGAAATTCTGAGACATGAATTTTGGAACGTAGGTATATTTTGTGTAAAGTAATTTATAAGTATAATATTTTTACACGAATAAGTATTAGGAACACAAGTACCCTACTATAAATACAGGTTTAAAAAAAATTAATACCAGTAAAAATAATTTAAAATAGAATAAAATAACAAAAAAAGAAATTGAAATTAAAAATAAAATTCACTACTTATATATCTACCAGTATATTACTGGTAGATTGATAGTACTTGAAAATGTATATACGACTTCTCATTGTATAGTAGACAATAACCCCATTGAGTTTTATTCGCGATTACATGTAACGTAGGTTAACCTCTTGTTAATCTAATGACTCGTTTATCTGAAGAGTTGAGGGTTTATAGTAGCTTTATAAGAGTGGTGACCGGCGAGCTGAAGTGATGGTGTAGAGGATGGTGCGTGATGAGGGGTGACGGGGGCGCAGGGGAAGCAGGGGGGGGGACTAGCGGAGTAACCGCGTTTTGCGTTTTATTCGTGTTTCGTTGTCGCACAACCGCTGTACTCTGTACCCAGCAACCGCTCGCGGGAGCCGCGTTCGCTCCAACTCGCTAACTGTGTTCCAACTTGAGGATGAAGTGCACCAACGGAGTCTGCTAAGTTACAAAATAGTGTCCAAACACGTAGTGCTTGTATCTGTGACTGTGCCTCGCTCCGTCCCGCCAACAAACTAGAAGCAGGTAATTTATTTTCTTCGAACAGCTGATGTGGATAAATAGTGCCTGGTTTTCTATCCTCTTAGTAAAGTTAAGATTCAAACGTGTAATTTAATGCGAAAATAACTAGCCGTCTGTAGGTACGTCTACGCGGCTAAACCGCTAAAACAAATCCTGAAGAAGTAGTTCTCGACTTTTTACTTTGAAAAAGACAAACAAAAACTAGTAATTTTCCTCCCAACTTTTCCAAAAGACTTCTGATGCGTCTTGCTCTTGATTGCTGAAGTATAATACTTGAGATTTTTTTCTTGACATTTTACAAGATGATTTCATGTAGACTAATTTGAAAATAGTACAGAAAAGTATTTATATATTCGAGTGCAGTCGTCAAAAAAAATTTTTAGGCGCTCACACTGCTTTCGCTTGCCAAAACTTTACGTCAAATTACCGCCGGTTTGGATGTAATTTAAATGTAATTAAATGTCATTTAATTAAAAGGTGTACTTGTTTAATTGCACCCATGCAAAGCCGTGATTAGTGTCTAGTTTCTGTATAAATACTGCTTTTCGAATTAAAAGCTCGATACTTGTATTGCACATGATTTTTTTTATTACAGTAAAAGCTCGAAGATTTTGTGAACTTGAAAGCGGTTCCGAAATATAGCGATTAATTTTAAAATGATTAGATATTTTCTAAAAAAAAATAAGAACTATTTGCAAAACCTAAAGTACAGTAGTAAAAAAACACTGTGTACTTTCGAAAAGATTGAAATCTTTTGTCCATATACTGACTTATTGCGGTCAATTAACTCTTCTATGGCTTTGTTATAGACAAAGACAAGAGTCATTTTGTTAATGAAAAGTTAGCCTTCAATATGTGAAGATAAAAAAATACAAAACAAAGTTCTCACTTGTAATGAAGTGTCAATACTTTTTTAAATATAACTAATATCTAAACTATGTAGTCCTTGACAGCATCCAGTAATAAACATCCCCGAAGAAGTAAATCTTTCACAATTGATAAACATATTAAAAACTAATGACCGGTTTCACCCGGGGTGCAATTATTATGTATACAAACTTTTTTCGTTTATCTTTCTTTCCATAAGTGAAAACCGAATTAAAATCTGTTTAGCCATTCTTGAGTTTTTGCGAGACTAACGCACAGCGTTTGATTGCTGCTGCCCCCGACTTCACCCGTGTAACTTTGTAAATTATATACTAAAACCTTCCTCGAGAACCTCTCTATCCATTGGTGAAAACGGTGCAGAAAAAAGAAATAATTAAAAAAGTAAAAACATAACTCTCCAGTCGTCCTAAAATAGTATTGGTGTGGAGGTAGCCTTTGAGGACTCTCAGTTATCTGTGACAGGTTTAAAAGTTAATGTGAAAGGGACATTTGGAAATTCAATTCTTTTTCCAATAAAAGCTTTGCGACCAATTTTATCAAGTGACTAAATAAAGATTGTAATATTTGATTTGCGTTGTTTTTAATTGAAATAGCGATCACTTCTCGCGTTTCTTTATCACATTTTTCATTCCTCGATTCTATTGGTATCGTTCCTCGAACAACATAACGGACTCATACCATTTACACTTTAAAGTAAAAGTTACTTTGACTGCCTCTTATCTTACTAAAGCCGCCAAGGAAGTGCGCTAGCTCCATTAAAGTAATAAGAAAAGAATCATATGTGCTATTATTTCATGGTGGTCTAGTTAATTAATGCGGTACTCAGTGTGAAATATTTGGTGCTTAGATAATATTATTTGTAGTTTATGGCACAGCTTTTACGACTTACACGTGGAATTTGGAAATGGGAAAGTAACCCTGTCTATTTGACTATTAAGTTTTCATGAACCGAACAACGGTGGACAGTTTTTGAAAATGTAATTACGGAAGGTTTCGCATAGATGAAAATATTGTAGGTTCCGCCGACGCTCTGGAGAAATGTAGTCCCGCATTCGGCCCTCATTTGTATCACATAATCTCGAGCCACTCGGGTAAAACAAATCGCTCATGTAGTTCATTGTTTTTCCTATTTTAGGCCCCACTATCTCGGGATCAACCGGGATTTGAACCCGCTTCTCTGCCGGCGACCGAGTTGGCCGCGGACCAATGCCCCAGAGATTGCGTACGCCGAGTGTTCATAATTTACATAAACTGAGTATAAAGTGAGACGAAATGAATTGTGTCCCCGGGGAAAGTTTGCGAGCGTTGATGATGTTAATATTGTGATGTGACGTCAGGCGCGTGTCACACGTCCGAGCCTAATTAATCATGTAGCGTCAGCGCTCAGCCTCAATATATTCCGCTCCTTCGAGCTTACTCTTTACCAAATTACAAAGATAAGGGCTCTTTAATAGACGATTGACTCACTTAAAAAATGTAATATCCTTACATACTTATTAAAAACAAAGGCCCCCGTCGCGTCGCTGTCTACTCTGTCTTGTCTACATCATCTCAAAAACTGTACTGAAAGGATCATGAGATTTTTACTAGTGGAAAGAGCGGGACTCTATTTCTCTCCTCCTCAAATGTCTCATTTATTAAATGACTGAAGCGCCTTAATACCTGTAACCTGTCTTTGAGAACAATTCTGGTAGGAATACGTGTTTAAATTTACTTCATACAGAAAATTCAAAAAACTGATGATTAAAAATACATCACTCCGATAGTTTAAGGATCAAAGTTTTTTTTTATGAATATGGTTATATGGTATATTCGAATTACTAATAACGATCGCAAGAAAATATTACTTGAAAGCCACACCCAATTTTTTTCAATTTGATTTGATCTAAATTAGTGACGGGAGCGGGAGTGTTTGTTAAAGACAAAGTTTGTCTCAGGATGACATCGCAGCTAATATTTATGAACAATTTCCCTGAACATCAGCAATTATTAAGGAAAATATAATTAAAAACTTTCAGCCGATGGAGCCAAATTATTTTCATCAATTTATTAGTGTGTTCATGAAAGCTTTTTTCATTTACCTATTTATTTAAAAAAATATTAACTCCAAAATTAAGTTTCGTTTATCTAGATTGCATAGAAATCTAACTAAGCGAACGATTAACTAATTTATAAAGATTACTTACTAAGATAAGTATTAATTAGATATTCTATTAGCAAAATGTTACCTGATATTTATGTTAATAAAGGAAACACGTGAATAAATCACAGTAGCTTTGTATTCGTATTATATGACGCCATTTGAGATTATTTGGAAATAGGCTTTGCGTGGATACTCGTATATAGAAACTGTTGTATTTTCCAATCATTTTATTCAAGTTCTTTTTCATGTCAATCAGAATTGTAACATTATAAAAAGAAATATAAATATTTTGATTAGCCAGTTAGTTATTACAACATACTCCCCCGTAATCAAAATAAAATTATAAACATAAACCCATTCCTTTTATACAATTCTGATGCTTAATGCGCGCCAATGGCTTAGTAAGCACATCAGCCCACATATCTATAGTAGGAGTGTAAATAACATTAATAATATTATTACTTAATAAATCCCTTATATAGTGAAATTTTGTATCTATATGCTTGGTTCTGTTGTGATGAACTGGATTCAATGCCAACTTTTGGGCAGATTGTGAATCATTATAAATATATATAACATTAGACTCACTAGTAAGTTCACACATTAACCGCTTCAGAAACTGAGCTTCTCTACCCGCACTCGATAAGCTCATATATTCCGCTTCACTAGATGATAGGGCAACGGTATTTTGCTTTTTACTCTCCCAGGAAATGGCTCCGCCGGCCATAGAGAAGTAAAATCCTGTATAGGAACGGCGATCTATAGGACAATTGGCCCAATCTGCATCTGCATAGCCAATTAGACGTCCTCCGTCTTTTCTGTAAATAATTCCCAAATCTATAGTGCCTTTTAAATATTGTAACACACGTTTTGCCGCAATCCAATGACTTTTATCATACTTAGTGTTAAATTGACTCAAATATGATGTGGCAAAAGCAATATCTGGACGAGTATTGACGGCCAGAAAATTGAGAGAACCTATCAATTGCTGATATGGATAGGATAATGAAGATTCATTTACATTACATTTCTCACACGGCAGCAACTTTTTAGTTTCCAACGGCGTAGGCACTGTCTTACAGTCCGACATATGAAATTTTTGCAGTAAATCACGAATGTAGCTTTCTTGAGATATTTTAATCTCATTAGGCTTACAATGTATATTTAAACCTAAATAATAACTTAATTCGCCTATTACTTTTAAACTAAAATAATTCCGTAAGTCAGAATTTTCTTTATAGAAAATGACAATGTCATCGACATGGAAAGCAAGAATTATTGACTCATTACCAAACTTTTTAATATAAATACATGCTTCTGAAGGAGTTTGGTTAAAACCTATGCATTTTAAAATTTCTGTCAACTTTTTATACCATGATCGCGAAGCTTGTTTCAGGCCATAAAGTGAACGTTTCAGTAAACATACTTTATCTTCTTGACCAGGTTTTGAAAATCCTTGTGGCTGACTCATATAAACTTCTTCTTCCAAATCTCCGTTTAGGAATGCCGTATCCACATCTAAATGGTGCATTTTCATTCCCTTTTCCACAGCCAACGCAAACAGCATGCGTAAAGAAGAATTCCGGACGACTGGAGAGAAAGTTTCTGAGTAATCAATACCATAAACTTGGTTAAATCCTTTCGCGACAAGACGCGCTTTGTATTTAATTATGTCACCGTGTGCATTTTTCTTCAACTTGTAGATCCATTTACAAGGTATGACCTTCTTATCAGGTCTGTCAACGAGAACCCAAGTTTGTTTATCAAGAAGTGCCTGATATTCATTATTCATAGCTTGAAACCATTTATCTTTGTCTTCTGAATTAACGGCCTGTGTATAGTTTGTTGGTTCATCCAGTAACTGAGGAGATGAAGTCTGCATACATACACAATTGGCAGCAGTATTAGATTTTCTAGGTCTCAAATTATATCTTCGTTCTACAATATCAGTACCAGATTCAATTTCTTCTGATGAAGATGGAATAACAGGTTGAATCGACTCATCGCGAGCTTCAGCGTTATGCCATTGCTCTACGACATCAATGTCTGGGTCAATATCTTCTGATATTTGTGCAATATCCGGTGGAATGTGCACATTTTCGATGACAGCGCTTGTCTTAGGTGTTCGACTATCTGACCTAGTCGACGAGTTTGCTTGCGAATTCAACAAAAGAGGTATAATTGCTGGTTCAGTTAAATTATTACCAGACTTACAAGTTCTGTTTCCTTTCAAATCTTGAAAATCATTTTCAAAGAAAGTTACATCTAATGTTGTATTTTCCAATCATTTTATTCAAGTTCGGCACATAAACCACATCATTGATCTTCTTTATATTAGTATTTTTACAGCAACTGGTAATGGAAATATCACCAACACCTTGACTGGGCAATATATCTCCATTTGCAATAGTCACATTCCCAATAGATGAATTTCTCATATTTTCCATCCAATCAGCTCGTGACGTCATGTGAGCTGAAGCTCCAGAATCAATAAACCATTTATCACTCTCTAAGTTCTCATTAACATTCAATGCACATAGAGAATTTCTGTGATTGATGGGTTTCTTCTTCTTGTTCTTCTTATAAGGACAGTCTGGACGTTTATGTCCTACCTCCATGCAGTCATAACATACAATAGGTTTCTTACTTTTGAATGTAGAAGGTTTGGTCTGATTCATTCGGGTACGAAGAGCAGTTTCTGGGTTATCTAAAGTTGGTTTATTAAGTTCATTCAATAACTTAGTCTTAATCAGATCCACAGTAATGTCTATGTTGGTATTTTCCAAAGCCATTACTAAAGGTGCATATTGAGAACTTAAACCTCCAAGAAGAATTGCAGCTATTGAAGCATCTTCTATAACTTTACCAATATCGGCCAAATCTTGCACAGTTGACATTACAGCATTTATGTACATCTCTATGTTGGAGTTAAAATCGTCAAGGCAGTACCTGTATAGTTTCCGTTCGAGGCTTATACGTCGTCCTAGACCTTTGTCCTCGTAAGCGGATGAAAGAGCATCCCAAGCTTCCTTCGCTGTTTTGCATGATCTTACGTGGGTGATTGCCATACCATCTACTGTGAGACATATTTTTGATAACGCCTTTTGATCGTTACGTGATCTCTTCTCAGCAGATATATCATTACCTTGAGGGTATCCGATGATGGTCTCCCATAAATCTTCATGCATAAGGTACATACGCATTTTAAATTTCCATACGGAATATCCATCTCTGTTTACGAGTGATTTTATACAAGATAGCGAATTATTTGACATATTTATATATACAGCTGTTCGATGTCACAATAAAGTCAATTATGAAAATATTTTCGTAAATGATTTTAAAAATTTACAGATTTTCACAATTTATATATATGTGCAAGGAAAATAAATTGCCGATTCACTTTTAAATGAAAAATATCATATTTATCCACAAAACTCAATTAAATAGAGACTTCGTGCTGATAACGAATGTTGTATTTTCCAATCATTTTATTCAAGTTCTTTTACATGTCAATCAGAATTGTAACATTATAAAAAGAAATATAAATATTTTGATTAGCCAGTTAGTTATTACAACAGAAACTCATAAACACCTCAGGTTTATGGGCATCTTCATTCAGTCTACATTCAGACTCGGATTTCATGCGAAAGAAGCCGGTAACAAAACTTCAAAGAATCTGTGTTCAATTTCATACAACTATATTAATGGATTTGCTTTTTGAAATATCTTAAATAAAAAATATCGCCTTCCTTTTTATTGAATAAACTTTATTTATTGTTGTAGGGTTCGTATATCCATGCATTTTATAAAGATATATACGAGTATGTGTTCGGAACAGCGAACAACCGAACAGCAACGCGCTAGAATTTTCATCATTTTTCATATACTTTCTTTGAAAAGTACGCTTTGAAACCAGTGCGCGTTCTACTATTATAGCGACCACTCTACTTTAACCATTTTAACAACCATTTTCGGGCCAATAATTTACCATTATCTTAAATAAATATTTTAATTTTACATTATATTTCAGCCTCTTTTAACCTAACGGAAACCAGCACCGCCAACGCCATAGAGTGCAAGCCATTACAATTTTACTGTTAGCTGCAGCTGTTAGTTGTTTAAAATAGATTCTAATTGAGTTAAAGCAAATAGTAAAATTGAATGGTATACATTTATTAAAAGGTAGATTTCGCGCTGCGAATGCGTAAGGTCGTTATGTAAATTATTTTCAATTTATTCCTCAAACAATCCCTGCACCTCATTTTATAAAATATACTCTCTTTGTGTCTCCATAGTGGAATGGCAAAGGCGTAAAAATGTACTCGTATTGATATTCAACACGCATCCCTCATTCCACAGAGTACCAGTGTTTGTTCTTAGACTCGTCATTTCATTATCGGCCCAGTCGGGAAGAGAACCTCTCTTTTCTTCCCTTTTTAAAGCGAATGTTGGTCTGGAGTGTAATTAAATTTACAGGCGAGTGGCATTCCTCGCTCTGTTCAGCTGGTTCCAGATATTTTCTCATTTGTTTTGTTCGAAGCGGTTTCGTCTGTATCCGTTACAGATAACACCGATTTAAATAGTACGCTAATGGTTACGCGTGAGATATATTGCGAACGCGATTGCCAATTCTCGCCTCGTGTGAAACAGCACATTTGCGGTTACATTATATTCTCTTGTTTCACTAAAATATTTTAACGGACAGAGTGCCAACTATATAACACATGTAATGAAAGCAGGCTCATTGTGAGTACATAACTAGAAGAAAGAAAGAAAAAACAAAAAGAAATCATCTACAATGACATCACATACAATGGACTAACATACTCGTAACAATGGTCCTCTAAATCTCAAGGTGATCTCCTCTTTTGATGATTATGGTCATAGACATACCCACGTTACATACCTTGTTACTCGTATTATACTTTGAAAACATTAATTAGAACAATCGGTAAATTGGTCGAAAGATGTAGTTTAAAAAGTATAAATTAATCAGGACTTACATATATTTATCACATTTAAACCATATACCTGCCATCAAGTGAACTCTCTGTCACTTGATGAATATTTCTCGTAAAAATGGTTTAAGAGTTTCTTTTTATAGCCATTTCAGTTTTAAATGTAATTGAGGAACACACTCAAATAACTTTATACCTTTTTATTGGCTATATTATTTGAAAACTTCTCAGTTTTTTAATTATTTTTTGTTGTTTAATTACCTTTTGTTGCGATTGTCAGAAATATTTAGATCGGATTTATAAAACAATGTTGTAATTTGAATACCTACGTCCGGCGGCCTTATCGCACTTTTAGAGTTTCATTTTTTATATTTCATCTACACTGTTATTATAAAGAGACATGATTTGTATTATTGTATGTTTGTAATGAATAAACTCAAAACATATTGGGTCTTTTTTAAAAATTCTCTCACTTATATATATAACTATATTATTAGCGAGTAATATAGACTATAATTCATAAAGTTAAGCGGACGAAGTCGGGTGCAAAAGCTAGTTTTTTATATTTAAATTATTTCATTATGTAATTTTTGAACCATAAAAAAGTAACGACAGCTATTTATTCGGTAGGTGTTTTTTCGGTTACTGTATCAAAGAAAATACATTTTCTTTAAACTGACAAACTTTGAAAGGAATTTTGTTTTGCAAATTAATCTTCTTTACATATATAAGTAATACATTTTTTCACGCGAATCAACCAATTTCCATAATATTAACTTGTTCGCTCCTCTTAACCTTAATATGTTTTATGACCTCCCGACAAAATGATCAAAAGATGAAAGGTCAGGTCCGTAACCAGGTTTTTCATCTTCTTAATGTTTTCTGTCTATAACTGTGTCTGATGAAGAGGTGGCATTATTATAGTGCACTAATAAAACACTAATAAAATTTTGCTAAAACATAAATAACTTCTTTTTTTAGTTATATTATAGTAATCGGAACGCAACTTTTTACTATCCAAATGTCAATAATCCAAATTGTCGTTGATAGCGATGACGGTGACCATCACGAAATGTGTCACTGAAATTGACGTGTCCACGATTTACTTAATTGTGCAAAAGATAGAATAATAACTAAAGCAGAATAAGTTTGGCTTAATTCGTAATTCATCGTCTCTGCTGAGCTGTTAAATTCAAATTAAATTCCTAGAAGATAATACTATTGTACATTTTCGTGAGTTAAATTCGTCGTGATAATGACACGGACCCATGATAATGACGAAGTTAATAATTTTTTTTAATATACTTTATAAGTATAATTGATAATAACTACATATAATAAAAAAAAACCTCCGCCGCGTCTGTCTGTCTGTCTGTCTGTTCGCGATAAACTCAAAAACTACTGCACCGATTTTCATGCCGTTTTCATCAATGGATAGAGTGGTTTTTTTATATAATTTGCATCCGTGCAAAGCCGGGAACAGGCAGCTAGTATTAAAATAAATATAGCCAGTTGCCGTTAGTTTCTATTTCAGCCGTGCATTCCATAATTGTTAAAAAAATATTGTAATTGCTGTTTATTATTTGTATCCATATTTCTAAGTACCTATATATCAACTTTCATATTTCTATTTTCAAAAACTATGATAACAGTAGCAGCAGAACAATAAATTGAATTCAGTGTATTGGACTCTTTTCTTGGGATGAAATTGGATTTCATTGAACATTGCATACTACAATGAATAGGGATACTCGTATATCAATCATAAATGTTATTTGTTTGTTCACGGACTATTATATTCGTACAACGGATTGTTTAAAATCGCTTTGTTTTACAAATCCCATTGTTATTATAGTACCAGAATTATACGGGGTTTTTGTTGATAATTTTGTGTGAATGTGAAGGCTTTCATAGCAAGATCTCAATTCAAAAGAGTGAAGACGTGGAATCGATTGTTGGACATTCCTTTAGTTAGTAGTATTAGGTGATGTACGCGACTTCGTTGTATATTTTATAAAATATATTCTATTGTTACTCGCTGATAATTTAGCTTCCAAACTGTGAAACAATTTTTCAAATCGGTCCAGATTATTCAATGTAAACAAACAAACAATTAAAGATATATTAGTTTTAGTATAGATTAAAATGTCAGGATTTAGCAGGCGTCTATTGTTCACTATATTGTATAATATGTTAGAGTTTAGAAATGTCGGAGATAGACGCATTTGAAAGTCGCCTTGTGGCGTCGCAGCAAACTAAAGTTAAAATTAGGACGAGCAGGTGTCGCCAAGTTCGCGGTCGCCTCTTCATCATTTATCAACACCCCAAAAGCCTTTTCACCCTCGGTCCACTCTCATCGGTCATATGTCGATACAGCCTCTCTTTGACATAGGTATTTTAATACGAATAGTACGTATCTAAAAAATAGCCACTTTTAAAACTAAACCTCAATTTTTTTGTGTCTATCAATTTTCGTAATCACCTGTCAAGCGAAAAATACTTTGAAAGTGCTTAACTGAAGGTTTCCTCAAATACTGTAATTTAAGAACCCGTCCAATTTTCAATGAATACTGAATTATATAGATTAATTCTTTATAGTGTACGGTTTCAAAATGTTGTTTCAATAGACGATAATACAATTGTAGCTAATTTTAATAAATGAAACATAACTAAATGTCCTTAGTTTAAATTTTATGGTATGCTTTTATTTTTTTTCATTTTTGTTTCAATATTACCGACTCTTAAATTTTAACTGTAACCGAAACGGACCTTATTTTCCTTTAAATATAGGTATTACAAATTTTAAATCAATTATTTCCACAAATAGAAGTTTATGCCCAAAAAATGTAGCAGAGCATTTTATGTGGGGTGGGCTTTATGAAGAGTTGTTTACCGCTATTTAAAAAGCTACATATTATACTTCCCTTGCCTAAGCCACATTGTGTCAAATGGGCTCCAAAATAACTAGGCTATGTAATTTATTGCTAAGACCAAAATGTAGACTAGAATAAATATAGGTAATAGAAATGTTTATGTGATGGCATTTAAAGCATACAGTGACTCTGAAACCGCTGAACCGATTTTGATGAAATTTTCAGACAACCTTCAGATTAGTCCAACAGAGAATCCTGTGAAATTTGGTAGCGATCGGAAGCGGACGAAGTCGCGGGCATATACTAGTATCTAATATTTACAAAAACTTTGACAGAATGTTGCTATTATACTGTTGCTACGAGTATTACGATTTATGCATTTTTTAGTAAAGCACATTTATTATAAGAAATATGCAGTAAATAGATTAACTAACTACAAATATTTGCATGCCTTTGTCGGATAGAAATTACTTTCAACTTTAACCGCTGTATACGAATTAAGATATGTGCAAATAGAGATTTACTTATTTAACAATCAATCAATCAATCAAAAACATTTATTTGTAACAGTAACATAAAGACACAAAAAGAGAGAGAAAAAAAAAGGTTTAAAGTTACAAATAGGTCCCTACTCAGTATTTTGCTGGTATAGGCCAGCACTGATCTTCCATAGGAACCCTAAGTTAAACACACTCACGGCCATACATCATGCATATGCCCCTTAAAATCAAATAAATAATAATTAAAATTTAAACAAAAATTATAATAACAATTATTTTATTGTCAAAAACACAACTGCTTGCATGAATATAACAGATTATCTACTTTAAAAAAAAGCACCACCACCAGCAGTTAAAAAAAAAACCCTACCGAACATAAGTTATAAAAATAATAGTTATAAAACAATTTACCTTAAAAACAAGGAGGTTGGTTTTAGAATTTATAAAAAAGCTACTCTCTATTCTTAAATTCTCCTCTCTTATCTGATTATTTATTAAAATTTATTAAAAATCTTTTTAACTCATATTCAACTCAATTAGTACTGTAAAATAAATTGTATAAAAGTTTCGTAATCGTAATATTTCGTGAGGCGCTAAAGTTTCGTTGCTCGTTTCGCGGTGGCAAGTTGGCAACGACGGCACTAGAGTGACACCTACGAGTATCACACACGCTCCTCTCATTTCTAACTGAATTTAACTTAATTTCACTTGACCTTAAATTATACATTAAATAAAAATAGTGAATCTATGTTCTGCATACCAACTCTTTTTATCGACTGCCGACAGATAATAGTCGTAGTTATAGGTTCCTACGTCATAACGAATTCAAGGATGTAGGTACTATTACTCGTAGCAAAGTACTGTGCGCCTCTTGAAACGCGTCCGGAATACATACACTAAACTAAAAAGGTCCCAATTCACATTCAAGCCTTACTAAAATACTATAATTATTTATATAATCACTATTTAACAAATTATTCCTTTACTCCTACTTCTACCGAGCCCCTTTTTTTCAGTCTTTATTGCTCATATATTTTTGTCAGGCGGTGAATTTTTTATTTTTATATGATCCCTCGGGAAAAGTACTTTTTTACTGGATGAAAGATACCCCTTTCTGTATCCCTGAATGTTAAATTTCACGATGATCGGTCGAGTAGTCAGCGAGTGAAAGCGTAACAAACGAACAAACTGACTCGCTCTTGTAATATCTATTAGTGGTTAAGGAAAATATTAGTTAGAATTGTCTACTTGTATCGGATTGACGTTGAAAAGAGCAACTTTAAGATTTCTTGTCCTGACGGTGGAAGGCAAAAGAATTGACTATTATAGAAAATACCGCTTGCATCACTATTTCAAAAAGCGACAAAATATAGGTTTTTCGTGTACCGAAATAAACAAATTTTCTCTTTCTTTCTTTCTCTTAACATAAATGTTAATTGACCGCACATCCCCTACACATACCCTTTTAACCAAAATGTCACAAGTCGCAATATCCCCTTTGCACCCCTAAAATGATCTATTTGATGATAGGGAGTTATCTACCATGAAATGGATGATCTCACACACATCTCAAACCAGGAATCACTTTTTTAATAACGTATTACACATCCCCAAGGAGCGTACAACATATTTCTCATTTCCTTTTGTTACGATGAAACAAATATTATTAACTGATGGTATCGATGTTGGAATAATATATCAAAATCTATCTTTCTCACTGTAACAAGTATAGACGTGAATATTTCTCGTTCGCACAAGAACACATTAAGGTTATTATAATAGCTCTTTGTTCCATATTAGCCTCTATATGTTAAGTACTATAATCTCTTTAAGGCTACCTAGTATCTAGAATTGTACTAATTGTGCCCCTTAAAAGAGAATAATGTGGACACCTTTTCTATTTAACTAAAAATATAGTGACTAATTAAATAATTCGGTCCGAAATCGTGTAAACACCAGTACTTACAAGGATTTTCCTAAGATATATAATTTTTTCCGATGTATAGATACTGTACTCGTAATTGATGTATCGCGATATTTTAAGAAATAAAATTTCTTTACGACCGTGAAGTTTTTTAAAACACGAAGTCGATCTATGTAAGTAATAAAAAAAGTAATAAAAGAGAGGTTTGTTCTAAGAAGTACTCGTTATTGAGGGCATCACAATCACTGACTCATCATCCCAATTCCCAGCGTTGTCACAGAATAGTATTACTGTACACCTATTTTAAACGTGTCTATTTAAAAATACACAAAACTTTTGCGGACGTATTGAACTAATTGCGTCCTGCAGCTTCACTTGTCTTATTCACCCTGGGAACATTCCTAAACTGGGAACATTTCCAAATTGGAAAATGTTTTTATTGATAAAAGCTCGTCTATAGCTACTAATTAAAAAAAGGAAATCAGTTCACAAAAAGATAATGTTTTGTCTTTATACTTACTTGTACATTTATCTGCATATTTTTAGTGAAACTTTCAGACAATCTTCAGATTACCTACTCCAGCGATCGTTTTGTAGCGATCGGACGCGGACGATGTCGCGGTCAAATACTAGTATGAATAAAATTTGAAATATGTCAGTTTAATTTTTCTGATTCAATTTAAAGGATATTTGGTGACGTTCACTAAACTCTTGTCCGTCAGGTGGCGGTGAGGTGCTGGGCTCTTTCGTTCTCATAGGCGATGATTGCCACTTACCATCAAGTGGAATGATAACCCGCCTCCTATGCCTATTTACTACTTCAGAAATTGTGTTCGCTGTACGATAAAATAAGTAGTGTGAAATATTGCGACAAGTCTTTCAATCATCAATCATTAATACTAATAATAAATCTGTAAGTGTATGTATGTTCCTCCATAACTCTTAAACGAATTAACTGATTTTCATGAAACTTGGTAGATAAACATACAGGACACAGGATAGGTTACTTTTTCTTTTTCAACGCGTACGAAGTCGCGGGCGCCAGCTAGTACATAATTAATTGTCCTCATAGTCAGTTGCATCCGTGCTGGAGCCGGTTAGAGTTTTCTTATCAGAATTGTCTTTGAATGAAGAAACGTCTTTGGATGATGTCCGAGAGAAGATGCGGGCGATGGCGAGCGATGGCGAGCGATGGCGGGCAATGGCGGGCAATGGCGGGCAATGGCGGGCGACGCAATTCACGGTCGCCGCGAAGTCTGAACATTTAATTATAAACACGTTGACATCGCGCGACCGTGACGCGTGACGTCACACGCATTTTAAACATTCTTATATACGCACAGCGAGCGAAGACACCCGTCTCTACGTGTATCGTTAATGGCGATCATTTGTAACTCTGGATCTGGAATTGGACGGAGATTGCCTCCGAAGGTTACCACTTACTTGCACTCGACCATAAACGCAATAAAAATAGACGCCAATGGTTGAAGGTCGCATTCGAAAATACAATCCCACATATGCTTTCTCTCCGCTTTATCTACGAGTATTACGATGTTACGTCTGTTACCTGTTCATGGCTCAACTTATTAAATGTATTTTAGTGACACGTAGTATGTGTCAGCGGTTCACAAGTAAACGTTTTCCCGTCCGGCATCGCAACTGACATGCGGCATCCGACATCCGACATCCGACATCCCGCGACGCTTATTCAATATTCTTAAATGGATTTAGTCCGTCTTGGTGCGAAGTGGGTGAAATAGTTTATCGCTCCTGTCTTCCGGCGAACGGCGAACGGCGACTCTATTTAGGCCAATCCGATATCGTAATCTATTGTTATAAGCTAGCGACCCGCTCTGGCTTTGCACAGGTGCCATTTATATAACTCCCCTACAACTTGACCTCCTCGTGAGCTCTGTACGATACTATGTCACTGAGTTATCGTCGATTAAAGCGAAAAAGTCATTTTTGACTTTGATAATTGATTACTCGGGCAATAACGGTCGTACAGAAAATTAAATTAGAGTTTTGTAAACTGCAAAACATTTTCTAGAAGGTGCTTAAATCGGATTTTGATAAAAAAAAATTTCAAATGTTCAAAATGTTGACCGAAAAAAAGGCAAAAAACTGCAAATTTAAGGATATTTGGATAACTTGCAATAACTTCGCAAATAATGCAGATACGAAAAAAAAAATCTATAGCTTTTTAACCTCAATGTGTCCTGAAAAACCCCTGAAAGTTTCAAGGTGCTGCGATTTATTTTTCTTAGTATCCGGAATGTCTAAAATTATAGTTTTTGCTGAAAATCAAGATAACGTGAAGTGAGGTTGAAAAGCTATAAAAATTTTTCTATACCATCGTACAGAGCTCATGAAGAGATCAAGTCGTAGGTAATTAAATTCTCTAAAAGAGCTATATAGTGCCATTACAAAAAAAAAAATTACGGTTTTTACAGCGATTCCAAGACGAGCAAAAATTTTGAATTGTTTTTGTCGTTGGTTTTCTGACTATTACTCACAAACCGCTAACGAGAAAAATATTTGAAGCTCGGATTCAAAAACTAGAGACTTGAAGCTACAATTTACTTTTTAATGTACGACCATTTTCTTCGAAGTTACAGCCTGTTGAAAATCACCTAAAAATTTGGAACTTTTTTATATCCTTTAATTGTTGCGTTTAATGTATAAAAAAGTCTTCGTTGGCAACTGTTTGTGAAACATGATTGCAAAGACGACCGAAACGGCGGAGAAAGAGACTATTTCATGATATATGTATTACATGGTGTTTGCAAACTGAGGAATGAAACAAGTAAGATAAAATTAAACATGATAAATGCATCGAGTTTTAAATATTACGCAGCTTAATTATCGCTGTATATCTACACTACATATATGAGTAATTTAATAAGATAACATTGTATGAACATGCATCGAAATATGCGATGGTAAAAGAGAGTAAGTAATTACCTGTTCAGATGTGAACAGGTAATTTGGAGTCCTGAACAAAGTTGACACAACAATCGCTGACGTTTACCTTACAAATTGTAAGTACACACGAGAGGGCGAGAGGGCGAGAGGGGCCAAAACCTACATATGCCACTCAATCAATGCTCAACTAAGTCCCAAAACATTCTTATAATTATTTATTTGTATAATTTACTATTCTCCACAGCTTGTCATATGGCAAAAGTAATCGATGTGAAAATATTTCGACTGAATAATTTCTATGTATTTAAAGTCTAAAGTGAAATAGTAGCAATCGACTGCACTAATTCAGACCTTCCAACTTGCTCTAAAATTAATGTATGCACCGACACACGTAGCGCCACTCACCCTAATCTGAGGAACTAACTTACCCGATATAGGATAGTGCACAGTGCACCAGAATTAGCTTACGATTGCATTATTCATAAATTATGATAATGTCTACTTCACAGATCTAAATGAAGGCAACTAAAATTCATTCATCAAATTTTGAGCGAACAAGTCCCATAAAATGTATTTATATAGAAAAATTTCAAATGTTTACATATATTGTTTCTGTTCTGATAATTTTCTTCTTTTTATATAAGTTACAATTCTTTTAAAAACTAAATAAACAAATTTCATACATACATAATTAAATTAAAATATTTAAAAAAATCAATTCAAATTGTTACTAGTATCATTATCACCATCATATCAGTCGTATAATTTTCCACTTTAAGTTGCCAACAGACGGGCTACATCATCTACTCTGATACAATCTTGTAGATGTAGAGTAACCTCGGGCACTTTATAGCTCGTTGATTTTTCTTACGAAGCCCATAGTTAGAGATCATGTTTCAACGCCATATATTATATGTATGTCATCATTACTATCCGAACTGAATTTGACTATTTACCTCCTTGTCGAAGTTGGATAATGGACTATTTTTTTGGAAAAATGACAACCCAAGGTGACGTAGGTACTCATCAACGTTTTTGGGACTTGCTTGAGTTCCTAATTATTACTGGGGGTTATCATCATATTGGTTTGTGAATAAACAAGAGATTAATTAAAATAATTGATTGAAAAACTTTGCAGCTATTAACATGAGAACTTAGAAATGGAAACGAAATTATAAATTTGTACTATAAGAAAGTGCCCCTTTTAAATTGATACATTTAGTTTTCTTTTTGAATAAGTGAAAGTGAATAAGTGAAAATCACTTATTAAATGTAAAAAGATTTTATCCACCTATGTACATACGAGTATAAGTAGTACCTAGTGAACTTAGCAATAAAAGGAAAACTAATGAAGTGACACAATGCTTATTGGCACGGAAGGAGTGAAAATTGGTATAAGTTGAACCAAAACAAAGGTCGAGCAAAAACACGTGGCCACTCTCTCGAGAGAGCAACTTGTGAAAGTGTAATAGGAGTACCTACGAGCGGATATCGGGTCGGGTCGGGTCGGGTCGTCTTGGGTCCCAAAAGGAGCTCTCGCTGTTATTTCAGTGGTTAGTGTCATATTCACTACGAGCTGCATTCTTTGGAGAGTATTCAAAGTCTTCCCACACAGATGCTTTAATAAATAATTTACCATAATGAGTAAAAATTCAATTTGCAAATGTGCCGGCATTGTAGCAAACAACAACTATATTATTGTAAAAGTTTCATTAATATCAATTCAGTAGTTTTTGCGTGAAAGAGTAACAAACATCCATACAAACTTTCGAATTTATAATATTAGTAAGGATTATCTGTGTGTTCCATAAGAATTTAACAGATGGCGGTATAAGGTAATTTATCTGATGGATTGAATTAAAAATTGCACCCAACTATTACTACACAACGACACTGTTTTTGCCGAGACAAAAAGTCAACTAGTAAATATTGGCTTTATTAGAATTAGAATCACAAGAACATATAGTGACCCCGGCGGCTAAACCCGCCCTGATTTCATTGACAAAATAAAAACCTTTTCTATAAAAATACCTACGAGTACTTACATGTTCCAATATTCATGGTGATCGATCGAATATAAAAACCTTTTCTTGTTTTCACCTACGAGTAATTCCGTTTTAAATACATTATAATCGAACAAGTTTTCCAATTTAAAAAGTACATCTATCATGGCTTTAAACTAAATACATTAAAAACAAATAAAAAAACATTTTTTTTAAAAAGCCATTCCATAGTATAAAAAACGAAATAAAACTATAAAACAGCGTTACCATTAGAACAGGTTCGCAAGATAGTAGCTATTGTTTTTTTTTAAATCAAATACTAGACATCTGCCCCGGCTGTGCATGCATGCATTTTTTAATAATTTCGTTACCGTACCGCACTTTCCATTAGTGAAAACCGTAACAATAATTGTTGGGTGGTTTAAACGAACAAACATGCAGACGCGAACAGCGACTTTAATATGTATGTATAGATTCTTTCCCTAAAAGATAACTAACAGTATAAATCAGGAACAAAATTGGTTCACGACTTTCTGACATTAAAAAAGAGAACAAAAAGGAGTACATACATATATTGTGTACTAGCTGGTGCCCGCGACTTCGTACGCGATGATAAATTAAAAATATAAAAGCAATTGTAACGTTTGACGCCTTGTTGCTATAACACATTGGCCAGGCGTTAGTTACAGTTTTATATTTTAGATAATCCTTCGGGAACATTACTTTTTTCCTTGATGAAAAGTACCCTATGTCCTTTCTGGTGTCCCAGACAACGTGTATGCAAAATTTCATGGTGATCGGTTCAGTAGTTTTTGCATGAAAGCGTAACAAACAAACTCACATTTATAATATTAGTAAGGATTGAGTATTGATATCACATCTGTCTACTTGGATTCACCATCACAAGACAAATGGAATCCCTCACTCACTCACTCACTAGAGCACAATAGTAAGGAGCGTAGACGGAAGCAACAAAGAAAGATATGGTACGTTCTTACTTAACGTTATCGATAAATTTAGTCCCTCACCTCCAAAACTAAGGCCAAAACCAAAACCAAAGCCTGGAGGTGAGTATTTTACTCACCTCCAAAACTACAATTTATGAGTCGCCAAAAAAAAGGTTTGTTCTTAAGACCGCACGACAGAAGAAAATTTGATCAAGGCGAGGTTAATCAGTGACGCGTTGACTATATATCTCTCACTCCTTTAGTTGAACGAGCGTTACATTACACCTCATTCAATACCCATAAAAGAAAGTCACGTGTACGCAGGGTTGCGTCACTGTCTTTCCTTGTGCTTCCATCCACGGTAAGAAGTGACTGAGTTGTAGGAGTACGAGTACCGGTCGTGTCGTGCGGCGCTTTGAATTTGCATTTCGATTAAAATGCAAGCAGAGTGCGGTGCATGGAGTGAGTGCATGAGAGGTGTTCGCTGCCAATATGCTAATGCATCGTCGCAAACCAATCTGTTCAGCGCACAATCTCAAACTTTTACGAGTATTATTCGGAACACAATGAACTCACGGCGCCATCTCCCATAAAAACATCTCCCCAAAAACTCTCCCATCTCCGAGATTAGAGAGAATACACTACGAGTATTACGCAACAGGAAAGTTGGCTGACATTTTACAAATTTTCACTAGCGATTTGTTCCCGTTTCGCCTTTAGGTTATTTTTTAATATACATATTTTGCTCTCACTGGTCCGAGTTCAACATGGTGGTAAGAAAAATCCTTTTTTAATTGGTAACACTAATGCTCTTTAATTACTAAACAAAAAAAAACAGATTCACAAGCAAATGAGGAAAAGCAATTTGCTAAAGCTAGATCTTAGTTAAAGCTTTGACAGAATGCTTTAATTTAATTGTTTATGACAATAAAAGTATGTTAAATGGATTATGGTAATAATTTTATAAGATACTGGCTGCTGCCCGCGACTTCGCCCGCGTAACTTTGTAAATTATATACTAAAACCTTCCTCGAGAACCACTCTATCCATTGGTGCAAACAGCATGAAAATTGATGCACTAGTTTTTGAGTTTATCGCGAACAGACAGACAGACTTGGCGTAGGACTTTGTTTTATAATATGTAATATGTTTTATATATAGTAAAATAAAATAACATTTGGTGAAAGATTTTTTTAAATTGGATGAGTAGTTTTTAAGATTACCTCCTACATACATACAAACAAAGAATCAAACATACAAATACCTCTTTGTAATATTAGTTAGATTAGGTTGTTTTGAGAAAGAGTAATTCAAAAGATTTTTATTCAATTTCTCCCACGTACAAATAACTTTCTATTCCGACCCGGTGGATTGATTTCATTTTAATTAAAAAACTTAATTCTAATTTTTTTAGATTTGCAGCAAACCTTTACCTTTAAAAAAAAGTAAATTTGCTTGTTTTGAACAAAACATAACTATTAAAGGTATACATAATAATATCAAAGGATTACTACTATTTTATAAAAATAACATGAAACACATAAATCGTAATTGTAACAAAATATGTTTATCCCCACTGAAGTGATGTAGTTAATAACTTATATATTGTCGTAAGTTAGTTAAGTAGTTTCTGTAAACAAATTACTGCAGGGTCGGTTACTCTGAGGTCGTTTGCGTCAACACGAGTAACGATACGAGTAGAGTGGACTTCTTTCATCTATCGAATATTCTATTGGTTTCAATTGAGTACAATAAAAATAATTCATTCACCATTGTTGTACAGCTTTTCCATAATAACTAAAGTAAGAATGAATTTTGTTAAAGTAAACTTAAATTTGAAATATAAACTTAACATAAAAGTGTGGGAAGGAGCTTTGTTGGAGCTTAAGACGCGACCCAAAACGCAAACACAGCATCGAGTTAACCTCTCTACAAAAAGTGACTTTTGTTTGAGTTGAAGCGACGGCTGTGGGGGGGAGGGGAGGGAGGGGAGGGGAAATACGATAAGATTAAAAATTAAATGATCGCAGCTTTCGACTCGATGAAACTTAGTCACTTACATTTTTAAACAAGTTTACTAATTTCCCAATTTAACGTTTAGCGGAACGAATGAGTGATTTTTAACTATTCAGGTTTTTAAGTAGTCTTAAGTATAATAAAAAAATAAAGTGTAGTTTTAAAAGTTTAACGTTGTTAGTTAGCTGGGTGTATACCATTCAAAACAGTAAAGATAACAAACACAACACTTCCTTGAGCCTTATCTGTAACGAGGCTGAATTTAGTGGGAACAATTAAACCTCGCCAATGTTTCTAACTTAATCTGTATACTTAAAAATGTTATGTTGGTTTGCGTGTGCTTCAAAAACTCAAGAATGGGTAAACCGATTTTATTTCGGTTTTCACATATGGAAAGAGGGATAAATGGGGAAGATTTATATATAAAATTGCACACTGGGCGAAGCTGGGAGCGGGTCGTTAGTATAGATATATAATTAAAGAAAAAAAGTATATCCATTAAAGATAATGAATTAATTTTCCTTTTAGTGTTATTTTCGTAAGAAGAGGCTTCCATCGATCATGTATTAAGAAAGAAATTGACACACTCTTACGCCATACAACCGACAACAAAAGTCTACTTTTTTCCCTCTACGTAATATCGTTAAGTAAATAAGTAATTTATATCAGCAGTTGCTATTATACTAAAGTATATAAGTATAAGATATTTTCATTCATATGTGTGGACATCCCACTGGCGAAATAACCTTATAAAGGTATTTAGTATACCTCTACAGGTATTACAACTTTTCCATGATTGATATTTTACTACCAAATTTCTTGTAAAATAAATAAATTTGAAGGTTGCCTTCCATGAAACCCATAAGATGAGTCATCTGCATAATTTTAATTCATAGATAAAGGAGTGGCAATGAGAAGGAAGACGCCCCTGATTTTTTCTTCGTAAAATTGGTTCCCTTACTAATATTAGAACAAATTAATATACAGATTTACTCGTAGCATAAGCTTTTGGCTTGGCCATTCTGCATAAAGATTATGAGTAAAGACATTCACTTCCTCGTAGCGTTTCGTAGCATTCCGCGGCTACGACTCGCTACGAGTTTCGGGCTACGCTCTCAGCAGATTTACAGCCCACATTCATTTTATTTTTAGCCACAATTATTTTCATACCGACAACCTGTGTCGCGGAAGTGAAATGTGAACCACCTTCTTACAAAAGATCACATTGCCATAAAAGAATATGTGCTGTTACCATGTTTCAATGCACCCTTGCCAACCAAGTCACAGTGGATCCAGTGTCTGGTTTGATTTATTCCTATTAAATCTGTTTGGGGGCCGTTAATGGTTGCGCCGTTAAACTAATAGTCGTCTATATATTGTTTGTATCGCAAGACGGATTATCCTGGACCGCAGGACAGAATGACTATTTGTCCACGAAATTTTGTCAGGAATTGGGCCTATTGACCTAATTATGATTGAGTTGACACCGAGTCGCCGGCGTTTCAATCTCTTTCGTGAATAAGAGAGACGCTCGTGTTTACAGGAATGAACACCTTATTTACAAGGTTTTCTTATGTAAAAGACGACGCCACGTGTGCTGCAAATGCGCTAGTGACCTTAGTAGCATAACACCAGGAGGGGGATAAGGAAATAGGCTTTGGTGTCCCTTATTACTGTTCAGGGTGGTCTTCATTAACTTGTAGTCACCTATGAGTGTGAAACGCTCTGTTGATACCATTATAAACTTTATATTATATAAGTTACCCTTGCTAGGTTGAGATTCGATAAAATATTACAAAAGACAGAATCCGTCGGGGTCGATATCTCTTTATATGAAGAATACCGAGGCGATAAAGTTGAGCATAAAACTTTAAATTGCATTTTTATTGTTAGAATTGTTCATTTATCCCTTTGTCCAGGATAAATAAAGAAATAGTGAAAACCATCAAAATAAAATGCAATTGGTTAACATAGAGTTTATCCAATTAACTCAAAGAATATCCTCCCATGAGTAAATTCCTAATTATTGTTTTATAGAAGAAATATAATAAAATCCATTATAAAGTTATAACGACACATGATTGGGCTCCAAAAATTGTTCCACGCCATCACTTCCGCCAATATTTTATTTAACACAAGCAATAATTGTATTGCTTAACGTGCCATGGCAATAAAGCCTTTTATGTGCCCAACATAAAAGCACATAAACTCGTTAAACGATCATAAATAAAAAAGTTATTGCGACACTTCGGAATAAGATTTACTCGGCGCATATTATCAATTCATAGTGTAGAAGGTTCATAGGGTTCCTTAGTAGTGGCATGTTAATAAATAACGGTAACCACCTGCTTTTGAATGTTTGCCGTTTGCAATCCATTTGTTATAGATAACTATTATAAACCCTTACAATAATTGTTTCGAATCGAGATAGGCTAACATCGTATTCAGAAACTACATAGTGGCCGGTTTAAACTTAATTAAAGTGTGATAGATGTGGGGCATAGCAATTTAAAAGTTATGGCGGCCATCGGCGGCTGGTTTCACGCAATCGCCAATAAATTTACTTGATGGGACATTGAGTCGGTGAATACCGATTCGGCCAAATACAGTGTGATTGAAAATAGATTAATTCGAATCTGCATCTGTCCAAACCACATTACCAACTTTTTAACTCATTTCAGTTAGAAAACACTTTTTATTTGTTAAAACAAATACAATAATGATGGAGGTTCAAATGCATTTGCCTAGTAAAAATAATAATATATCGATTAAAATTAAAAGCAAGGGAAACGGGGGCATGGGTACTCTATTTGTAAATGGAGCGCGCCGGAGACTAGGAGAAAGAGCTTTTTGTTCTTCATCTTAGTGATAAAATATGCAAAGGCGGGGCATCAACCGGCTCAGCCACTGACCTAACACTATTTTCTCATTCTCGTATGAGGCGTGCCTTACTATGTCAAATATAGCTCGGACTATATTGCTATGTTGGCTAGTGTTGATCAAATCCTAATAGTTCAGTCGGGTTAGCATTGCTTACATTAATTTGCGGTAGCGAAATTCTTTTCACCCACCTTTAAGCTAATGTCAAACACAAACGCGAACCGAGGGCGAACCGAACCGAGACGAAAGAGAACCGAAGCGGAGACGTCACACTAAACAACGAGCCGAACGCGTGCAAAAAGCGAATCCGAGGCGGAGACGTCATACTAGCACCATAAAAGCGAAGGCGACCCGAGGCGTGGCGTCACAGAAGGACTCATGACTCGTGACGTGGGGTGAAATTCTGAAGACGATAATATTATTGCTTTTGACTGTTTTATTAAAAAAAAAAAAACAAAAAACAAAAGAAGAAAAGAATATGGGTACATGACATAAATAAAAAACGACAAAATCATGGAGAGTATGGTACTTGCGCATTTTTCAAGGCATTTTTATAGTCCTTGTGCCGAGTATTGTACAAAATTGGGTGTTTTTTTACATATTCTATAAATTTTTCGGTATCCATCGTGAAAATTTTGTAATAAAATACAACTATCACGGTTCGCCTTCGCTTCGCTCTCGTGTCTGACGTCGGTCATACAAAATGCACTATAACAACTATTTCGCTCACGCTTCTCTTCGCGCGTTCGTTGTCTGTTTGTCATCGCGTGGCACGCTTTTCGGTTCGCCACGGTATCGCTCCGCTTTCGCATTTCTATGTGACTAGATTCAAGTAACATTACAAAATAATTTCGCTTCGCCACGCCTTCGGTTCGGTTTGACAAGGCCTTTAGGGAGGTCCAGTGGGAGTGTAAAACAAGAATCTCGACCATTCTTAAAGTCAGCTACGTCCGTTATCGTGATATTAAGGGGTAACAAATAGTCGCTTATAACTTCGTTATTTTTGACAGACTAATATTGTTCTTTATGCAATTCTCTACAAAATATTTCTTGCACATTTTTAAGTACAATCCATATTTTTTGAAATAAATGAAAAAGAAAAGGGGGTAAAATATCTCGGCGACGATATTCGATTCGTCGCCATGGGCGTAGATCCTTAAATATTGGCTCTACGAAAAAAGTCGTAGAGATAAAAATTATTGAAAATTTAATTTCGAACAACTTTGTTCTTGCGCAACCTATTTTTTTTTTAAATACATGTCATATTCATGTATTCGTGTGTGTCATGTGTATGCAAATAAATGTTTTCTATTCTATTCTATTCATAAACATTTTGTTTGGAATGGTTGACAATTGATTTTTTGACGAGCCCGTTGGATGAGTGGTTGAGGTGCTTGCCTTAACGCTCTGTTCTAGAGACGGGTTCGATTCCCGGCAGGGTCAACTTTGGTCAACACAGGGCATACTGACTAGCGACAGTAACCCCTTACCGAAGGGATGGGGGGCCCATTTCTCTATCCCTTATCCTTAATCCTAGTGTAGTATCCATCAAGTAGACCGTTAGCCTCACTGGTAAATACGAGTACCAAGAAGGTTTTAACGTAAAGAATGACTAGACAAATATTCTTCTCAGTCATTAAGAGGACGTGTCCAATTAAAAGGATTCGAGGGTGGGACGAGCGAAAGTTTTTAGAGGTGGCGGGTCACCGAGTGGCGGGCCTAACGACGTTACTGTATTGAGCTCAGGGGACATCTGCGACCACAACTTGCTTCCATTCCCTCTATAAGCACTCGATCACGCTTCTTGCCGATGTGCTCAACCAGCCATCTTCACTTTTGTTTGGCGATTGTTGCGGAACTATTTTATTTTACCAATTTTGGTCAACATATTTTATCCAACTATAATATTTATCCCTTTCAACACTAGTCAATAACTTAGAGGTTTATTTTTACGTTAAGCGTAGAGTGTAAGTCAAAGCCGGAATAGATTCTCAACAATAAAAATAATAGACAATTATTTTGTATGCGGTTTTCACTAATGGTTTTAAGTGCGTTAAGCGAGTATATAATTTAGAGAAAAAAAAATTCATCCGTGCGAAGCCGGGTGCGGGTCGCTATCGGCAGTCAGCCAACGCTCATTTGTTGCTCAACATTTACACGAGCAGATGTAGATAAGATGGGGCGAAGCGACCTCGGCCGCTGCTCGATTACCCTTCTGATTTATAATGTAGCTTAGTTCGGAAGCTTAGTTGGGGTGAACGTGGTTTCGAAATGCCATTATCAGAGTTACAACAAACAAATAAAAAGCTAACAAGCATTATATATTAGTGAAGAGCTAGAAAAACAGAAAAGGATTCCCGCGGTGAAGACCGAGTTCGGTCGATGCAAACACGAGGAGGAGATCTTGCGCATGGCCAGTTGGTCGTCCATGTCGGCGATGGTGGCGTTGATGAGGTCGACGTAGTGGTACATCGCCGTGAACACGCCGGCGGCGGAGGGCGGCGGGTGCGCGCTCGCCATGCACTCCACGGGGCCCATGGACGTGACGGCCACCTGCGCCCCGCGATAGATGACGGGCCCGCCGGAGTCGCCGGAGCAGACGCCGCTAGTGCCACTCGATCCGGAACTGACGCCGCAGATGCAGTGCTTCCATTTCTCGCGGTCGCACTGCACCACGCGCAGCTGCACAGTGAACAGCTCGTCTCCCATCTCGGAGCGCTCCGTCCTGCCAAATCCCACCACCTAAAGAGCCGTCGTCAAAAACACATTTTACACCAATCGCTATGCTCATACAACCTTTGATATAAGAAGAGACGTAGTCTCTCTTTATTCGTTCTACCAGCTGTACAATGGTGAGTGCTCTGATGAGTAGTCCTACCACTGCGCAAGATCTGAGATGTTTCCACATAGCATACAATATAGACCTTCAAGCGGCAGCGCACCTGCATCTTGGTATTGCTTGTGTCTTCAGGTGACTGTGACCACCTATCATCAAGTGAACCATCAGACTACCTGCCACCTTTTATAATACCGGCTATACTATTTATTAGCGATTCCACCACACTAACAATTTAGATTCCCAAGCCATATCAAGCCGATTTCTTAAATGTGATTATACATATATTTGTAATACATTTATCTGTCATTTAAAATAACTTTAAAAAAGGCAACATTACGAGACCATCGTAAAATAACTTTGTTGCACCTGATGCAACAAATGTTATGCACTTAATAAAACTTATCACTATCTTCCCTCATGTAACTTAAGTCTACGACAATTCATCACACAATAAAATCAAAAAGCACACCTCAACATGTTTGCCTTTCAACTCCTCGGGGCTGTGACGACGCAAAGCGACCAACGGGTCGACGGATAGCGGTGAGTCGAGCGTCATATCGTCGCGCGTCCGCACCAGACCCACGTCGTGGTGCAAAAGAGTGATGTCGTCACCGCTGCCCACGTCCTCCTGCACCACCTCGAAGTCGGGATGCTTGTAGAGGTAGAGGACGGGCGACATGTCGCCCTCCGCGGAGGTGGGCCGGCGGGCGTTGTACTTGACGTAGGCGATGTGCGGCGAAATGCAGTGCGCCGCCGTGAGCGCCCAGCGCGGCGCCACCACGGACGCCGAGCAGCGCTCGTGCCAGTAACGGTCCAGCAAAGCGCACGCGGGCGGCCACGCGCTCAACTCGGCCGCGGTGCCTCCGAACACGCGCCGCCCGCTGCGCGTCAACTCGGCGCCACTCGTCGCCAGTCGCTCCTCCATCTCACGGAAGAAGAGGTGTCGCGAGGGCGAAGCGGCGTCCGCCTGGGCCAGCCACGCCGTCACCCACACCGCTATTTTCACTGCGAGACCCATGCTTCCTTTGTTCCTTTGCCAAAACGATTGACGTTGACAGAGGAAACGACGATGACATTGACGTTCTTCCATAGTCTTACTACGAAGTATGGATTTTGATTTTTCAAGTTGTAAATTGACAAGGTTATTACGTTGGAGATTATTACATTGGAGACGTTATTACCAAATTATACACCGTGGAGGCACGGCTCTTTCTCATGACATTAGACCTAATGTGTCTTCTTCTAAGTGTGAGTTTACGAGTTGGTGATGCGGGTGAAGGACCACAGCACCCTGGATGCTGATTCAAAATTCGTTTCGACAGGACCATCTTAATGGGTCGACATGACCGAAAACTAATGGTTCATCAAGGGACCATCTAAGGGTGCTGATGCGGGTTGAAGATAAGATGTAATAATCTTCATATGCGGATGGATGTATCTTCATAGGTTTGCGGTAAGAAATAGGAAAGCGGTAGCGGGGCGTAGGGATTAAATGCACAACACGTACCTCGTGATTTGGCGGCTTGGTCAGGATCTGGTGGCGACTGCTCTCGTATCTCGCTGATGGCTGGATATTTGGATCCGAACACACAAAACACTTCACCTTGTGTACACAATCTATAGTTATTTAAACGAGTTCGTATTATAAAGTATATATGCGGATTTAGCGGTTTTAAAAGCGGAGCGGTTGTTGTCACATCAAAATTTTGCAACTCAATCTCTGTATGTCTCTCTGACGCGATGCGTCCTGCGCAAGCGCATCGAAGCCATCTCCCCATCTCCTTCACTCTCGCTGGACGGTTGTGCACGTATGACGAGGAAAGGGATAGGAAGTGTGAAGAGAGCGGCGTATACATCCTCCGGCGCCTTGAGAAAGAGAACTTTCTCAAAACCAAAGAGGATACTAACAGAAGAATTAATTATAGAGCGGGGTAAATAAAGCGGATAAAGAAAGAAATTAAACTAAGTACTTAACACTAGAAGAATTAGATAAAATTTGAGAAGATGCGGTATTGTTATTGAGACGGCAATGGACTCAATTTAACTATTGGTCTTTTCAGTAGACCATTTTGCGTTTTAACTAATGCTACTCGAACGACACCATCCGTGCCTGGATAAGTCTTTTCGATAATTCCCATTGGCCATCGTAAGGGTGGCACATTATCGTCATGTAGTAACACGACAGTACCAATCCTAACATTTGAAACGTCTTTTAACCATTTTTGCCGGACCTGCAAATTATTCAAGTACTCTAAATGCCATCTCTTCCAATACGAACGAATCATTTGATCGAGAAGAGATTTACGCGCAAGAAGCGGCGTTGTGGAAAGCGGTGTAAGTGGCAAGTACTGTAAAGGAGAGGCCATAATAAAATGTGCTGGCGTTAAAGGCTCGGGATGCGGTTCTTCCTGCAAAATGCAGAGCGGGCGCGAATTCATAATAGTTTCGATTTGTGTTAAGACTGTTAAAAGCTCTTCATAGGTAAGAAGTTGATTGCCAATAATGCGGTATAAGTGCGTTTTTAAACTTTTTATATTCGACTCCCATATTCCTCCGAAATGCGGTGCTCGCGGTGGTAACATATGCCATTCGATACGGCGATTAACGAGCTCATTCGATAGTGCTTTGTTGTACTCTGAAGAGTCTAAAAGATGATAAAGTTCGTTTAGATGAGCCTTGGCACCAACAAAATTGGTTCCATTATCGGAATAGAGATGTATAACTGGACCCCTGCGGGAGATAAATCTCTTAAAAGCGGAAAGAAAAGTAGCAGACGACAAATCTGATGCGAGCTCAATGTGAACAGCTTTGGTCACTAAACAAACAAATAAGCAAATGTATGCTTTTTGACTTCGCTGACCACGACGTCTACATAGCGTAATATTAATAGGTCCAGCGTAATCTACGCCGGTATGCACGAAGGCTTTAGTCTCTTGAACTCGAAATGCGGGGAAGTTTGCCATTTTAGGAGTTTGAAACGAAGGAGAAGTCTTAAAACAGAAGTTACAGTTATGTACGCGTTGGCGTATAACTGACCTAGAGGATAATATCCAATACTTTTGGCGAATCAAAGAGCTAAGAAGAGTAGCTCCAGTATGGCAATTAACGCGGTGATAGTTATCAATTATTAGGTAAGTAACATTATCATGTTTAGGCAGCAAAATCGGATGCTTTGCTTCAAAGGGTAAGTTTGCATTCGATAACCTACCTCCTATCCTAATCAATTTGTCTTCAGACATGAATAAATCTAATTTATTTAGCGGTGCAGAGGGTATATTACCCCTTTTTAAATCTTTTATTACATGCGGGAAATGTGCAGCTTGAACTGCGCGGAGCAGATAGTTTTCAGCGGTATGTATATGAGCGGTTTCTATATTTTTAGAGCGGGTTAGTATTCGTACAAATTGTAAATATAGACAATTATTCTTAATAACTTATTCCACGATGAGACTTTACTTGCAAGTGAACAGAGCGGTGACAATTCTACGGTATGAGAAGCGGTTGAAATAAACGTCTTATTGTTAAATTCAGGCAAATTTTCCAATGTTTCAGGTTTAAAAGATTCTATTGGCCACTCAAGTACTGGCGCGTTCAGCCAAACGGGACCGTTCCACCATAACTCGTGAGTTAGCAATTGTTCAGGTAATATGCCTCTAGACAAACAGTCGGCAGGATTATGCACTCCGGCGATATGGTAGAAGGTTTTAGGTTCAAGATTCTCCTGACATTTGGCTACGCGGTTGCTAACAAAAATATTCCACCGATGTGGAGACGAATGAATCCAGGAGAGGGCGATTTTTGAATCCGAAAATGCGTAGACATTCTCTATAGATGTGCGTGCTGAATAAGTATCGTAAACCAATTTAGTTAGTTTTGACATTAAGACTGCGGCACAAAGTTCTAAGCGGGCAAGTGAAACTACTTTAACTGGTGCGACCTTAGACTTCGCACAGACTAACCTAACATGTACATTGCCTGTGGAGTCAGTCACATGTAAGAAAACTACACAGCCATATGCTTTCATACTAGCATCGGCAAAAGCAACTATATTTGTCGTACAACCCTGTGTTACGGCAATATGACGCGGTATTTTTAAAGTAGTAAGAAGCGGCAATTGCTCTCTGAATTTAATAAATTTAGCGGTTATATTTGCCGGGGGTTCGTCGTCCCATCCGACCTTTTGAATCCAGAGTTCCTTAATTAGAAGTTTGGCATAAAGGATTACAGGTGCAGCGAAACCTAGCACGTCCCATAAGCGGGCGATTACAGAAAGTATGGAACGTTTTGTACAGGAGCGGTCATCATTATTAGTTTTAAAAACGAAAGTATCGTTTTCCGGCTGCCATTCTAGCCCTAATATTTTAAGAGATGCGGTTTTATCAAATTCTACTTGCTGCGTAAGTCTTAGCGGTTGCGGGATGCTCTCAAGCACCTTTTTTGAATTGCTTGACCATTTTACTAGATCAAAACCAGCAGATTTAAACATGTTAATTAACTGAGCGGATGCCTCGACAGCGTCAGATTCAGTTATAATTGAACTAGCCAAATCATCCATATAAAGTTCCTTCTCAGCTATTGCAGCTGCTACTGGAAAATTGGTGCGTTCATCATTACAGAGTTGGCGCACGGTGCGCATTGCAACGTATGGGCTTGACTTAAGACCAAACGTCACTCTGTTGAACTTGAAAGCACGAATCGGTTCAGCGGTGTCGAAGCGGAAAAGTATTTGTTGATATTTTTGATGTTCTTCAGTTACACGTATTTGAAGATACATCTGCTTTATATCTGCGGTTACAGCAATTGGGAAAAGGCGGAAATTCAATAAAAGTAAAAATAAATCTGCTTGTAAATTAGGACCGGTATGTAAAATATCATTGAGAGATACGCCATTATGGCATTGAGCACTTGCGTCCAAAACTACTCTGATTTTACTGGTTTGTTTGTCTTGTCTGATCACCGGGTGATGAGGAATTATATAACCTCCTTCGAGTTCGTCCGATGATGACACTGGAGATAAATAATTATTATCTATGTAATCCATAATTGCGGCGTTATAGCTCAAACGTAAATCGTTGTGACATAACTTGCGCTCTAGTGCTAACAAACGACGATGAGCGACAGCGTAAGAATTCCCTAAGCTACTCGGATCCTTAGAGAACGGCAATGCGGTACAATAACGACCTGAAGAGTCGCGAGACACTGTAGAAGTGTATATTTGTTCGCATTCTTCTTCAGACTGACTAAGAAATTTCTTTGCGGGAACTTCTTCTAACTCCCAAAATTTAGAAAGAGAAGAGTCAATATTATTCTCAATACAAGTGAGAAACGAAGCGGTAGGCAAGCGTTGAAGTGCGGTTAGATCGCCTTGAACTGGCGAAGCGGTAGTAGTAGCGGTGTCACCCATGAACACATATCCGAACACTGTTTCAATAGCGGGTGGAGCGGGCGGCGCAATAATCTTTCCACTAAGAAGTATAAATGGAAATAATTTTGCTCCTAATACGAGTTCTATCTCACTCGGTATGTGCCAGTATGGATCGGCAAGCGGTATGTCTACTAAATGACTAATGATAGATGTATCGATATAATCGACAGGAAGTCGATCGGTAATGCAATCGATAACTAAAGCGGTTAAGTTAAAACTTTGTTTATTATTTTTTGCGGAAATTATAAAATTGACATAACCTATGACAGGTCGAGATGTTAAACCAACACCCTTTAAAACTGAATTCGAAAGCGGTATAATATTTAAATTAAGTTTTTTGCAACAATTTACAGTTATTAAATGATTCTGTGAAGCATTATCAATAAGACATCGAACAGTTTCTTTTACATTTTTATCATTATTATATGCGTATATACTTGCAGTAGAAAGAATAACTTCAGTACGTTTATTACACGATAACGTGGTACGGGGGTGCAACTTAGTTGCAATCACGCAAGGTGAGCGTGCGCAAAGCGATAACACCTTGGTACCGGGCGTCGATGCCGAAGCGATGCATTTCTCTGTGTGCGTAAGATTCGTAGGTATATCCGGTACATCGTTACTAGATGTCCGGTCTACCGCGGACGATACGTTTTTAATTTTAATAATATCTAAATGTAACAAGGTATGATGTCTCTTTTCACATTGTTTACATCTATGTTTCGACTTACAATGTAACACCGTGTGGGTTAAACTAAGGCAGTTTACACACCCTCGTTTCGATTTAATAAATTCGAAGCGATTTTTCGGTAACATTGATTTAAATGCGGGGCAAGTATATAGTAGATAATGTTCAGAGGTATTACACATAGAACATAAAGGCTTGTTGTCTTTATTATGACGAGTTACAAACGAATGTACTGTATTGCGGGGGCGGTTATAATTATTATTATTATTGGCGTTATTATTACGTGTAGTGCGGTTAAATGAATTATTAGTAGTAGTAGTTCTATCTAATATCTTTACTTGACTTTTAATAAATTCGACGAAATCTGAATAACTCGGAATAATTTTATCCCTAGCGGTCATTTCAAAGGCCTGAGCGGTACTTGAATCTATCTTGCGGTATGCTAAGTTGAATAAAATGAAATCGTACATATTTTCAATTTTTAATTGCTTAAGTGCAGCGGCAGCAGCATCAAATGTTTCGATGAAATTATTTAATGAAACTGAATCATTTGAAGCGCCTTTAATGTTAAGTAACATAGACATATAATATGAACCTAGGGCTCTTTTATCTTGATATTTCTTTGTTAGACTTTCCCAAATATAAGGATAGTTCTCACCGGAAGGAATTACACCTGCAATAATTTTTAGTGCATTTCCAGTAAGTCTTCCGACTAAATACTGAACTCGATGTGAATCGGTTAAGTCTGGATTACAATGTATGTTAGCCTTAAATGATTCATAGAACACTGGCCAGTTTTCAATTTTTCCATCAAAGTTGGGAATAGCGAGCGGTGCCAGTGTGTAGGGAGCCTTAGCTGCGGTTTGTGTATTTGTATTCGAAGCTATAGACTTATTTCCCTTTAAATTTACGCGGTATCTTATGATATGAGAAAAAAGATCCTCAAATGATGAAAGTGATTGATAATTTGGTTTAAATTTGGGATCTAATTGTATTTGTATTTCGTTAATTTCATCCAATGTTTGCATGAAATCCTTACGTAATGTGTCTATGGTCTCACTCTCAGACATAAAATTTTCAATCGTATTTAATTCCGTAGATGACGGAGACAGCTGTTTACCAGCATTGTACAATTTCGTAATACGTTCAAATCTGACGTTATTTTTCTCCTGTAATATCTTTAATTTCGACTTCATTGCAAAAGATGGCAAATTAGAGACTATTTATATAAAAAAAATATGTTTACAATTTTAAAACATAAATCGAAAGCGGACGTCAGGTATTCAAACAAAATGTAAATTTAAATTACCTACTTTAAAGTGATGAATAAATATGAATATGAAACAAATTAAAATTAAATTAAATAAACAAATTAAATTGTTTATAATGTTGTAAGAAACTTATCCAAACGAATAGGAATTATGCGGAATTATCCCAACTAATAGGAATTATGCGATGCGGTGCGGCTAAATAATAATAATATGTAATTATGTATGCAGTAATTAAATTGACCGAAAGTCGGTGCGATGCGGTTTTACTATTACCCACATAGGGCGCGGTAATACGAAATCTCGTCAAAATAACAATACGCATGAACTATGGGTATGAATAACAAACTGATATTGTTTGCTATAAAGAAAAGCGGTTAAATGCTGATTCAATATCCGGTTCGACAGGACCATCTTATGGTGATGCGGGTGAAGGACCACAGCACCCTGGATGCTGATTCAAAATTCGTTTCGACAGGACCATCTTAATGGGTCGACATGACCGAAAACTAATGGTTCATCAAGGGACCATCTAAGGGTGCTGATGCGGGTTGAAGATAAGATGTAATAATCTTCATATGCGGATGGATGTATCTTCATAGGTTTGCGGTAAGAAATAGGAAAGCGGTAGCGGGGCGTAGGGATTAAATGCACAACACGTACCTCGTGATTTGGCGGCTTGGTCAGGATCTGGTGGCGACTGCTCTCGTATCTCGCTGATGGCTGGATATTTGGATCCGAACACACAAAACACTTCACCTTGTGTACACAATCTATAGTTATTTAAACGAGTTCGTATTATAAAGTATATATGCGGATTTAGCGGTTTTAAAAGCGGAGCGGTTGTTGTCACATCAAAATTTTGCAACTCAATCTCTGTATGTCTCTCTGACGCGATGCGTCCTGCGCAAGCGCATCGAAGCCATCTCCCCATCTCCTTCACTCTCGCTGGACGGTTGTGCACGTATGACGAGGAAAGGGATAGGAAGTGTGAAGAGAGCGGCGTATACACGAGTATAATCCTAACTTCCATACTATATTAAAAAATGCAAAAGTAACCAGTCTGTTGTTTCACCACCAAACAACTACATCAATTTTTATTAATTAGTTTTTATATGTGTCCATTGTTGCAAATAAAATTTTATTCTATTCTATTAATTTTGGTATAGATAAAACTTTGGAAAATAAGATGAATAGAGGATGACAGTTTGTATGGGGAAGTCATCACTTCTGAAAATTAGCACGACAGCATTTGAAATATTTATTCCGATTCGTTTCCAAAAACGTAACAGTTGTTTTGCCATGGGCAACTGTAGGTATATAGCGTGCCTCAAAATCTTCATGTTCCTTTCAATGTTTAAACAAAAAAGCAGTTATAAATGTATTAAATTAAGTTAAAAACATAATATTATCCTCCATAACTCTTAAACGAATTAACTGATTTTCATGAAACTTGGTAGATGATAAACATTTAGACGTACGGGACACAGGATAGGCTACTTTTTTCAACGCGGACGATGTCGTGGGCCAGCTAGTGTATTATAAAAATAACAATTCATTTTTAACAGGTTTGAATATTGACATCATATTTATTTATATTTTGAAATATTGATGTTACTTTTTTATTTTTTAAACACTTTTTATTTGAACCGTAAGGAGATTGATGAAAGCTTGCAGTAAAATACGCTTTTAAAAGTACCTATCTACTAATAATAATTTTACGGAAACGAACTATCGGGAGCCAGCTTAGTATTAACATAGAATTAAAAATAAAATGAAGTTAAAATTAAAAACAGAATTAAAATTAGGAATTCTAAGTTTAAGGAGATATTATTTTAGACTAGCTTTGCCCTGTGACTATACGTACGTACGGTACGCGTGGTATTAGGTATACGCGTGGAACGAAAGAAACGTTTCTGCAAAACACCCAGACAAAAATTTAAATATTTGATGTACCAGATACCTACGGCACATTTAAGATTTTATTATATGTATTGATGATTTGAATATTGATATTAGATTAGTTCATTAAGATGAAAATGAACAGAATAATGACTGATTTCTAAGACTTTGTTTGCAAAAATGTCAGAAAAGGTTGTGCGCTTTCAGAAAAGGTTGTGGTTGTACGTCATCTTATTAGTCCAAACCAAAAGGAGTCTATATAACTCTATTTAACAAAAAAAAAACCGACTTCAAACCGTTTTCTCATGGATTGTAACATAAAAAAAAATACAGTCGAATTGAGAACCTCCTCCTTTTTTGGAAGTCGGTTGAAAACTCGCAGTGTTCATACTAAGGGACATTGTATTTAATTTAACGCTATAGACGATATTTTATCAATACCTTTGATAAAATCTGCCACACAAATTTAAGGCTTTGAATTTCTCAATTGGTGGCTTTTCGTCTGAATATAAAAGATCTCAATTGGGCCCCTCTTTATTTATATTGTATATAAATGACGTCAAAGATGAATGGAAACTTTTACATAAATACACATTTTCATTTTGATACTTTACTGTGATACTTTTAGTATGTTTAAAAGAAACCATTCCAATGTAATTGTACATTGGAATTTAGTTTAGGCGATAAACTGAAATTCGACGCTCGGCCTTCTTATAAGTGGGAAAAAAAAGTTTTAATCGTTTAGTTCTCATTTTCGTCTAACTTTATAAATGGTTTGTATAAAAGAAGTGTTCCATTTAAATTTTTGAATGTTACGTGTGTTGCAGGGTTCGCGCGGGGGTGAGGATGCGGGTGGGCGGGCGCGGGCGGAGTGCGCGGGCGGCAGAGGGCGGCGCAACATGAACGCGTCGGCGGAGCTCGAGTGCGAGTCGGACGTGGGCGTCTCCGCGGGCGACAAGCTTTTCCGGCTGGTGGTGCACGGCGTGCTGCTCAACGGCATCGGCGCCGCGGGCCTGCTGGGCAACGCCCTCTCCATGCTGGTGCTCACGCGGCCGCAGATGCGCTCCTCCATCAACTGCCTGCTCGTGGGCCTCGCCGCCTGCGACACCGTGCTCATCCTCACCTCCGTGCTGCTGTTCGGCCTCTCCGCCTTCTACCCCTACACGGGCCATCTGCGCTACTACTACTTCTACCTCTGCCCGCATCTCACGCGATGGGCTTTCCCGCTCGCGCTCGTCGCGCAGACCATGTCCGTCTACCTCACGCTCATCGTCACCATCGAGCGCTGGGTGGCCGTCTGCCATCCGTTCCGGGCGAAAGCGCTGTGCACCTCATCGCGAGCTCGCTGGTACGTTCTCGGCACGATGCTGTTCGCGTTCGCCTACAACGCGCCCAAGTTCTTCGAGGTGGACGTCTACTCGCTCACGGACCCCGAGACCGATGACGTCATCTACTGCGTCACCCCCACCGACATCCGGACCGAGCTGTACATCACCGTGTACATCCACTGGATGTACTTAGTGGTGATGTATGCGGTGCCGTTCTCGGCTCTCGCGGTCTTCAACTTCTGCATCGTGCGACAGGTGCGTCGCGCGCAGACGGAGCGCGCGCGACTGTCGCGCGTGCAGCGGCGCGAGATCGACCTGGCGACGATGCTGCTGGTGGTAGTGATGGTGTTCTTCCTGTGCAACATTCTGCCGTCGGTGGTGAACGCCTCCGAGGTGTTCATGGGTGCGGAGTTCGACCGCCTCGACTTCCTCGTCAAGATGAGCAACCTCCTCGTCATGATCAACAGCAGCGTCAACTTCATCATCTACGTGATATTCGGCGAGAAGTTCAAACGCGTGTTCCTGAAGATGTTCTGCGCGCGCCGCGCGTGGGGTCGCGGCGGTCGCGACTCGCCGGAGCACACGCGCGACGACTCGTACGCGTCGGTGGGCGACCGCATGTCACTGCGACTGACGCGCAACGGCACGCTGCGTCGCTCCGAGCTGCGCTCCGTGCGCTGCGGCGTGCGTCGCGCGCCCTCCACCGTCTACTACCCGGCGCCGGCGCCCGCCTCCGCCGTCACCGAGTTCAGCGGCCCGTGGAACGGCCACGCCACCGCACCCGTCGACCAGTTCTAGTGCTGTGCTAGTGTCGTAGGCCGTAGGACCCTACTCGTCAACTGTGTGTGTGATTATTGAACTGATGCAGTGAGTCATACGCACAAGGAGTACCGAAGACGATGATTCAATTAAATAAAAAAATATTGAAACAAATCAAAAACGCCTTTCATTATCTAAACTGATTTCATATTCGCCGCATCTAAACTATAATAAAGAAATCACCTACATAATAATATATCAAATTACAGTTGATGCATTTCTTTTGAAATATCAATTCAATTCAAAATAAAACTACAAAGGGTTCGGATTAAAATGAAATTTTGATTTCGCTACGTATGTGTTTGTAACGCTATCACGTGGAGCCTCTGTAAAGCCTCAGCTAATCCTATAATTCGATACCTAAATTCGCAAACCAAATAACTCCTCTGAGTCAAACTTTACAGGGGAGACTAAAAACGTTATAATTTTTTTTGGTATGATACGAGAAAAGAAAAAAGACAATTTTACATTGGAAATTATGGCTCGTATTAACCGATAGACCTTTTAAAAATTAAATTCTAATTGACATTAAGTTTCTCCCGTATCAAAAAGTCATTTTCAACCAAAAGTGGATTATTCGTTTCGCGAATTAAGGTATCGAATTGTCATAGAAATACCGTTCATAGACTAAAAGAGAATATTTCAATAAGACTTTTACTCTGAATCTTCTTCTTTCCTTAAAATTCTTTCTTCGGAGTCGGACCGTAATAAGAGCATATCGTTTAACATAACTAACAATAGTCTGTGTAATAACATAATATTATGTGGTTTGTACAGAACCAAAAGGAAGAAAAACAAGGAAAAGCTGACATGTCTGAATCGTCAACCGTTAAATTATGTTTTACTAGCTGCTGCCCGCGACTACGCCCGCGTAACTAAATTATATACTAAAACCTTCTTCGAAAATCACTATACATTGGTGAAATCGGTGCTTTGTTTTATGTGTAGTGATGTTATGACAAGGATGCCGTCGCCGGCAACTAGACCAACTTTTGATATCTACTAGCGCCATCTGAAGGTTTACCCTAGAACCTCAAGATGTTTGGTTTGGTTCAACGAAATAATAAAGAATTATTTGTTTGTTGCTAGCTACTAACCTATTTCTTGATGTACCAAAAAGTTCTTATGCTTTGAGTCTGGCAAATTAAAAGCGAGTGCGGCTGTATTTTACAAAGAATAAGTTTTGTGTGGGTTAGATCGGGTAGCTTAGAATTATTAAAATTTGGTTTTTATTACTGATCTATTATAATAATACCTTTCATTAATTAAACAATTATACCCACTGCACTTTTTGAACACTTACCATTCACATTAACTGTACCTATACCTATACAATTAGCGACATCTGTTAGAACTTGTCAAAACTAACACAATTAGCAAAGCAATAAAGCTTGTTGTGGCGTACTGCCAGTGAGAGGATATATTTCATACAGCTCAAAACAAAGCGTAGCAAATTTTTTTTACTTAGCGCTTCTTTCACCAACTACAAGTAAAGTGTTGATTAGTTACTTTTAGAAATCATTTTCTGTTTTATTGAATTATGCACTCGGTTTACTGCATCATTCGATAGACGAATTTTTATTATTATTTTCAATTTAATGTTTGGGACTTTTACCGTACAAACAAAGCTATATCAGCTAAATTATTCCCGGTGACAGGTGACTTTAAGTGACGGTTTAGCCTACTTGACGGTGGTGAAAGAGGCGCTTAAGGTTTTAATTATAACTGACCATTAAATGATATAGAGGCATTGTTAAATAAATTAAAAAACAAAAAAGCATCGGCGTTTTTGTTAGTAGACTTTTAACACCTAAAAACAAAGTGACGCCATTGAATTTTCTTTACATTCTAATCACAGAAAACACATTTAAAGTGGTTTTTCAAGTCTTTTGAGTATTAATAAAGATTGAAGTGAGTCTTCCGGGTATTGTTGTTCATTGAAGCGAGTCAGTTTTGGTCATAATGCTAGATCTGATTGAATTGCATGTAAAATTTATTTTAAACCTAATTCTACTTTAAATAATAGGACCAAAATCTTGTTCCCTTAATTGTTTTGAGCAGTATATGTTAGTCTATGTGTTTATGGTTTTTACGTTGCCATGAATATTTATTGTTATCTGTCTGTCAACAAATGTACATTTTACTTTTATCTAAAATAATATTTGTCTTTACTTGTTTAATCCTTTATTTAATTTCACTTTAAAAACTATATTGTAGCAGAGCGTTAACTGATCCCTGATTTATTTATTATTTTTGTCTTTTACGTGGTGTTAAACTCGTGCACAATGCCGAAAACAACATTCCACAACGAACCGCTGGATAAGGACAATTGGGAATTTGAAAAAAAAAATCTTTTTTTTTATGTATTTTAAAACTTTATTATTAATAATATTATTATTTAATGCGAAAAACTTAAAAAAAAAAAAAAATTCCATTAATCATAAACAAATAAAATTTAAAGAAAAATCACGTGACTATATGAACGCGCCACGATTATGTGACGTCATAATGTTAAAACTACTTTAGAACAACAGTAATCTTGAGAAGACGACCGACAAAAAAGTTCGAAATTTTTTCGTTTTTCTTTTTGATCTACGGACTTGGAAATTTTTTTTAGTCTTAACCATCATATGGACAGGATGACATGTTCATTCAGCTTCAATTTGTTTTTTTTTTGAAGATCTTGATACGAGAATTTTTGCTGAGATATCAGTCTTTCAATGGAAAAGGATCATTTCATCTTTGACCATCAATATCTCAGCAACCATAGATCGCACACAAAATTCAAGGTAGGTTTTGAAACATGAATGAATTCTCTACAAGAATTTTCATTGTTTTTTCTAAAAAAAAATTTTTTTCCATACTTTACATGAATTTGAAAAATCATAAAAAGGGGCTTTTGATAGTTTCTGAAAAATCTAGCGCTGAATCAAAAATATGGTGAAAATCATAAAAGTTAAGTGTACCTTTTACAGTTCAATATACCAAAAAAAAAAAAACCCACAGAGTTTCAATTTAATCCAGTCAGCCGTTTTTTTGTCCCACTCGATTGAAAAATTGAAGGAGCAAAGGACTTAAAAGGAAAACAAAAGTATTCATACTCCAGCGCGCCCAACATTCACCATATAAAAAGTCTGGCTTTATTGTGTCATAACTTTTTTCACACAGTGATTTGGGACACTTCACCATACCAACAATTAAAGTACATAAACATCCTTTCCCACGATATATCGCATGTTGGTATTGGTTCCTAGGCAGGCTTCCATACATTTCTGCCCGTTCTCCTTAAAGGCTTATTTACAGGAACAAGGGATTGCAAGACGCTTATCTGCACCCTACACAGCACAACAGAATGGTCTTGCTGAACGCAAAAATAGAACATTGCTGGAAAAAGCAAGGGCAATGCTGATTAATGCGAATGCACCAATGCGCCTATGGGCAGAAGCAACACGGCGAATTATCTATCCAACAGAAGCATAAACATTTCTATAGAAAACAGAACGCTGTTTGAAAAATGGGTACAAAGAAAACCATGCATCCATCACCATATTTTTGGAACAAAAGCATTCGTACTGCTAAAAGGCCATGTCAAAGACTCCAAATTTTCGCCTAAGGCAATTACAGGAGTATTCGTCGGATATTGTAATAATAGCAAGGCATACAAGGTGTATGTTCCAACGAAACGCAAGTCATTTATTTCCAAAGAAGTTAGAATTCTTCAAACAAAATTTTATTCAGTTTGTAGTGGCAATTTAGAACAACTTAAGCATTCCGTTTCGATCCCAACTACAAAAATTGAACAACATTGAAAATACCGAAAATGAATCAATTCCAGATCTAGTCTTCAATCAGCAAGTTGAAATTACAAATCAAGGTCATGAAACAGATGACGATCAACAAGAATTTTACGAAGCCTCTGATCATGAACCCGATGATGCTGTAGTCGGACCTGAACATGAACTGGGTGAACTCGAAATGAACGAATTGATTCGACACGAAAACGAAGAAGATACTCAAACTTGATCTTGAGCGATATAGTTTGAGAAACAGATCAGCCATACACCCACCACAACAGTATGATGATTTCGTACTGGCAGCTGTTGCTGACGTAGAAATCCTAATAAAAGATCCAGAAACTTACAAACAAGCCATGGAATCACCCTACAAAGAAAAATGGTTAAAAGCCATGTTGAGGGAGATAAATTCACTACACGAAAATCAAACTTGGGACTTAGTGAATTTGTCTACAGGAAGAAAAGCACTACCCCTTGTAAATGGGTTTATAATAAGGGTTTATCGATAAGTTCAGGGCAAGAGTTGTTGTTAAAGGTTACTCTCAAAAACAATGCGTGGACTACGACAGACGTTTAGTCCTGAGGCTCGTTTTAATACCATACGTGCAATCATAGCAATTGCAGCCATAGAACAGTTAAAAGCTACGACAATTTGACGTTGTAACAGCTTTCCTTAATGGATCGGTCAAAGAAGATACCAACCTGTGGATGACCAAAAAATACTTTTAGTTATGAAGACAAACCGGGTAGTGAACAGTTTAAATCAACACAGCTTCTAGAGTCCAGTTTTCTGAACTGAAATGATGAGATCAAGGCACCGTCAAAAACAAAATACAATATCTTTACGTTACGTTATTACGTACTTCACAATAACGATTACGTTATTGTGACGTGGGGATCCTCTAATTATCCAGGTCAAATCGCCTCACAAAATGCTGAAAGGGTAATGGTTAATAGTATGAAAAAAGGAGAGTTTTTAGAAATGGCCTTTAGTGAAAGATGAGCAATTATATTCCTGGGAGAATGTATTACAGAAGATTGAATTTCCAACATTTGTAAAAGAAGGCTTTTTCACCATACCTGAACTGGATAGTCTTCAGAGTTTCGGTGGTGGCGACAAAGTTGCGTCTCAAAGTTGCGCTGGTAAAAACAAACTTTTCGAAGACCAGTCACCAGTACAACTACCAAAAGCAGCTTCTCCTACTCATAGTTGTGATGGTGAAGTCAAACCTATTACGCGATAAAGAAAAACTTACGCGTCATGGCATCAGGGGTCCGACTCTACTGGGTACGCGCCCATGTGGGGATCGAGGGAAACGGGAGGGCCGATCATCTTGCCAAGCTTGCGGCGACAAAATTAAAGGTTGCCAAAAGCTATGACAGGTGCCCCTTATCTTATATTAAGGGGCACCTAAGAAGGGAGGCCGTCGCCCTGTGGGGAGAAATGTACAGAGAAGGCACCACTGCTGCGGGCACCAAACTGTTCTTACCAGATGCGGAGGCCGCGTACAGGATGGTACGTAAACTGCAGCTGTCACCAACCTTGGTACAGGTGTTTACGGGTCATGTTTACAGGTGTTTACGGGGCAACGAATGAGGAAAACGAAAAGGAAAATCATAGGAAGACCAATGAGAAATGAAACAAAGATGAACAAGATCCCTTGCCTACGCAAGGGGTAACTGTGATTTTCCCCCCACTTTATAAGCAACATGGAATAAGCATTATGTAAATTAGAATGAATATACGGCCCACGGGGGTGGTGTAACCCCCGGGGGAAACAAAAAAAAGTCAAACCTATTAGTAACCAGATACAATTAACAAAGATTCCAGAATCCAGTTTTCAGGATAACGATGATGAGAACAAGGCGCTATCCAAAGTAGATTACACTATCGGAGATTAGAATAGAATAGAATAATGTTTTATTTGTAGTAAAGGACATTTAGGAGCATACAAAGGTAACACGTTAAGATGGGGTCCCATTAATTATCCAGGCCAAATCACTTCAAAAATAGCTGAAGGAATAATGGTTAATAGTAAGAAAAAAGGAAAGAGTTTTTGGAGATGGCCTCTCATCAAAGATGAGCAAGTATATTCCTGGAAGGACGTATTACACAAGATTGAATTTCCGAAATTCGTGAAAAAGGGTATTTTCACTATTCCTGAACTAGATAACTAGGCGTGCCTAGCCTATATTGTTAGATTGTTAGCCTACCAATATGAGAGCCAAAGCCAAATATTAATATCACAGAGCAGCAGTTTTTAAAGGCCGGATTTGACAGTTGGCTTGACAAGCGAAACACATTCATGTTCCAAGATAAGATCCCTGACAGATCCATTTCTAGACCTAAAAAACCCCTAACTCTAGATTTTAGTCAAAATCGTTAGAGCCGTTTGAGAGATCGTCGTGGCATACAAGAATTCCACGTTTAGTTTTATATTCAATTTAGTTTAATTTAAAAGTAGATAATTTAGATCGGTGTGACATGGCTGAAATGTACAACCGACATGTGGCGGCGTAAACTCCCTTGGTATATAAATATTTTTTTACAAATGTCGCACTCGGTGGGCGTTGGCTTAGAGCCCAAATGTTCAGCCGACATGTGGCGGCGTAAAAACCCTTTGTATGCAAATATCTTGTTACAAATGTCGCACTTGGACGGTTTTTGCACTTGCACACTCCTTCTATGGACCCTCATGTGTATTCTAAGACAATATTTACGCATAAATCTCTTGCTACAGACACTACATTGGAAAGATTTTATCCCAGTATGTGTCAACATGTGCATTTTAAATTCTTGTTTTCTCTTGTATGCTTTGTCACACACGTTACAAGCGGAAGGCTTATGTGCCCAATGCACTGGACTATGTTGCTGCAATTCCCACTTACTACTGAACGGTTTATCGCATGTTTGGCACACAGGGTTGTACACCCGTCTGCCTCAGTTGACAATGCCTCCGTAAGTTTAGCTTGGTTGGGAATTTCCGGCCGCACTCTTGGCACTCTTGGCACTCGTGGGCTTCCTTGTCAACCGATTGATGGTGGTCAGCCATGTGATTGGCGAGCTCTCTCTTGTTTGCCAATACTTGTGGACATATTTCGCATTTATAGCCCTCGTGAGTTCTGACATGATTTTCCAGGTGCCCTTTGTGTTTAAAAGTTTTATTACTGTTTAGTTTTCAACTAAAACCTACTATATACGTACCTAATTTGATCTATGTCAAAGCAAGCATTCTGTCTCATTCAGTCGCATCTCACCCCTCTCTAAAATCACAACACACAGTGCATACACACGTCTTTTAAATTAGTAATATAATTATTAAGAATAAAGTGCTAGAAGACAAACATCCGAAGTTTCCTTGAACCAGCCCTATACACATCAGAAAATCAAACATTTTAAGTGGTCCTTCGAGAGAAACAGAGGAAATTAAGGACTTGGATGTCTTCGGATGACGCCATTGTAGGCAGAGGTATTACGCGACCGGAGTCGCTAGCCCCTATAAAGTTGCGTCGCATAGCGCCGTCCCTCTCGCACTCGAAAGTAGCAGCTTGGCGCGGGCGAGAGCTCTGTCAAACCACAGACCGCACTACTCTTCATAGAAGCATATTCACATTATAATACAACCGTCAAACAAAGGAAAAAGGAACATTTTTTACATTTCACCATTTCACCTACTTTGCGAAGAAAAACCATTACGAATTTCATTAAAAATAGGAAGCAATGACGACAAAAGAAGAAGAATCAAAGGCGATCAATACAGAAACACAAAAATCGAATTCGACACAGAATTTCGAAATGCAAAAATGGAAAACTCAGCGTGCCACGATCAAAGGTAAAGTTACAAGAATTCTAAACTACATACAAGGCTATGACGCCGATACACAATCAATATCCGAGATAACAGTAAGAGCACAAGAATTAGACGAACTTCTAAGAAAATTTGATGAACTTCAAGACAAAATCGAGGAAAAAACAACGATGCCAGAAGAAAAAGCAACACAGGAATTAGAGCATTCCGCCATGGAAGAACGCTATTACACTATAAAAAGCGAAATAAATACGTTACTTCACGGGTCGGAAACACCGACTCATCACTCCAGCCTGTACGAAAGCACCTAAATCCAACCTACAAAACCTCGGGTGAAGCTACCCACACTGGAAATTCCAAAGTTTTCGGGAAATGTGCGCGATTGGCCTGCCTTCAAAAATGTGTTCACAAGTGTCGTAGACGTAGTGTCCGTACCGAAAATACAAAGGTTACAGTATTTACAAACCTCACTCACAGGCGAATCCAAAAATCTTATCGGTTCATTACTCCTAACCGAGGACAATTATTCTAAGGCAATGGACATTTTAATTAAAAGGTATGAAAACGATACTATAATTATCAATCACCATTTAAAATCTATAATTAATGTTCAAACAATAAATAAATTTAACCTTAAGCAATATTTAGTAACATTACAACAAAGCCTAGATTCTCTAGTGCTATCAAATTACCCGTTGAGAGTTGGGAGTTTGAAACATTGCACTTATTCTCGTGTATGCTTACACTGACACCTGAAAAACAAAGTTGTGTTTCATCAGAGTGCCAATCATTTTTTGACAATAAATATTAAGAAGTCCAGAAATTTTCCAATTGAAAATAATAACCTCAATTTTGTGGTTTGTGGAAAAGTACTATTAAATCGTGTTAAAATTTACACACATCTTTAACAGGTTAAATATAATGTGCACAGTTTCCAGGTTTTAAGTGAAGTAAACTATGATCCGAGAATAAAATACAACTGTTTGAATAAAATTGTTGCAAATTATTTTTATGATCTTCATTATCTTTTTATAAAATGTTTTACAAACATGAGAATCGTTAAAAGAAATTTAAAAACCTAATAAATAGGCCTCCCTATTTGTTTTGGTCCCAGCCGAATGCCGATGACCGAATGACAGTAGCCTATTAGGAAAATAATACTGTCATTTGGTTCCTGATTTTTGTCGTGATTGTGTCTTAAGTTCTCTTATGTTTCTCTTGGAAAAAAACTAGAATAATTATATGGATAAGCAACAGAAGTATGATTAAAGCGAATTTCACTAAATCTTGGTTTAAATTTTTTACCTTCCTCGCTCCTAGCACAATTCCACATTTTTTGTTTTAATTTTGACATCGTTTTCAATTAATGGTTCCCCTGAAAATGAAATGTTTCAATGTACAATTTATTATGTTTGGCAGAAGGAAACAACTAAATAATAGCAATTGTGTTTTGATTATATGATACAACTAGTTACATGTGACTTAGGATAGGATAGCTGTTTTCTTCCTGTTAAATCGTATTTAACAAGTAGCGACCACGACTTGTATCTACATCTAGATTTATACATTCAAAGCGTTACTTTAATAAAGGTATCGTCTTTAGAACAATTTACCTATTTGTATTCCCTGCGGTTTGAGTTGAACTTTTGATCCATTGGTGATTTTTGGGCATATTTGTACATGATCTGTCCTAACAGAATGATTAAAGCAAATTTCACTAAAATTGAAGGCACACTCCCCTAACAGTCTTGAAAGCTAAAGCAGACTTGGTATAAATTTTTTACCTTCCTCGCTGCTAGCACAATTCCACATTTTTTCTGTTTTAATTGTGACATCGTTTTCAATTAATGGTTCCCCTGAAAATGAAATGTTTCAATTTACAATTTATAATGTTTAACAGAAGAAAACAACGAAATTACAAGTACAACTCGTTACATGTCACTTAGCATAGTTTGCTTGTGTTATCTTTATATATATATATATATATATATATATATATATATATATATATATATATATATATATATATATATATATATATATCTTCTGTGCGTGTGTATGTCACTGAACTCCTCCTAAATGGCTGGACCGATTTTGATGAAATTTTTTTTTGTGTGTGTTCAAGGAGATTCGAGAATGGTTTGTATTAAAAAAAAAAAAAAAATTGGTCGCGGACGAAGTCGCGGGCACAGCTAGTACAGATATAATGCTTCAATATTCAACCTTATTCATATATTAGGTCTACTTTGTCGGCTTCACTTTTGATAGAGTGGTCATTTCAGGTGTTGGTGGCAAGCTTCACAACACGCCGCCATTCTTCTCTGATGGTCATTTATATTATGCAGGTATGTTACTGCTATAAGATTGATAGTATGTTGGAAAGGAAATATTGGTAAACTAAATACATGACTATTATCTATACTAATTAATAAAGCTGAAGAGTTTGTTTGTTTGGTTGTACACGCTAATCTCAGGAACTACTGGTTCAAATGGCAAAATTCTTTTTGTGTTCGATAAATGGACTATTCAGTCCATTTATCGAGGAAGGCTATAGATAGGCTATAGAAAATGCGGACGAAGTCACGGGCACCACCTAGTAATTAATAAGTTTAATGACTTACATTTAATAAATTTTCCATAGGCAATCTTAAATTCTGTTGATATTTGTAGTTTTTCAATGCACTCATCGGATATTGTATATATGTTGTCACGTTCAGAGAGTTCAAACTGATAACAATACATTACAATATTTATTACCTATATAAAGGTTGCTTTTTATTTAAAAAATATTATAAAAAAATTATTTAATTTTTAATTAATACTAATATTATAAAGAAAGAAGATATATACTTTTGTATGTTTGTAATGAATAAACTCAAAAACTACTGGGCCCATTTTAAAAATTCTTTCACCTATAAAAAGCTACATTATCAGAGAGTATCATAGGCTATATTTAATAATAAAGTTTGTTGGATGTTGCATATTGTAAAGTAATCAGGCGGTCTGGCCGCTAACAATTCGATATTCTATTGAAATGGTCTGTATCTGTGTAATGTGTTTGCAACAATAATAAGTTTTCTCTTTAATTCATTGCTTTTATTTCATTTATTGATTATTCTGCTTATATAAACCCTACAAGAAAGTTACACGGGCAAAGTCACGCGCAGCAGCTAGTAAATTATATACCTAATATATTTTTATTTAACCTAGGAAATCCTTGGAATCGAAGATAGGTCTAGTCATGACGTATGCACAATCCTATTAGAAAATAAGTTATATTATGTCAGGGAGGCCAGGTTTTCTTGCCTCTTGAGCCATGATCGTCTTAGTATTGGCAATTTAGTAAATGCACTTCAAATGCAGCAGGAAGATATAAAGCCTTCATCCGGTCTTCACGTTCACGACAGGGGAATGGCGTTCTAAACCTTCATTTCACTCCAACTTTATATCAAATAAAACGAAAACATACAACTTACTGAGATTCCGAATGTATCGTACAACATCTGCGAATAATTTTCAATCTCATTTTCGTTGTAGATAAAGTCGTAGAATAGACTCTTAAAAACACCATTCTTGTGACAACACCTACATAAAGGAATTTGGTTCGATGTTTCAACCATTTGTATTATAATGTTAAATAGCTAAATGTGTGCAATTTTATTCAAACTAATTCAAAGAAAGTAAAGAGTCCAATATTTTTATGAACAAATTACAAAACAACAATCAATCCATCACTTTTTTAGTACAACAAACAGAATGACAAATATGACATTATTGACTTTGACAAGGGGTTAAAAAAAATTAAACGTACCAGTCACAGAATATAAAATTCTCGTGTCACAGAGTTTGTAACCAAACTCCTCCGAAACTGCTTGCTTTTGTGTATATTCGGTAGGTCTGAGAATAGGTTGTAAACTATTTTTATACCATTAAGTGATAAGGATGGCCCACTTCAAAAAAATTTTTGTAGGCAAAACAACGTTTGCCGGGTCAGCTAGTATTAATATTATATATGCTATTCAAAAATACGTGCGGTAGCTCATTACGTCTAGACTAGAAAAATGTACAAATGTTTTAAACCTGTAGATCAACAATTGCAAAGTTATAAACAATTGACCATATGATTTAAAAAAGGGTTTAATTTTTTTTTTTGCAACACTCAAAAACTTTTAATGTTAGATTCATTTCTAAAAAAAAAAATTACCCTTAAAACTTTATTACTACTAGATTTTATTATCTTAAAAATAGTTGGGCGCGTGGCGTCAAGGCTGAATAAGCCAAATTTAAGTTGTATTCCGAATCTAGTTTTTTCTTATATACCTACTTAGTATAACTACTATTTTAACTGGATACGAACAATTTTATTCAACAATCTTTTAGTTATTGCCTATTCATTTATTCAGCGAAAGTAGTGTATACAAAGGATATAGTATTCTGTGAGTCAACCAATCAAGGCGCAAGTGGAATTCACATGGCACGTGGCAAAGGTGTCGCAGGATTGGCGTCTCAGTCGGAACATTATTAATTAGTGACACTTTAAATTGGCTCGGTCTCCGCATGTTTTCACTTTTTACTTATGTTGAGGGCAGTTAAAGAGTTTTGAATGATGAGAAAATAAACAAATTATCTTTATTGAGATAGAGAACTTAATTAAACAATTTATGCGTGTATCTCACAACTGAGATTATTTTGAAAATAGCGTTATGAATACTAGCTAGCGCCCGCGACTTCGTCTGCGTTGAAAAATAAATAATATATAAGCAATATACGCTTGGCATCTGCATTGCTATTAAGCTTTTGCCAGGCGTTATTTTTGAAGTGAAAACTTCTTTAGGCGCGTTGGGCATTTTTGAGATGGGGTAAAAGCATTGCACATACGTAATGTAACGTAATGTAACGTAATGTAACATAACGTAATGTAACGTAATGTAACGTAATGTAACGTAATGTAACGTAATGTAACGTAATGTAACGTAATGTAACGTACTGCCACGTAATGCAACGTAATGCTACGCAATGCTACGTAAAGTAACGTAATGTAACGTACTGCCACGTAATGCAACGTAATGCAACGTAATGCAACGTAAAGCAACGTCATGCAACGTAATGCAACGTAATGCAACGTAATGCAACGTACTGCCACGTAATGCAACGTAATGCAACGTAATGCAACGTAATGCAACGTAATGCAACGTAATGCAACGTAATGCAACGTAATGCAACGTAATATAACGTAATGCAACGTAATGCAACGTAATGCAACGTAATGCAACGTAATGCAACGTAATGCAACGTAATGCAACGTAATGCAATGTAATGCAACGTAATGCAACGTAATGCAACGTAATGCAACGTAATGCAATGTAACGGCATTTGAAACTTCTCTTAATCCTTCTGGAATTAAACCATCACCACTGGACGTACTAATTTTTTTTTTTTTTTTTTTAATATATTTACCAAAACTGTACAAAAACACCAAGACCAAGACCTACATATTGCTGAACCAGTTTCTGAACGGCTGTGAAACTATTGTCACAGCTGGGCCAACTCTAGTTGGCTATGGCTGGACATACTATTATTAGTGTCAAATCAAAAATTTGTTCCTGTGAGGTTAATAGCTTCGAATTTCGAATCACGCTCGCATCAGAAATCGATTTTTCTGCGAGTTGTAGGCACCAAACGTACCCTTTTTCGTGCTGGAGAAGTAAAAAGATTATTAACGTTTTTGTTGTCTTTTAACCGAGACATACACACCAGGTTAATAAATATTTCTCGCTAGTTCTCGCTTTTATTCTTCTCGCACTTTCATTCCTCATACTTTTTCTTTCTAGCATACATCTCTTTCACACTATAGCGGGTGGGATTCCCGCCTAACTGCTATTCTGATAATCTGTCCTTATTCTATTTCTCTTTATTTAGGGTATGTAGTCAAATGATTGTACACGGAATTCATATTATACACATTAAAACATTTAAAAACATTAACAATAATAAATAATTTAAAAACATTAGGAATAAAAAGATAAAACGGTTAAAAACATTGAAATACAGATAAAATTAAATAACAATAATTAGATTAATTTAAACATTGCGAGTATTAAGATATCGTTATAAAATTAAACAATCTAACAATTTAAAAAATTTAGATAAAACAATTAAAACATCTGTGTATAATAAATTAAAAATTTTTTAAAAACTACTATTCTGTTTTAGGTTAGGTTAGGTTAGGTTAGGTTAGGTTAGGTTAGGTTAGGTTAGGTTAGGTTAGGTTAGGTTTCACCTTGGACTCCAGGTGGCAATTCCATGAGCACTTCCGGCGGCTGAGTCCAAAGTTGATCGGGACCACCTCGGCATTGGGGAGCCACCTCCCAAATCTGGGCGGACCGAGTGTTGGCTGCCGCCGCCTTTACACGGGGGTGGTGCGCTCCATGGCGCTCTACGGCGCGCCTGTGTGGGCGGACGCCCTGGATCGCCACAACGTCACGCTTCTGAGAAGATCTCAGCGCGTGATGGCGACCAGGGTGATACGCGGATACCGCACCATATCGTGCGATGCCGCGTGCGTTATGGCGGGTACCCCCCCGTGGGACCTGGAGGCCGAGGTTCTGTCCTCGGTCTACAAAAGTCGAGCGGCAGCTCGCAGTCGGGGCGTTGCTGGTCCCCTGCCGGAGGAAGTGCGCCGCACGGCGCAGCGAGTTGCACTGGCGCGGTGGGCCGACAGGCTCGCCGAGCCTACCGCCGGCGCTCACACAATCCGGGCCATTAGACCTGTCCTGGAGCAGTGGTGCCGACGCAAGAAGGGTGTGATCACCTTCAGGCTTGCACAGATTCTGTCGGGGCACGGTTGCTTCGGCAGATATCTGTGCAACGTCGCAAAGCGAGAGGCGACACCCTCTTGCCACCACTGCGGTGGCCCGGAGGATACCGCCCAGCACACGCTGGCAGAATGCCCGGCATGGGACCAGCAGCGGAGGCTTTTAGTCTCCACTGTCGGAGGAGACCTCTCGCTGCCGGCCGTGGTTCTGTCCATGGTCGGCAGCAAAGAGGCCTTTCAGGCTGTGATCTCCTTCAGCGAGGATGTCCTCTCGCTGAAGGAGGCGGCGGAGAGGGCGAGGGAGGATGCCGCCCTCGCTGACGACATCCGCCGAAAACGAGCAGGGAGGCGGAGAAGGCTCTACGGCCGACTCCTAGCGCCCCCGTGACCGGCCGGAGGGTGAGCGGATATGGGGATCCGCTCACCTACCAACCCGGCCCTGGTGAAAGACGTGCTCGTGTTCCGGCACGTCTTCCCACATATCTGAGACCCGGGGAGGAGGGAGCCTACCATCCCTCCTCCTACCGATGACCTCTTTGAGGTGCCCAAGTTGGGCTAACGCAGGCGGGAGAGCAGGACGAAATGCTCGCGCTGACACCTCTCTCCCGCCCCACGTGCGTGCGTGGCCAAGGAACACCGTGGGGTTTTAGCGGGTAGAAGTCTCGCATATCCTGCCAGCACCCCATTGCTGGCAGTGAATCAGGATCGCTGATTTCCCCACGTAAAAAAAAAAAAAAAAAAAAAAAAAAAAAAAAAAAAAAAAAAAAAAAAAAAGGTTAGGTTAGGTTAGGTTAGGTTAGGTTAGGTTAGGTTAGGTTAGGTTAGGTTAGGTTAGGTTAGGTTAGGTTAGGTTAGGTTAGGTTAGGTTAGGTTAGGTTAGGTTAGGTTAGGTTAGGTTAAAACCCGCAGTTGCTGGCTTTCTTCATTTAGATTTTATAGGTGTCCAAATTCTTTCATTTTTAGGGAATTTCACAATTTCGCTGATATTTCTTGAATATCTCTGTTGTTTATCAACGGATTTCGGTGCTGCCTGGCTTGAAAGACGCCTTTTCCGAAGCGCTTTCAGCCAGTCAAAACCGCATTCCGTTATCTTCCTGGGTTCAGGTTTTATCGTAGTTCTTTCCCTAGATTTCTAGGAAAATTGTTGCTGTTGTCTTCACGGTTTTTCTGTCCCCCCTCAGGTAGGGGTGGACTCTCCTACCGCTTCGGAGGTCGACAGGGCTGTCAACTGGCCCATGTCGGCTTCCAAGAAGGATCCCCTGCCTTCGGGCAATACGCGCTCGAAAACGCGTAAGCGTAATTTGGAAGGTGCAGAGGCGATCGTTTCCTCTCGAGCCTCCTCTGTCTCTGGCCGATCTTTGGGGGAGTCGGGGTCCGAGGAGGATCCGGTTCCCCCGAAAGTGGTGAAAGTGGTGAAGGGCTCCAAGGGCCGTAACAAGCCCTACAGCCACAATGTTGGACTAGCCCAGGCCCGCCGGGAGCTAAGGGAGTGGATATCGTCCGACTCAGAATCGGACGCTGATGTTGAGTATCTCTCGGTGGGGTCCGCTTCCCCCACCGACGGCTCACTGGAGAAGCTGACGAAGCGAGCGGAGGAGTGCGCCTCCACGATCCTTGGGGTTGTTCGGAAATCGAGCAACCTCAAGGGTTCGTGCGTGAAGGAGATAAAGGACGCGACTAACGCGCTGGTCAATGTGATCAAAGAGGTGGCGGCGAAGGCATCCGTCAAGGCGGGGTCCCGCAAGGCGGATGCCGACAAGAAGATATACGAAGAGGTGTGTCGGCTCCAAGAAGAGAACAGATCTCTTCGGGGCCAATTGGAGGCGGCAACTCCCTCGAGAACGAGGCAAAAGATAATTTCTGACGGGCTTCGACAGCAGAGGCACGAGATCAGGGAACTGTCTGAGAAACTCTCTCTGTCTCAATCAGAGGTGACGTCTCTCAGACATTCCCTGGATTCTCGCCCGGAGCAATTGGCTGCTACAGAGTCAATCACGGAGGCGCCCCTGACAGCGGCTGCTAGTCAATCCCTGTCACGGGCTGAATTCATTGACGCACTTGGGTCACTTCAGGCCGAACTATTGTGCCATGTAGGTGGCATAGTGAGCGCTCATTTAGAGGGTCTGGAGGCGGACGGGAGACTCCTCCCGGCCCAACAAAGACGACTCCCCTTAGCGGCGGACCGCAATAGGGAAGAATTGGGTGGAGCTTCACAGCCCTCGCCGACGACGCTCGCCCCTCCGAGCAATCTCCCGAAGAAGGCTAGGGCCGTAAAGGCGAAAAAGGCTGCAAAGTCCACTGCTGCCGACAGGGCCCCGGAGCCACAGGCCGAGTCGTCGACTCAGCCTGGAGGAACTGCTGACAGCTGGACTGAGGTGGTCAGGCGAAAAAAGCGCGCCCCTGTAGCCTCTGCTCCGACAGCGACAAAGGTGTCTCCCCCAAAGCTCCCCAGGGAGCCTAAGAAGCCAGCGGTGATGATGGCCCTCAATAAGGAGGCGATTGAGAATGGGGCCACTTACAACAAAGCCATCGCTAAGATGAAGGCGGCTGTTTCGCTCGACGCACTGGGCATTGGTCCTGCCCAGTTCCGAGCAAGCTTCACGGGTGCGCGCATCCTCCAGCTTCCGGCGACGACAACGCCCGCTCAGGCGGACTTACTGGCAGCTCAGATTAGAGAGGCGGTGGGTGACGAGGTGAAGGTGACTCGCCCCGTCAAAACAGTCGACATTCGGGTTAACGGCTTGGATGACTCGGTGTCGACTGAAGAGATCAAGGCGGCCCTGTCGTCGACTACTGGATGTCCCCCTGACCAATTCAGGGTGGGGAAGGTACACCCCGGTGCCGGGGGTTTGGGCTCGGCCTTTGCCTCGTGCCCAGTCGCAGCTGCCAGGAAACTGGCTATCGTTGGCCGTATCACGGTCGGTTGGAGCTCGGCCTCCGTCAAGCTTCTGGAACAGCGCCCTATGCGTTGTTTCAGATGCATGGGGCTCGGCCATCCTTCGGTCAGGTGCCCGTCCAAAAAGGATCGCAGTAACCTTTGCTTCCGCTGCGGACTGGACGGGCACTCCGCCTATGAATGTGAGGCTGCACTAAACTGTGCAGTCTGCAGTGATGCTGGCCGCCCGGCTTCCCATCGAATGGGTGGGTTCAACTGCTCTCCCCCTATCGTCAGGGGCCGGCCCATGGAGTACTTACAGGCAGCCCACTTTGGTTCTGCCCGTGAAACAAGGGTAGAACCCATGGAATAACTTCCAGGACAAACGGAGATGACGCACGGTCAAGCATGGCTGTAGTCATGTTTGATGGTGCGTCTATTGATGCCTCACTCTGTATTCAGAAGGAGGAATCTGAGAGGAGCGAGAGGATGTGACGGTCTCGCTCCCCTCAGACGTAGACGGCCGGGCAGGAGAAGGCGGGTTTAAGCCCGTCTTCAAATGCCCTAGGGGACCTGCGCACACAGCGGCCAGGCTGTGTGTGCCTGCACAAGGTCCCCACCGTCTGGGGATTGCTTGGATGTCTTCGGGCAATCCCCCCATTGGCGCTAGGCCTTCGGGTCGCCCGTGTGGGGTGGGTCGGAGCAATTGTCTTAACAGACCCCGTCCACCCCTCACATAATGGGTAAGAAGACATCGGGGAGTTTTAGTGGGTAGGGGCCAGTTCCGCCTGCAACCGGCATTGCGGCGGAGTTACTGGTCGACCCCCACATACCCCTACCGTCTGGCTGGCGGTAGGGGATCAATAAAAGGATTTCTCCTCGTCAAAAAAAAAAAAAAAAAAAAAAAAAAAAAAAAAGGTTAGGTTAGGTTAGGTTAGGTTAGGTTAGGTTAGGTTAGGTTAGGTTAGGTTAGGTTAGGTTAGGTTAGGTTAGGTTAGGTTAGGTTAGGTTAGGTTAGGTTAGGTTAGGTTAGGTTAGGTTAGGTTAGGTTAGGTTAGGTTAGGTTAGGTTAGGTTAGGTTAGGTTAGGTTAGGTTAGGTTAGGTTAGGTTAGGTTAGGTTAGGTTAGGTTAGGTTAGGTTAGGTTAGGTTAGGTTAGGTTAGGTTAGGTTAGGTTAGGTTAGGTTAGGTTAGGTTAGGTTAGGTTAGGTTAGGTTAGGTTAGGTTAGGTTAGGTTAGGTTAGGTTAGGTTAGGTTAGGTTAGGTTAGGTTAGGTTAGGTTAGGTTAGGTTAGGTTAGGTTAGGTTAGGTTAGGTTAGGTTAGGTTAGGTTAGGTTAGGTTAGGTTAGGTTAGGTTAGGTTAGGTTAGGTTAGGTTAGGTTAGGTTAGGTTAGGTTAGGTTAGGTTAGGTTAGGTTAGGTTAGGTTAGGTTAGGTTAGGTTAGGTTAGGTTAGGTTAGGTTAGGTTAGGTTAGGTTAGGTTAGGTTAGGTTAGGTTAGGTTAGGTTAGGTTAGGTTAGGTTAGGTTAGGTTAGGTTAGGTTAGGTTAGGTTAGGTTAGGTTAGGTTAGGTTAGGTTAGGTTAGGTTAGGTTAGGTTAGGTTAGGTTAGGTTAGGTTAGGTTAGGTTAGGTTAGGTTAGGTTAGGTTAGGTTAGGTTAGGTTAGGTTAGGTTAGGTTAGGTTAGGTTAGGTTAGGTTAGGTTAGGTTAGGTTAGGTTAGGTTAGGTTAGGTTAGGTTAGGTTAGGTTAGGTTAGGTTAGGTTAGGTTAGGTTAGGTTAGGTTAGGTTAGGTTAGGTTAGGTTAGGTTAGGTTAGGTTAGGTTAGGTTAGGTTAGGTTAGGTTAGGTTAGGTTAGGTTAGGTTAGGTTAGGTTAGGTTAGGTTAGGTTAGGTTAGGTTAGGTTAGGTTAGGTTAGGTTAGGTTAGGTTAGGTTAGGTTAGGTTAGGTTAGGTTAGGTTAGGTTAGGTTAGGTTAGGTTAGGTTAGGTTAGGTTAGGTTAGGTTAGGTTAGGTTAGGTTAGGTTAGGTTAGGTTAGGTTAGGTTAGGTTAGGTTAGGTTAGGTTAGGTTAGGTTAGGTTAGGTTAGGTTAGGTTAGGTTAGGTTAGGTTAGGTTAGGTTAGGTTAGGTTCCCCCCCTAGGTGGGCCATGACCTTGTCGTGGTGGGGGGGCTTACCCTCGACAATCCGATGGGGTCGCGGGGGCCGGTGGTTCTCACCGGCCTTTCCTCGTCCCATGGGATTGTTGTTGGGGACCAAAAAGGCCCACACCTGTGTGCTCCGAGCGGGCTCCGTTCTGCGGAGCTTGTGGCGGAGTGCACGAATGAGAGGAGTGCTCACAGGAGCGCTCTCTCCTTTTTGAAGGTTGCCCTGGCGGCTGGGGCGGGAGTTGGTATCCCTCTCTATGCCTCTCTCGTCAGCTGCCGTCAGGGATTTGGAGTTCAGGGAGCCAGAAAGGCCTGGAGGGGTGGCTTCTGGTCCCCTGCTCGCGTTGATTGGGCGGGACCTCCTTTGTTCTTTGTTGGTGTTGCCCTGGCGGCTGGGGCGGGAGTTGGTATCCCTCTCTATGCCTCTCTCGTCAGTTGCCGTCAGGGATTTGGTGTTCAGGGAGCCAGGAAGGCCTGGAGGGGTGGCTTCTGGTCCCCTGCCCGTTCGAGGGAGGTTTCGCCCTCGTTGCAGGGGGGGGAACCAATGGGCACCATTGGTGTCCATTGAGTCCTCCCATAATTCAAAGCAGATGGCTGGGCAGGAGAAGGCGGGCACCAGCCCGTCTTCAAATGCTCACGGGGACCTGCGCACACAGCTGGCTAGCTGTGTGTGCCTGCACGGGTCCCCTCCGTCTGGGGATTGCTCGGGTGTCTCCGGGCAATCCCTCTCGTTGGCGTTAGCCTAGCCAGCAATGGCTAGGCTGCCCGAGGAGGGTGGGTCGGAGCAATTGCCTCGGCAGAACCCGTCCACCCCCCATTCAAGGGCAAGGAGACACCGGGGAGTTTTAGTGGGTATGGGCCAGTTCCGCCTGCAACCTGCATGCGGCGGAGTAGACTGGTCGAGTCCCACATACCCCTACCGCCTAGCCAGCGGTGGGGGATCAATAAGACGATTTCTCCTCGACAAAAAAAAAAAAAAAAAAAAAAAAAAAAAAAAAAAAAAAAAAGGTTAGGTTAGGTTAGGTTAGGTTAGGTTAGGTTAGGTTAGGTTAGGTTAGGTTAGGTTAGGTTAGGTTAGGTTAGGTTAGGTTAGGTTAGGTTAGGTTAGGTTAGGTTAGGTTAGGTTAGGTTAGGTTAGGTTAGGTTAGGTTTTTTTTTTTTTTTTTTTTTTTTTTTTTTTTTTTTTTTTTTTTTTTTTTTTTTTTTTTTTTTTTTTTTTTTTTTTATATGCTAACCCCTCCGACGCAAGGTCGTAGCCTATATTAACTTTACTCTTTCATACCAGTTCTCGCTTGTATTCTTCTCGCACTTTCATTCTTCATACCGGTTCTTTCTAACATTCATCTCTCATTCACACTATAGCGGGTGGGATGCCCGCCTATTTGCTAATCTGCTAACTATCCTTATATCTATTTTTCTTTATTATTAACATTTAGGGTTTGTAGTCAAATAATCGTACACAAGGCTCATATTATACACATAAAACATTAAAACATTAAACACTGACAATAATAATAATAATAAATAATTGCAACATATCAATAAAATACAAAAGGTCAAAACATTAAAAAAAACATTGATAAAATTTTTAAAATAATTAAAACATTATAAATTTAAAAGAATTATAGAAATTAAAACATTAAAATACATTGATAAAATTTAAAATAATTTAAACATTTGGTAATTAAAACTGGTTAAATATTTGTGTATAATATATTAAAGTATTTACATTTCAATTTGAAGACTACTATTTTATGTTTTATTCCTACTAATCACCCTAGTTGCTACGCTCTTGCAATATTCTATAAATTTCTGTCTTTGGCTGCTTGTAATCAACGCGTTGAGGTTGGCTGGGCACACTTGCATATCCATCTCGTACTCCAGCTCCATCCTTTCCTTGGCGAAGACCGGGCACTCCAGCAGAACATGCGGGACATCCTCGGTTAGGTTAGGTTAGGTTAGGTTAGGTTAGGTTAGGTTAGGTTAGGTTAGGTTAGGTTAGGTTAGGTTAGGTTAGGTTAGGTTAGGTTAGGTTAGGTTAGGTTAGGTTAGGTTAGGTTAGGTTAGGTTAGGTTAGGTTAGGTTAGGTTAGGTTAGGTTAGGTTAGGTTAGGTTAGGTTAGGTTAGGTTAGGTTAGGTTAGGTTAGGTTAGGTTAGGTTAGGTTAGGTTAGGTTAGGTTAGGTTAGGTTAGGTTAGGTTAGGTTAGGTTAGGTTAGGTTAGGTTAGGTTAGGTTAGGTTAGGTTAGGTTAGGTTAGGTTAGGTTAGGTTAGGTTAGGTTAGGTTAGGTTAGGTTAGGTTAGGTTAGGTTGGGTTGGTGCCCGATTTTGGTCGGATTTCGATATTTTTGAAGGCTGATATCTTTGTTGTTTTCTGGTGCATTTTGGTGTGGTGCATGTCGTTAGATGCCTTTTTAAAGGCACTATCAGACTGCCCTATCGATTCGTCAATTTTGTTGTTATTGTTGAAAATATTGTTGATTTACTGTTTTTCTGCTAAGATTGGAAAAGGTTAAAATCGGCGATAACTTTCGTTCGCGTGAACGGATCTTGTCGTCGATTGAGGACGAAAGAGCTTTCGGCCTGCCTAAACCTCTCTTAGCTCACTGTTGTTGTTAAGTTTTTATCCTCGTTTTTGTTGTTTAATTTTTAGAGTTTTTGTAGTTTTTTGTAATTTTCTTTTTTGTAGCTAGACCTTTTTCGCACCGGACTGGCTTGGAAGACGCCTCTTCGGAAGCGCTTCCAGCCAGTCCAAACCCACAGTTGCTGGCTTCCTTATTTCGGTTTTTATAGACGTTTAAGTTTTTCTGTTTTCTAAATTTGTTGATTTTCTTTGGATATTTTTGTTGTTTTTCATCGGATTGCGGTGCAGTTTGGCTGAAAGACGCCTCTCCTGAGGCGCTTCCAGCCGGCTCAAACCGTTTCTCGATATCTTTTTTGGTTTAGTTTTTATTGGCGTTCTAAGTCCAATTTTTTGTAGAATTTCATTGTTTTTGTTGTTTTTGGAGGGTTGTTAATCCCTCCATTCTCTGCGGTTAGATACCGTTCCCTGTCCCCCCTTGTAGGGTTCCCTGCAGGGGTGGACTCTCCAAACGTGTCAGAGGTCGACAGGGCCATTAACTGGCCCATGTCGGACTCTAAGGAGTCCCAACGCCCTTCGGGCAAAACTCGGTCGCAGACGCGCAAGCGTACTGCCTTGCTGGAAGAGGGATCCTTGGGATCATCCCGGGTGTCTCTCTCATCAAGAGCTGATAAGCCGAGTAAATCACTTGCTCGATCTTCGGAGGAGGTCATTGACCTGGAAGAGCATGGATCGCTGGAGCCAGCGATCCCTCCTAAGGTATTGAAGGGTGTAAAGGGCAATCGCGGCAGACCGCGATACAGTCATGATGTTGGCCTGTCCCAAGCTCGTCGAGAGCTACGGGACTACGAGGACGACTCAGACCTGGACGAGTTTCGCTCCACGGCTGACGAGTACTACTCGTCGCGCTCGGCATCTCCCACTGACCCGCTCAGTGGGTTAACTAGAAAGGTGGAAGATAGCGCCGCTATTATATTAGATGCGGTTCGGAAGTCTACCAATTTGAAAGGTACCACGCAAAAGCAGATCAAGAGCGAGACCAACGCGATCGTCGAAGCGGTGAAGACGATTGCGCTCAAGTCGTCCAAGGAGATTCGCCGGCTGGAAGGAGACAACAGGCGTGTCTGTGCAAAGTTGCAGACTCTCCGGTCAGAGGTGGAGGAGTTGAGAAAGTCGATTGCTGAGGGGCTTCGCCCTGAGCCGACGGCTGAGCCTCAACCTCAAATGGAAAGGCCCAGAATAGCAGCTGATGGCCAATTCTTGTCGAGAGGCGAGTTCTTGGAGGCCTTTGACTCGCTGCAGACGGAGCTCGTGGAGTACCTGGGTGGAATGATCAGTGCTCGACTCGAGAACCTAGAGATTGATGGGAGGCTTCTGTCTGCTCAGAAGACTCGGCCGCCCCTTAGTGCGGATAGCAGAGCACCGGATAGCGTGGCGACCGCGGATGCGGTGACCACGCTTACTCCCCCGGCCAACTTGCCGAAAAAAGCTAGGGCTGTCAAGGCAGCCAAGTCTGCCCCTGTTTGCACGGCTGAGCCCCTGTCCGGGCCATCTACCCAATCGGGTGGAGCCGCCGCCACATGGACAGAGGTTGTCAGGCGTAAGAAACGCGCCCCTGTCGCTCCGGCCCCGACCGTGGCCAAATCTGCTGTCGGAAAACTCCCTAGGGAGATCAAGAAGTTGGCCGTAGTGGTGGCCCTGACGCCAGAGGCGGTGGCGAAAGGTGTCACCTACAAGAAAGCAATCGAAAAGACGAAAGCTGCTGTTTCCCTTGAGGCCCTCGGAATCGGTCCAGCCCGCTTCCGTGAGAGCTTCACGGGAGCTCGTATCTTAGAGCTCCCAAAGGAGACAACTATAACCCAGGCGGACACCCTAGCGGCACAAATCGGTGCAGCATTGGGTGCGGAGGCGAAGGTGACGCGCCCCATCAAATCGGCCGACATCCGGGTCATCGGTCTGGATGACTCGGTGACGGCCGACGAGCTGAGGACAGCCCTGGCGTCATGCACTGCCTGCCCCCCTGAACACTTCAGGGTGGGTAAGGTGCATCCTGGTGCTGGAGGACTGGGTTCGGCCTTTGTATCGTGCCCAGTTGCAGCCGCTAGAAAGCTGGCTACTGATGGCCGCATCACTGTAGGTTGGTGTTCAGCCTCTATCCAAGTCCTGGAACAGAAGCCCATGCGTTGCTATCGCTGCATGGGGCTCGGCCACCCGATGGTCAGATGCCCATCAAGGAAGGACCGCAGCGGACAGTGTTTCCGCTGCGGATTGGAGGGTCACTCTGCCTTCGAGTGCGAGGCGGAGTATAGATGTGGTGTCTGTGCCGACGCTGGGCTTAAGGCCAGTCACCGTATGGGGGGCAGCAATTGCTCCCCCCCAGTAGTAAGGGGCCGCCTCGGTGAGGCGCGACCGGCAGCCGCTAGAGCTGCCAGCGTTGCAAGGGAGGAGCCAATGGACACTCATGGTGTCCATTGAGTCCTTCCTCTCGACAGAGCAGATGGTGGGGCAGGAGAAGGCGGGCTCAGCCCGTCTTCAAATGTCCCTGGGGACCTGCGCACACAGCTGGCCAGCTGTGTGTGCCTGCACGGGTCCTCACCGTCTGGGGATTGCTCGGGTGCCTCCGAGCAATCCTCCGTTGGCGACAGCTTAGCCAGAAATGGCTAAGCCGCTCGAGGGGGGTGGGTCGGAGCAAGTGCCTCGGCAGAACCCGTCCACCCTCCACATTATGGGCAAGGAGGCACCGGGGAGTTTTAGTGGGTAGGGGCCAGTTCCGCCTGCAACCTGCATGCGGCGGAGTATGCTGGTCGAGTCCCACATACCCCTACCGCCTAGCCAGCGGTAGGGGATCAATAAAACGATTTCTCCTCGTCAAAAAAAAAAAAAAAAAAAAAAAAAAAAAGGTTAGGTTAGGTTAGGTTAGGTTAGGTTAGGTTAGGTTAGGTTAGGTTAGGTTAGGTTAGGTTAGGTTAGGTTAGGTTAGGTTAGGTTAGGTTAGGTTAGGTTAGGTTAGGTTAGGTTAGGTTAGGTTAGGTTAGGTTAGGTTAGGTTAGGTTAGGTTAGGTTAGGTTAGGTTAGGTTAGGTTAGGTTAGGTTAGGTTAGGTTAGGTTAGGTTAGGTTAGGTTAGGTTAGGTTAGGTTAGGTTAGGTTAGGTTAGGTTAGGTTAGGTTAGGTTAGGTTAGGTTAGGTTAGGTTAGGTTAGGTTAGGTTAGGTTAGGTTAGGTTAGGTTAGGTTAGGTTAGGTTAGGTTAGGTTAGGTTAGGTTAGGTTAGGTTAGGTTAGGTTAGGTTAGGTTAGGTTAGGTTAGGTTAGGTTAGGTTAGGTTAGGTTAGGTTAGGTTAGGTTAGGTTAGGTTAGGTTAGGTTAGGTTAGGTTAGGTTAGGTTAGGTTAGGTTAGGTTAGGTTAGGTTAGGTTAGGTTAGGTTAGGTTAGGTTAGGTTAGGTTAGGTTAGGTTAGGTTAGGTTAGGTTAGGTTAGGTTAGGTTAGGTTAGGTTAGGTTAGGTTAGGTTAGGTTAGGTTAGGTTAGGTTAGGTTAGGTTAGGTTAGGTTAGGTTAGGTTAGGTTAGGTTAGGTTAGGTTAGGTTAGGTTAGGTTAGGTTAGGTTAGGTTAGGTTAGGTTAGGTTAGGTTAGGTTAGGTTAGGTTAGGTTAGGTTAGGTTAGGTTAGGTTAGGTTAGGTTAGGTTAGGTTAGGTTAGGTTAGGTTAGGTTAGGTTAGGTTAGGTTAGGTTAGGTTAGGTTAGGTTAGGTTAGGTTAGGTTAGGTTAGGTTAGGTTAGGTTAGGTTAGGTTAGGTTAGGTTAGGTTAGGTTAGGTTAGGTTAGGTTAGGTTAGGTTAGGTTAGGTTAGGTTAGGTTAGGTTAGGTTAGGTTAGGTTAGGTTAGGTTAGGTTAGGTTAGGTTAGGTTAGGTTGGGTTGGTGCCCGATTTTGGTCGGATTTCGATATTTTTGAGGGCTGATATCTTTGTTGTTTTCTAGTGCATTTTGGTGTGGCGCATGTCGTTAGATGCCTTTTTAAAGGCACTATCAGACTGCCCAATCGATTTGTCAAAGTTGTTGTTGTTGTAGAAATTATTGTTGTTTTACTGTTTTTCTGCTAAGACTGGAAAAGGTCAAAATCGGCGATAACTTTCGTTCCTCTGAACGGATCTTGTCGTCGATTGAGGACGAAAGAGGCTCCTTTGGGGGCGCTTTCGGCCTGCCTAAACCTTTCTTAGCTCACTGTTGTTGTTAAGTTTTTATCTTCGTTTTTGTTGTTTAATTTTTAAAGTTTTCGTAGTTTTTTGTAATTTTCTCTTTTGCGGTTAGACCTTTTTCGCACCGGGCTGGCTAGGAAGACGCCTCTTCGGAAGCGCTTCCAGCCAGTCCAAACCCACAGTTGCTGGCTTTCTTAGTTTAGTTTTTATAGACGTTTAAGTTTTTCTATTTTCTGAATTTGTCGATTTTCTTAGGATACTTTTGTTGTTTTTCATTGGATTGCGGTGCAGTTTGGTTGAAAGACGCCTCTCCTGAGGCGCTTCCGGCCGGCTTAAACCGTTTTCCGATATCTTTTTTGGTTTAGTTTTTATTGGCGTTCAAAGTTCCAATTTTTTAGAGAATTTCATTCTTTTTGTTGTTTTCGGAGGGGTGTTAATCCCCCCATTCTCTGCGGTTAGATACCGTTCCCTGTCCCCCCTTGTAGGGTTCCCTGCAGGGGTGGACTCTCCAAACGTGTCAGAGGTCGACAGGGCCATTAATTGGCCCATGTCGGACTCTAAGGAGACCAATCGCCCTCCGGGCAAAACGCGATCGCAGACGCGCAAGCGTACTGCCTTGCTGGAAGAGGGATCCTTGGGATCATCCCGGGTGTCTCTCTCATCAAGAGCTGATAAGCCGAGTAAATCACTTGCTCGATCCTCAGAAGAGATCATCGACTTGGAAGAGCATGGATCGCTGGAGTCAGCGATCCCTCCCAAAGTGTTGAAGGGTGTTAAGGGAAATCGTGGCAGACCGCGATATAGTCATGATGTTGGCCTGTCCCAAGCTCGTCGAGAGTTACGGGACTATGAGGATGACTCAGCTCAGATCTGGATGAGTTTCGCTCCACGGCTGACGAGTACTACTCGTCGCGCTCGGCATCCCCCTCCGACCCGCTCAGTGGGCTAACCAGAAAGGTAGAAGACAGCGCTGCGGTAATCTTGGATGAGGTTCGGAAGTCAACTAATTTGAAAGGCACAACGCAAAAGAAAATCAAGAATGAAACTAACGCGATCGTCGAAGCGGTGAAGGCGATTGCGCTCAAGTCGTCCAAGGAGATTCGCCGGCTGGAAGGAGATAACAGGCGTGTCTGTGCAAAGATGCAGACCCTCCGGTCAGAGGTGGAGGAGTTGAGAAAGTCGATTGCTGAGGGGCTCCGCCCTGAGAAGGCGGCTGAGCCCCAACCTGAAATGGAGAGGCCCAAAACAGTGGCTGATGGCCAATTTTTGTCGCGAGGCGAGTTCTTGGAGGCCTTTGATTCGCTGCAGAATGAGCTCCTAGAGTATCTGGGAGGCATGGTCAGTGCCCGCCTTGAGGGCCTTGAGATTGACGGGAGGCTTCTGTCCGCTCAGAAGAATCGGCCGCCCCCTAGTGCGGATAGTAGAGCACCGGATAGCGTGGCGACTGCGGATGCGGTAACCACGCTTACTCCCCCGGCCAACTTGCCGAGAAAAGCGAGGGCGGTTAAGGCAGCCAAGCCTGTCTCTGGTCGCACGGCTGAGCCTCTGCCCGGGCCATCCACTCAACCGGGTGGACCCGCTCCCACCTGGACAGAGGTTGTTAGGCGTAAGAAACGCGCCCCTGTCGCTCCGGTCCCGACCGTGGCCAAATCTGCTGTCGGAAAACTCCCTAGGGAGATCAAGAAGTTGGCCGTAGTGGTGGCCCTGACGCCAGAGGCGGTGGCGAAAGGGGTCACCTACAAGAAGGCAATCGAAAAGACGAAGGCTGCTGTTTCCCTTGAGGCCCTCGGAATCGGTCCAGCCCGCTTCCGTGAGAGCTTCACGGGAGCTCGTATCTTAGAGCTCCCAAAGGAGACCACTATATCCCAGGCGGACACCCTAGCGGCACAAATCGGCGCAGCATTGGGTACGGAGGCGAAGGTGACGCGCCCCATCAAATCGGCTGACATCCGGGTCATCGGTCTGGATGACTCGGTGACGGCCGACGAGCTGAGGACAGCCCTGGCGTCAAGCACTGCCTGCCCCCCTGAACACTTCAGGGTGGGTAAGGTGCATCCTGGTGCTGGAGGACTGGGTTCGGCCTTTGTGTCGTGCCCAGTTGCAGCCGCTAGAAAGCTGGTGACTGATGGCCGCATCACTGTAGGTTGGTGTTCAGCCTCTATCCAAGTCCTGGAGCAGAAGCCCATGCGTTGTTATCGCTGCATGGGGCTCGGCCACCCGATGGTCAGATGCCCATCAAGGAAGGACCGCAGCGGAATGTGTTTCCGCTGTGGATTGGAGGGCCACTCAGCCTTCGAGTGCGAGGCGGAGTACAGATGTGGTGTCTGTGCCGACGCTGGGCTTAAGGCCAGCCACCGTATGGGGGGCAGCAATTGCTCCCCCCCAGTAGTAAGGGGCCGCCTCGGTGAGGCGCGACCGGCAGTCACTAGAGCTGCCAGCGTTGCAAGGGAGGAGCCAATGGACACTCAAGGTGTCCATTGAGTCCTTCCTCTCGACAGAGCAGATGGTGGGGCAGGAGAAGACGGGCTCAGCCCGTCTTCAAATGTCCCTGGGGACCTGCGCACACAGCTGGCCAGCTGTGTGTGCCTGCACGGGTCCTCACCGTCTGGGGATTGCTCGGGTGCCTTCGAGCAATCCTCCGTTGGCGACAGCTTAGCCAGAAATGGCTAAGCCGCTCGAGGGGGGTGGGTCGGAGCAAGTGCCTCGGCAGAACCCGTCCACCCTCCACATTATGGGCAAGGAGGCACCGGGGAGTTTTAGTGGGTAGGGGCCAGTTCCGCCTGCAACCTGCATGCGGCGGAGTATGCTGGTCGAGTCCCACATACCCCTACCGTCTAGCCAGCGGTAGGGGATCAATAAAACGATTTCTCCTCGTCAAAAAAAAAAAAAAAAAAAAAAAAAAAAGGTTAGGTTAGGTTAGGTTAGGTTAGGTTAGGTTAGGTTAGGTTAGGTTAGGTTAGGTTAGGTTAGGTTAGGTTAGGTTAGGTTAGGTTAGGTTAGGTTAGGTTAGGTTAGGTTAGGTTAGGTTAGGTTAGGTTAGGTTAGGTTAGGTTAGGTTAGGTTAGGTTAGGTTAGGTTAGGTTAGGTTAGGTTAGGTTAGGTTAGGTTAGGTTAGGTTAGGTTAGGTTAGGTTAGGTTAGGTTAGGTTAGGTTAGGTTAGGTTAGGTTAGGTTAGGTTAGGTTAGGTTAGGTTAGGTTAGGTTAGGTTAGGTTAGGTTAGGTTAGGTTAGGTTAGGTTAGGTTAGGTTAGGTTAGGTTAGGTTAGGTTAGGTTAGGTTAGGTTAGGTTAGGTTAGGTTAGGTTAGGTTAGGTTAGGTTAGGTTAGGTTAGGTTAGGTTAGGTTAGGTTAGGTTAGGTTAGGTTAGGTTAGGTTAGGTTAGGTTAGGTTAGGTTAGGTTAGGTTAGGTTAGGTTAGGTTAGGTTAGGTTAGGTTAGGTTAGGTTAGGTTAGGTTAGGTTAGGTTAGGTTAGGTTAGGTTAGGTTAGGTTAGGTTAGGTTAGGTTAGGTTAGGTTAGGTTAGGTTAGGTTAGGTTAGGTTAGGTTAGGTTAGGTTAGGTTAGGTTAGGTTAGGTTAGGTTAGGTTAGGTTAGGTTAGGTTAGGTTAGGTTAGGTTAGGTTAGGTTAGGTTAGGTTAGGTTAGGTTAGGTTAGGTTAGGTTAGGTTAGGTTAGGTTAGGTTAGGTTAGGTTAGGTTAGGTTAGGTTAGGTTAGGTTAGGTTAGGTTAGGTTAGGTTAGGTTAGGTTAGGTTAGGTTAGGTTAGGTTAGGTTAGGTTAGGTTAGGTTAGGTTAGGTTAGGTTAGGTTCCCCCCCTAGGTGGGCCATGACCTTGTCGTGGTGGGGGGGCTTACCCTCGACAATCCGATGGGGTCGCGGGGGGCCGGTGGTTCTCACCGGCCTTTCCTCGTCCCATGGGATTGTTGTTGGGGACCAAAAAGGCCCACACCCGTGTGCTCCGAGCGGGCTCTGTTCAGCAGAGCTCGTGGCGGAGCGCACACTGTTGATGGCACCCCCGGCGGCTGGGGCGGGACTTGTAGCCCTCCATGCTCGTCCTCGCCAGCTGTCGTCGGGGGTTTGACGTTTGTTGAGGTGGAGTTCAGGGGAACAGGGAGGCCTGGGGGGAGGCCCCTGGTCCCCTGCTCGTTGTTGATGGTCGGGCAGGAGAAGGCGGGCACCAGCCCGTCTTCAAATGCCCTTGGGG